>OY720176.1:14332500-15566250 GCA_963082885.1 Parascotia fuliginaria | reverse complement strand
AACAAAATATACATGCTAATATTTTGTATACAGTCCATTCCAAATCTAATTTCGGACAATGTAAACAATCCTCCATATTGCCATTGTCTATGGTTTCATGAATTTACTAGTGATGGGGAAAAGGATGATAAAAATAAAATTAATGTCATCATACATAATGAAATAATAATTTCTCATTCTTTTTTTCTAACATTTTTAAATAATATTACGTTTACTAATACTCTATTTGCGTAATCGATTAATTCTATTTGATTTGTTATTTTTATTACTCCAAATACTTGTATTTATGTTAAATATGGTATTGTATTTTATTGTAACCGTTGACTTATAAACTATAAGATAATAAGACAAACAATTTACATACCTAATTAATAAATAAATGTAATTTTAATTAAGCATTGACCTCTAATTACAACTATTTGACCACGGACTGAAATGGAATACTGGGATACTTTTATATATTTTCCCGCCTGATAAAAATAGTGAAATATTGATTATATGGAATTTGTATGTATGTTACGATTTTATTATACTATATTACAATAAAACAAATGAACTCAGACTTGCGAGGGCAAATGACAAAATATTATGTACCTATGATATGTATTGGTTAAACTTATTTTTTCTGATAAATTACAACATTGGTTTTCAAAGACAATATTAGAGTACAGAAAAAATAAAACTGTCAATCATTTTGACGTCTTAATTCGACCGCAAAAAGTAATTCGTAATTTTATTAAATAAGCTAGATTTGATTATTAATCATTAGTAGAAATAGTTGCAAAATGAAGTGTATAGTGAACAGAATGTGTATAAACCCATGGAGTAATTTATCCAGTATGGAGTTTTTGATAGAAAAATATTGAAAAAACTGTTTGTTTACATTGTCCGAAAATGGATTTGGTCGATACTGTAGGTGCTATTAGTGTCTGTGCTAAATTATTATGGGTATATATTTGATTGATTGAACTTAGATTTTATTCATTTAACTACAAATTAATAACAGTTAAAAGTACTTCAAAATCAGATTATCCTTTAGCATTTCACACAAAATAGTTTTTAAATTCATTTACGGGATTAGAAATTTCTTAAACATCATCAGTGGTGAAGGCACCCGCTTCGTAAACACGAGGTCGGGGTTCGAATTCGGACAAGTACCAATGTGATTTTTTTCTTATATAATATGTACTTTCTGAATTTATCTGGACATTACTGACTGACGGCAAAGAAAAACATCTTGAGGAAACCTGGACTTGTGAGGAAGTCTTAAATCGCCAACCCGCCTTAAGCAAGCGTGGCGATCAATGCTCATACTTTCTCTGTATGAGAAGAGGCCTCTCCCTGCAGTGAGATAATAATGGACCGATATGGTGATGCATATTTATTTAATCATTTAAACTAAATGATGATACAAAATACTGTCTAATAATATACATACCTAAAACTACAGCACCTTCCTTATACGGCTCCCAATTTGCTGGTTGGAATCCTTTACCACCAAATTTAGCTCGCTTCGACAACGCAATACACCGTTCACACATATTCGCGAACGCGGCTAAATAACCGCATTGCGCCTCTAAGCTTTTATTACTCTGCCCCTGTACCACGAACTCTTTAATCTCTCTCTCTATCGCAACTTTCTCGCTAGTATGTACTGTTATTATAGCGTAAATAACAGCAGCTATTTCTCGAATATCTTCCTTGGTACTAGTGGTAAATAGATTTCGTAAGAATGGTAAAAGGCTTGTGTATTTTGCAGCCATTTTTTCTGGTACACAGCCCACAATATCCAAGAAACAAGTGAGTGGCATTATTTCTGAAATAAAATTCAGGACAAATTATTTCAAATTACTAATCTCCTCTTTACTGTTTTAAAAAGCGGAAGAATTTGTTTGTTTGAACGCGCTAATCTCTGCAACTACCAGACGGACTCGAAAAAATCTTTTTGGGTATGATAGCTCAGTTGTTGAGGAAGGCTATGTAACATCTCGCTACTGGCGACGGGAGCAGAGCAGTAAGAAAAGACGCGGGTGAAACCGCGCCGCGGCAAGCTAGTTATGCTATATTTATACACCCTGATGACTGCTTCTGTGGTTCGGTGGTACTGTGTATGAACTGCCACGCAGAGGTCGCGGGTTCGATTCCCGCTCAGTGCAAATATTTGTGTGCATGAACATGTTTATTTGCATTGGTCTGGGTGTTTCTATGTATAATATGTATGTATTTACAAAAAAGAAAGTATTTAAGTATGTATATCCGCATTCTAGAACCCATAACACAAGCATATAATGTGCTTACTTTGGGTCTAGATGGCGTTGTGTGTAGTTGTTGAAATATTATTATTATATTATTATTATTAATGTATCTATCACGAACTACACGGTCGTAAGTATTATTTTATGCATATGTAATACATATTGTTCACGACATGTTATGACAACAAAACGCTTTGTAACAAACGCTGGAAACTCAAATATATCCAAAGCACATAATATATTATGATTTTCACTTATATACGTTCGAGTAAGATTCAAAAGTAACTGAACAAAAAACAGCAATCTAAACAACTGCAACAAGAAAACTCATAATCTCTTAAAAACATGGTCAAAAACGTTAATCGACTCGCCTACTATTAAATAAAACCTTAAGTACAACTATCGCGCCTTTTAGGAAACTAATTACAAAATACGTTAAATTACCTGGACAAGCGCTCAACAACGAAGTAATCATACTAAGATATTGTTCCAACACTTCAGTATCTAAGAGGTTATCGTAGAAATATTTGGAGAGTAGCGGCGAGGTTGCGTTCGGGTGGTTCGAACAGTCCTGTAGGTTCGCATCTCGGTTGAGGCACATGCGCATGTAGCGTAAGATCTGTGAAATAATAGATAGGCATGTTCTAAAATATTCTAGAGTAGATAATGACTTATAGAAAAAAACTAGATATTCAAATAAAAATATTAAATTTTCGCTTTTCGAATTTACTTAAACTTATGGTATCGCCAACTAAGAGACTATTTGTCGTCTCTTTAATTAACATTGGATAAATATTTGTGTGTGTGTATTTATTAGAGTATGGATCCGTTAATAGTACCATAAGACTTGTCTCAAAAGAAACATTTTTAAAAATTTGTGTAAATTCTTAATAAGGGTCTTACCTCTTGATAAGTAAGGGGATGAAACTGCAACACCTGATTGCCAATCACAAATCGATGCTTAGCATTGGACCCTTTCTTTCTCTTCTGCATTTGATCCCACATATAACTCACTATATCTTTAAACTTTGGCACTTTAAACTCATCACCCTGCGGTGTTTTGTCCTTGTCTTTCCTGGATGAGTCATCTTCTATGTTCACTGTTGTTGTCTCTTTCTTTGACACGTTGTTGACTACGTCATCTATTTCATTCGGACGTGATGTACCGTAGAGACATTTCAGAGCTTCGTTTGATGTTTCGTCTTGGCTTTGAAAACAAAGCAATAATATTTTAAATTCATGCTATTATATAAGACTGCATACGGATCGGACGGCTCTTAATAACGTTGCCTGTTACTGGTAACAGACAACGACACCAACGACTACAAGGGACTACAAGGACTAACAACAACTAACATTTGATACAAAGTTACAGAAACTTTGTTGTGTACTAATACGTCTCGATCGCGAACTCGCGTTCGTGTACATACGTATATCTAAATGTAACAGCAGAGCGAGCGAAATAATATGTAGTAATTTCTATCAATTTTGAAAGTTCGAGAATCAATAAGTATTCAGTAATAAAAATTAACAATTACAAACAATAAAAACACCCTTCTATTAATATTTCCTGCCCTCATTTATGTAATACTTACGTGTCACCACTGGCTAACAGTAACAGGTATCTAGACGGTACATAGTCCTGCGGGAACACCGCCGCCGAGTAACGCATAGCGATATAGCGGATCATTGATTCTTCACTGTGCATGTAACTGTATAAAACAACAAAATAGTATCAATGTTAAAAAACAAGGTTTTACAATAACAAGTTTTTTTTACAAAAAGTACAATAGTTAAGTAAAGCCTGACCAGGAAAATAAAAATCCTAGCCAGATTGAGGAAACTATTGGAACTAATTTATTTAACTGGCAACAGCCTTGAGATGCCAATATTGATGCCTGTCAGTGTTTTGTTGATTGTGTGCGATTATGTGCGTGGTGTAATATGCATGTGTATGACTATACAAAATGTTGCCATAATCATAGTTATTTTAGCGCCTCCAAAGCAGTTTTTATTTTTGTGGTCAGGTTATAAATAATAAACTGACTCACTGATCTAACAAAGCGAACAGCGCTAAAGCTTGTGGCTCGTCGAACGGACTAGTCTTAGCTTCGTCGACATCCATCTTGTCTGTTTGCGATGTGCTAGGCGTTGCTGATACGGATAATGTAGATTTTTCTGAAATTAAATTATTATTATTTTTTTGCTAAAGATTACGTTGGTCATGAATAGACGTTTCTATTTTAATTAAGAAATGAGTAGGGATCGCCAATGGCGGTAAATGAGCTAGTGCAATGCTAAAGGTTGCATATAATTATATAGATTACAGACATAGGGAGACATAAGGGAAAGAAAGATAATTCTTTTAAAAAAATGTCGCTAAACGTACCATCATTAGTAATCTTGTAAGCGGCAGACATTTCCAACAGCGCATCTCGTAATGCTGTTTTTATCTCCGGCACGGCTTCTGGAATCTTCTTTACTAACTCTTCTAGCAGAGAGAACTGGTTGTTGATAGTCTCCGGGCATTTCATAGCGAGACGACCTGTATATAATATATATTAGAATATTATGTGGAGAAAAATTGAGATAATTTTTTGCATTCACAATTTTTTATTTTATTTATTTCCAATTAATTAAAATCTAGTTACACATGGTTAGAAAATTTATATAAGGTTGTACTACTTCTAAATGGACAAGGTAATCCATTTGTATTTAAACTTAAACTTCTTCAAGATTTAAGGCACAATTATTTTTATTACTAATACATTACTTTAAGAGCACTGAAAGACACGAGCAGTTTATTCAGAAAGAAAGTGAAATGATTATTTTAAAATTATCTGCTCAAATAAAAGATTTATTATTATATAAGCATAGCAGTGTTTAAGTATAGGCTCTTATTATAAGTAGACGTCAAATTTTCAGGGCTACATAAGTGGACTTAAGATCGGCAAATTTGAGGACGGCTCAGAAAAAGCTGGCATGATAGAGTCTAACCGCACTATGCAATATATTGCTGCATTGACATAACATGGTAATGCTGAATGCGCACCGCGATTTGTTTAAGGTAGCACAAAAAAATAGTTTGTACAACAGTGGCGAAGGGTGACTTTTTGTCAGAGGGAAGCCGGAGCAAAAATTGCTTAGCGCGACGTATGGTCAATTTCTATACTTTAATAGATATTAATTATTTATCGTAAAGAGAGATATTAAAATGTTTAATAAATCCATAATATCTTTAAAAATTCATTTCCATATCTGGGCCATCACGGCCGATCTAAATTAAGTATATGTTTTTTGTTTTTCAAAATTAACTTTAAGAAACGTGTTTTCTGTGATAATTAATAAATCAGGCAACAATCTAATGCTACTAGCGTCGTAGACACACAGAAATCAGAATCACTTTTCATACTACGCTCTAAGCTCGGCGCAGCGCCCGCGGTAACGCTAAGAATCTCAACTACTGAGAGGGGCTACTCCAAACTAGTCCAAACCCGCAATAATAGCTCGCAAAGCAGAAAGCTTATTCTACAATATTATACAAAACCTTAAACATACTATTACAATAAAAAAGTTTAGGTACAGAACAAAACATAATAAAATTTTACATATCACAATTTTCACTATCGAAAATTCCTAATAACTTCTAAACGGATGACACTATTTAAACAATTTCTTTAGCTCTATCGATTTGAGACCTAAACCTATCAAATGACGCTAAAAACAACACAATATCTACACAAATAAAAAATCATGTTTTCAACTTACGTATTCATGCGTGTCTCAAGCGGACGGCACTCGCGCTGCGCTTGTACCTAGCAGATATGCCCAATATTTTCCAATAACTCCGAGATATCGTGTCCATGCATGAAGATGCGTTGCTTAGCGCACTTTGTATGTAGATTACCTTCTGAGTAAACATCTTCACTAATTTACTTTCGACTTGTTACTTTCATAATATTATAATTAAAGTCTATAGACGCTTAGAAGTACTTACTAAACAAAATTTATTATGTTCACTCTTTTACAGTACACGTTACACAAACGCTACCCTACAAAAACTATATTTCCAGATACTTTATTACATAATTAAAACAAAAACAAACAAAATATTGCTTTGGTATTTGTAAATAATGAACTTTAAATGAAATGTCAACAACGGAGTTACCAATACTCAAAAATATTTTGTCCCCAAACGTAAACTAAAAAATCTCTAGAAATGAAATCATAAATCACCAATAACCGAGGCGGTTAACTTTATTTTAATAATTACTTTATTTTTACTAATTTTTAATTACTTTTTTTCATTTTCAAAACCTCATATTATTTATTATCTGATTTATTTTAACAGCTAAGTTGGTAACCCTGACATGCACATCTCTTTCTTGTCAAATTTTCGTCCTTCGTACTTTCTGCAATGTAGTTTTGTTGTCTGTCTCGCTTACACCTAAGCAATTTAAATGTTCTGTCTCTGTCATAAGCCGGCAAATACCGGGTTATACTCCGCCTATATTACGCGTAATTTACCTATGTACTTAGTTACTTGGAACGTACGATTTCCTATACTATGGATTCCTCTCAATTCCTGCGGCTTATTTCATAACAATTTGAAAATTTGGCGCCAATGCGAAGGCGTTTTTGAAATGTTTTCATTTTATTTTAGTTTATTATTACCAGAGTAGAAAGACCAGACAGTACGAAAGGTGTTTTTAAAATGTTTTAAAGTTATTTTAGTTAAATATACCAGTGAAAATAGATTATATTTTTATTAATAGACTAGTCTTTGTGATTTATCTCAAAGGGAAGCCGGTAGGAATCGGGTTATATGGACCCTTCGCCACTGTTGTACAAATATCTGGGAAAAACAGATTGAAGTCTCCACGCGTTACTGAGAGAAAGGTCTTGACAAACAAACAGACAGACAGACAGACGGACAACAAAGTGATTCCGTGTGGCCTTTTGAGGTACGGAACCCTAAAAAAACAAAAATATAAGTATAATAAACTAACCTAAGCACATATAGGCCTTCGGATGATGTTCAGCATGCTCCTCAGATCTGATAAGCTTCAACAATCCCTGTAGAAACACTGTCGCTACTTTCTTAAGTTGATTTATATCACCCCTAGAAAAAAACACTAGTAAATACTAATTTGTGTGCATACAGATACCCCTTCTAATAGATTCCGTATCGTGGCATCGGACACTTGCAACTTATACCGGTATTCGTAAACATAAAAAGTCAGTACGAACACTGCGATTGGTGCATTTAGTGCATTCAAATGATCGACCTTGAAACAGCCAATCACAGCGCAGTGCATACGTTATTTTTGTGAACTTGAGTCGGCACAAATAAATGTTAATACGGCATTAAAAGGTAATCTATGGCTTGACTTCAGTTCATAAATCGCATCTTCAGTCAAAAAGTGATGTAAAATGGTATACGACTTTAAACTTTGTATCAATCAGCATAAAATATACATTTTACATACCCATTGATCACGTTCAAAAGAAATACCAACGCCAAATTTCGTAGTCGTAAATTTGTATTCGGATCGAATAATGATGAGAACACAACCTGAGAACAAACAAAATCAGTTTAAATGTAAAATTATTTTATAGCTTTATAAGACTAATGCAGAGAATAAAAAATGCAGGAAATGAACACTCTGACGCCGGATTAATGAGGGTGTTTAGGAAAACTTTCGCCACCAGTTGGCGCCACTTTGATAAAAGGTCTTCCATTTTGACAGCGCTATCAAAACAAATATTTTTCAGTGTTCATTTTGGATATTTTAATTTTCAATTTACAGAATGGATAATTCACATGCATAAGGACAAAAGAAAATTGCTAAGGGGTTTTTCTAAAATGTCGACAACGACAGCACTAATGCGTCAGGTCTAGCTGTCAAGCGCTTTTAGAAAGTTAAACCCTGATTGGCCCAAATTGAAAGTGGCGATTAGGTTACTTATAAAAGTATAACTTTCATTATGAGATAACATAAAACAAATGCTACTTGTGCGACACGTTTAAGTATTATGGAATAAATCCATAGGACCTAGTACCAAAATTGAAAGGAGGCTTTATACCGATATGTGATCTTATTCCTAACTCTTCGCACGTTTCAATATAAAAATTGTCTTATGGTCTCGAAACTGTACTGTTACATTACAAACATTACTTGTGAATAAAAATAGAATCTCAAGTGGAATAGTTACCTGTACACAATGTGGGAACATAATAGCTGGTCCTGTTGCTTTGTTCAAATATTGAATCAATTTCAAACGCAGTCTCGTACATGCAGGCACCTAAGGAAATAACATATATAAATACCACAAAAGTATACTTGATCATCGTATCAAGATAATAGATAATCGTCAATTAGATAATCGTTTAATTATGTGTTTTGTTAAAAAGTAATAAGGTCAAGACATAAAAGTAAGTATTTAATAATAAAAATAAAAAAAGAACTTAGTTTAAAATTTTATCAATTAAATATGCACTTTATAAGTCAAGAATTAAAGTTGATATTGTCAAAATTTCAAAATATGTATTCAAAAGTTGTATTTATTCATGTTTGTTTACCTTGCGGTCATCTGGGGGTACTTTCAAACCGCCCCAAGTGCCCAAATACAGTGAATATAAAGGCGCCACCACGGCCGGCTGAGACCAATCCACTGAACTGTAAACGAAAATCAAAAAATAAAAGTTAACTGAATTAAAAACATTAAATTTTCACTGACACAAAATAAACCTGTCTAGAATAAATACGTATTGCATGTTTACGTATTTATTTATTTTATCCGAATTTCTTGCTAATTTTTTGCTTTAGATATAATTAAAATTGGCAGATATTTTCTAATGGTTATGTTATTTTAATGTACATAAGCATAACTATATAAGTCATGCTTATGCTCAAATATGATCAAACGAATTAATGAGTTAATCTCTGAGTAAAAAACTGTTGCCCTTATACAATATATATTATTGAGATAGTTTAGGCAAAAAACAGTCGGAAAACGTTAGTATTAGTTCATTAAATAGCAAATATAATACGTTAAACTTTAAAATTTAATACAAAGGTTTTAGCTTTTTAATCTGTTCAATCACACCATTAAATAGTAGTCGCCATTTTATTACGTCATACGGCTATCTAGAAGTGTCAACTTAATCTGTTTCATTATCACCAATTTTATAAAGTGGACGCCATTGTAATACGTCATACAGCTATGTAAACTTAGAAGTGTCAACTGTCAACTATAGCGTCTAGCGCGCGCTACGCTAATTTGAAAATGCAAAATTAAAATACATTTTTGTGGCACTTAATGATTAAATAAAATTTATGTGAATTTTTTAGTGGTTCACAAAAAAAACAACAAATCAAAAGGACAAAAGAGGTCGCTTCGCTATTCAGCCTTGTCTTCGTATGAGTATAATAGTTATCAATTTTAAATATCGAACCTATAATTTGAAAATTGTTCTCATTTCACTATAAATTTTAACTAATAAAATGTTTTATTCTTGTAATGCCGGTTTTTTTCTACTTACCTCAAAATCGAGATGTAAAGCAGAGTAGTTAGCTCGGGTGTAAGCATCAATTGCACCCTCGAACTAAAGGGGGCTATATATCTCGGGCTGCAATTGATGCCTTACAGCCCTTGGCTACTAATCTACTATTATTACACAAATTCAAGTTCATTAATTCATTATTGTACTTACCTGTTGCACCGTATAAGCGGACTGTTAGCATGATTTGCAACACTGAATCGAGAGTCGGCAGCCGCAACGATTAGAGTAAGCAGAACATCATTCATGTTAAATATATCTTTACTTATAAAGTTCACTATTGATAATTTCATCTGAAACGAGAACATGTTAAATGACTTAAACTAGCGTTCAGCTTTTCTTCTAAATGGGTAAACAAAAAAAAATCATCTACGTTTTTGTAAGCGCTCATGTAATATTCCGAAAAATCTATCCACGTTGAGGACACGCACAGCTTTAGCAATCAAGTTACCATGTGCATTTCCTGTTATGAAAGTTCAACTTTAGAGTTTTCTCTAGTCATCAAAGCAATCGTCTGTGTGAATACCACTCTACTAAGTCAGGTCTAAATTGTAATTATCATACATTAGGTTATTTGTTCTACAAAAATGGTAAGGAATTTTAGATGTTTCTTAATTTATGCTTTCATGTCATAACCCATATAGGAGTACAGCTAATGAATCCTGCTAACGTATCAGTATTTTATTCTTTACTTTTACTATCTCTTATTTTAACACTTACTTCCTCAAGCTGGTTGGGATTCAACTGATTTTTACTAATGATGCGCTTATATGTCTTCATACTCATACCGGGCGGTACTTGAAACTCACTCTCTCCAGGATTTGGCAGTGCCCTAGAATAATAAATAACATTCAAAATGGACATCAATATTAAAAATGCGAGTCGCAAAAGATAGAGACCAGTGGAAGTTGCTGGAGGAGGTCTATGCCGAAAGGCACACTGTGCTAAGGGATATTCTATAAAAGAAAAATGTAATGTATTCAAAATTGTAATTTCTTATCACAGAATAAAGGCCTTATAATTATTATTATTAAAAACAAGTTGCATCAAAAATATTGTTTTAGTATTAGTTTTACATTATATAACGTAATGTATATTATTAAATTAAAAACATAAAGCCCTCCTGCCTTAAACAAAGTGAAAAGAAAGAAACCCAGTTTTTCTCGGGCTAATGCTACATTGGAATATTATATACCCTATATCATTCCCACAATCAATACGAATCTAATGATACCTTGTAAGTTAAAATACATCAAACCATTTAGGCTGTAGAGCGTGTCAAAGAAATCATACATACTCACATACATACATACATACACTCGAAAAACATTACCCTCCTTGACTGCGGCAGTCGGGCAAAAATAAAGATAACATCCCTCTCTTTTTGCGTCGGGGGTTAAAAATATAGAAATGAAGTATGATAATAAATATTGTGATGGTAGTGATACATTAAGTTTATTATAGCGTCTAAGCAATAAGCATGAGGTCCACTTCATGTAAGGTGGTCAAAAACTATGCTAAGAAATTTACGAAGTTGTTGCCAACTGTAAAAATAGAATGAATGAATAACGAAATAAAGAAACCAAACATAATACTGCTTAAGTATTCTAAAATTTTATTTAACAATCTAAGATACATTTAGAAGAGTCACGTGTATAGCAAAACAAGCTCTAAATATTACATACAAGATCCATTTTATACCTGTATGGCAGTAATAGAACATCAGTAGCGAACTTAAGTATCAGGTTTGCAACTTTCGGTTTCTCCTTTAGATTCAAATCTGCCTCCTTTACATCACCCAGCAAAGGCATTACAAGCATCAGGATACTGAAAGAATTAAAGATTAAGTAGAAACTTCCTATCAATACTAATAAATAAAACCAAAGAGTTTGTTTGTTTTTTGAACATGCAACCCTGGATCTACCAACGGGATTAGAAAAATTATTTCCGTATTTGATGGCCCAGTTCCTGTGTCTTATTTTTAACATATATTGTCCCACTCCCATTGTTGAGCAAGTCTTCCCCTTGATTTTTTATACCTCTCTTATTAATGACAACCTTTTTAATATATATTATAGTTTTCAGATTAGGTTCATACTGTGAAGCAAGCTCTATATTGCGTAAGGTTGTCAAATATTCATACAATTACAAGAACACTAAGTACATACACACTCTGGACTAATGTTTATGAATCATAACTTATTTGTTGCTGTTTTTACCACTGAGACAGTCACTTTATTCCTATATATATGTTTGAACATAGCTTCTACCTATCTTGATGACCTTGCGGCTTGTTCTCAATAGCTTCCAAAAGAGATGGAGTTAATGTAATCTGCTGGGCACGGGGTAGTCTCGGGAATCCCATGGTTATGTAGATGATTGAGAAGTTCTAAACAAAAAAGCACAATATTGGCTAAATGGCAAATTGACTAAATGGCAAAATATGCACTATATTTTGGCATTTAGTTTAATACAATGTTATTAATAAGTTTGAAACATACTACTATTTTCAATTGCAGGAAAAAGGGCTAAGGCTATAATTAAAAGCACCCATACCCAATGTATGGCAAAGGAAGTATGTTTGGATGACAGAAAATGGTGTTCTATAGTCTCTGCTTACCCCATTAATGGAAGACAGGCATGAAGTTATGTATGTTTGTATGTTACAGAAAGTAATTTTCCAATTTTTATAATAACTTACATATAATTCATCTTCTGTTAACCAATCTCTTTTACACATTATGTCATAAAGCCCCATTATTATACTTACTATAATAAAGCTGTTAGAAGTAGCATCCTTGTAAAGTTGTAAGAGAGTTTGCACGGGCAGCTGTACATCAGCACGGCACTTGACTCTCTTGTTGACATGCACCAATAACTCCATCACTTTGGTACGCACCTGTTGATATTAGACTTAAGAATCAGTTAAGGTTTGTTGTGTTGTCTATTTCAAAACCAATGAAGCACCATCACAGAAGAAGTTGGTATTTAATATTGAGTGAAGTTTGCCGTTGTACATACAGTCCATTCCAACTCCAATTTCGTACAATGTAAACAATCCGCTATATTGCCATTGTCTATGGTTTCATGAATTTACTAGTGATGGAACAAGGATAATAAAAATAAAATTAGTGACATCAATACATTGTTAAATAATAATTTTTCGTCCTTTTTCTTACATTTTTAAATAATATTACATTTACGAATACTCTATTTGCGTAATACATTAATTTTATTTAATTTATCTCTCCAAATATTTGTATTTATGTTAAATATGGTTTGTATTTTATTGTAATCGTTGATTTATAAACATTAAGATAATAAGACAAACAATGTATGTAATCTAATAAATAAATGTAATTTAAACTAAGTAAGCATTGACCTCTAAATGCAACGATTTGACCACGGACTGAAATAGAATACTGAGATACTTTTGAATATTTTTCCGTCTAATGAAAATTTGTGAAATATGGACTAAATGGAATTTGTATGTATGTTACGATTTTATTATAGGTACTATATTACAATAAAACAAATGAACAGACCTGCTAGGGCAAACCCAAAATAAATGATGAATTACAAATATTATGTACCTATGACATTATTCGTAAAACATGGTATTCGTTAAACTTATTTCTTCTAATAAAATACAACATTGGTTTTCAAAGACAATAGAGAGTACAAAAAAAATAAAACTGTCAATCAATTTGACGTCTATATTCGACCGCAAAAAGTAATTCGTAATTTTATTAAATAATCTAGATTTGATTACTAATCATTAGTAAAAATAGTTACAAAATGAAGTATATAGTGAACAGAATATGTATAAATTCATTTGTCATCGGTTATGGAGTTTTTGATAGAAAAATATTGAAAAGACTGTTCGTTTACATTGTCCGAAAATGGATTTGGACAAGACTGTAGTGTATGTTCTTTATTTATATCTTTAATAACAAAAATACCACTATCTGTTTGTTGCTGGTGAGTAGAGGAGCTGGTGAGGTGTAGAACTACTAAATGATAGGCTGCACATACAATATTCTCATATTTTTACTAAAGTCATTGTCATTGCAAGATTTATAGAAATCTATAGACCAGCACACTATACAACAGGATGTTTGCCAGTTAATCAGCATAGTGGTAAACAAATCACAGTGTTTACTATGTACTTTATCTACAACTACCTTTCATTTGCCTGCACTGAGTCAATTTAGTGCACCTAAATTAAACATTTTAACACAGAATTAACATAAATCTGACCTGTTCATGAGGTGATGATAGTTTGAGAATTACAGGCGGAAGGAAGCGGGTAAGACAACTCTCCAGCTGGTCATCACTATCGGCGTTCCCCAGACGCAGAAAAACGCGGTCCAGAAGCACTATACAACAAACACAACTTTGCTGAATATCGACAACCAAACAGCCGGTCGAATAATGATAGGTTATCAACCACTTTAACATCACCTCTTACTAATACTAAATAAACACTTACACAAATCATTGGAACAATCGCTCCCACTCTCCGTGACATCCATTTCAGACATTTTAGAGGGTTTTAATTCACAATAACTTGGGTAAGTTTGTGTTGAAGATGACAAACAAAAATGTATTGAATGACATTTAAAATTGCTTGACGTTTCGTTTTTGTTGCATGCATCTGGGGGCAACGTTCCACTTCATGCAGCATTTTTATTATTATTTTTGTAACAGGTAGGCAGTTGATACAAAATATGATTGTGCCTTTACGTTTCGGCATTTTAAATTCAATTCCATAATAGATAAAGATCATAATTAGGACAGTGTTGATGCCAGCAGAAATGTTAAATCATCCCAAACCTTCCTACAAAAGTATTGTATTGTATTAATTTGTACGGTAGTAGATCCACGCTGATTTCAGCATGAATGGGTCGGATCGTCCGGGGAAGTACTACCCTCTCATAGAAGATCGACTTAAGAGTAGTAGTATCCGTACTATTGCGTTTCGTTCGGTGAGTGAGAGCGCCGGAGGCCCGATTTCCTCCCTTTTCTCTTTCCTCACCTCCCTCATTCCCTTCCCCTAACCCCATTCCCAGCCGCCATAGTGGAGGCCACCATACCAGCAGTTTAAAACGATGGCTTTTGATATAGTGGCCGCCACTTCTGGATTCCACTGACTGCTTACCATCAGGCGGGGTGAAGTCACTTTGGTAGGCTATAATATATAAAAAAAAATGCGTGCGGCTCATGCAAGGTCTAATATGTATACCTAGTTATGTATACTTAGTCTAATGCCGCGTACAGACTTACGAAATGCAACATGCAATGTATCACACTATGAAAAATTTGTATAGCCTTGCGCGCACGAACAGAGCATTTTAAAACCATCAGTAACTTGTAAGTATTATTATGCCTCAGAATCTAACATATATATTTTTTTAGTTGCAATAGCCCCTACACTTTACTAACCTTACTCTATTAACCATAACTGGACGGGCAGTCTGTCTGATTTAGAATGTGGTACCACATTTTTAACCGTGAGCGTCGGCGTCGCCGTCACTTGTATTTTACTTAATACTCCGTTTACGCATAGCCGTCACAAGAGGCGAGTAAACAGGTAACGGCTAGCGTCGAACTCTGTGGTTACTAATCTACCCTACCTGCCACACTGCCAAGTGTGCTAACTATGACAAATAGTCAATTTCGCCTCTTCCAGAGCTCAATTTATAATGTATTTAGTGATTTGGATGAGATTTAGATGCTTCGGGCTAAAATAGCGTTTAAAATGACACAAGTTAATAAATTAGTGATCAGTATATTTATTTATAAAATTGAGCTAGATACATAGCATAAGTTACTGGAACTGTAATGGAGAAATCAACATGTGTAATAAATTGAAGCGTAAAGGCAAGGGAGTTATATAAAAACAATGACACACTATTTTAACATAACACAGTATTCAATCACTAATACAATACAGAAAAACTTATAAAAACTAAAATTAAATTTATTTAATACTTAAATTTTGAATTAGATAACATAGAATTAACTTATAATAAAAATATGTATTTAGTAAATTATTTGTATAATTTCATTTACATCGGAATGTTTAGCAACCCAATGTTATTTATACTAGAAACTCACATCATACCTTAAAATATATCAATACTCGTTATCAAATATCGTTTGTATAATATTGTACAATTATTATCATTGGTCTGTTGCCAGAAAATATTTTTATTTTTTACACTGCCAACACAGGATAATAGATAGTCACATTATGCTATAACTATTCTAGAACACGATTTTAATTGGCTGGTCGTGGTCGCTCAGAGATCCCGCGGCCTTCTGCGCCGCTTGCTTGTTGCGAGTGCGGCGACGCACGACGTGAACATTGAATGCGGAGGCACTGAGTGGGACGGATATGCACTAACATATATATCACAATTCCATTGTTTATTGTAGTGATTTACGTGTGAAACTGTGTTTCATGTAATCACTGTACATTTGTTTATTATAATTATTGTTAAGTTATAGTTCAACTTTACGTACATACATAAAAAGTTTGTTAACTAACTGATCTGCAGAACCCACAGACCAGACAGTCCGCAGACTTTCTGTTGTGTTTTTACACTAGAGTCAGACAGTTTTCGTGCCCTGTAATGCGCAACCTAACATACATTGCAATGCCATGGAATAATAAGACCAACATCCCGCAGAAGAAAAAACCTAATGTACGCCCGCTTTAACGATGACAACTAGGTGACCGACAGGCTGAAGGGCTATTTAAACCTGAGCAGTATACTGCCCGCGGTAGAGAAAACCGAGTGGGTATGTGGTAATACTACCATTCTACCAACTTTAAGCTCTAGCCGCGGAACTTCATACTAAATAAATTTCTGAGTGAAATCCGCGGTATGTACCGCGCTGACCATAGCGGCAGCGAATACCACTATGATAGAATAAGCCTTAAGTCAAATAACATTTTATTTTTAAGGAAAATGCATTTTCCAAAAATAAAACATCAGTTCTTAACCTCCATATTCGCTCGTCGCAGTATGCGCTCTTAGCTAACCTTTACACTAACTACTCGCCAAATTTTATTTTTTTATGTCGTAAAGTAGAACTATAGTGGCACAGATCAGAACAGTCAACAGATTATAATATATGAACAGCTACGCACATACACGTCATAACTTGCTTTGATTGGCTTGTAATTGCTATTAATACAAAACAAATTAGTACAAGAATCAAATTTCATTATTTTATTCCAAGTGCTCATTTTTACTTCCATTAAAATTTATGTTTTAGGCACTTCAAGTTTCTATTTACATTATGTGCATTTTCAGCACCCGTTAAAATAAATAAATAAAAATAATCGCTGCACTTTTTTTGTAGTGATTTCGTTCATAACTTCCCACAATTTTTTTCTGTTCTATGTTGTTTTTAAATTATTATTATTATTATTGTTTATAACCTTATTTTTAACACCTTTATGGCGATATCTGTGTGTGACATTATATCAGTTTTCTACCTTAATGAAGAACATCGCAAATACACACCACAATTTTAAGTTAGAGGCATTAGTATTATTCTCCTGTCGTTAGTGTGACGCATAAGACGTGTATTATTAGGTAAAAAACAAACAATTTACAGTGCATTAAACATGCAATCTAAAAACGCAAACACCTTTAGGTGCATTTTCCCACAACTTTTATCATGCAGATGCGATGTCTTTGATTGTTAAGGCATTTTTAAACACCATTTTAACTATATATTATAAAAGGCAAGTGTATTACTGAAAGAAAGAATAACTTCGCCTATTACTCTAAAACATGATAAACAAGTGCTCTATTGATTAAATGGAAGCCTCACTGCCTCCACAGCCAACGCTACAAAATATTTACAATTTTGAGAGCCTCACAGATAACCCCCTAATAGATGTTACAATAGACACGCACAACTCATACCGGCAATCACTAGCATAAAAACTCATTACGATTGGTGCAATTCAGTCGTGCATTCAAATGTTTGATCTTGAAATAGCCAATCACAGCGTAGCTTAAATGTTATGCGCATCACGCTTGTGCCCGTTATTTTCGTGAGCTAGACTCAGAACAACAAAAAGACGTATCTAGAAGACAAGTTCACGGAAAAAACGTCTCTATTTCAATATTATTTAGGCGCATTCTTGTCAGAACAAGTGAATGTTAATGTGGTATCTATTAGGGGGTAATGTATGGGCCGTTGGTTATTCGATGCCGTGCGCGAATATCATGACAAGGCCAGGTTCTACCATCATGTGCTCGTCCACGTGTGCGTTGTCGCAGTGTAATACAAGCACTGCCTGCTTGCCCGGCACTCTCTTACATACGTATTTTTCGTATAATCTGTGAACAACAAATTTTTTTTTTGATACATTTCGTCAACCAAATTTAGTGGATTCAAATCCGATTATTGTTTCTGAAGAAAAAGTGTCATTGTAATTTAATAGACCGTATTTGCTAACGTCCATTATTGTCCAAAAACAAAAATAAAATAAATAATAATTGTTGAATTTAATGTATTGTTATAAATATCATTTTATGTCACTTTTAATTTATAATTTGAATGTTTAACTTTGTTTTTAATATAATTTTAACTTTAATTTCTTTTTAAATTTGCTATTTGTAATAATTTATGTGTACTATGGGTCAAGTGCCTGAAATATAAAATATTTTGATTTGATTTTGATTTGATAGAGCATTTTACTCGTACCTAAAGTCGATTATATACACAATTTTACCTACCTTCTATTATTTTGTCTTGTTTCTAGGGAGGATAGGCCGGGCGGCCACCGTCGTTCGTGACAATTTTCCATTAGGTCGTCTATTATGTGAGGTGGGCATCCAGATTCTGATAAACTACGTTTGATCATCATCTGAAACAAAATTATTATCATTGTATCTTTTATTTCTTTAAGACCAAGAATACGTTGTAGCTGTAATAGAAAGTTTACCCACAAAAAAGAAGGAATACTTAAGAGAAAGCTCATTGTGTCTACCTCTCTTACACTCGAGCTTAATAACCTATCTCTAGAGATAAATAGGGCTATCTAAGATAGTTGCCTAGGATTTTTTTATTAATAAGATCAAAATAACGACGGTTGCTAGGTAACGAAACCAGTATCCTAGGCAACTATCTCAGCCCTATCTATCTCTAGAAATAGATTATAAATTTCGGCCGATAATAACTTTACATTTAAACAATTATGAATTAACAAGTACTTTGCTAGCTGAATGATTTTGTAACAATATGGCTTTTAAAAGAGATGTATCACGACAATAGGAAAAGCACTACCTATCTATTTTCTACGCGAGTCTATACATTTCGTAGTGATACGTTTATAATTTACTTGCTGTCGGGTTTACTTGTGGGACTTAAGATTCATTAAAATCGATTTAATAGCTTTTGCGTGTAAGAGGAACAAACATAGGTACATACATCCATACAAACTTTCGCGTTTAAATAATATTATTAAAAAACACAATATTATTATGTCAGTAATATGGAAGGTAGTTTGATAGTAGCTTTTATCTTAAGATATATGTTATTATAGGCTAGTTAGAAGACTACAGGGCTAGAGCACATCGACTTTTTAGGATCTCTCGTGTTCTTGATTGTGCACTTATAATTAACTGTCATCAAATCTACAACCTCGTGTTTATGAGCCAATACGACTTTAGCGTAAGGCTGGTATCACACTGGCGATTTGCGAGCAAGTCTTCGCGGCGTCTTCGCTCACACTCGTCTCGTTTTGATCTCGCTTATAAATCGCCAGAGTGGTAAGGTCCTAATTAATTTAACGTAACTTAAATGCTAGATTAATAATAATAAGGATAATAAATGTTCGTCAACATACTACCTGCAGCACGTCGTCGGGTGTGGAGATCATGCCGCCCCAGCGCGTGACGCGCGCGCGCGCCAGCGAGCCCGCCCAGCGCACCACCTCCTCGCGCTCCATCTGGTCCGCGAGCGCGCGCATTGTGGGGTTCGACAGACGCATTGCGCGCATGAACTCCTACGGAATAATTAACCTAAACTATATTAAAATAGAGACGCTTTTTCTATGGCCTTGTGCTTTTAATACGCCTTTTTTTGTATGAGTTGAGTCTATTGCCCTATAAGTAGGTTATATATGACACAGCCACAGGCACGCGGGTACTATTAAACTATACACACGTACTAACCAAAAGTCGGAACAGCGGGCGGGGCGAGACGGCTTATCGACATGAGCGGTTGTAAAGGTACTCATTGAAGACACATAATTATATTAGCTTACATCACAACTATTTCAAGTGCCGTAGCTCTCTCGCCTCGCCCGCTGTCTATTCCGAACTTTAGTTAGTGTGTGTGTGTATAGTCTGACCTTATGGCTCCATTCATGTTGTTCATAGGAAAATCATATCTTGTCACTGTTACGCTTTAAAGGTACTGCATTCACTGAGCTACGATCCTTGCACACTTAGTGTTTCAGTTATTGTTTATTTGTTGTCAAGTTTTAATGTGTGGCATTAATGCTAATGCTGGATAAGCTATAATAACTTACATCATTATTTTAGACCAAACATATCATGAAGATTTTATATTTTAATCTTTAAACAATCAATAATTTTATATGAATAAATGATCACGCGATAACCTTTCAATACATAACACAAACACAAGGAAACAAAAAGAGGCATTAAGTAAATCATAATCGTAACTTTAATTCGATTGCATGTACGAGTATAACTGCTTCTATTAATGCATATTGTCATTAATTCGGGCAGCGCCCTTTTAAAATAAATGTTACCAATTAAGAACAGTGTTAATGATGATCACAATAACAGAAACGAGATAACACAATCAGAAAAAACATGACACTAAACTCTCTATACAAATATATGGATCCCACAGATTTTCGTTTCGGGTGGGTTTTCGTATCACTATCACTTTAATAGATAGTTAATTAAGTTCAACTTTAGCATGACATAGGCCTTCACCTTGACCCTCATCTATATGAATATAGAATGCTGTTATATAAAGGGGAAGAGTTTGTTTGTTTGTTTGACACTCTAATCTCTGGAACTAACAAACAGATTTGAAAATTCTTTATATGTATGATAGCCCAATTCTCGAGGAAAGTTATAGGCTATGTAACATCACGCTACTGGCGACTGGAGCAGAGCAGTAAGCAAAGACGCGAGTGAAACCGCGCTGCGGCAAGCTAGTAGAATAATAAAATTGGTGTAAGTACAATAAAGAATTTTCTATTATTTTATACCTTTAATAATGCCAGTTCTCTTTTGTGTTCATTGATAACCAGTCTTTGTTCTGCTAACTCCTGTTCATAATCGTTTAATTTTCCTTGATGTGTTGCTATAAGTGCCCGTAGTTCACGGACACAATTGTGTCCCGCGAGCTCATCTTTCGGTATTACCAAACCACAACCGGCTTCACATGGCATTGGTCTTTTGGGATTATATTCACCTGCAAACAATGCATTAACACATTGTTAATTTGTAACATAGATTTTATTCTCATATTTCTCAATGTTCTTATTGACCAACTTGAATAAATAATAATAAATACCTAATGCATTGTATTGGCAAATAATGGCCTTCTAAATGAGACAGTGAGAGGTATTTTAGAGCTGGTACGATTATTTGCAGCCTAAAAAGTATTTCAATAATAGGTTGATAAATGAAAAAAGCTTTAAAAATTCAACAAGTTTAAGGTCCTTATTTAAATATATATATAAAGAATACATAGCAACTGTATGAAACAAAACCCACACATTTTTCACAACATTACACATAGTGTAGTTTTTGCATGTTGATCATGTGCCCATGCACATACAGTTTAGTTTGGAATTGATACTAAATTTATTTGTTGTTATTCCTCACAAAACCTTTTTTCTTATTAACTGTTCAAACATTATGCTTATCATGAAATAAATATGCAATTGCAAAAATAATAGTAAATAATTATTTTATTTATATATATACACAACATACGACTATCTTTACAGGTAATGCTTAACCTAATGCGATAGTGTACCAGAGTAACATAAAACTTAACTTAATCTAACTTACTAACTACACTATAAGTGACCTTTGTGAATCTGTTCAATGTACACGAAAACAAATCAATTTGCCCAGCCACGATGTTTATGTTTCATCAGTTTCTATTAATCATTGATGCTCACTAACTATGAAAGCTGGTCTATCATAGTGACAACATTTAGAGGAGGTCTTTGCCTAGCAGTGATAAAAAAATTATTTATGTTTCAGTGACAATGTTTATGGTTTTATTGTATGAGAAAACTAGCAAACTATTTTCAGTCCCCTTCCTCATTTGTATAGTAAGTTGTTAGTATTTATAATCGTTTGAATTTAATTCATAATAATTAAATAGACATGATTTTTAGCTTTCAGCATGTATTTGTCACATAGCAAACAAAATGATATAAGTATGAACAAAGTAGGCACATCAACAACTACTGGGGAGCACATAGTTAGTTTTCATAACTGTATTATTAGTAAGTTAGGAGGTAAAACACTTATTAATAGTAGATAATTATTGACTAATACTCACATTCAGCTAAATGGGAAGCTAATGAATCTAACTTCAGTTCAGCATTACAGCCGTGTGGTGCATTATCACATTTAGTACACAGCCTAAAACATAATTTTTTTTGTTATTCATCATTCATATAAATACATCATAAAATAAGGTATCAATCAAGGTAAGGAAATTGTATCACATTATAGTATATTCTCAATAGTTAGGAATTAGGCAAATTAACCACATGTCAATATAAGATTTCTCAGTAGATAAACCAAACTTATAATGCCACTGATCTGATTGCAGTTTATTATGATATCATTTGAATGGATAGAATACCGAATAAGCATAATATTACAATCATTACAAAATATGTTTTTATCAAAACATTGCACACTAAACAATTAAACTGATGCCATTATGACCTAATAAGTATCATTAATTTTGTCCGTAACCATGTTACGCTTAATTAGTCAGCTACAAATTATATAAGCCCTTACAAAACAGCAATAGTGTGACCTACAAGTAATGGCACAACCCATGACATGGATATTCACCTTGATAATAAATTGCGTAGTATCCTTGGCACCGGCCGTAGCTGGCTAGCGGTAACAGCCTGTCGGTCTACTGGGCACGTAGGCTGGCGACTTATCCATTCTGTTATACAGGCGCGACAGAACGCATGTTCACAAGTTGGTGCCTATTAACAGAAGCCCAGTTTCATCAAGTCATGGCAAAGTATTAGCAAATTTAATAAAAGTATTCCAACAAACCTGTAAAGGGTCTTCCAAAACTCCTGAACATATAGGACAAATAAGTTCCTCATCAACGTCACCTTGAAATCTTTTGATTTCAAATCCCATGTTTATTATTTTCACACAAGAATGACAAACATCAGTGCGATGTGGTGAATTTAGTATGTTTATCTTTATTCAAAGGTAAAAGAAATTCCAAAAAACAATAATAAAGACAGTTCAGTTCTCTACAACCACACTGCAACTTTGCTTTGCTTTGCTTTTGCAGTTTTGCTTTCCCAAATGATTCTGTCTGATTATCCACAGATTGTTAATCAGTGTGACCATCTTTAAATTGGAGATCCTGCCCAGCCTAGGCAAGAAAACTGACAAATCCTGCCAAACTCTTAAGCACAAAATGTCGAAATAATGCCGATATATTTTTTTTAGCTTTTAGACTTTTTAGTAATCTTCTAGTGAAAATGTTATATTTATATTTGCACCTAAAATTATACAAAAAAATTAAATACCTACTTACTAATACTTCCGAGTTCCTACAATGTTCCCGTTAAAATGTTAAATAATAGAGTCATTGATGTCTGCCCACTGTATCCGATCCTGTTATTCTTATGCTTAGTAGGTAGTAGTTGCATGTTCTTTTGTGTTAGACAACCTAAGCACAAAATTAGTGTTATATGCTTTACATCATGAAACATCTTCAATCTGCTTCTTTTTCTTTGCTAATCAGGACGAAAGTAATGAATCCTGCTCCCACTCTAGGCGGTATAATCGTTCATATTTACGTTTCATGATAAATCAGGAATTGAAACATTCACACCGCACGAAATCCGAATGAAAATATTGCGTCTCCTACAAATTTTCCAGTCCGACTAATTAGAAAAACAACTGACAACTTTACTAAAGATACAATTATTATACATATTTTGTTCAGCACTTTAAGGTTTACAATGGAATGAACTACAAATTCATTAGAGATGATAAAGGAAATCCCCGAACTAAAGGTCTTACTCTTATTTATTTATTTATTTATATTTAAGGATCTCCAACAAAGAATGTACACAATTGTAACTTAAGACAAAAACATATTTCAATGTACTCCTTCAATTAGGGAGACCACATCATGCAAATATTGGTAACAATTAATAATTAATTGAAACTATGTATTACACGAACAGAAATTGAACATACTTCAATAAATGAAAATTATAAAAAAACATATAATTAGATAACTAACTACTAAAGGAAACGATATGAGTAATTAAAATAAATAAAAATGGAGTTTTGAGTTCAGTAAATGGCATCTCTACTTGATCTGTGGTTAATGGCAATTTTGAGTGTGGTTTTAAACTTTTTAACTGTACGACATCAAGATCTTCTGTTTTTGACAGGAGGTTGTATTGTCTGCAAAGTCTGGGTATAGTGGCAAAGTGTCCAAGGTTTGATCTGACGAAGGGTACCAAAAAGAGTTTAAAGGAACTCTTCCTAGGCAGACGTGAAGGAACGGTTATTGTTGCTAGTGTTGCCATTGTCATTTAAAATTCTTCCCTAATGCTATTTCTTTTGTCGATACTGCACCAAACTCCTTTTATAAGCTATGCTGCCAAGTCTGCCAGATCAAATTCTTTAAACTGCTAAATAGTGCCAGATTTCTAAAACATCAAACATAATATATGCCAGAGAGTAAATTTGAGGGGATATGTGGCAGGATCCTGAATTTTCGGCAAGTATAGCCGAAAATTTAGGATCCTGCCACATATGGTCACACTGTTGTTAATCATTATTATTAAATGTATTAGTCGAGTTTCAGCCGTGTGGTCAATGTGGTGACATCTCTATTGATTGTTAAAAATAAGTACATCACGATGTTGCCAGTGCCTTACCGACTCACTGACGATGTGCTCACTGACTCACTCCAATAAAATAACAGTTGCAATACTATAATTTCCAAGAAAATATTGCTCGAAATGATTCAATACATGCTAAACAAGTTATTAGATCGTTATTACAAAAGTACAATAAAATAAACGAAGGTGCTTTTTTCGAATTCATAATAACTATCCAAGTTTAATTAATTAATTGTTAATAATTAATATTGGCATTTGGCAACATTATACAGTTCCTGCCATTTGCCAACAAATCTGCCTATTCTTTTTTTCTGCCATTGTAAAATGGATTTGAGCAAAGGGTGCTGATAAAACACAGTTTTCTCTTAATTTATTTAAAAAAGGCACAAATTTCAACAAAAGCATGAGCGTCTTTAAATCAGCCATGGGCTATTTTAGCTCAGGGGGCGCAAACGGCGGTAGTGATAATGATTTTGTTGGTCAATTTGTTGAAATTGGAAATATGAAATTACGAGTCAAAAAGGTGATCGCAGAAGGTAAGCCAATAGTTTACTGTAATAAGATTAACAAGTATTGTTTGCA
Source organism: Parascotia fuliginaria (assembly GCA_963082885.1). Taxonomy (NCBI): domain Eukaryota; kingdom Metazoa; phylum Arthropoda; class Insecta; order Lepidoptera; family Erebidae; genus Parascotia; species Parascotia fuliginaria. The sequence continues at coordinate 15,540,686 of OY720176.1, read as the reverse complement.
TTGCAAGTTTTAGGTGACATTTAAAAAGAATTATGGTACCTTTCGTGTGGGTTGCGGCTATCCACGTACGAACGTCAGGAATTGGGGGCGGTAATACATTGGCCGATAAAATGTTTTAGGTCATTGTGACCACATCCATTATTCCAGCCCTGCTATTACTTAGCTATAGTTGGCACGTCAAACTAAAGTTTTGCAATATTATTTATATGTACATGCATCATCCTTTATGTCCAAGCAATCAATTCATTAATCTTAAGTGATTTGTGTTATTGAGTCTATGATACGAAAACAGACTTCGCCAAGGCGTAGGATATTTGATTTCCATTTATTCATACCAGTAAAGGTCATTTATATTAAAGTTGTTACCACATTATTTCTGTAGTGTAACAGATTATATTCTCAACTAGCTGTGCCCCACGGCTTCGCCCGCGCCTACAATATTTTGGGAATTAAAAATAGTCCATGTCCATCTGGCACTGAATCTATCTACATACTACTCTTCATTAAAATCAGTTTAGCCATTTAGGGGCTGAGTGGTAACAAACACAATACACAAAGTTTTCCATTCATAATATTAGTAGGATTTGTATAGCTACTTATATTATATTTTAGTATTCATTGAATTAGGACTACTAAAAATGTGGATACATATAAAAATAATTTGAAATAGTATAATAATTAATCTATGTAAGTTTTACATTACAGATGTATGTAAGAATAATTTAAGAAATTACATCCTGCTAATTTTGCTGGTTTAGTTCTTCAAGACTTATTAAACTGCAGGAAGAGGAACTAACCATTAAGCAGTAGAATCAGTTATGCATAATATAGGCAATTAAAAATACATTTATTATGTTCTACAAAGTCATTTTAATTTCAGGTGGTTTTGCTTTTGTGTTTGTTGCTCAAGATGTATCTACTGGCACTGAATATGCTCTCAAAAGACTCATGGCAGCTGATGAGCAAGCCAACAAAAATATAATACAAGAAATTAGTCTATTAAAAAAACTATCGGGTCACCCTAACATAATCAAATATATAGCTGCATCTTTTATTGATAAGGCGAAGACATCACATGGAATGGGAGAGTATTTGCTGTTGACTGACTTGTGTAGTGGAGGCAGCTTGATGGAAGCGCTTCAGAATAGGGGGCAGGCCTTCCCCCTCTCCACAATACTTAGGGTGTTCTACCAGACGTGCCGCGCAGTGCAGCACATGCATGCACAAGTGCCACCTATAGCGCATCGTGATCTCAAACTAGAAAATTTTCTAATATCAAATGAAGGTAACATGTTATGTAACAGCATGTCCTTGAGATGTTGTTTTATAATTAAACAAATGGTTAGCGATTTGTGACGTGAATTATTATTTTTTTATGTTTTAGGTACAATAAAATTATGTGATTTTGGTTCCGCTACTACAGATGTTTATACACCAAATCCATCATGGAGTGCTAATCAAAGAAATATGTTAGAGGAAACTGTAAGTTATGTTTTAATATTTTATTTACTCAAATAAAGACAGTGAGGATCAAGGGTAGTTCCATTTAATTTAATATTTTCTTATTTCAGCTGGCCCAGTTTACCACACCTATGTACAGAGCTCCAGAAATGCTGGACACTTGGGACAATTATAAAATAGATCACAGTGTAGACACATGGGCTTTGGGTTGTATACTGTACACTCTCTGCTACATGCAACACCCATTTGAAGATTCAGCTAAACTTGCAATACTAAATGGAAACTACAACCTTAACCCTAATGATCAACGCTACAAATGTTTTCATGAAATCATAAGTAAGTAATAACATGTTACAATAATTAATTGAGAGCTTGGATGTCAATTAGTTTGATGATGTGTGATGGTCTAATGTTTGTTCTCAGGTGGTTGCCTAACAGTGAACCCCGAGGAGCGCATGACAATAAGCACTGTGCTGGAGCGGTTGGCGGCGATAGCGGAGTCCAATAATGTCAATCTCAAGCAACCACTCAAATTTGAGCGTAAAAAAGTTGAACAATCTGTGGCCACTAGCTCGCCAGGTAATAAGAAGTCAAGTAAATATTACACTACCATATCGTAAGAGAAATGTCGCAGCGCGCTATATTCAACATTTTGTGATAAATTAAATATCGCCTAATCGTTTACATTAAGTTGCGATCGCGCGTCACTTATACATGCATCCCTATGGACCATCGTTCTGTTCTGTTGCATTAAATACTCGAGCTAAATATGGTCAAGTATTTTTTGACTTTTTACACTCAAATTTTTTATCTTTCCATATATTATTTTGAGTTCCTTAGAAGGGTTATTAAACAAAATGTGAGATTTATTTTACATTCCAATGTTGATTATCAGTATCACCATAAATTGAACATCACCAAAGGTAAGGCAATGTTGAATAAATTGTTCTCTGAATGAAATAAGGTAGTATAGCATTTATTTGACTTAAAACAAAATTGATTATTTATGTTGCTTCAATGCTGAAATGCGTTAACATGATTTTGGTAAAGTTATATTTATTTCTATTGAAGAGGCTCAGACTGCATTTATTGAGTGCAATATTAACGAATATGTTTCTTGAACAGTGAAGTTAATAAGCTTTAATTTAATATTTAAGTCTGATTGTGAGAAGAGACTTGAACAAATTTACAATGATAGATTAATAAGATGGTCATTACAATATATTGGACAAACATTTATAAACAAGCTCCAAATTATTCAAACATTATTCTTGAATATTATTAATAACCAAAAAAGTCAGTGTGCATTTATAAAATGCATACCTTTTTTTAGGTAGGTAGTACCCTTGTCGCTAGTTAGAATACTTACTATATTTAGATATAACTAAACTGTCTATACATTCCTGTATCTTAATTGGGTTATATATACTTTTTCACACTAATGTCTAAACCCCATAAGGCATATTATTTTTCTATATAATAATTATATGAATATGATTAAACAAATATCCAGTGAGATGGAATACTTTAAAGAGTACAATAGTACTGGCGCTGGATGTAGGTGTATATTATATAATAATGGTATATATATTGGCTTGATAACTGACGAGAGTGTTATATATGTGAACTAACATTGTTGGGTTGCGGTGTGAGTCGACACAGAAGTATTGCATTAACGGTAATGGTTGCTTGGTTCGATCTCGGCACCCGCGCACTGTCTCGTAGTTATATTAGCTCTTATGCTTTAAGTTACTTATGTGTATATAACTAGTCTATTTACATCGGTGTATTCCTACACTGGTTGTTATCAAATCTTAGAAAATATTTGTGTTGATACAATCATACACTATGATCAAAATCATGGAACAGTCCAATTTCTTTCCAGACAATATAAGTAAATGATGTTTAACTGAGGTACAAGTATTGAATTAGAGTAGATTAAATGATATTATATTATACATAATGTTTAAAGTTCATAATTTTTGTCATTAGTTGATATCACGAAAGTTAGTATTTTTACAAAACTTGTGTCTTACATTTTGTAAAAAAAAAACATTTCTGTTGTGCATATTATTATTTAGTCGTGTCGGAGCTTTATATAGATAAATAAATGAGTATATTCTTCACAGCCGTGGTTTGATTTTATTTCTAATGCGTACTGAGTGGCACATTAGCGAGAATGTGAGATTCGAGCGTAGTGGAGCTCCGTAGTACCGAACATGTGGGTATAATTATATGATACGTAATGTTCTCTGTGTTGTTGATCTGATACAGTCACATTTGCTTTCAACTAACATGATTGGTTCGCACTGTAGATGGTTGCACGTACTAATTACTTCATTTGTATATTCTATTGACACTAATAAACTAACATAACGTAAAATTTGTTCGTTCTTTTCGTGTGAATTTGTAGTGTCTTCAATTTTATTTATACGCTTCTAAGCGATATCTAACACATTAAAACGTTCACAGGCATTTTACATACTTGTCTTAAATTTAATTAGATGCTAACATTGATTCGGCATGTAGGTGAGGCAAAGCATATATTAGTTTGGAATTAGATACATAGATACATTTGATAATAAGTGATTTATTATCGACACGCTAACATTGAAGGGCTTTGTTATTTTTTACATAGATTGCTAATTATTGTAAGTGCCTTGGGTCTTAAGTGATTTAGGAATAACATTTTCATGGGCTACCTATTATACCTATTTAGCTTTATTTTAGCATCATTATACATACACATTAGTTATTTGATTTTCACACATTAATATTCTAGCGCCGCTCATTTAGTTTAAAATGCTTTATTTACATTATTTAAATGCATTTAAGCAACTGAAATACGTTATGTTAGCTTGAAATATATATATATACATATATATATGCAGTACTAGGGATACCTATATTTTAGTCTTAGAGGTATACCATCTTTCATAAGAGAACGGTACAAAATAATGTTGTAAAATATAAGAAAGCTGACCCATTAATTGTACTTAATGATTTGACAATTATCTTATCTATATCATCATAACATTATGACAAATAATCTAGGTAATTGCTACTTTTTTTATCCTGGTATGCATTATTTTATTACTAATATAAATGAAAGGCATGGTTCAAGGAAATAAGATTTATGTTAAAAAAATGTGTTTTACGATCTTTTAGCATGCTTGTTAGCCTGTTACAACTTGAAAAAGTGCTTCTATTTTATTTCGTTTGAATGATCATAATTCATACATAATACATTGCATGTACCTTTTTGTATCGACTCAAGCCCTTCGCCTCTTTTCTTAATTTTTCCAACAATTATTTTATCTGTAGGTAACAATCGAAATTATCTAATTTCAAATAAACCCGTGAATCGATATTACGAGTGGGTGATAAGGATGATACGGTGGACTTGGCAGTTTGTAGTTTTGCCACGAAACGTTAATGCTCTTGAAATTAGTGCGGTAGTATTTATATATCTACTAATTTTAATACAGGTGCATAGTGCTATAGTATGTACTGATACTCATATATAAATAGAATGCTAGTTTAAGAGGCGTTGGACTTGGTCATATAAGTAGTTATTTTTGTATGCAATACATATCACATTTTCTTTTTCATTTTAGGTGTTTTCAACTTTTTCGGGTGCCCAATAGTTTTCTCGTTTAAATGACCCGCTGCGCTAGCATGAACCCTTGCATCGGACACCACTCACACTTCACGCTTGCTAGAACGATCGGATATGCTCGCAATGATGAGTATTCATTGTTTTTATTTATTAATGTTTAATTATTATATAAAATTTAATGTTGTTATTGCCTATGGAATATTTAATATTTAAAAGAATTTGTTTGTTTATTTTTGGTAACACTACGTCGTTACGTGTTCGGATGTTTAGTAGAAAATTATTATAGATGGTTAAACGAAATGAATATATCTTGTGAGTAGTATTCTCTATCTGCCAAACCTATGAGCCCTACCTATATAAATAGATACTTATTGGAACCTGTACTTAATTATGACAATAATTTTATATTTCTTGTATTAATAACTCCCAAGGTTACGTATGCAGGTCCGTCCCTAGACTTCTAGTGTAACAGTTATTCCAGCCTACCTATTCACTTTTACTCTATTTAGTGAACTAGAGATAAGTGACAAATTATCCAGATTCCAAATAAGGTACAAACATAGTTCGATTCAAAATTAGGTCGATTAAAGTATTACATATTTTGTTACCATATTGTTATATATTTTAAGTTTAGTGTTTTATCACATATAGTATTAGTATATAACTTGATTTTAACGCTAAATACCTATAGGTAGTCCTATAGTCACATAATGGGAAATTCCTAAAAGGATTTCACATTTACCAAACGAGTGCATTCCATTGGTGTGCTTTTACTGCATTTTTATATAATTTTAAATATTACTTTAAATTTAATTTAAAAATACCTTATACCTATTACCTAATGCTACTGTTTTTTAGTGATACCTTGTTTAGTAAATTAAAGCAGTGATTTTGTATTAAGATACCAAATCAAACCGCGCTGTGAAGATTTGTTTAATGTTATGTTTGTCACACGAATATAACTAAGGCGTTTAATTAGTATTAAACGCCTGTTTAACTGTTTTGTCCTAGTGGACAAAACAGTAAAATTCTTATTGTTGATAGTTAATTGGAGGTTTTCCCGTACAAAACTGTTGATGGATGGTGCTAGTCAATTTTAGTTCAAGGTCACGGAACGCGTTAATTGACTGTTTTCGGATTTTACATTTCATACGGTACCTAAATGTGTTTTTTTAATTTATAAGTATACAAAGTGTAAATATATCGAGGATACACGCGCGACTACTGTGCAAGAGATTCGATTCCCACATTAGGAAAATATTGCGCATTTTACAAATATTATAGTCGACTTTTGGATGTACTTTGTGTTCGTTCATTGTGTTTCCAAAGTCTCCGTAATACCGAGCTTGTTACGCTAGCTGGCTGACATTGTGCTAAAATTGATTAGTGAAATTAAGATAGGAAAATCTTGGATTAACAGTCTTTGTTCCACATTCCCCTACCTTGCTCTGTTTTATTGTGACCATACTTAAGTGTTGTGAAACAAATTTTAATCGCCTCCCTGACGAATATGTGCTTCAGTACGACACGCATTATTTTGCTAGTACATATAATGTTTAAATGGTGCTTATTTACTTTAAAGTTTTTTAATGTTTAGTTTGACAGGCAATTGCCCCAATCTGACTATCTTAAAAAAAAAAAACGAATTTAATACATTTGATTTCAAATATGAATAGCTCAGATAATCTAAAGTAAAATACATAAATTTAAAAAAGATTTCTCATTTTCATAAAATAATAATATTTTAAAAATATTATAGACATGTTTATTACCAATAGGTCAATATCTGTTTGTTTTTCAGATGTTTTATTATTATTGTTCAACAATATTATGTTATTTTTGATATATTATTGTTGTGATATTAGACTTTCTATTAAGTATTTACTGATTTTCATGAATATTTTTGTTTTTATTTTTTAGATATGATTGAATACGTCATGTGATTTTTAAACAGAAAAGTGATTATTTGTTTTATATAATATTGAAATAGTTTTTAGTTAAATTAAAAAAGAGTGTAGGTTTAGACGAGCAATATTTTTGTTACTATTAGTTTATAAGTGTAAACATGTAAGATATTTAATGTTAGAAATAAATATCAAATAATCTATATTGTTGTTTTTGTAAAATGTGAATGTTATACCTTGATTACTAGAACCTATAGTAAATATTTACATACCTACATATTACAGCACAATACAGATGACAATATATTATATTTGTAGATATAATCTATTGTATAACATTGTGTAACATTTTTAAAATACATTGCAACATGTTAAGAATTCATAATGCTATTGTAGTTAACACAATTACCTACCAAAGTATTTGTGGACCTCTTATATAATCACAAATCCTTTAATTAACTTCACTAATAATATTACAAAAATAAAAAAGAACAATACTATCCAGTGAGGTCTACAAATATTTCCTATTCCAAACTAAAACAAAACACTATTCTGAAATTCGAACTCAATTCAAATATAAAATACTCAACGTCTTAAAAATCAGTATTACATTTTTTTTTTCCATTTTTCTAGCTAACAAAGATCCGGTGGGAAACAGCCAGGAGGCGCCGAACTCTCGGCCACCGGAACCGGCACGGCCTCCGCCCCCCGTTCGCCCTCCCGCGGCGCCCCACTACCAACCTCCTTTACCGCAACCTCCAGTCAATTCTGGTGGACTATTCTCGTCTATTAAAGGAGGTGCTGGCAGCTTTCTGAAGAATTTGAAAGATACCTCTTCCAAAGTTATGCAGACTGTTCAACAGTGAGTACAACATATTGGTGCTATACATATTTGTTACAGATGTTTTTAGTGCCATTGCCTATAATCAATCAATGCGCCAGTTTCTCTCTTTTCCTCCCTATGTCGAAAACGTCTTGATTTCATCTGCGATGCACAGAGAACACAAGCGTGTGTTACGGTTACCACATACTATCAGTTGGGCCGTATACTTGTTTGTCACTGAACTTGTATAAAGAAAAGTTTTCTAAGTCTTTACACATACCTATAAAACTATTATTTACTCTTTCTTTTCAGATCTATAGCTAGAACAGATTTGGATATAAACTACATAACAAGCCGCTTAATCGTGATGCCTTATCCGTCTGAGGGATTAGAGAGTGCCTATAAAACTAACCATGTCGATGACGTCAGGGTAAGTCTTGTACATTATTTCTCTACAAAGATTAAATTGTTCATCGTTATTTTCGGAGAATAATTGTATTTTTTTTTGTAAACTAATTACTGTATAATAATTAATTAATTAATTACTTGGGTGCGTACGTATTGTACGTGGGTATTTTTAAATGGAAATCACATTATTTAAAGATAAATTTAAGCTTTAATTAATAAACCTTTTAACTGTTAAAAAGGAACATAAGTTATTGAATGGCGAATCTTTTAACATTAACATTAATTACTGAATGTTACGAGAATCGCGTTTCAGTAACTACCTTTCCAAGAGGGAATTCTCAGACAATCTATACTATTATATAAAGAGGAAGAGTTTGTTTGTTTGAACGCGCTAATCTCTGGAACTACCAATCGAATTTAAAAAATCTTTCTGCGTATATTAGCCCAGTTTTCGAGAAAGGTTATAGTCTATGTAAAATGACGCTACTGGCGACTTAAGAACAGTAACTAAAGACGCGGGTGAAACCGCGCCGCTGCAAGCTAGTATAATACACAGCATCTTAAAAATTAACCTTATTTATTATTATTATGAGCCATTTTTGTGCCACTCCTGAGCAATCCGCGATAAAATTAACGTAATTATACTTAATTGTTGCAGGCATTTTTAGAAAGTCGTCATCCTGGTGGTAAATACAGTGTATACAACGCTTGCCGGGGAGGTCGGCTTACATTTCCCAGACATGTCGTAGTGACGGACGCATGTCGCGCGTTATGGCCGACGCCTGTACATCGCGCGCCTTTACTAGCACCCTTCTACTCACTACTACAACATATGTACCATTCTTTAGGCAAGGATGATCGAGCTGCTGTTGTTATTACTTGTCAGGTATTTATTTTTTATGTAATAGAGGTAACACTTGTATTTAGACTGCCCGCCCACGTCTGATCTGTTTTTTTTTTGTCGGAAATAAATAGAACTTTTTTTTGCATAACAGTCACACGTCCTATAATAAGTCGGTCAGATATAAAAGACAAATAAAAATCAGCTTGATTATCGTTCCTACAAAAAGTCTGACGTGTCATCACAATGTCGCTGTTGTAGAGTCATCAGACATAAGACGGACTTCGTAACGTGTGTAATATGGCATAGCACCCGAGCACTTCAATACTTAACATAATTTGTACTATATGTTTATAAAGGTTGTTATTAAAGGTTAAGAGTTAGTTTAATTCCCAAGAGCATGTCAAATGTTTAAATTTCAAGCTTATGTCAACGTTAATAAGAGTCGAAACATAAATTGTAGTAAATTTTATGTTAATATCATAATATTGTTCCAGGACGGTAAACAAATGTCATGTATGCTAGTATGCGGCTTGCTGTTATATGCAAAACTGGTAACAGTACCGGAGGACGCCCTACAGATATTCGCGGTCAAACGATCGCCCATCAACATTCCGCCTAGTCAACTTAGATACCTGTATTATCTCAGTAATATTATTAGGTAAGTAACATAAAGGAGTAACAAATAAGTAATACTCTACAGTCATTACAATTTTATGTACATTGATACGTTGTAAAATTAACTTTATATCGTATTGCATAGATTATATATTTACTTTGAGGCTACCCAATCGTAGACTAGTCGACGAATGACACTTTAAAACATATTTATTTTATAAATGTTTTTGTTTCAGACCAGAACCAATACTGCCACACTTTAGGGCAGTTACTTTAGTGTCACTAACCATCCAGCCAGTGCCGCTGTTCACAAAAGCAAGGTAAATATTTAGCTATTGTGTTTTCATGATAATTAATTTTAACATGTTACTAACTGTATTCATCTATTCGTTATTATTATTATATTTATATATATTTTACTTTTTATTTTTCTTTACAACATAGAAAGCTGTAATTAATTACCTATAGAGTTAAGTGTAGCCTGTGTCACTTTGCATGCTACTTGAAATTGTAACTTACAAAATTTGTAATAACCTGGCGATTAAAAAGAGTGACCTGAATTTCTTGCCAGTTCTTCTCATGGCTCTACTTCGTCAGCGAACTGGCTGTAGGTTAATTTGCTGACATTTTGTAAACTTTGACGTTCATAAGTGTTAATTTAATTTAATTAACCTATATCTATACATATAATAAAAATGTAACCGATCGCTGTCTGTACATGGAAGATATATGAGAAAAAAAATTATTGGGGCCTTTATCAACGCAAATAGAACCCAAAACAATGATTGTTACAATTTTTGTCTGTTTGTCTGTTTGTCTGTGCGTTTGTTCACGCTAATCTTAGAAACGGCTTATCCGATTTAGATATGGATTCCACTAATACATTGTGGTAAGCTTCACTTAACATTTAGTGTTTGTTTCATGTCAATCGGTTCATAAATAAAAAAGTTATGCCAATTTAAAGAATCACGACGAACATTTGTTAATTTACTACAAAATCTGATAGAAACAGAGACTTTAACAATTTTCGGAATAGCTGATAGCGTTTTTATTTTTCGGATTCCTCTCATTCTAAACAATATTCCTTTTAGTTTTAAATGAGTCCAGTTTCCAGTGAGCCTATGTTTTGCGATGATAATTAATAAAGCCCAAGATCAGACACAACTAAAAGTTGTGGGCGTGGATCTAAGTATTAGCTATTTTTCGCACGGTCAGCTTTATGTGGCTCTATCACGAGTTAGCGTTTCTAGCAGCCTGTATGCTTTGATCCCCGATGGCTATACGTCTAATCCATACATCCATACACCCATACATATTATATAAGGCTTTGTCCTGACTGACTGACGAACTAACAGACAACGCACAGCCTAAACTGCTGCTCGTAGTGACTTGAAATTTTGAGGGTGTGTTTGTCTAAATGTCTATATAAATAAATGTCTAATGTACCTACTAAAAAAGAGTATTTTAAAATTTAATTCCTAAGTGTGTGAAAAGGGATGAAATCGATTGTATGAATCTTCTTCATTTTTTAACTTACAGTTTTAAAATTTTGTTTTGGAATACTTCTATTTAAATAAAAAATATCCTTATAATTTTATTTTAACATGTGGTGGATTTAGAGGGGTTCACCCCTCTAAATCCACTCTAAATTAGGGATGAAATATTCTTTACAAAGATCTTTAGCTTTGAAGCTAGCGACATGAAATTTACAGGGAGGGGGAGGGCGGGAAAGGAGGGAGGAAAAGGTGGAATTGAGGAGAAGGAAGAAGGGAGGGGAAAATGAGAGGGAAGTGAAGGGGAAGTGAGAGGAAAGTGATGGGAAAGTGAGGGGAAAGTGAAGAGGAAGTGTGGGAGAAGTCAGAGGGAAGTCAGGGGAAAGCCAGGGAGAAGTGAAGGAGAAGTAAGGGGAAAGTGAGGGGAATGTTAAAGGAAAGTAAGAGGAAAGTGAGGGGAAGTGAGGGCAAAGTGACGGAGAAGTAACGGGAAAGTGAAAGGGAAGTGAGGGGGAAGTGAGTGGGAAGTGAGGGGAAATTCAGGAGAAGTGAGGGGAAGTGAGGGTGAGTGAGGAGAAGTGAGGGGTTAATGAGGAGAAAATGAGAGAAAAGTGAGGGGAAAGTGAGGGAGACCGTAGAGGAAGGGAGGGGGAAGGAACGCGGAAAGAAAGGAGTTCTCCAATGGTGGAAAAATGGAGGGAAAAGGATAGGAAGCGATAGGAAAGGAGAGGAAAGGAGGAAAAGGAAGGAGAAGGAAAGGGGAAGAGAGGGGAAAACGAGGAGGCAAGGCAGAGGGAAGTGGAGGAAAGGGCAAGAAATGCTGGAGGAGGGGCAAGGGATGCTGAAGGAGGTGAAGAGGAGAAGGGGGAGGGGAGGAGAGGAAGAAGGAAACTGTGGAGAGTGAAGAAAAAGTGCAATAGGGAAGAAGGGAAGGGGAAAGTTATTGTAGTGAAAATTTGCTTTTGTGTATTGTATATTGTTTTTACGAGGGATATCTTTAGGTAGGTGAAAGAGTATTTGTATGAATGGGAGATTAAAAATAGTATGAAAAACAGTATTTAAACAATATATAAATGTCGTTTTGCCGCGGGCAAAAGCTATCTATATACATAAAAGCAAAAGGTCACTCACTCACTTATCACGAAATCTCAGAAACAACAAGTGCTAGGAATCTCAAACTTTGCATTGTCATTCCTATTAGGATATAGGTGCTCACTTAGACGGAATTTTGCAAAATTCATCCCCTTAGGGGGTGTAAAGAGGTGGCAAAGTTTGTATGAAACTTCTGTAGTTTTTATAGTAGGATTACCAAATTACTAGAAAATACTCTTTATTTAATATTCAGAAACCACCCTTATTAAATGGGAAAATAAGAGTCGCAAGTTTGTGTGAAAGTGGTTTGTCAGTTTTAGCGGTAGCGGGTTTAAACTGGATTCGCCATAGAGACGGATACTAATACTGATACAATGTACGATTGCCATAAAATCAGGCACGCAATATTCTCATAGAGGCACCCATCTGAATTTTCACGCGAACGAAGTCGCGGGCAACAGCTAGTGAATAAATATATTTTCATTTTTTAATTTTCGTTACTCTATCTCTACTTGAATCATAAAACTTGTATTAATAATTGAATTTGTTATTTAGGGATGGATGTCGACCGTATATAGAAATTTACAATGAAGATAGAATGTTGTTGTCTACTCTACAAGACTACGATAGGCTTCATCTTTACACCATGGCGGAAGGCAAGGTGAGTTATTTAACATTACAAAATGTAGGTACTTGTGATCTTGTTGTTTTTGAACAACAATCGTACGTAAATTTATATACATATATGTATGTATATGCAATTTTTCCAAAGAGATATTATTATGTAGGTGTGAATAGTATGGCGTCGGTAAGTCCCATGTTTGAAGAGAGTCTTTTACCTTTACGCATTATTGTATATGGGGGCATCCACGGATTGATATATTTTAGTAGACGCGTTCTTCGAGCGCGTGCACGATACAGGCGCCGCGGGCAGTATGCGTACGCCCAATGTGAGGTCAGTCTTAGGACAACTACTTTAATCGCCGAGCTGTCTGTTCTAAATTAACCCCACTCAGATTGAATGATCAGTATTGAATTATAGGTGTAAGTATATAATGTGTGTAGGTGACGTTGCCGCTGGACACCACGGTGGTGGGCGACGTGGTGGTGTGCGTGTACCACGCGCGCCAGCAGCTGGGCCGCGCGCACGGCGTGCCCGTGCTGTCGCTGCACTGTCACACGGGCTTCCTGGACCTGCACCAGCACGCTATCAAGTTCACTAGGTACACCACACGTACATTGCCCCCGTAATAGATACCGCCTTCAGCCAATATACTCGAACAACTCATACTTTTTTTCGTATGATGTTTGACGCGGACTGTCAGTGAGCAGAAGACTTTAAAAATTTATAAATCATTGCGTTTACATTTCTATTTATATGCAAATAATACATTTGAAACTTAAGTTGCGTTATTTTCATAGTAAAACAACTGGAAGCATTATGGTAGCTTCCACCTAATCCTAAAATGTTAGCAGAACATGTGTTTAATATTTAGCTAAGATTAAAATGATAAAAATTGTAAACCACGAAATATGACGTTGCGACGTTGCCACTCTGAGGCGAAGACGCTCTTCATTTTAGAACAAATAAATGTGAATACGATATGAATTGTCCGTGTCTGTAGCTCTTTATGCGGAACCTATTAAGGGGTATGACCGACCGAATTAGTGTAACGTTATATTTCATAAGAAATGTCTATCTATACATATAACACGTAATGTTTATAAACAGGTCAGAAATCGACGGCATAGATGAAAGCACACCAGTAAACGATCACTTCTCGAACAACACCACGGCTGTCATAAGTCTAGTAGTTCAAAACAGTGAAAGACGCAAGCCTCGCTCCGATCTATGGGAGGAAGACCATTCGTTCCCGATACGAACGCCCGATGTATTGTTCTCTACTAATTTGGAAAGAGATGAAACTATCGATAATTTTGGTAAGTTGTGTCTTTTAATGACTAATTAGATAACAGTGTAGTTCTTAACTGTTTACGACTAATATACACCTAGATGATTGCCTACAGTTCTCTCGTGAGGTCTAGTCACGACCCGTATAAATTAGGGTTGCACTGATAATTAAAATATACATTTCAAGTTTACTAATTATATTCATACAACTTTAATCTGATACCTCACTAATTCTATTATGAAACTCGTAGCGCCATTTTATTCTTGTGTATGTTTTAAATTTCATGATTTTTTTATGATGTATTGTATGCAGTCAAATCATTTTTAGATCTTACTAAAATAGTGTATATATGTTTTATGTAGTTTATTATTCTTTGTATTTATGTACAAGTTTCTTATGTCTATTTATACAGCAAATCTTCGAAAGAACCCTTCAGCAGTGCCACGAACAAGTATGTCGTAGTGAGATTACCATTTCATCAAGCTATTTTTTGTTTAATACATATCACTGCACGCTAACATATTAATCCTATAGCGTGCACTGTTTACACCGTGTTTAATAGTCGTATCTAAATTATTTGGTTGAGTGGAGATTTTCTTTTGTTTTCCTAGATAATTGATTGAGAATAGGGAAGACTATTGTCTATCGCTGACTCACTACTATATGAGTCTGCTAACTCTGTTTTTCATAATGTTAAATTCTAATGTTAAATTTCCATATACGTGCGCTGGAGAATAAGCTAAGTCTTTTGAGTTGAGTTTCATATTATTATGTATTTTTTACTCCAATTGCAATTTTGCTAAGAATTTCCAATTGCTAATATATATCTACATCGAAATATTACTGGCTCATAGAACCTTTAACTGATTCGTGTCGTCTCTGAACACCTACATTATTTTCATTCTGCTTCCCAAGTTGTGGTTTAATACTATTGAACTCCAAGGCAACGATATTTTTGTTTTACACGCATGCATTTTAATTATGTTATTAATTTAAATGTAAAAAGAGTGTAACGACGCGACAACGTTTACATTAAAATGTAGTATTAAAATATTGATGAAGTTCTTAAATTTAAAAATCTTTCAACTATTTTTGTTGTGCGAATGAAAACAAAACTTTGTCGCGTTAGAGATGTACCATATTATTTTAGAACGAATTTTCAATAGAAATCACTAACGGACGCGATAAGTGTGACCGCAAAAAAGCACATGCGTAGTCTGTATGATGCTTTAATGTACCGATTTGTTGAACAAGCCACTTATCGTCCGTGGTCCGTTTAATGAATGTTCGGTAACAGCACTTACTTATTTAGCACTAACAATACATTTTCTTAACAGTAACAGCAGATTATCCACCACGTGAGATAGAACGCGAGCGGCCGCGTCCCTCCCGTCCCGCACCACCGTCCCCCGTCCCTCCACAACGTCCCCCACCTCCACATCCACAACAACCTTCATTCATACCGAATGACCAAGAAGATACAGCTGAAACCGTAGATTTCCTAAACATAAACTCGGCGAATGCCAGCTCTGTACCTACTTCAGTGCCGCGCACAGAAAAGAAACTAGGCAATCAAGGTTCCTTCGATTTCTTTGGAATGATGGAGAAACAGACAACTGATGATAATTTTGGAGACTTCCTCAGTGGACAAGCTAAAGATAATCCTCAGGTAATCAGTTTTATTATTGTAGTGTGTAAATACCTACTTGTTGTTAATGCATAAACAATGCTTTAACGTCATTCCCTCTCTCCAGCTAATGGTATCACAACATCCGTCACGAGTTTCGGTCCTTTAAACATGTTTAGGGATTCTTGAGAGGATGGTACTTGGAAGAGTAAAATCAAAATATTGTATGTTTTATTTTATTATTGTCTGCCTACATGTGTATTTCATGTTGTTACAGCCTTTTGCATCTGAATCCATATTCGGTGATTTACCCGCACCCCCAACGGAACAAAAGGAGACTCGGAATGTAAACTCGAGCGATCCACTGAACTTCGATCCGTTCGGTTTGAATGAGCCGATACCTACTAAGCAGGAGCCGTTGCTCACGCCTTTGATTCATGATGATGGTAAGTACATTGAATTTTAGCTTTTATATTATCACTAGCGCCTCGCTTCGCTTCACGTCGGTACTAAAAGTTGTTGCCCATTACCCGCTTGGTTTACTATATCGTTACTGCTTAGCTCATATAGAGGTTGATGTACTATATACCTAAACTTTCCTCGAAAAACTCACAATTTAAGGCCGGCGGGCGCACATTAGCAGACCCGACAGTCCTTAGATTTTCTGTCGTGTTTGTTGGGACACTAAGGCCGGACAGTTTTCGTGCCCCGTAATGTGCGACCTTTCATACATTGTAATGCCATAGAATAATAAGACAAAACTGCCCGCATATAAAAAAAATTCTAATGTGCAGCCGCTCTATCAGTGATAGCCGCATTCAAATACATTGGGTGGTTATTGAGATTAGCGCGTTCAAACAGATTCTTTCCATCTACTTCCTTTTATACTATATATAGATGTAGGTTTTTAATATATGAGATGGCTGGCCCGTGCGTCATGCTCGTGAACGGGTGCTACTTAGGATGACTGGTCAATCTTGGCATGGCTTACATTTAATATTCAATCCAGTATTACCTTGTCGTTCAATGTGACCAGGGGGTGCATTTACCAGTTTAATTAAAATACGTAGTCAAATTACCATACTAGTTGAAACTAAATAATTGAAATCCTCGTTTTCTTTCTTTAATCTTAGTATTATATTAATTAGTTAATTTGTAATAATTACTTTGTATGGTTCTTTGGTTGCGTTGAGTGTTTAAATTGTAACTCATTCAAATAACTGTAATTATCTGGCGATTGAAAAGAGTGGCGTGAGTTTCTTGCCAGTTCTTCTCACAGCTCTACCTCGTCAGCGAACTGGCTGTAGATCAATTGGCTGACAAAATGTAATGTTGATTTTTCATAAGCATCATACTTTATGATCTAAATGAAATAAATGCTTTGACTTTGACTTTGACTTTGAATAAACAGCTCAAATGTCAAACACCGCATTTGGACAAATATTTCAAGTTTTTGTATTGTAGCTATAGGTCGTCCATCGAGTGTACCACTAGAGCGAGCGCAACCTGCCCCGGGTGCTAACGCTCAGCGCAAGGACCCATTCGCAGAGTTAGGCTCTCTGGGGGGCGCATTGGGCGGGTCATTGGGCGGGTCGGTGGGCGGGGCAGTGGGCGGGGCAGCGGGCGGGGCAGTGGGCGGAGCCAGCGCTGGCACCACCCCTCGCGCGTCGCCCGCACACCAGCCCGACTACAAGTACGTATACGTGACTTCACTTACATCTCCAATAGATATCTAATACATATTATTATTTATTTGTTCTGAATCGGACCCACAAAAATAAGCACGAGTGGGATGCGCGGAACGTACGCGCTGCGATGTGACTGGCTATGTCAAGGTCAAGCAATCGAATGTTTAGGGGCCGTACCACAATCTCTAGCAATCTTATTATAACCTTATGTATATATACCTTATTTTGTCTCTATTCTTGTATTTAATTTTACAAAAGAAAAAGACAAAACACAAAGTAACATTAAAATAATACTGCTATAAAAGATGGTGGTAGGCCCCCAGAAATGCGCAATCGTAATGTCCGTAGTGAATTCTTGTGCCAGCTGGAGTTGGTACTTTGGTTGGTTGGTTAGTGGTTTGTAGTTGGTATGAGTTGTCCGTGTCTGTTACCTTGTAGCTATTAGGAGTTCATCCCTTAACTATTCATAATAAATATTTATATTTTCTTTCATTTTATCACCAGTCGTGCTCATTTCGAACCAGCTAAGACACCAGCCGATGAGAAGCCCAAAAAATCCGGCGATGTGTTTGGAGATTTACTCGGTAGTCAAGGTTACGATTTCGCGACGAAAAGGGATATGGGACCTAGGACCATGAATGCCATGCGCAAAGAGGAAATGGTCAGAGATATGGACCCGGAAAAACTTAAGATACATGAGTGGGTATGTAACAAAGTATGCTTATTCTAAATGTTTGTAAACTAATTATAACTGTTGTTCATTTGACTGACAGTAAAAAAAATGTGTAAAAGGAGCTGACCTCGTGCTTGAGTTAGGGTTGTGTTTCCACTGATAAGGAGTGGATATTTTGAACACTGTGATTGGCCAATTCACGGCCCGCTTCTTTCCACAAAGCTCAGCTCCGCGTCAATGGAAACGCAACTTAACTCAAGCACGAGGTTAACTCCTGATATGATTAACAAAAAAATTTCTTGATTTTATAATAATACTTGCAATGTCAAAAGCTTTTAAACACATAAGTCATTTGCTAATAATTGATTGTCACCATCCACAGCTACCTTTAAAATTCAAAAAAGTATTTGAAAACAGCGACTACATTTTAATCTATTGTTAATACTTTCAGACGGAGGGTAAGAAAGCGAACATTCGCGCTTTGATGTGTTCGTTACACACGGTCGTGTGGGACGACTGTCGCTGGACGCGCTGCGACATGTCGCAACTTGTGACGCCCGCCGACGTCAAGCGAAACTACAGGAAAGCGTGTCTAGCCGTACATCCTGACAAGGTAAACATTGTTACTAAAAAAAAGCCTTAAATCGCCAAACCGCATTGAGCAAGCGTGGCAATAAATTATCATACCTTCTCTGTACGAGAAGAGGCCTTTACCTGCAGTGGGATAGTAACGAACTGATATAATCATGATGAACGACCCGCCCTCGCTTTATACCAGTATCAAAACTTGCAGTTTCACCCTGGCTTGGTTCACTATTATCATCGCCGCTCGGCTCTTATAGGTGATAAGCATGTATTTATATGCCGAAACTTTCCATAAGAAACGCGCTATATAACAGTAAAACAAAAACAACATGATACTTTTATCTAATAGAATATCGACGGTTAACCCTTCGGTCCTCTTCCTTCCTTCAGGGTTGGTATGGATTTACCACCATAAATTCTAAATTGACTTCTTTTTTTTGTAGCAAATGGGCACATCCAACGAGAATATAGCTAAAATGATCTTTATGGAATTAAACAACGCATGGACCGACTTTGAAAACGACGCTAAGCAACAGAATCTATTCCAGTCTTAAAAGGTTCCAGTAACATACTCCCTGTTAATGTATTTATAGAACAGGATATTGTAGCAAATTTATTATTACTTGTTGGTGGCAATTTTTTGCGGTTTTATCAGTAGGGGATGATTTTTTGCTAGTGCATTTGAAAGCTTTTAATATTGTTGTTATTGTAATGATTTTTTATTTCAACTATGGCTAAATATTGGTTGACTTTGGTGTTATTAATTTGTAATCGCAATCATAGTGAATAAAACTGGGTTTATTTACGTCATGCTTCTTTTGTTCAGGTTCGATTCCCGCTGTGCAAATATTTGTATGCATGTACATGTCTATTTGCTTTGGGCTGGGTATTTCTATGTATAATATGTATATATTTACGAAAAAAAAGTATATAAGCATGTATATCTGCATTCTAGAACCCATAACATAAGCTATAATATATGCTTACTTGGGTCTAGATGGCGTTGTGTATAGTTGTTGTGATATTATTATTATTATTTGTATGATTCTATGCATTTACTTTTGTTCTTACTTGCCTATAAATTACAGATGTCATTAGCATTCAACATACATCTTACAAATAACTTCTTAGCATTGGAAATTTTATATCCTACTGACGTAATATAGCTGGCTATAAAAAAACTTGCAAATATTTCCACCAATTAGTAAAACATGCCGCATTACTAGCGAATATAATTTGTTTTTATTTAACACGTGTATTCAGAAAGCAAGTTGAAAATATAACGATTTAATCGCTTATGATTTTTGCTTACTCACTACGTAGAAAACTAAGTAACTAGTATAACTTTATTGTGATAAATCTTTCATAGTTAGAATGAATCTTACTCAGACATTATAGCCCCAATTTTGTAACTTGAATTAGTTTCAACAACGCCATATACATATTGTAGTAATTTAATCACACGTATCTCTGTCTTTCTCATCGAGTATGACAAAGACAACACGATACTTGTCCCATACCAGTGTCGTTTAAAGAGTGAATAAGCACAAATATTGTTTTATTTTCTGTACAATCATCAACGAAATAAATAGTGTTGAACGAGAGACGATTGAAATATAGGAGTATTATTAAAATGTGATTCCGAAATATAAAAATATATGTATATTTAATGTATTTTTATTAATATGCTGCTACAAAATGATTGTAGATAAATATATTATTTCTCGTGGCATTTTAATTAGACGGCAGTTATAATGCAATTCCATAGATAAATATCGCATTATGATTAATTCAGAGCTTACTATGACACAGCGTAAATATTGCCGTTCGGTCTATCATTTCTGGCAGTAGCGATTATATCGCCACCTAATAAAAAAACTGTAATGAACTTGTAATAGAGTTTAAAATCAATTAATAGTATACTTACTGCCTTATAAAGGGTTAACGAGTAATGATGTTGCCCGAACGACATTATTTAAACCGTATCAAAATGTACATTACGTAATGATTGATAATATTTATTTAGTTCAATTTAATATTATAAATAATGAAATTTATGTATACTACTAGGCGAAAAGATTCGACACAAGCATTTCTATCTAATATGAACTAGGTTGATTATTGTATAGCATATTATACACAATTTGCAGAATATATAAAATTTGTTTATAATTCAATGATCTACACTTCGACCACTATTGTGACTATAAAATATATCCTCCCTACGTAAACTATCGTAAAATAATACCTAAACATAAGGGTACGATAGTTCACGGAAAAGGGGTCGATTTGTACAAAATTCCACAATGTCTAGTAGTTTACATAAAATCAGTTAAAATAATTAATTATAAATATATAAAAGGGTTCACGGTTAAGAAAGGTGCATTAACTAATTGTTTAAATTATTCAGTTGTAATATATTTGTGGGCGTTCTTTACTTAATAGTGTTAGTATTATATTTAGTACACAGTAGAACAAAGTGTACTCTAGATATTTAAAATATCTAAGAGCTATAAATAGTGTATGGAAAATTTCAAAATACAATTATATAAATATGCTACTGTTAACGCATATGTTGTCAACTTTCATTCGTATTTTTCATTAAATCGTTTAAAATATAAATTTGATCATTCGTTTATTTATTGCTTTCGACTTTAAGATTTGATTATTTTCAATAAATGTAAATTTAAACAACCTCCGACTTTCGAATCGGTAACACCTGTGGATATTACTTACATCACTTCTTTAACTAGAAACAGAATACAACACTAGAACAGTTTTCCTTGAATCATAACTCTTGATTGTCACCTTTCAAACAAAAGAGAAGTAAATTAAAATCGATTAATACTTTTGGGAGCTACGACGCCACAAACAGACGTATCTTAGAGCTGAAACACAATTTTAAGCAAATTTGAAGAGATTGCTTGAAATGGTGCCGCCGTTATGTGTTTCGGCTCTTAGAGACACAATAACACTTATAACATCACTTTTATTTGCATCGGAGGTTAAAGATTTAACAATTAACTTTAAATAATTAGGTACTCTAGACCATTTTGTGAGTCATCATCGTCATCATCGTTATTTCAGCTGAAAGTCGTCCACTAATAAGATGGACTAATGACCTAGTAAAGGTGGGCAACCAATGGATGAATGCAGCTCAGATTGAATTGTAGATGTTTGGCAGATAGATATATGTGGATAGATGTCTTTACATCATATGAGTGATACCTACTAGTAATGCATTGGTACTCTTGCCATTTTACTCCTTTACCATTTTGAGATCGTTCACCATTTTGCTATTTTACCGTTCCGCGCTTAAAGGGTATTAGACTACTAGTATAACAGCAGAATTTGAGATAAAGTTCTGAAGCATTAGACGAGTTACAGTAGTAGACACTATCATAAGAACTTTGTTTTCGTCTCATTGAAGCGATAAGCAAATCGTCATTTGTTACAATTGAAATATCTTTTGAGAGGTGAGGTTTCATCCTATTTTCACCATTGCGTTTATTTATTTTATATTTAGGTTTATTTTGGATTTCGGTAAATTTTAAATTAGGTATTATTAAATATCAATTATTTTCTGAATGCTTATGTTAACTTTTTACATTCCTAAATCATGTAAGTGTAATCGGGTGTGCGTCGTTTCATAATGTTTGAAGTGATAAATAAACATTAAAATAACTCGTTAAATCATCTGAATCTATATAATTCGTAGTAACGTTATTGAAAAACAGTATTTCATCATAACGAGGCTTAGTTTGATTGAAATTGTAGCTGTTCGTGCAATTACTCCTTACTGTATGTTTATGTTTTATGAAACTTGTGTATTTAGGGCCTATGGAGTCAAGTCGCCAGGTAGCCAGGATAAATGTAAATGTCACCAATATCGTGTATATTTTGCTTAGATAAAGTACTAAGACTAAATAACAAAATTGTTCGAAAATAAACTTATTTCAAAAGTATTTGTGTTTTAATGATTAATCAACTACTTACCTTCAAGTTTGTTATTGGCGTACCTCATGGAGGTATTCTAGGACCTATATTGAACCAATTCTAATTTCAGCAAAATTGGTTTCATGTTAGTATGTTTAAAAACAAAACATTATAGGGCTATAAAGATTATATTATTAAAATTTTTAACATTAAGGGTATTTTTAACACTAACGATTTCGTCAGCTCTGTTCAAGTTTGACATCAACGTCCATACATCCGTATTTTTCCAATAGTTCCTGTTTCTTTCTCCTGAGTAGTGCTTCCTCGATGTCTTTTTGTGAAGGTACGGCGACGTGTGACGTCACTACCGGTCTTGCAGGCTCACCCTCTTCGTCTTCTATTCTCTTGTCGTCGGGCTGAAGCAAAATACAAAATTAGAGTAATTGTTATTTCTAATACTTTGTATGAGCTACATACTGAGAGTTTTTATCCTTTCATTTTCCAAAAATATAAATCAGGTACTAAAAAAATATAATACAACCAAAAATATTAACAGTTGTACGACAAACTAGTAGCTAAGCATAAAGTTTTGCATAGGTTTAACACTTTAACTGTTCATGCATTACATGTAATGCACTGAGGAGCTGGCTAGATACCTCCGTGCAATATATAAAATGCACCGTGTAGTTATCGCGTTGAAAATAATATCTCAACAGCATAGGAAATGAAAAATAACGGCACTAAAAGCACATGGAACTGCTGACAAAAGGCTTAATTAAGTAAGAGTGGCTAACCAAAAATTATGATCCGAGAACAGAACTTACAACTATGACATTAGGTCAAAAAATTGCCTGTGGTCCTACCAGTAGGACCACGGGCAACAAAGGAACTTATTTACTTAAGCGACCGACACGGCTAGTGTTGTTCATGGTGTCCTTATAACAAATCGATACCAAATACTGCTAAGTACGGAGTCCGTTCGACGAGAACAAACAAAGTTTTTAAATAAAATTATAAGCATTCAACTTATATAATTATTTAATGGAAACCACAAAAAACAAACATTTCTACCTAAATATTTTAAACTTAAATATTCCTATATATATAACCCACAAGCACAATAAAGTATAAATATTGACATATATAGGGTTCCGTAGCATCCATTAGCATCCTTAGACCGCTATAACCGCTTGATGAAACGAGTGTATTTCAATGCATCTGAACAACACTATTGGTTTGTAGTCTGAGCTCAGACGTTCGTGCATTTCAAATAATATATATTGGATATTTGGTGATGGTAAATATTATAGTGACAGTCAGTCTTAATAAACAAGAAAATAACAAATGTGTCAAGTAAGTATCCCACTATGTTTAATTTGTAACCAGACAGAATATACAAGTGGCATGAAAATCGTTAGTAAGTCTAAGTATCTTTGTAAACTTACATCTTCAGGATAAATGTTCTCTTCTTCAGGCAAATCTTGTTCTTTGTTTTCTTCTTTGTTCTTCTTCCATTCTGCGACCGCTTTTGCTATGGCTGTAATTAAAATATATTTAATATTAGTAAAACCTTGTAGCCTTATGACGTATATAGTGGCGTATATTGCATTCTCACTCGCACATATAGGTCTTTATAGTAATAAGATTTTTTGTATGGTGGAAGCAAGCAGAATAATGTTTATAAGTTTAAAAAAAATACTGACTAAAATCTTTTAAAAATAATTTTTCAATATTTCTTAATACAAGTGCTGTTACCTACTGTCTTGGGAGAATTCTAGCTGAAAATAAAGCACAGAGATTAAGTGCTCGTAAAGAAATCACCAGCCTATTCTGTCATCATACGGAGGTGTCAGGAGGGCTTGCTGATATACAACCTTTAACAATAAAAACTGTCCTTCCACTCCGACCAACTGGTTGTGCAGAATGGAACCCAAAAAAGGGTTTCATTCCAATCTTATCAACTAGTTGATCATTTACTTTATTTTGAGAAGTATTATTCCAATGGGATTAACTGAACCAACCAATTGAAACGAACCAACTATTTTCTTTCTCAACTATACAACTTTTTAGTTGGTCTGATGGGAATATTTTGTTAATGCAAATTTGTCCCCATTCACACAACTTTGATATTAAACCTTTATTAAAATTAAATTTTATTTTAAACTAATATAATTATATCATTCGCGATGATGCCATTAGATAGACCATGATACAATGTTTATCTGATGAGATCTCAATAGGACACGCCCTAGAAAAATTGGGATAAAAAAATAGTTAAATGTATCTACCATGGGATTAAAATAAAAATAGACAACTAACACAGTCGTTTTATTCAATCAAGCATACTTCGTTTCTGTCCATAAAGCAATAGGTTATTGAGTAGATATGGATTTATTCCCCTAAGATACACTTTCCCGGTACATTTCTTTAGGTTTGTTACTAAGTTGTTTAGATGGGAACAAATTTGAATGAATAAAATATTAATATCGCACCAACAAAAAAGTTGTACCGATAAGAAAACCAAATAGGTGATCAGTTTTACGTTGTGTGGATGGGGATAAACTCGAATTAAAAAAATATTCCTATCAGACCAACTACAAAGTTGTCGTTGAGAAAGAAAAATAGTTGATCTGTTTCAGTTGGTCAGAGTGGAAAGACAGAATAAAAATAATAATAATTTTCTCTGTATATTTACCTTCTTTCTCAGCCTCTTGTTCTAATGGCATAAGAAGCCCATCGTCGTCATCTCTGTACCCATAGTAATCAGCATCCACGTCTCTCATTAGGTCTGCTCTGGTCCTGCGCGGTGGCGGCGGTGGCTCTTGTTCAAATAACTCGCGAACACCTAACATACAAAGATGTATGTTAGTACGGTCACATATGTAATTTAGCTGGTTATTCGGTATAGAGAAAGAAATTAAAACGCGTAGATGATAGTAAAAAAATTACATGTCAAGTTAATTACTGCTGGTTAAATCTATGTTCGGGGAGTTCGTGCTACGCTTGGGAGGAAGATTGCCAAGTCTTGTCACAGGACGCTGTTTTATTTTCTGCTTCTCAGTTGTAAAATTGCGTTACAGAAGCAATTCCGTATATTCGACCGTTGTTTGTTTGTATACTGAACTGGTGGGCGGTGGAATCTTCACTTTCTGCTGCCATAAATTATAATTATAATCAACTAGATATGTGGAGCCGATTTCCAGCACAAGCATTCTCAAGCACTTGCGATTGAATGGATTTGGAATGAGACAAAAATTTGGTATTATAAACAAAATAAACTTTACCGGGTAAATCTTTAGCAGCGCCAAAGTACTTGTACCCTCTATTGCCGGGCACTTCTTTGCCGTCTTGGTCGAGCATTTTCGGTCCGACGCGAGCGTGGTCCGGTCCGCCCAATGCCTTTATTTGTACTTCCCAGTGACGTTTCTCACGCATCAGCTTGTTGATCTCGTCATTCAGGTCACGGATTCGAAATTCTCCGAGACCGGCTAGAAAATAAATATTATTTAAGAAAGTATTAGGTAGAGAAAGAAAATAAGCAAATATAGATTAGAAAATACCATGAAACAGATGAACAGTACTCTGATGAGAATAGAAATAAATCATTAGGTCAAGTCGGACTCTATGGGCGACCTGAACAAATCCTGACACTAGGTTGACCACTAACCACTCGATATTTGATTTGAATAGAAATAATACAGTTATTGCAATTTTTTTAATAATATTACATCCATAGCTTCACGCCATTATTCCCAAAGGGGTAGGCAGAGATGTGTGACACCTACGTTTTAAGTTAAGGTCCCATGTAACCGCGAGATAACATTGAATAATATTTTAGTTTAAAAAACTAAGAAACATTCCACGGCATTAGGATTTCGCCTTGTCCATAATGTATTGATGTTTTTATATACTAGTAACCTAATTAAGAATTTGCATTCTCTCGCGTTTCTTCATCCCGCGCGTTTCTATTTGCTCAGTTTAATCTCATACTTTATTAGATTAAAAATCGGTTTGTATTTTATTACGTAGTGATTTATTTATAATAATATGTATGTGTGTATTGATTTTTTATTCCTTCTTTCCTTTGTTCTTCTTAGCTTTATCTTTTCTTTTATCTCCTTTGCCCTTGTCTTTTCTTTTGCCTTTCCCTTTCTTTTTGTTGGGTGTGTTTTTAATATTACTTTGGCTACATTGAGCTGAAATATTTTTCAAAGGTTCTGGCAATTTTAAGTTCTCAGGAGCTTTTGGAGTAACTAATTCTATTTCTAGATCTGTTTTCTTATCTTTTGTTTCTATTTTCTTTCCAATTTTCAAAATGAAAACGTCTTTTTGCGGATGCATTACTTTTGACATGTCTACTGGGACGGGACAATCTGTAGGTGTTATATTTACTATCTTCCTGTCTTTCTTCTCTATTTTATCGAGTCCTTTTAAAGTGTATTTTAAATTTGATGTATACGTTTTCTCTGGATAAGTACAGTCTTTGGGCAAATCGAATTGTATTTGTTCGCCGGTGTTGTACGCTGTGCTTTCGCAAGAACATAATTCTTGAATCTTATCATATTTACCCATCCTTTCTATTTTGCTGCTTTTAGGTATTCTTATTTTTAATTCGTTTACGTTCATTTTTGTGTATATTTCATCATACCTTGAGCGATCTAAAAAAACCAACGACATTATTCTCAAGACAATAAAAGCGATTATAACAATAGAACATAAGTATATTATATTATTACCGTGATTATCATGAGGAGAAGGTGGATCATAAGATCGTTTCGACATTAAACTAGAAATTGCAGAATGTGGACTTTCTATTCTACGCGGCATATTACTTGGACATGGCGGAGGTTTCCGTGACATAACATTTTCATCTAACAATATTTTGCCTTGGTCATCCATTTCCACTCTTTGGCATGAATACATAGTCATACCATGATCCTCTTTTAAGAGAAAAGACGTTCCTTGTGGTTTAGGTTGAGCGCAAAATGCTGTAGTGATTTCTTTTCCCAAAAATGACATTCTCACTGTAACTTCAATTATGCCTATAGAATCACTATTTTCACCAACACCGCAAGATAAGTAATACATATTTTTGGACAGTGGTGTCGAAGTAGTACACAGTATGTTGTCTGTCGGCTGCTTTTCTTTCCACTTTGTACACAGCTCTTCCCGTAATGCGACAAACTCACTTGTGTAGTCCATGTGAGTCTCGCCGATTTTTGTTACACAAGTAGAACAAGGAGGTTGCTTTGTAAGTATTATAACAATTTCAAAGTCTTTTACACTGCATATTTTGTCATAAGTCATTGCAAATAATGTGGATTTTCCTACGTTCAGTTTATCGAAATTTTCGATTTTGCCAAAAGACGAATCATATAAAATTATAGGTTGCTTTCCCAAGAATGTGGCAGAGATTACTAAATTGTTGTAGTCAATGTCGAAACATTCGCACTTCATGTGAATTTTGTTTATTATCATTTCAATGAGGAATAGATGATAGGGAAAATTGACATCCTCTCCTTCTTGATCACAGTAACATAATTCTTGTTTGGTACGAGAAAAGTCTTCCGATAGACATTTTATCGAATCCCTTAATGCTTTTGCTTCACTTGTGAGAGCTTTGCTCATCGTAGCTATTTTATCTATGTTCGAACTAACACCGTTAGATAGAGTAACTTCTACGTCATGTGCAAGGACTTTAACGGAGTCTGATAATCTATCAATATTGTCACTTATAAGTTTTCCCTGTGGTTCGAGTTTTGCGACTGCGTTCACAAGTTTCTGATCTTTACCCTTAGCTGCTTTCACAAGTTTTTCATTTTTGTCATTAGATTTATTTGACTTACTAGAGTGTATACTTAATTGTTTTGGACTCTTGTTCTTAGCCATATTATCTGCAACATACTGGAATGTTGTAGCTGGCTGCTCACTTGTTACACTGTCAGGTTTGCCGGGTCGAGTTTTAGGTATTTCTAGCGTCGTCATATTTGGCTTTGCAGCAGTTAGTGGGTTCGGTAGTTCTGAAAATCGTTTTAGAGAAGATTGTTCATATGTCGACATGTCTGTATCGGGCAGTTGAGCCTCTATAACTACGTCAACAACATCGTCTACAGCCTGTGCGTCATCGTATAGTTTCTCTTGTGATCCCATTGCTGAACCAAGCATTTCTACAGCAGTTGCATCTGTTGAATCTTCCATGTTGTAAGTATTATTATGCTAAAATATATAAGTTTTAATTGGAACAAAAAATTTCACATATTTATTAGTGTTGATGTTGAAATAGTCATGGCTCTGTGGATTTACGAACAAAGTTAAAAAAAGAATGATGTTTCTATATGGAAAAGACATATACGTGAATAAAAATATTGATAATGTTTTTACCATTTTGTATCTGAGCGACTTTCTTAGCGATTTCTCTGACGATCTGCAATCTCCACTTCTCTGCTTGCGGCAGGTCATTGCACTCCGACGCGAGGTATGGCCGTCTCTCGCGTTGACCACCGGCTTCCTGCACTTGGGCTGCACGCCAACGAGCCAGCGTGGTCCTAAACATTTAAATAATAAATTATAAATATCATAATTTCAGCCAGAAGACATCACTGTTGTGCAAAGACTTGCCTCCAGCTAGGGTTGCCAGGTCAGCCAGACATACTAGCCAGTTTGGCCGGACATGTATATAAAAAGGCCGGATTACAGCAGATATAATAGATTACAGCAGCGGATCTAGGATTTGAGGTTGGGGAGAGAGGGAGGAGTGAAAACCAGTGATGAACTAAGGTAGCGAACAGGGTGTAGTTACCACTGATAAGATAAAGTAGGTAGCGAGCGAGGTGCGGGCGCCATTGATGAGCTAAGGTAGCGAGCGTGGGTGGGAACCAGTGATGAGTTAAAGTAGGTAGCGAGCGAAGAGCGGGAGTCAAAGTAAAAAGCCGGACAAGCCAGTAACCATTTAATTTGACTGGACACGCATACGAAAAGCCAAACTCTGTCCAGCTTTATCCGTACGCCTGGCAAAGCTAACCTGTGCCATAAGTTTGTAGACTGTTTCCATAATTTTGTCCTGTGTTCGATAATTTTTCATTGCCTAACACAAATAAAAAAAAATCCGTGGTATGTTAAGTGGACAAAATTTTATAGACGCCAAATAATCTCTCTCACAGAATCTATGAAAGTTCAAGCTTACAAATAATGATGGGCACAATTTATTGTGCTATTCACAAAGCAGTAAACATACACTAATGTCAACTGAACTTAATGGAAATAAACTGCTTAAGTATATGTATATGTGATTAAAGGAAACTATAATATAAATACTTACATAGCTTTTTCTGCATTACGAGCCTGAAAGAAAAATATTATTAATATTTGTACCATTTATATTTTTACACAGTGTATTCAATATAAATCAACATATTAAGGGGTGTAACACCCAGTTTCTGAAAGGCTGATCAACGAAAAATTAACTAATCAACTGTTAAATCTCATATGAAGTACCATTTGGGTTGCTAAAAATATGAATAATAAGTTAAATTTCATCTAGGTAATAACTAGGTAATTAGATCAAATCAAACTAATTATCCATGCTTTTAGCATGTTTTTTGGTACTTCACATGAGATTTAACAGTTGATTAGTTAATTTTTCATTAATCAGCCTTTCAGAAACTGGGGATAAGTCTATTTGTTTCAAGCGACATTTTGGGCAATATTATTTGATATAACAAACTTTATATGTAAAGTCACTTGATACATTTTGCTAACCACTACTAACACTATGCAACATCACTTCAACCAATTTACTGTCAACTAAATTCAATAAGACACATCGGTTATGCTTTTTAGCTGCAACTATTTTGCTCTCTGTTTGGAGCTTCAAACAATATTTTAAAAGTTTTTAATTAATCCTGACATAAATTAATAATTGTCCACCTATTTCAATACTACCACCTCTTTCTTAACTTACTCTTAAATCTTAGTCATTAATATCTTATCGATAACCATGATTTATAATATCCTTTTGAACCTTACATCAAAAAAATCTTTTGAATGTTCACTGCCATTTAATAAGTCATTTTGCCTGTATCATCAATAAAACCCAATAGGCATCAGTTAAACAAAATAAGCTATTTCTATTATCATTTTGTAACATATGTTGTTGGTTCAATCATCATGATACAGATATTTTTGTTTTAAGCAAAATTTATCTTGGAACTTATAACCGTTTATTTATGGAATTTAATACCAAAACATTAAGTATTTTTGCAATAAAGATCCCTGATTTCCATTAAAGTAAGAGAATTAGTTTCATATAACATTTTTAAATTTTGAAGCTTTAAATGGCTCTTCTGTAAAGTTTGTAAAATTTCAGTTCAAAGAAATAGCCTTTCTTTCCTCAATATTAGATAGAAAAAGTGACTTTTTGTACATGATCATTGTGTTATGAAGTTTCTATATATTCCTTCTTATATTTTACAGAGCTTATAAATAGTAGATGAAGATAAAAGTAGGTATATAAATATTGTTTAGACACATTTGTTATTTTTGCTCCATCTGCATTATATCTGCGCATAGCCTACAAGCTAATACTTGCCACTTAGCAACACTTAAAAGGATTAGAAGAAAATTAGGAAATGTAACTGTAAAAGAAGTGAAATGTTTTTATCAATTTTATTGTGATTCATACAATATAGATCTTTGTTTAAAACTTAGTTATCTAAACAAAATAAAAGTGAAAAGATTTAGGGAGGTAAATACTTATAGTCCATTCCAATTCTAATTTCGGACAATGTAAACAATCCTCCATATTGCCATTGTCTATGGTTACATTAATTTACTAGTGACGGGAAAAGAATGATAAAATTAAAATTAATGTCATCATACATAATTAAATAATAATTTTACATTCTTTTTTTTAACATTTTTAAATAATAATACGTTTACTAATACTCTATTTGCGTAATCGATTAATTCTATTTGATTTGTTATTTTTATTACTCCAAAAAAAATACATAAATAAAACTAAATACAAATTTATGTTAAATATGATTTAGTATTTTATTGTAACCGTTGACTTATAAACTTTAAGATAATAAAACAAACAATTTACCTAATGTATAAATAAATGTAATTTAAATTAAGTGTTGACCTCTAATTACAACTATTTGACCACGGACTGAAATGGAATACTGGGATACTTTTGAATATTTTCCCGCCTGATAAAAAATTGTGAAATATTGATTATAAGGAATTTGTATGTATGTTACGATTTTATTATACTATATTACAATAAAACAAATGAACTCAGACTAGCGAGGGCAAATGACATAATATTAAGTACCTATGATATGTATTGGTTAAACTTATTTCTTCTAATAAATTACAACATTGGTTTTCAAAGACAAAATAGAGTACAGAAAAAATAAAACTGTTAATCATTTTGACGTCTTAATTCGACCGCAAAAAGTAATTCGTAATTTTATTAAATAAACTAGATTTGATTATTAATCATTAGTAGAAATAGTTGCAAAATGAAGTATATAGTGAACAGAATGTGTATAAACCCATGTGTCATCGTCTACGGAGTTTTTGATAGAAAAATATTGAAAAGACTGTTTGTTTACATTGTCCGAAAATGGATTTGGTCGATACTGTAAATGAAATGGCAACTAGTAGAAAGAGATAATTTGAGCACCAAAAGGAAAAGATCCCAAAGTTCTGCAAATGCGGAGGGTGCATTTACGAAATATTACAAAGTCATGTAAATTTTGATTGTTACCCAATCCAACTCCTTATATTTATCAGCTTCTTTTAGTAACTTTATATAAAAATTGAGCTCAAATAACTAAACGAGTAAGTCTTAAAACTTTAATGTTTACGAACTTATCACATTCATTCGACAGGCAGTACGTGCATACAGTTAAATTAAATTGCGCTCACCATATTTGTTTATATAAATTGCAGAACTAATTAAAGAATAAGTTACAAACACTTGTCCATCCAATCCAAATTCCAAACACAAAACAGTCTGTCTGTAAACATAACCTCAAAAGTCAAAATTGACGTTGACCACAGTGTGACCAACTTTAAAATAGAGATCCTGCCCGGTCTGGGCCCGAAACTGACAAATCCTGCCAAACTCTTATGCACAAAATGCCGAAATAATGCCGATAAAATTTTAAAATTTTTGTAGCCTTTCTAGTAATATTCTAGTGTAGACGTTTTAAAAAACTTTTGCACCTAAAATAAAGAAAATTTAATATTTACTTACTTATACTTCCTACAATTTTCCTGTTATAATTTACTGTCAACTAAATTCAATAAGACACATCGGTTATGCTTTTTAGCTGCAACTATTTTGCTCTCTGTTTGGAGCTTCAAACAATATTTTAATAGTTTTTAATTAATCCTGACATAAATTAATAATTGTCCACCTATTTCAATACTACCACCTCTTTCTTAACTTACTCTTAAATCTTAGTCATTAATATTTTATTAAAATTATATAATGTTAAAAAATACATAATAAAATTCTAGACTATTGATTCCCTTGATTATAATAAATTGAAAATAGTAGGCGAAAACTGGGGACACTTGTCTTGATCCATATGAGACACTTGATACAACGCCAACGGTAGCCCGTAAATTTTCGTAGGCTATTTATTATTTTATCCAGCAGCACGAAGTTGTCAAATTTGACATTTGAGTTTTACGCTGAGTGCATTAGTTGTTAGTCATTTGTTTTTATTTAATTAGTTAATTATTATATTTTGGTGACTGCAATAGAACAATCATATGTAAAGAAAATTGTTAACTATTTTTACGTTTTAAACTTTTCGCTTAGTGTACAATAAACAAGTTCTTAAAATTTAATTCAGAAAGAGCTTAGTCAGATTGAATTTAATATAAATAAAAATGAAAGAAAGCATTGATTGGAATAATTGCCCTCCAGAAATATTGTGCATAATCTTTAAACATTTGGACGCTAAAACACTAGCAATTTGTATGTTAGTCAATAAGCAATGGAAAGATATAGCGGAACATACAGTTGAGGTAAGTAACAATAAAATTTTAAATCATGCGAACCTATTTTTACTAATTCGAGTGTTACTTTATTCGTTCTGTTGAGTGTCACTCATCTCATTGACTAGTTAAAGAATTTTAATATTTATATTATTTTTTTCTTAATTTAAAAGACTGACATTATTTTGTCAAGATGGCACAGTGATTAAGGTAGTTAAAGTTTTTTCTCTAAAGAAAGACTTCAAAAAAATCTGAAATTGCAATTTTTTTGATCAAGTGGTTGATCAGAAGAGGCTTTTGCTCTGTGGTGGGATAGGAGCAGGCTGATATTATTATGACATTGTATTTTTAGCTTTCCGCAGCGCGCTTTTACCTGCGTCATTGGTTACTGCTCTGCTCCCATTGCCAGTAGTGTGATGTTTCATAGCCTATAACCTTTCTCAAGAACTGAGCTATCCCCCTTAAAAAATATTCAAATCTGACTGGTAATCCAGAGATTAGCATGTTCAAACAAACAAACAAACTCTTCTGCTTTCTATATTAGTATAGATAAATAATTAAATTTTTCATGTTTCAGTGCTATGCATTATGGAAGGATATAATCAAGAACGAAATGATAAACAAGGGAATTTCATTCATAAATAAATCTACATTAAATTATAGAAACATATTTAAAAACTCCTTGCTTTGGGATCATGTAAATTGTACTAGTATTAGACATATAAAGACTTATGAAATACAGGGTGTTAAGAAAATGAATGTGTATAAAGGTAATTCATTTGTATTTCATCATCATCATCCACAGCCTTAATTCAACCACTGCTGGTTATAGGCCTTGCTAAGTTAATGGAAAATGCTATGGCATTTTTTTTTGGCATTTTTTTTTTAATTTACCATTTAACCAAATATGAAACAAGATCATGCTCTTGTTTCATATTTGGTTAAATGGTAAACTAAAAAAAAATGACTGGTAAAACTTGTGGGAGACTTATGTCCAGCAGTTGATGTTTTTCAGTTGGAGCAATGATATACCTAATAATATATAACAAAATTTTTATTTACAGATAACCTGATATTGGTCAACAATTCAAACATCATGTATTACAATCTCAAAACATTTCATTTAATCAGAGCGTTCACCTCCTCAAGTAAGGTGCTGTGTTATTAATTATTTTATAGCTGTACACTTTTGTAGCTGTATGTGGAGGAAACGGATCATTTTTATTTTGGAATAAAATTTAAACATATACTGGATAGTTGCCTGAAAGTGTGCTAGTGTGGTGCTTATCTCTATTATGTATTGCATTTCATGTAGAAGGTTTTGCTATATAATATATTAACCTATCATGTAGGTATAGAAGCCAAGCAGCAACAATCATAGAGATTTGGGCAACTGCAACTTTTGATATTGATGCGTAGTAAAAGCAGTACTTCACTAGTTACAATTTATTTTAATTAAGCGCTATTAAATATTTTAGGTCTTAATTTTGAAGAAAACGATCACATGATTGTAAAGCTTGTTCAAGAAGCTGACTTGACTAAAACTCTGTACTTATATATCAAAACGCAGCCCAAAAAGTTTCAATTGGAACACAGTACTAGACATATTATAAATGATGTTTTGTTGTATAGGTAAGTAAAATCTAAGCAAGATTTAATTATAGTAACATTACACTATTAAAATACGTCTGACCAGCAATCTTGTTTTTTTTTTATTGCCGACAGTGGCAGACAAACGCAATAGCTCTTCTGATGGTAAGTTGTAACTGCCGTCCATGGACTTCAATGTCAGGGCCTTTGTGAAGCCGCTGCATACCGTGAAGGGAGTAGGATAATAAATGAGTGAAGGAAATGAGAGGTGAGAAGGAAATATGCGCAAACACATCTCGTTAGTTTAAAGATGTAAGAGTATACCTTAAAAAATTATTTACCATAGAATATTTATTATAGGTTGGAAGACAAGCGCTGTTATGTGCTCACAACAACTTGTGTATTATGGGCTTTTACCCACAAGATTATACGCTGGGATGTAGAATTCCTCGCCCGTCATTACGGCAGCGATTACGATGCGGTGACGGCTATACATGTATGTAATGAATTTGTTTATATAGTGACCAAGTGGGGCACTGTGTGGTATGCAGATACTAAAGCTGTGAGGTTCATCAAAGTGTACCAAATGCATGTGCCGCACAATGTTAGTCATCACAACTGGGTCATGTTTGATTCGTTCAGCTATGTTGTACCTGGTAAGTTCAATTTCTTTGTAGTAGTATTTATAATCATTTATATTTTTCTTATAAAAAAAAAATTAGGGCTTCGCCATTTACCGCTACGAACATGTTATATTCTAAGGCTCTAAGCATATTATCATTATTTTAAAAAAATGCACAAATATGACTGATTATTACTGGAGACAAAACGAAAATTTAGTATCATAAATTCATAACTCAATGCGCAATGTGCATAAGCACAACAGATTATCTTTGAGACCAATAGACATCCAACTGCTGGGCACAGACATCTCCAAAGAATGAGTTTACCCTAGTCATCACTCTTAGTAGGCGTATCACAGCAGTAAAGTAGGATTTAGAGTACAGGCAAAGCTGCTGTCTGTTACCTGGTATTTGCTTAAAGGCTTCTTACCACATCATAGATTACCCCTAATAGATACTGCGTTAAGATTTATTTGTTCTGAGCCAAGCTCACAAAATAAGTAGCAGGAGCGAGATTCGCAGAACGTAAAAGCTTTGCTGTGATTAGATATTTCAGGGTCAAATATTCGAATGCGCAGAAATGCACCAATCATGGTATCCGTAGTGAGTTCTTATGCTAGCGAAGTTATGCGTGTCTGTTCCCTGTATGCCAAGTCTATTAAGGCCTGCGCAGACGAAGTACTGTCCCCCGGGTACTTTTTTGTCCATTGATATAGATCTCTTATATATTGTATCGTATAACGCACACGAGGAACTAAAAGTACCCCGTACAAAAAGGCCTCCAAATTACGGCGGTCACCGAGAAAACGGACTGGACGAAAGTACGGAGGAGTATAGCGGAATAAAATTGAACTAACGTAACTACGCGCAACAACGTACACGGCGAATTACCATTGCATACGCTTCACTTAATTTCCGGACAACAAATGACCGCGCACCGTATGCGTTGAGTCCGTGACAAATACTCGGTGGACATTTTTTACATGATTTAAGGATTTTTGTCCCACGGAAACAAAAGTCCCTCGTTTGCGCAGGACTTTACGGAGTTATCTGTGTAGGACTACACCACGGGAAGAGATACGGTAATACCATATTCTAGACCGTATTATACGGCTAAAAATTAAACAAAATTTTAAAGTCTGTTATTTTTCAGTAACAATGAACACAAATGAGCGGGTAAAAGTGAACTACGACAAGAAATACGATGTGATAATGTTGGAATGTTCAGAGGTGACGTGTGCATTACAACACGGAGACGTGCTATTTCTTGGCTACAATGATGGCAGAGTGAGTTCATGTCTGTTTTACTTTAAATTGTTTGCTAATTGCTAGCGCTACCATGATGCAGTCCGTTCATACATCTTTCCAAACTCAAAATTTTATTACGACGCGATGAGAACTCGCTACATAGAAAACTGCGACACTAATCGCTGCGTTTCGATTTCTGCAATTCTTTTGCGGCACGACGTCTCCCTTGTTAAATATTTATTCAAGAATGCATGCTGCGAATCAATTTGCGATGCGTTTGTGCGAACTCGTGTATTTCTACAATGCGACGTCGCACCGCAGTTCTGTGTATGGACTCTTAGATAAGAAATAAACTTATACCTAGCTACTGACTGTTTTCTACATTCATATTATATCACTACATACATAGTATAAAACAAAGTCGCTTCCCGCTGTCTGTCCCTATGTAAGCTTAGATCTTTAAAACTACGCAATGGATTTTGATGCGAGTTTTTTTAATAGATAGAGTGATTCAAGAAGAAGGTTTATATGTATATAACTATTATATAAAATGCTAGCTTTCCGCGGCGCGGCTTCACCCGCGCATAATATGTTTTGTTGTATCCCTAGGGAACCAGACCGATTTTTGGGATAAAAAGCCTATGTGCGTCTCCGGCACCGAATCTATCTACATACCAATTTTAATCGAAATCGGTTCAGCCGTTTAGGCGCTGAGTGATAACAAACACACACACACACACACACACACATACACACATACAAACTTTCGGATTTATAGTATTAGTAGGATAGTATTAGCATTTTATACCCGTGCGAAGCCCGGGCGGGTGGGTCGCTAGTATTAAAAATATTCTATTGTGCTTTGTAATACTAACTTTCGTTGTCCAATCAGCTGGATGCTTTTCTCCTTGCACTCTTATAATGTAAGCGTTATCTGTATTTGAAAACTTATAATAATTGCAGGTAGAAATTCGTATACCAAAGAAATACAAGACAGCAAATATAAAAGAGCCCGATCGTTACTTCAATATACAGCAGTACTACGAACATGTCGACGATTCTACCATCATCGCGATAAATGTATGGGAGACGGAAAACTCGCACTCTTTACTTGTTAGTACCCGTGCTCA
The DNA here is from genome assembly GCA_963082885.1 of Parascotia fuliginaria. Taxonomy (NCBI): domain Eukaryota; kingdom Metazoa; phylum Arthropoda; class Insecta; order Lepidoptera; family Erebidae; genus Parascotia; species Parascotia fuliginaria. The sequence continues at coordinate 15,502,398 of OY720176.1, read as the reverse complement.
TTTATTTCAGTTGCAGTTAACTTATCCTGGATATCTATTGTAAACAAAAGTAGACCTTGTTTTTATTGCGCTAAAGTGCATTATTGTAGTTTTATAATATACATATTACATAGCACTTAATTAATATTTTTGCATTTTACTAGTCGCCGTGTATGTGTTCTTATTGCATTAACTTCTTTGAAGGTAAGAACTATGTTACAATTAATGTTGGATATGTATGTACTCGTATGTATATTAGTATTATAAGGTTTGCCAACAGGCAAGTTAGTATAAGTCTGCTACCTGGTGGAATTTTTTTGTTATTATAACAGAGTATTCTATTTGAGACGAATATCTTGATAAATTCAATAAGACACAAAATATTTTTGCGGTTAACACTAATCTTCGCAACTTTAATTTTTAATACAATTATATTTTTATTTCAATGCCACCTAGCGGACTAAAGAAGGACTAATAGAATACCCACACAAATAAAGTTGACTAATTGCCAAATTGGCGCCATTTCTGAGATCTCTATATTTAAATGTTAATTGTTAATTAATCTATTTTATTTGTTATTGTTTTGTGTAGATATTTAAATTTGTTGTCTTATTTATGATATAATTTATTATTATTACATAAGTGTTTCGGAAGTTATGCCAAAGAGTAGTTAAAAATTAAACTAGAGTATCACTCCCGGTTTTCCCAACTCTCACACTATCCGCTCACAATCGTTATGGGTAGTAAAAGTCAGTTGTGATTCTAAATCTTTGCTTAGTTTCTTAATTATCGACTTTTAATTTATCTGATTATAACTAAAGCCATTATCTGTTACGCGTCTCCTCCCTAGTTGCTATTAGACACATCTCTTAAATACGTAGATATTTTCATTTTTTATAGAATATAATCAAATCCGACCTTTAAAGTTATATAGGTAGGTGCGAAATGAAAAGCAAATTTAATATTGTAATTTTATTATACTTACCCAACAAACAATGTACAATTCAAACAAACTATTTTTGGTATTTTACTTAAAACGATATAATGAGACATTGTATGGGCCTCATAGATCACTAACATTGTACAAATACAGCACACTTTTAAAAAAAACATTTTAAAAACAAAATATGTTATATAAGTTTCAATGCGTGATTGTTTGTCTGTACTGTATTCTAAATTGCTATATATATCAATGTGTTAATTTCTATATACTGCAACTAATGTTCACATCATAGTTTTTTTATAAGAAATAAATTTAATTATTTCTTATAAAAAACTATACAAATTGTATTATAACTTACTGGTTGTAAAAAGGTATACTATGCTGTTGCCATCCTTGTTAAAGTCGATATCCCAAATAAAAATAATAATTTGAAAATCATAGACATTTAACGTATGATGTCACTCTTGTAGCAATCCTTTACTTTGTTTTCTCTTTTATTTTATTTTTATGATTTGTATATCGATTTTAATACTCCCTAAGGGCAGAACATGATTTTTCCAACACAGTATAAAATAAAACATATAAATTATTACCTACTATCTATGTAACATACAAGCTCAGAATAATAATCGAAATAGTATTTTAATTAAAATTATAATATTATTATAATTTCGCATTAATTATAAAATTAAAACCACCTGCTTGTGATAAAGTTCTTAAATCTAACATCTATTTAACATATTTCGTGTACCAGACACATTAACATTTTTATTGATATGCATTTTATATCATTTCATATCAAGAACTAGTACTAGAGCTATATGAGTCATATTTCATTAGTCAAAACTACTGTTTAGTTTGTAGTATTCTACTAATAAAACTCTAAGCTCTGATTAGGTATCATTAGTTTTTAGACAATAATGTCGTATTCCATTCCAATCCTGAATTTCATACGCATAAATCCTTAAAAGTAGTTTTCCAACTACATTACACAATTGTCATTGCTTCTACCGCTCTGCGGGACATACCAAAAACTACAACGACACAGCACCGTTCCATTTAGTCATCAGCTAAATGTGACAAGGAAGTTTCAACCATCACCCGTGGTGTTAAGTATGATATTAGCGGTCTGTTGTATTAGGGTTGGTGTATGAGAAGCCTCGGAAAGGCTCTTGGTCCATAGATCGTAGTACGTGTGGTTCTACCGCGGTGAGACGAGGTCGCTCGCCTGTGAACGCGCGGTCAAAGTACTGAGTGTCCATTGGATGTCTCTGTTGATAAAAAAAAGTAATTTAGTATTGACACATACTTTCTATTCTAATGTCAGTCAGATAGGTATTGACCTGCCTGTATGAATGAGTTACGGTTAAGTATTTTTAATATCTTGATCAAGTAAATGACCGCCTCCGTGGTGCAGTGGGAGTGCAAGCTACTGCTGTGGGTTCGATCCCCACACGGGACAACACTTACCAATTACCAAATTACCATAGAGTAGGTATCTATACATAATATTAATATTTTAAGTAAAATGTGCCAAAATTTAAAGTATAATTGTGTGACCTCCAATAATAAGTGGTGGCGTAGTAGTTCAGAACCTCAATCTTTGAAGTATAATAAATGATCGAAATGATTACTCTTTATATTATTATGCCATGTTATGAACCTACATATTTGGTTATAATATCGAAAATAAGAATAGTTTACAATTTACGATATTGCTGGGGAATAAAACCTCTCGAGGCATGGAATGTATAAAAATAATATCGTACTTATTTCTATTTAATAAAAAAATATGCTTAAAAAGTAAAAGATCAGATCAGAGGGTAGCCAAAAACAATACCCGCAAATAATGTACTTGGTATATTATACGTGTATGGAACTTACCACTCTGGGTCTGAAAGGCGCCTCAAGTTCGCGTCGCTCGAGGCGGTCCCAATGTATAGCGTGGAAGAACTGCTGGTCCCTGATGTCTCCATGCATGCACTCGGTGCCTCCTAATCTCGTCCGTGCGTCTTTGTCCAATAACTATAAATGTAATACGTTCATTTTGTATTTTCTATTATAAAGACATATATTTGTTGTATTGTATTTGAGTAAATTTCTTGTTATATTATGATATGATATTTTATTAAGAATAATGTCTATCTGAATTCAAACTATTTAAATGTATATGCTGTTGAAATGAATATATTATGTAAACGTAATTTAATGTTTTTAAAACAGGTATTGATAAAGAATTTCGATTTATTATATTTGGTCTAAATGCATCTTTTATTAAGAAAACTATGTGAAAGATATTTGTTCTTATAAATAATAAAAATATAAAGATTTGAAAATGTGTTATAATTTCTTCATCTCTCTGTAAAATCGGATCACTTCTAAACTAAAAAAGACTCGTCATTGAAATATAAACTTTCATCCCTACGCGGTAAAATTCAATTTGTAACAACATGACCAATTAATCAAGGGTTTAACTGCGGTTCCTCAATAAAACTTATAGTAATGTACGATTGAAGAGTACTCTGAGTTGATCACTTACCCTAGTCAGTATGGTGAGAGCTTCATGTGAGAGGAAACGCGGGTAGGAAGGCATCTCGTTGCAGATAGACCAAAACAGTTCGTCTTCATCACAACCGCTGAATGGACTCTGGCCGATGAGCATCTCGTAAAGAAGCACACCAAATGACCACCAATCAACTGTCTGGTTGTATTTTAAGCCTTTGATTATCTGAAATCAATAGTTTAATTATCAATCTTGATACTTAAGGAAAGTCGATTATGAGCTGTTTCTTTTTTAATCTGTATGCTCCTTTTTTGAAGTAATAGTTGTATAATACTGAATTATCACCTACACGTAACTTGCACTCCATTGAACATAATAATATATTTTTAGACTCCACTCCTGCTTAAACAGATTGGCGATTTCAAACTCTATTTTTGTAAATGCGATGTTCAAGTTTTCGTAAGTGAGTGAAGTCTTAGGTAAAATTGTAGAGTTCATGGCTTTAAAAAATTAGCATTAGTACTTACTACTACAACTTCGTATAAAGGGTCTATTAAAACTACTAGAAGTAATAATACCTACTGGAATATATCTAAATAGATGGTCTGGAGAAGAAATCGCTTTTAGCGTTAAGACCGCCCATTGTAACTGTGCCCTGTTCTATTTTGTTTCCTAATATGTTTTGTGCAATAAAGAATAATATTGAGTCTACTTACTAGATACCGGATTTAAATTTCAACCTCAATACACTTAAAGCGAAGAACGAATTTTATAATAATGTGTGATCGTAAATAGCTCTCCTTGAGATGTCTATTTCTATTAGCCTACTGACCTCTGGCGCCATGTAGTCTGGAGTGCCACAGAAAGTGTCCGCTGTCTTGTCCAAGTATATTTGTAGCTTGCACATACCGAAGTCAGCGATACGAACATGTCCTTCGAAGTCTAGCAGTATGTTATCTAGTTTTAAATCCCTGTAAAATATTGAGCACTTAAACAAAGTCGCTAAGATATTATTGGTGATCTTTTATCAACAATATTTCCTGCTTAATTAAAAAAAAAACCGGCCAAGTGCGTGTCGGGCCACGCACAGTGTAGGGTTCCGTAGTAGTGTAGTTGCGCAATATACGTAGTTACCCTATATGAAAGAAGTGAGTATCATATAATAATTATTTTTTGCAGCACTAACCGACGAGTGTGTATGAAAAGATTAATGAATTATATAAAGTAGAAGAGTTTGTTTGTTTGTTTGAACGCGCTTATCTCTGGAACTACCAGTCAGATTTGAAATTTTTTTTTTGCGTATGATAGCTTAGTTCTTGACGTAGGTTATAGCCTATGTAACTTAACGCTACTGGCGTAATAAAGACTATTATTATATTTTTTTTCACATTTCCAAATATAACGGTTGTGCTGGTAGGAGGGGTGGACACGAGCACCTTAAAGTTAAATATTTCGCAAATGGAACCCTGAATCGCAACATGGTCTTCACAAGCTCTGAATATTTTTCAAAAACTATCCAACGATACCCTTTATGATGGGGTAAATGAAAAAAAATAACCACCATCTTAGGTGTACAGGTAATGAAAAATGTTTTTAAAGTTTTTATTGTACTACTTTGTCGGCGTCATTTATATGTATATCCATGCCAATTTTTACTAGTACCAACAGTGGCTTATTCCACAAATCTCCTTTGAGTAAATCCCCCTTAGGGAGGAGAACTGAATCTCTGCGCCGCGAACAGACGGATGGATAAGGGTTCCTTGTCCACAACGGAACCCTAAAAATATGGGTATATAATTAAATAATTGTAAATCGTTGAACGGCATTGCAAGTTTGTCTTTTATGTCACTAGTTTACGATTCAATGTAACCTTACAATCGTCAGGTCCTAGTAGTTGTTAGATACCCATTTAATGAAGTCGGTTAAAAATAACGTAATTCAATTACCTGTAAACGATACCCCGCTTATGCAAGAATTTGAGCCCTGAGACGATTTCTGCAGCGTAGAGCCTTGCTCGAGCTTCAGGGAATCGTCCACTTTGTTGTATATGGAACATCAGGTCACCACCGTTTAGATATTCCATTACGAAGAATAGGTGAGACTAAAATACAAACAATACATATTGAATTCAAAAGTCCAAAAAAATGTGCGTTATGTTGGTCTATGGTGGCCAATCTAATTTCAAACAATTTATTGTCATGTAGGTAATTAAAGCTGTATTAGCTATATTAAAGCTTTTTTATAGTATCTAGTATAGTAAGTTTATAGTAACTGTCCCGACGGATAAGTATATTAGCTATCAGCTTGCCAATAATTAATTTTAAACTTGTGTAGAAAAACTGTATGGAATTAAATTACAATTGTCTTGCGAAAAACAAAAGGCAAAATCTGCGAGACAAATGTTTCTTTGCACGACGCTCTGTAAATGTTTAACTATTCAATGGCTATTTATAATAATAGGCCATGATTTGTCATATTAGTGTACTATAAATTTTCTCAATCACGTACATATTACGAATTAACGATGTAAATATGAATTTGTAGTCGGTAGAGTATTTTGAATTAAATTAGAATGAATAGAGCAATTTCAACTGTCATGTTTATATGAAATATTATTATAAATGTTCAGTTTCCTTACTTCAGTCTGAAAAGTAGCGAATAAATGGCAGAGGTAGGGATGGTTAGTGCCAAGGGCGAGAACTTTCCTCTCGATCAAAGTACACTCGACATCGTCGTCTTCTAACACAACGTCTTTCTTCAAGCACTTGACGGCGTAGTAGTATTCTGTATCTCGTAGTTCTGCTAACAACACCTGCAATACAACAATATTGTTAAAGTAAGGTTTCTCCAAGGACCCATTTACTGTCAAAAAGTCATCAAAAATTGTGCGTGTAATATGCGTAGTTTTATGTTAGTACTTAGGTACTTATTCTTTGTTTTTATGTTCGAAGGACACAAGTAGGTCAAAGTTGGAATAAATATGTCATATTGATGCGCTGGCAAAGAGAAAAACAGACATTGTACATATATAAATATGATGAATACATTTTTCTAAAATTAGTAATTGAGTAGTTTCTTTTAGAAAAATGTAGTAATAAAAGTCAAACATGTTTGGTTTTTAACAACATTTTTATTTGAAAATCGTGTACCCAATAGCTATTCTTGTTTTCAGGTGTTTATACCATTATACCCCATATTTACATCAGTCCCCAATCGCGATTTAATGTTGCCAACCTATTTGCAACGCTTTGTTTTCAACTTGGCACAATGACAAATTTCTTTTGTGTCAGTACTGCAAGATCTCATATGATTATTGTACCGCCACGCTTTTAACTAACTACCTTTTAGGTATTTAGCATCCGTTTTTCTACATTAATCTACACAATTGTACCTACAAATGATGCAAAAAATTTAATAGCTTTGGTAAAGTCGTTTTGTAAGAAAATTGTGTACCTATAAACAGAATTTGTAAGTATGAAAATCTGCTCCTAATAGTTACACAGAAGCCACATTGCTAAACTCTTTGATCTGCTACGTTTATGATTACATCATAATAATATATGTTAGCACTAGTAAGATAACAAATAACAAGATTTTATGTTAATTTTACACCGTTGCCCACCGTCCATAGATTTGCAAAAACAAAACCAGTAAAACGAAGTGGTGATATATCTCAGGATACGCATGACACCTATACGACGGCGGTTTTCATTTTATAACTCATATAATTATATCATGCTTTCTCCGTATTCTTGGCTCATTCTCAAAGGCAATTGGGCCAACCGACGAAACCAGGAAGACGTGTCGTTCTGGCTCGCATAACGCGTGGATGCTTGCTAATAATACATATATTTCATCAAGAGATTAATCAATTTTCACGTCACTTATGTTTTTAATTTGATTAATTATGGTATTCAATTGATCCTAAAAAACTAAATCTTTACCTATTTGATATAGGAAGGTAATCACGATAAAATTACCTACTTATCGATATAAAAGCTCTACATTAAATATTCCATCTAAAGCAACTGTTTGGGTGCCTGTACCCAATTTGAAATAGAACCAAACTATTACAATAAAGGAAAAAGTAAATTATGTAGTAGGTAGGTATATGGACAAACCATTTGATGATTATGTATTTTGATATAACTATCTATATAAAAATAGCTACCTTCTAACCGCAATAACGCTTTATATATCGTCATAAAACTGTTACCTATTATTACGTAGGTATATAATGATATTAGTATATCACAAAACTATTAAGCCACGATAGACAATGGTTTATTGGCGACAGTAGGAACGTCGGCAGGAGGCCGATGACACGTGTACCCTGACGTTGGAAAGGTGGCCAGTGATGTAGGCGCTCGAAATAGCTAGCATTAATCTAGTGTTACGATACTTATAGTACGACAGGTAAACTGCGGCGAACGAGCGAACTGTGCTATGCTGCAGTGGCACGCTGCCACCACGCATCAGCACGGGGGTTACGGTCATATTTATTTGAAATGACGACATTTGACGTCAAAACTTATGATATAAAACAACAAATCTAAATATATGACGGATCATATTCATGCAAACAAAAATAACTTTTAAAGAATGGTATATTCTTTATTGCACGCCATTTGCAACTCACATTAGACAATAAAAGGCAATCAATCTAGTCATAAGTACCTAGTACCTATACCTAGAGCTATGATGTCATTAGCATAATTTCAGCATCATTATTTCAGTAGAATGACGTCCACTGCTGAACATAGGCCTGTCTTTGACCGCTCGTAATTCATCGGTTGCTCACCCAATTTATTAGATTTGTCGGTGTACCTACCTCGTGAGGAGTTTACCGACGCTGTTCTTTTTTTACCTAGTTATTATAATAAATATGCTTTTGTCCATTGAATATTAATAGATACAACTGTCAACTAACACCATTCTGATATTTTGAACGACATTCTGAGAAACCGTAACGTTTTAAAAAATATGTTGATGTCTGTCGTTGATTTAAGTATTTTGTCTGTCCTAATTTCTGTGTTAATCGGCTAATATAATCTGACACAACAGAGTTTTTCTAAATTGTCTTTCTAAATTTATAATCCTATACGTATTGTTGTAGACAATTTAGATTAATAGAACGGACAGTGCTTTAATCATCTTTATTTACTATGTATCCTACTTAATCTTAAATAGGGTTAATTGTTTTACTATCAATATGTATAAAATTGCTTATCTCACAACTGCTAACTCTAGAAAGCAGAAATTTGGAACACACTTTAGTTTTATACTATAAGATTTTTGGAAATTTAATTCGAGCTGTGAAAAAAGGATGAAACGATTGCGTGAAACTTTTTTGTTGTCGGCTTTACTTAGAACTTGATTTTAATGTCCTTAAAAAATCTTCTTTCAAAGGGATGAAAAGGGGTTTCTTAGTTTGCATTCCTAATTGTTATGCTTCAATTTAAGTGTGGCTTTAATCTAGCATTGAAGTTTGGCTAGATAAGTTTGAAAGAAATTCCGTTCTAATGTTTGTATTGAAAAGCCTGCGGGAAAGGCTTTGAGTTTCGCAACTTTACATTATCCGCATATTAATTACTAGTTGCGCCCTGCGGCTGCGCCCGGCGCTTGCGCGGAAATGGTATGTGTTTTATAAATGTAACTCGAGAACCAGACCGATTTTTGGGATAAAAAGTATCATATGTCCGTCTCCGGCACCGAATCTATCTACATACCTACCAATTTTTATCGAAATCAATTTATCCGTTTCGTCGCTGAGTGGTAACAAACACACACAAACCAGAAATTTTCGCTAGGATCAGTGTATGTGTGTCCTCAATACGTGTTCGAACAAATGATCAGATTGTAATGAAACTTTGCGAGGTTGTTCCGAGGACGCCCGAGACGGTTCCTAGCCAAGTTCAAAATAATGTTTTTTTATAAATTACCAGGCATTGCAACGCATAGGTAGTTTCCAATAAAAATAAAACTAAGGTACCTATATAAGTTTTAATTTTCGCTTGGCAAACCCTATAGATGAAGTCTGAAAAACTACGTTATACTTAAAAGCTAACGGTCCGCCTCCACTAAAAGCACCTAATATTATGGCTATGTCCATCTGAAATAACGTAGGAGCCTTTCAAACAGTGAAAGTTTTTTTATTATTTTTATTATTAGGTGGTGTAGTGTAGTTCCTTACATTCTTGTACATATACGAGGGGTGATCAAAAAGTAATGAGAATGGGTATTAATAAAATAACTATATACTTAACAATAAAATTTATTGAAGTTATACTTCTTTTGGCGCGATTGGGAAAAATTATGAGAGTGAATTTTTACGATGCGCGCGCACACCGACAGAAAAAAGCAACACCCTGAAGCTAGTTGCCAACCTTTTACACCCTGAAGTTAGTTGCGAACCTTCGTGTGTCGTATCAGTACAAATAATCAGTGTAAATAAATAAAAAATATATTGGCGTATATATCAATTCAATTATATTTATGACGGTGATAGATATTTTTTATTGATCATTTATCAGTAAAAATATTTATTTTGTATATTAGTGGTAAAAGTGGTTTTAATATACTGTTTTAAGTGCATTTATAGATTTGTAGTTAACTGTATAATTTATTTACATTGCAAATTATAAATTATTACATTATTATCTAATAAATATTTTTTTTTGTTTTCTTTTATTTTAATTATATTTTATGATTTTTCATTATTGTTGCATGCTATTTATGTATATTTATGTATGTATGCGTTGTGTTATTATTTGGTATTTTTGGATTGTTACGCCAAAGAAGTATAACTTCTTACGTGCGTACATGAGTACACACACTCTTTTTTTCTACATAGTCTCCTAATAGGTCAATACAATTAGACCATCTCTTTTCTAAACCAACAATACCCTTAAAAAAAACCTTTATCTTGACTCTCCCAAAATGCCTCTACAGCGGTCATCAGTTCGCCATTATCCTCAAATTGCTTGCCCCGGAGGTGTCCTTTGAGCGGAGGAAACAAATAAAAGTCGGTGGGGGCTAGATCTAGAGAATAGAGTGGGTGTTCAAGTAACTGGAAGCCGGCTTCTTGAATGGCATCCATCGCAACTTTAGCTTTGTGTGCAGGTGCATTGTCTTGATGGAACAAAACTTTTGCGCGCCTTTTAAAAGTGACGTCCTATTTATACCATTTTTTGTCAGAGAAGTTGTGAAGGATTAGTGAGTTGAAAAATATTTTTGAGAATTTTGTTTGTACATGCTACACATTGTCTTTAATTATTATCTAGCTTTCCTCGATGCGGTTTCACCTGCGTTTTAGCTTACTGCTCTGCTCCCGTCGCCAGTAGCGTTATGTTACAAAGCCTATATAACCTATCTCGAGCACTGGGCTATCATACGCAAAAAGAATTTTCAATCCGACTGGTAGTTCCAGAGATGAGCGCGTTCAAATAAACAAACAAACGAACTCTTCCGATTTATATAGAATCTTGACTGATTGATATAATGTTTCTGTTTACCGATAGAAGTTTGTGCGATTTCCGAGTTCACTGCACTCGACAAGCGAATAAAAATATTATTTGACTTTTCCATATGTCTTTGAAGTACGTCATGGTTTAGTGCCGCTGTGTCCACTCGTATATAATATTAATAGCTGTGTAGCATCACATATCAACAAGCCACTTTATAATCTCTCGAGCACTAAGAATACCTAACATTGTATTTTTAGTAGACAAGTTGGAGACTAGCTCTGACGCATGTAAGTATCGCTAACGTCACAACATAGATTCTATTTTCCATTTAGTTTTTTCTCGTATAATAATTCAATCGCCGATTTCCTCTTGTTATGGTGGCAGTATTTTGCAAATACTTTTTAATTGAAATCGTGAGTATTGTTGTAACTATCACTAAGTACATTTCTGTTGAAATTAACGAAAACAGTATGCCTATATTCCGTCTAATACGTACCTACCTTGTTTAGCTATGTGTCATATACAACTAAACAAGTCACTGTAGTAGTTCTTACAGCTCAATACCACAATCAAATGGAGAATATATATTGGGGTCTCTACATAAGAATTCGTTATTGCGAAATATCATCATATTTCAAGAAGTTTACGATGACCTGATTTTAGTTGGTCTATTCTCGTGTTGACAGGTAGTTAATTCTATTTTCATTGGATTTCCTAACATTTTGACACAGTTTTGGTATGTTTTGAGACGATAGTTGCTTTTACTTGATTAATCACTAATCTAAATCACATAAAAATAAAGAGTTTCTGGACATTTAATTATTAAAGACTCAATGTTACAAAAACGAAAACTGTTTCTATAATAGAAAGAGTATAGTTGCTACCTTCTCGTACCCACGTTTAGAACGTAGCGAAATAGATATTATAGTCTCTGTGTACTCTATTATGGGAGGTATGGGTATGTCGAATATAGACTATGACAAGAAGATGATTGTCATGACCATGAATTATGAGAGTGAAAGTAGATTTAAAATAGAGTTCTGAACACTAACGGGACGACTAACAAGTTAAAATAATAACCGTTACTGTGTCTTTGAATAGTGTCGAAGCACAACCAAAATATCTTTAGTAATTGGTAACTAGATATATTGTTCAAGCCGAGAAAAGGGCACTTAGAAAACGGACGTCACAATAAATAGTATAAATATATCGCAAATCTGAGAACAAACCTACGCATTGAATGCGATAATCATAGACAGTTATAAACAAAAAATATTAGAATTAACACAGAACAGATTACGTAACGCACGGTTTTGCAATCTGGAAGAAGCAATTCATGAGGCTTACCACCATCTCTTAAAGCAGTATTACTTTAGTATTACTTCGTCTTTTCGTACCATGACGCCCTTAAAATAAGCTATATTCTTGAAACAATATTACTTTCTTAGCAGTTTTGTGACGTCATCTTAAAATAGTTCATTCAATTTGTATCATGATGTCTCTTTCAAAGAATGCATATAGTAACTTCAATTAATGTCATATCGTCGATTTTTATTTAATGACTAATTTGCGACTTGCCTTAAACCATTAAATTTCATTTATTTTCATTTAATGCAAGGAACTTGTCATATCTTTATATAAATAGACTTTGCTGTCAGCAGCTATACGTTCGTCTCTGTCGTTCGCTACAAATCGATAGGTGTGCATATCTGGGTACATAACAATATATCTGTTTATATGCGAGAGCTGTTTTTTTCTCTTGGCAAAATCCCTTGTTTCAGTTTTGGTTTATTTCGGGACGAAAAATTCTTAGATATAATACACAAACCTCGAATTTTACGAAACAAAAACACTTTCTTGGTACCTAGCTATTATAGGCACATACAATTCACGTAATGCTTAGATAAACTTTTTCCAAGTGCAGACATGAATAATAAAACTTACTTTTATGAAAGATAAATCAGCAGTTACGTGCATTTAATTTGATGTTTGTGTTAAACTAAAAATCTGTTCGACGAAGATTGATAAACTTAAACGTAAAAGTAGAATGTATGGTCTTGCTGATAATAGTTTATAAAGCAATAGTCCCATTTTTAAACTGTAAATCGAAATCTCAACACGTCAGATATCTGACACTTCGCTGCTCTGAGCACAAAATGGGTCAACTTCAAAAAACAATGGTGATTTCGAACAGACACAATTAGCTAATTAATGTCACGATGACATGGCAATTAAGGTAATGTTGCAAGAAATACGTGCACAATCAACAACAACAAATCAATGAACTAACCTTTCCAAAACTGCCTTTACCGAGGACCTTGATAAACTGGAAGTCTTCTATTGTGTACTTCCTAAAGCGAGGAATAGACCGCGCAGGAGGCGTGAACCGTCCAGTCTTTCGGAAGATATCATAGGCAGTGGATTGTTCTGTGAAAGATGACACATTATTGCAACTTAATTATACATCAAATATATCAGTTGCCATTACAGGAAACATTTCAAGTAATCATTTTTATTAGATACTTAAAATAAACAATTAAATAAACATTCATATCTTTCAACGAAGTCAACACGTCTCGTCGGATTCGAAAGCTAAATGTGATAAAACCAGTCCACTTTTTTACTTTCACTGAGTTTGTTTTTAATAACACTCTAAACCTTATATATAATCATTATTCAATAAGAAGTGTATTTTAGAGCTTGTTTATAAAAAATAAAAACAATGCTAGAGCCTCAAGTAGTTGCTAATTTTAGCTTTGTTACAAAATCGGACGTTCCCGATGTTAAATGTGGACTATCTGCTTGAGCTAACAGCATGAAAGTTTGGAAAGTTTAGTACTGTTACTTACTGAATATATAAATAAAGGACTACGTCACAAAAGATATCACGGCAAACTAAACTCGACCGTGAAAATATTTTATATTTAGCGTGGGTCTTGATAACTTATTATCCAGTATTGAATAATAATGACATAGAAAATACTTAAAGTCGTGTTCTTATGAGAATTAATTGCGGAAAAACATTTTTGCAAATCATTATTTTATATCTGCCTAATAATAATCATTTGCAAAAATTTTGAATTTATATTTAGGGAAAATTGGCACAATCAGCAAAACCGTGAGTAATTTTTTGTTAACTGTTATAATATTCCACAGTTTATTTTAGGTGTTATTAGTTAGGAGTTACATTCGCGATTTATTTTATTTTTAAAGTTTCAAATAGACCTAGTTATAAAACAAAACACAAGAACTTTTAATTTGCTCTATGCCTATGAATATATCTATTTTTTTATTATAGATCTACAGTTTGTATTGTTTGTATGTTTTGGCATAGTTTTAAACTTATATACCTACAGAACATATAATAAACATCTTTGATGTCTGCAATTAGAGTTCAATCTTATCTTGATTGTCCCACAAAGAGAGTCATTTATATCATTTGTACACATAGTCTTTATGGTTTGAAATATTAGCACGAGTGTGTTGGCATTTACCTCTACACCACGATACGCCTACATTAATATCCTGACAGTTGATCCTTATCGACTGTCATCATTTATTGCCAGTGGTGTAGCATACTCTTACGGCGAAGCCTAAAGAAGGTCAGGACCTCTATAGTCGGAATTGAAGGCACTGTATCATTGATACAGAAGATACGGCGGTAGCCTCTTTTATTGCTATGCTAAAACCTCCTTAGTGATTTCACCTTTTTGTTTTTACCTTTCAGAAGTTTTAAAATATTAAGTCCAGAGTCCGTATAATTTAATGTCATTAAATTTTGTTTGACTACTTCTTAAAGTTGTGGACAGTTTTGTACGTTCACATTTAATTTATGACTCTTCTGGGCTTTATGAGGTATTTTATTATCGAATAAGAATGTAGGCAAGTATATATTATTTAGTTTTATATTCATTCTGAATAAATTTATTAGTGCTTTTAAAATTACATAGTACATATAGAATTAATTTTATCTTAAGTATCTTTTCGACTTATGTCTCTAATAATACTCTTCTTTATCACGAAAATTTACTATTAACTTTGCACTAAACATTTCCTGAAGGTTGTCTCGCGATTTTCCATTATTATTTTTGACCACTGTGACAACTGTGTGCCACCATTTTAGAATTTTAAAAGTTGATAGAGTCTAAAATACCTTCATTTAAGTCAAAAACTATCTTTTCTTTGCTAATCACAGTAGAGAATGAAATGAATATTGGTTATTATACTGGTTACTAAAAAATACAATTAACAGACGCAAAGCACACCCAGACTGCCCAAACAAATATAATCATATTAATTAGCCGTAAGGTGTAATGCAAAGTGTGATATTATCTAACAAATATGACAACTAGTAAATTTTACTTCATTTTAGTCAAATCAAGCTGTTACTTTATATCTACTCTAATCCGATTATTTATTGTTGCATATTTTTGGCACAGTACCTACTTGTAGTATCTATTGGGTTACATAAGTTTCTTAAGCCAATGTTTGTAATAAATGGCGGAAAAGTGTTCTAATATTCATGATCGCACATAAACAATTTGTTGTTAAATAAATATTTGAACAAGCAGGGTTGACAGAATTAGAGACGCGTTTACGTTTGTCGATTACCTAATTCTCCAGCGGTTGGGGTAATGTTTATTCTATTTCGTAATCGTTATTTCTACTGTATAATTCAAGTTCATGAATGTTTACGTTGACTTATAGTAGTATGACATAATTTGCGTACAGCATCTGTGATGTATTAATTCTCTTTCACCTCGTAAGAGATCACGAACGCCGCTAAAAATATTTGCTCAGACGGGGCATTATCAAGGTCGCTCCGGTTATATTTCGGGTTATCAGATTTAATAAAAGGAATTCTTTTATGTTTTCTTTTGCTGTATTTTATTTGATGATAGTCAAAAGTTTCTTGATTAATATAGTGACTTATTTCACTTGAGTGGCAGTTATCTGAGTTAAGAATTCTAAACCGTGGTGCTTTAGAAGTCATCCAGGTTTTTAATTCAAACGGACAACCTCCACGTCCTTTTGTAATTATGGATATTTCTGAGATGCAAAACAGTTTTTGGTCATTCCTGATTCGACTTTTCCAAATGAACGATAGGTATATATTTGTCGTAGATGAAGTAAATTTGCGGTATTTTCATTCGGAATATGTAAGTAGGTACGTATGTACGTCCATAACGATGCTTAGGTACTAAATGAATGTCCCATTAACTATTATCTAGTACAGTATTAAGTGCTATACTTAATTATGAATAATATACTAGACATTTTGAATAACAAATCTGACCGCAATATTAGATTTAAGGCTTATTTACATTGATACAGCAGCTGGCGCCAGCACCACTGGATTCGGGCACTGGATCAGAACTGTATCGATGTAAGCGTTTTCAATCCAGTCCAGCATCCAGTGCAATGTAAACGTTTTTATAACAGCTAGCGGATCTACTAGATCAATGTACATCAGCGTTTAATTTTACCACTTAAAAGCAAATTCGCAAATACCAAGTAGTACTAAAAACCTAGTTCAATGATCTACTTTTCAAGAATATGAATGTCTTAATATTTTATACGATTCTCAGACAATATTAAAGGAGACATATTTACGTGACGCCAAATTTTCAAAGGAAGCAGTCCCTCAATTGTCAACTTAAATAGGGATATTTATTTCATCATAAATAACTCAAATATTTTTATAAAATTTTAAATATTATTCTTCTATTCGTATACCTAGCAAAACTGTGTCACACTTTCAAATAAGTACATTTTTCTTTCATACTAAAATGTTGCCACTCGTCAGAGAATTTTGTAATAATATTAACTAATATTAAATAATAATAATACTAATATTTCACGGTTAATTATGAGATGGTCGTCTCGTACAATACTGTATGGTACGGCTGCAATCACATATTATTTTGACGCAGTATCACTATCTGTTAAAGTTAAACTCAATTTCTGATCACCGTTTTAGAATTTATTAAACATCAATAATGTTTTCATGTGCAAAACTATTTTCACTACTTATTTACGTTTGAATATAATCTGCTTTAATTAAGAATTAAAAACACTGGTTTTACAAGTAACAGTCGCAATAATTTTATTTGGCATAGAAGTCATTTCGTGCGCAAATGTCGTTATCTAGCTTATCTACCCATGTGTTTGTCTTACGTGCTTTGTAGCTTTGTACACAGTTTGTAGTACAAAATTTATTAGGTTTTTTAAACAATTTGGTCACATTGAATCACAAATAGGACAATTAGAAAATTAAGAAATAATTAAATTTATTTTCAATACGTGTTGACATATAGATTTTCATTTAGATTTACAATGAAACGCTACATAAAATAAATACGTCAGGTTCATAGCGGTAGAACGTATTACCTTGTAAATTTGTTCATGTTATACGTATTTAGTATTACTAGACTAAAATATTCAGATTTTGGCAAATGAAGAGATCCGCTTCATTAGAAACAAACTGTTACGTTTTGCTATTCTTTTGTAAAAACATTTTAGTTTGAAATTTTTCTAGAATGCTAGTCATCATTTTCTTAGAAATAAATGAAAATATATCTGAAGCTATCTTATAAACCTGGTTTACTTAGAAACGTGAACATTTTGTTCTTTGAAAGTAATGGTTAGGTTTGTGTAATGTTTTAACACAGAAAATATTTATAATATTGCAAAATATTGTTCTTGAATCCTTTAGATGTGGGCAGACAAGAATATCGCGTAAATTGTCTTAATCTGGAAGTGATATAACATGTATTGCATAATTTATTGCCAGTAACGCTGGAATGCGGAACCTGCGTGCTAAGTGAAGCGTGGGCCTGCATTCTGTTTTCAGCTCTATCAGTTCCACCAGCGTATATTAATAGTACCGTATATTCAAAATACAATAAGATTTTTTGCCAATTGTACCAACATCCTTATTACTATTATTGAACTTTGAAAAGTTCTCTCAATACAATACAAGTTATGAACTGCAATATACCTACATCAACACATTTTATTAAAACTTTACGTAGGTAGTTATTTTACATAATCACTTAGTTTTATACCCAAAGATTTATACAAAACCACACTAGCACTCTTTGATTCACATCAAATCCAGTGTGGATTTACTCTAAATAAATAATGACTGATGATTAAATGGTTCAGGCGAGGGTGAATGGATCTAAAAATAATTGAAATATGAGTGATCACTATGGAAACTGGGTTAGTGCTGCAAGCGAGGCTAACTGTAATCGTATGTACAACGAACAAATTTTGCTCTAAACTATCTTCCTCATAAAGCTAAGGGTTCACATATGTACAAGGTAACAAAACCTTAAAATACAATATAATACAAGTCTCACCAAGCTCTTGTTCTAAGATGTCGGTATTATTGTGCTGCGCGGGCACAGAACTCGACGTTGTCGCCGAAGCTTCTCCACCTGTTGGAAAATTTACATGAAATTGCTCCTAGTTTTCATAAGTTTTTTTATCATTAACTAATTATTCTTTTCCTTCTACTAATATTGGTTCAATACTGAATTATATGACTGTTATTATTAAGCCATGTAATTTGTAAACAAAATCGTTATTGAGAAGTAAAAACGATTTAAATATTTGGCACAAACGATAAGGAAATAAAAAAAACAAATATGTAGTACCTACATTTAAATATGTGATAGAAGGGAAACATAGACTTGTAATAGAACCAAATGAGAAATGATTTTGTAACATAGGAAATTGAATTGTATGAATTGTTTATTAGATAGGTAATTCATGTAATGATAAGAAGAGTATAGAGAGAGACGCCACAAGAAAACATTTTATTTATTTATTATTACACATAACAGAAAAAAACAATTGATTCTCTGATCCGTGTACAAATGTATATTATCATGCGATAACACAAATCTTCGATCCACTGCTTGAGTATGCCTCTTCCAAAATATTATGATAAATAATATCAGATAAATTATTAAAATAGTACCTACTTTTGGGGCCAAATCTGTGAATAATAAAAATCTTGACGAAAGGCCATCTACTGTGATGTGGGACATAAAAATACATACAGTGACGTTTGAAGAGTAGCCAAGTAATCGACGATCGAGACACAATCGATGCGTTAAGTCACGAGGGCTGAGGCACGCGCTGGCATCAATCATTAAACCAAGCTACGTCGGTGACTTATCAAATTATTATGTCCTTCATAAAATACTTCCGAAAACAATAGGAGATACTCCGACTTGTCTACGAATTTCAACATTCTACAATTTCTTATCACCAACTTGTACTTGCGAATGAAAACAATTAGCTGCACAATAATTGGCATCCGTAGGTATATTAAAAGTCAGCCTCGTGAGGCTTGTTGTACCTACATCAGGCATTAGTCTAACTAAAGAACGATAAGTGATAACAATACATTTACGGGCAATACACCTCCGTAACAGGAACATTTACATCACAGATGATAATTGAAATAACCCAAAGAAATTTTTATATTGTATCAACGCGCTTGAAATCATGTCTTTATGTTAATTTCTGCTGCAATTAGATCTATTAATTTTGTTCAGGTGAGCAAATGGTTGGCCAGAGGCCAGACATCTACATGTTACACCTACGCCATAATGTACTTTTAAACATAAACACATACGCACACACAAATCGTTTAAAATTAAATATATACAACAAAAATCGACTTTCTCTCTATCTAATGTTGAATAGATCTGTCCTTAATAAATAGGTACATAATACATTTTTTTGCCTTTTTTTCTTATGGTGTTTTTATGCGTTTGTCCTGAACGTAATCGCAGCAATAATTCTATACCTACTAAATAAGAAATTTAACAGATGTCGGATAGCCAGCCAATAAAATTACTTTATTTAAAGCAAAACGATTGACGTAATAGTGACGTTTGTATTTGTACTCATGTGATAACAAAAAAAATCGCTAATTTCACCTCAGGTATTGATACCTATATAATTATGTCTCATGATTTTTTAACTAAGTATACCAACCTTTTTTAGAAGCAGTTCTTGAAGCTAGGGCTTCTACTAATAGCCGCTGGTTCACGCCACACAAATTTGCTGTCAGCTTTTCACATTTTCGGTGGCAATTAACATCGCAGTCTAAAACAAATCACCAATTGTCGCGTGGCTGTAGGCTTTGAGGGTTCATTTTTATAAAAAAATACTCGTGCAACATTTATTGCGCTTGAAGCCATGCTTAAGCAGTCGTGCAGTGTCCGTTTACATTAAAGGAAAGTTAGTTAATGGAGAAAATGTGTACATTCAAATGAGTCATGAACCTTCTGTCTATTGCCTTACTTAATTTTAGACAAGAATAACTGACCTTTTTTGATTTGTGAAAATGTTGCAGGAGATGCAGGTGCTGAGGAATCGAAACCAGAATCGTTAGAACCGGTAGAAGTCCGGCCATCAGGATTGTTGTCGCACTCGAAAAATTCCGTAGAATCACCGCTTGACTCTGAATCATCGTCTTCTTCTGAAGATTCTTCATCTGAAGACGAATCTGAAGAATCCGAAGAATGGATAACTTGAGGAGCTTTCTTTTGAAGTGGTCGTGGAGTGGCAATCAACGGTCTGACTGCCTTTTCTTCTTTCACTGGTTTTTTTGGTGCAGATACAACTTCTTTAGATTTTTCTTGTTCATCGTCTTTTTGTACAGTGTTTTCAGCCTTATTATCCTCTCCTGTCTTTTCTTCGTTTTGAATTTTTATTTCGACTTGTGATTCGGTTTCTATATTTGGAATGTGTTGTGAATCTACAACTACTAGCTTATTAGGAACATTTAGTACTTTAGTTTTAGCATGTGAGCTGGAATTGTCATCAGATCCTATTTGCAACATCGTTGCTGGCATGCTGGTAAGTGTTACGTCAGTTGAAGTTGAAGGTTCCTCAATTCTCGATGAAGTACTGTTTATTGATGATACTTTCTCATCAGTCTTATTATTTTTATTTAAATCATTCGATTTTTTTAATGCGATATTATTTTTTGACTTTGCCCCTGCTAAAATTTTGTTCGCTACTTTTAAGTCTTTATTTAGATCGGAAACTTTAGGCTGTGTTACTTTGCCTGCTATTTTGTTTAGTACTTTACTACTATCTTCCTTGTTGGTTAAAACTTCCTTACAATCTAGAAGGTTTTTCGATAATTTAATAACTGTATTATCAGTTTTATTACCTTTATGTAATTTTATGTTTGTCTCATTATCACTAGACTTAACTTCAGAAGAGATCTGGGCGATCACGTTCAGACTTTCATATACGTTAGATTCAGTTTCTTTGGTTTCACTAGTTTTGCAATAAATATCACTATTTGCAGGTTTTTCATTAGATAGAATGTTATCAGTAATTAACTTATCACTGTCGCCACGATCTTCATTTACCGCCGTTATTAGGATATTTTGCAGCTTCAATTCCAATGAATCTTTATGAATTTGGGGAGAATTGTTCTCTGTCGGCAAAGGTATCTTTGGTTCATTGTCTTTGAAAGTTGTTTCAATCACATCTTGTTTATCATTTACCATACCTCGTTCCTTTTCTGGCACAATGACCTTTGGTTCTGAACACTCTTCATTTACTTTTTGTAAACCAAACGGATGAATAGGACAAGGTATTTTCGATTTCTCAGTGTCTTTTGTTGTATCTGCAGTTAGGTTTTGTTTATCACTGATAACTGTTTCTAACTTTTTCATAACAGCAACCTTGTTTTGTGATGGAACTTGTTTTTTAGTTTCATCTTTAACTGTTTTATCAATATTAGAGTTTTCTGATTCTTTGGGCTTTATAATAGGTTTTGGTAGCAGTGGCTGTAATGATTTATTTTCTAATTTATCAGCCCTTTGTAAAGTTTTCTTAGTTTTTTCTGATTTTGTTTTCTTTTGACTAGGCACTTTTGCTTTATTTTCATTAATGGTATCAAATGATGCGCTTTTGCCTATTATTTTAGACTTTGATATATCATCTACTGTAGTTTCTTTAGTTAATTTTGATTTACTCTTTACTTTATCAAGTAATTGATTAGCAGTTTCAACTATTTTAATGGTGTTCGTATCAGGAGACATGGTTATATTTTGTTTTATTTCAACTTTTTCTGCATTATCTTTTTGATGTTCTGATATATCATTCGGTAACATTATTTTGCTACTCTGGTTTATTGTAACATTTTCAGTTTTATCTAGTAGTTGTTCTGGTTTTTGATAAGGCAGGTCATTGCTATTACTTATAACTGAAGTTTCTACCGTTATTGGTTCTTGTATTTTGTTGGAAGTAGGAACCTCAGAAGTTTCGGCTTCTTGTTCTTCTGGATACCAAAATAATGCACGTCTATTCGTTTCTTTGGCTTCATCAATATTTTCTTTTCTTTTCTTAAGATATACCGTCTCTCTTTTCCCAATAGTATCCCAAAAATTTTCACCGTCTGTCTCGGGCGATGACAGTTGTCTGTCACCTTCAACGTGTTTACCTGTTTTCTTAACATTATTTTTATCTAGCTTTTCAACAACATATTGTAAAGGTTTTGAGCTTATGTTCAATACTTCCTCTACTTCACTGCTATATGTTATTCCTTTTCTTGGAATACGAGGCTTCTCTTCTACAGTTACATTTTCGACTATAAATTTTAATGGGGTTGTCGGAACAGACACTTCAACTGATGATGTAATTTTTGTCTTCAATTTGGGTTTAGGCTTTTGTTTTGTGTTTTCTTGTTTTAATGACGTTCTGATTTCTTCGATCGGTTGTAAATTTAAATTACTAGTCAGTTCTTTAGGTAATTCTGTTATAGAATCTAATCTACGAAGGTTACTTCCAGAAGAAGACTTTTTTATACTTCGCCTTTTAAAGTTTCTAGGATCTCTTACATCTTTATATGATTTTAAACTATCATGTAACGAATAATCAGATTTTGTAGTTTTTAGTGGATTCCGCAGGTCTTCGGGGTTGCGACCGTTCATCGCTTCAAATGCTTCTAAATTTTTCTTATCCTCCCCTACACCCATTTTGCTCAAATCTAATGTACCTGTACTAAGATTTTCACTTCTAATTAAGGAATCTAATAAACTACATTGTTCTGCCAAAAGTTCTACTGAACATCGTCGATCTACTTTACTTCCAGAAAAGTTATCACTGGGCGCTGGAGTTGTTGGCACACTTTCAGATTTTTGTATTTCCTTTTTTTGTACTTGTGTAGGTATTTCCGAATCTTTGTCGTCTTTAAGTACAAACTTTTCCATTAACTTTGCACCCAAAGTTTTCTTTTCTTTTTTCTCTTTATACACTAAATCATCAGAAAGCTTTTCTCTCCATTTCATGAATTCTTTTTCATCCTTTTTGGTATCTTCGTCTACGTTGGCCACTATTACTTGTTCATTTGTATCATTTACAGCTTGCTGCTCTTCTGTCGGCTTACGTGGTGAATCTCTTTCTTTTCTTTTAATTGTATAAAGTCTCACAACAGTTCTGCCACGCTTTATGGTGGTTCTTGGCTTTCCAGGTGATGAATCAATGCCAGTTTCTGGCTTACCATCGACTCGGGGCATGAAGGGTCCACTCTGTTTGTCATCACTGGAACTTTCCTTCGGTGGTGACTCTTTAATTGCTCTGGGTGGCCGTGGTCGAGGTGGAGAAGGTTCAATTTTGTGACGATACTTATCTCTTGATACATCAATATCTGCGGTATTTATATTGACAGGACGTGGCGTATAGCTAGGAGTGCCATAAGTTCGAGTAGAATATGGTAATCTTCTTGGACTATTAATTCTAATTGGACTCGCGGATCCTCTTTCAGAAATCGTACTCAGCATGGGCGCATAATTTCTGCCGGAACTCGTAATCCATCTTGAAGATAAAGGTGCACGAGAGTAACCACCGAGAGACGAATGATTGCTATAACTTCCTCCAGGGTTGAGATACGAAGCACTGTACGATGATCCAAGAGGTAAAAGTGAACTGCTGTAACTATTGTAAGGTGATGCAGTATACGGGGACGAGGACCCGTAGTATATATTCGCGATATGCTCCGAAAACAGAGGCATGATGACGCGTTACGACACGGACGTGCGACAACCGGGAGCGCACGTCGAGGCGCGCGCGCAGACTGGCGCTCGGCGGCCGCACGGGGTCGCTACGAGTGCTCCAGGTGCTCGCCCCGCCCACCGCGCCGCCCGCCCCACGCCGCCGCCGCCCAGGTGATTGATTGATGATGGCAAGTTGATAATAATAGATATGTCTGACTTTTGCGATGATATCGGAAGGAAGTTTTAAACAACACAAATCTCTTGATATAACGAGTATTTGTGTTATTTACACAGTTTAGAAAATTGATGTTATATAGATTACTAAAAATAAATTTCTGTTAAGTTTCGACGTGGGAGACGAAGTTATTATAGTTAAGTGATAAGGGTGCGCATGCCATTTATTACAGTTCTATTATTGCAGCAGTAGCGTTTAAAAATAAAACAAATTGCGACATGCTTACGTATTAATAGATAGGTTTTGTTCGCCCATTTACTACTCACGAGTCAAATTGTTTACGCAAGGTCTTTACAAGATTGTTTTTGTTTGACGAGCATGACTACCTACACTTTCAACTATTATTATTAAGTATCTAACAAAAATCATCCTCATTGTATTTTTACTTTTACCTACTACTTTTACTTTTTAAAATAACATTTATATTAATATTTATTAATTTATGGATATTAACAGCAAGTATATATCAATAGATGTCTATTTACATTTTATCGTAATGTATGTATTTTATTGCTATATTCTCTTTGATAGAATGTTCATCCAGTCTTATTATAGATCTTGATAAAAACAGGGTCAAACAAATATTTATATATAGGACATGCTTTTAGGTAGCTACCTAAGTAGTACATCGCCCAGATAAACAACTGAAACAGATCGTTTCATTTACAAATCTTGCTCCTTTTACAAATGTCATAACATTCACTCTATGTAATGATCTTTACTTTTAAGTTTTTAATCTTAATCGGATTTTGGAGTAGAAATCTTTTGATTTATTTAAAATAAACAACTCGAGTGCTGCCTATCTCAATATTGCACACATAAATCATAGAAATAACGATCTGGCTATTATTTATTCTAGGCAGACAAAAATTTGCTCTTTCGAGTAACTATCCGCCCTAAAAATGCATTGACATGACAAATTGACATTAATCATTTAAAATAAACACTCCTATTTTTACTTGTGATCGTTTGAACCTATTAAACCTCTCAGCTTTTCTCATCGCATAGACATCACATCAGAGGCCCTAGACAAGTGTCAAACATTTCTATTCTATTCATAGAATAGATAAAAAAAATTATGAGATTGACATAAGCGTTGGCGTTAGCTTATGTCAATCCAATACATTTTTTAATCTATTCTATGAATAGAATAGAAATGTTTGTCACTTGTCTAGGGCCTCAGTGATTGTTGTTTTAGTGTGGTTCAAATATTTCGGCTTTGGGTATTGTAATCTTTACTATTATATTATAAAGCGAAAGAGTTTGTTTGTTTGTTTGAACCTGTAATGTCAGGAACTACCAGCCGGATTTTAAAAATTCGTTTTGCGTATGATAACCCAGTTGTCGACGAAGGTATATAATATATAGGCTATGTAACATCACGCTACTTGCGACGGGAGCAAAGCAGTAAGCACAGACGCGGATGAAACCGCGCCGAGGAAGGCTAATTAATAATAAAGCTTATTGGTAATCATTCTAGTTGACCAGATTATTGACTTTCTCATTACCCATTTTATTCTCGTAAGAATTTTGAGTTTTATTAGCGAGCCTCGTGTTTTCATTATATATCTATGATAACATTTTGACTTAAAGCGGCAGTAGTGCATTGTTCATTCTCTGCATTGAGCTTTCAGCTTTCTTTTTCTGCATCCATAGGAAAATATATTTTAACATAGTAATAAGCTACCATTGGGTTCAATGTAAATGTATAAGTGTACTAATTGTAAAGCTTGTATCTGTCGGGGCATCTGCATAGCCTGTGTATGCTGATCATAGGTCACAGCTATCACTAATACTCGTTCGACCGACAGCGACGCGTCGATGTGTCGGTGTAACAGAAAGACAGACTTTAAAATTCCAGCTAGTCCTAATCTCACAACAAACATAAAATTGCAACTATTTTTATTTTATTTTTTAATAGAACTATTTGAACTAACTATTTGAATAGTTTACATCATAAAATAAATATAATAAGATTTATTAACCACGCCGAACGTTTACGACTTTCTTTCCACTTATGTTAAATAAACACGTAATTTGGCTCCGATGTAAAGTGCAACTATGCTGTAATAATTTGGCTTCCGTCAAACATTGGATTTGAATTAAAATGTAAGCATTCGCTAGTTCATAAAGTTGGAGCACGTACGCAGGTATAGGCTGAATAATAAAATAGATTTGAGGTAAAAGCTTGTGGATAAAATGCCGTCTATGCTAAACTGAATTGCGTCATGTAAAAACTGCTAAAGTTATTGATTTTGGATTTTTATCAATAATATCTACGTAAAGAAAAGTTAAGGTAGATAAAATTATAAATAATAAAAATAATACAATTATAAAGAAATTTATAGTCACACAATTTATATTGCACTGTCATGCTTAGCTTGAATGCGCTGCTGTATCGACAGTGTGGTATGACTCTCTTATACAATACTAGCTTTCCGCGGCTCGGTTTAAGGGCGTTCCGTCACATATGACCTTGAGCGTTTCGCTTCCTCACCACCCCGCGCCTCACCCGAAAAAAACATTGCGTGCGAGTCCGCCCTCTAGCGTCAAGTAGCAGTAGCACAACTATAAGACAATGACCTTACTTGTCCGAAACCGCAGAGCTAAAATCTGATAGACGCGAAAATAATGAATTATTTTTTTAGTATCTTTTATTATTTCGTTTAGTAAGTATGTATATTTTTTAGTATATATTATTTATATATTTATTATTTATATAGTAGCGAAAGCAAAGATGAGTGTTTAGAATCATGACGTTTGTTAAATATGTAGTAGAAATAAAAATAACTACTGTGGGTTAAACCAATAAACTCAAAATCCAGCTCTACCGTGGTATAACTAAAATGCCGTTAACTGCCAAAGTCGAGTTTTGAGTAAACACTCAAAAAACGCGGCAAAAATTGAAACCGTTGTCACTTACAAATGACAACAATTATTTGAGATTTAAAGGTACCAAGATATAGATCAAATGAAATACTTTCAATTTATTCTCCTGTCAGTTTGTAAATATAATTAAATTTTATAATAAAACGTTTTTTTGCGTTTTAGTATACCATTGGTGTTACAAAAATCTAATAAGTCAGCGGCTAAAATGCCACTACGCTTAGCGTAACGGCATTTTAGTGTCTCTATTTCATAAAAAATATTATTTGTTAAAAACCTAAAAAACAAAAGAACTTAATTGTAACTAAAATGTCGGTATAGCACATAATGTCAATTTAGCTTATCATTAATACTTGTGGAACTACCTCATGTTAAACGTGGTTAACGTCCGTTCACTGCTTTTAAGTCTGGTAGTCTATAAATGTGTTTAAATAAGAGTACAAAACTTGATTCATTGTTACGCTTAAACGCGGTTAAACTTAAAACCTTATAGTTTAACGGCATTTTAACGCAACAGAATTATAAAGTATTAGATCATTATCGATCAAACTGAAGTTAAAAGTTATTAAAATACACTCATTTTTTAAACTTACAACTAACACAAAACTTCCCTTAAAACAAGATTATAGGTATCGCATCAATTATTATAAATTTAAAACATGGTTTTTATAAAATTTAAATTGACTTACAAACCACTTTATAATAAAAACAAATGTAGATACTAATAATAAAAATCACAAGTAAGTTTAACTTACACTTTAAACTAATAAGCATAAAAAAACAATTGGACCTACTTATGCAAAAAGGAACCAATCCACACATATGCCAAAATTGAGATAATGAAACAAAAAGCATAAAATGCACCTTATAACTATAATATAATAATAATATTCTACCACATTCACACAGAGCCATCTTAGCCCCAAATTAAGCAATTATATTTGCTTGTGTTATGGGTACTAAACAACTGATATACTACTTATATACTTTTTTTTTTGTAAATACATACATATTATAGACTAGCTGTTGCCCGCGACTTCGTTCGCGTGAAAATTCAGATGGGTGCCAGATTTTACGGCAACCGTACATTGTATCAGTAATAAATATCCTCTCCTTTGTCCTCGTTCCCATCGATCCTGTAAACTTCTTGAGATTGTTGAGTCTGTCTGCCTCCGTGTGCTACCGCTACAAGCTACTCATCACAATGTTCAGGGGCAGGACACATGGCTTGACCTCATTCTCACTTCCTCTCCTAATCTAGTCTCGTCCCATGGCCAACTCCTTGCTTCTGGATTTTCTCACCACGACCTTATTTTCCTTTCCTACACCCTAAAACCTCCGAAACTCCAACCTAAAGTTCTGCGCAGGCGCTGTTTTAGTCGTATAGATAGTGAGGCGCTAAGTAAGGACGCCTCAAAGATCAACTGGGACGATTTATACTCGGCTGCCTCAGTGGATGCGAAAGTTGATCATCTGAAAAACAAAATTATAGAGCTTTTCGATAAGCATGCTCCGATAAAGAAAGTGAGACAAAAGCGCCTACCTGCACCTTGGATTACAGCAGGAGTTCAAATGGCCATGAGGCGTAGAAATCGGGCTTTTCGGAGATACAAAAGGGACCGTAGTGACGAAAACTGGTCACTTTTCAAGTCTGCAAGAAATCGCTGCAATCAGATGATACGTAACGCCAAACGCCGACATATTCTTAGTAACATAGATTCCTCGTCCCCTGTCGATATTTGGAAGTTTCTTGGGACTCTAGGTATCGGCAGACAGCGTCGTGTTGATTTGCAGATGACACTTGGTTTGGAGGATATTAATCGTTATTTCATCACTACTACTCCGCTAGATCACCAAACCAAGTGCCAAACTGTTGATTACTTAGCTGGTCTACCTCATCCAAATATTGAATCCTTTCATTTTTCTCCAGTAGCATCGGATGAGATCAAAAAAGTCATCCTTTCCATTAAATCGAATGCCGTGGGCTGTGATGATGTCAGTCGTCGCATGGTCATGGCAATCCTTGAGCACCTCCTTTTTCCTATTACCCATATTATTAATTTTTCCCTTTTCTCTGGAATCTTTCCATCCTCGTGGCGTAACGCATACGTTATCCCATTACCCAAAACTCAAAATCCCACACTACCCAATCATTTCCGTCCTATATCCATTCTTCCCTTCTTATCCAAAGTGCTTGAGGCCTGCGTGCACAAGCAACTCTCCCATTTTGTGTACCGCAATCAGCTACTTAGTCCCATGCAGTCTGGGTTTAGACCCGGACATAGCACTGTATCCGCGCTCCTTAAAGTGACTGGCGATATTAGGGAGGGCATGGAGAGTACCAAAGTCACAGTCCTGGCTCTGGTCGATTTCTCGAATGCCTTCAATACCGTCAGTCACGATATCCTTCTGTCCATCCTTTCCCACTATAAGGTCTCCTCTGAAGCTCTGGAATGGTTCTCAAGTTACATTCGAGGTCGTCAGCAGTCTGTCCGCTTCGAAGATTCATCTTCAAGTTGGGGTGACATTGACTCTGGCGTCCCTCAAGGCGGTATTTTATCTCCTTTGTTATTTTCAATTTTTATTAATCTTTTAACACCTAATCTTCAGTGTGCGTATCATCTGTATGCTGATGACTTGCAGATTTATTCTCAAGCAAGTGTTGACTGCATCTCAACTGCGGTTGACATGGTGAACCGGGATCTGGAGCACATTAAAAACTGGTCTGACAGATTTGGTTTGATTATAAACCCTTCAAAGTGCCAAGCCACCATCGTTGGCAGCCAACGCCTTATAAGCAGACTAAACTGGACTACTCTTCCGTCAATCATATTTAACGGGGCTATCATAGATTTGTGTCCAAGTATTAAAGATCTAGGGCTACACATCGACACTACATTGAATTGGAGAGCCCAAGTTACGCAAGTCAGCCAGAAAGTCACCGGTACCCTGCGTACTCTGTATAGGCTAAAGAATTTTCTACCTTGTGAGACTAAGGCAATGCTTGTGCAGACTTTAGTCTTTCCTTTGATTGACTATGGTGACGTGTGTTATTTTGACCTGAATGCAGATCTTCTCAACAAATTGGACCGTCTTCTCAATAACTGCATTCGATTCGTTTTTTGTCTTCGCAAGTATGACCATGTGTCTACCTATAGATCCCAATTGAACTGGCTTCCCATTCGTCAGCGTCGTAGTCTGCGCGCACTCTCTACACTTTATTCCATCCTTGCTAATCCTAATGCTCCCACATATTTGACCTCCCAATTTAAATACCTCTGCTCTTTACACGAAAGGCCTCTTCGCTCCTCCAACAATCTCCTCCTTGCCTGTCCTTCTCATAAATCCGGTTTCATCCACTCCTCTTTTCCTGTCCAATCAATATTACTCTGGAATGCCCTCCCTCTGGAAATCAGGATGGCAACTAACCGAAGCACGTTTAAGATAAAGGTTCGGACACTTCTCATAGATAAATTGGCAAAATCAATCCAATAGTTTACATTTATTGTTTTATATATATATATATACATATATATTTATGTGTAATAATGTAGTACTAGTACTATATGTATGATTTTTATGTATGTTTATCATTATATTTATACGTACGTATGTGTATTGTTATGGTCTTATTTAGTAAAATATTCAACATTAGTATTAACAATTTTACTACATTTACTATCTGCTATCATGCACCTACTGTGGTTCAACTCTGCATTACCCGGTTGACTGGTAGAGAATGCCGTTGGCATTAAGTCCGCCGTTATACATTCTGTGTGTAAGAAGCTTAAATAAATAAATAAATAAATAAATAAATATCAGTATTATCCATCTCTATGGCGAATCTCATTTAAACCCGCTACCGCTAAAACTGATGAACCACTTTCACACAAACTTCGACTCTTATTTGCTCACTTAATAAGGGTAGTTTCTGAATATTAAAAAAAGAGTATTTTCTAGTAATTTGGTAATCCTACTATAAAAACTATAGAAGTTTCATACAAACTTTGTCACCCCTTTATACACCCATAGAGGATGGATTTTGCAAAATCCCGTCTAAGTGAGCGCCTATATCCTAATAGGAACGATCATGCAAAGTTTGAGATTCCTAGCACTTGTTGTTTCTGAGATTTCGTGATGAGTAAGTGAGTGACCTTTTGCTTTTATGTATATAGATAGCTTTTGCCCGCGGCTTCGCTCGCGTGAATATTGATTTTTCCAATAGACATTTTTATATTGTTTAAATACTGTTTTCCATAGTATTTTTAATCTCCCATTCATACAAACCCTCTTTCACCTACCTAAAGATATCCCTCGTAAAAAAAAAATACAATACACAAAGGCAAATATTCACTACAATAACTTTTCCCTTCCCCTCATTCCCTATCGCCCTTTTTCTCCACTCTCCACAGTTTCCGCTTCTCTCCTCACCTCCCTCTTCTCCTCTTCACCTCCTTCAGCATCCCTTGCCTCTCCTCGAGCATCTCTTGCCCTTTCCTCCACTTCTCTCTACCTTGCCTCCTCGCTTTCTCCTCTCTTCTCTAGCACTTCCCCATTTCTTCTCCTTCGTTCCCCTCATTTTCTTCTCCCTTCTTATCACTTCTTATCCCTTTCCCTGCATTCGAGAGCTCCTGCCTTGTCCCTTCCCCCTCCCTTCCTCTCCCATCTCCTTACTTCCCCTTCACTTTCCTCTCACTTCCTCCTCATTTACTCCTCACTTTTCCCTCACTCCTCACTTCCTCCTCACTTCCCCCTCACTTTCCCCTCACTTCCACTCACTTCCACTCACTTCCCCTCACTTCTAACTTCCCCTAACTTCCCCCTCACTTCTCCCGCACTTCCACCTCACTTCTCCCTCACTTCCCCTAACTTCCCCGTCACTTTCCTCACTTTCCTCTCACTTTCCTCTCACTTTCCTCTCACATTGCCCTCACTTTCTCTTCACTTCTCCCTCGCTTCTCCCTGGCTTTCCCTTGACTCCCCTTGACTTCTCCCTGACTTTTCGTACTTTTGTAGCAATATGCAAATTGAGGCAGCCTGTAAAGCACGCATTTTACTTTTTATTTTTTCTTTGCAACATAGAAAGCTGTAAGTATTTAATTACCTATAGAGTTAAGTGTATTGCCTGTGTCACTTTGCATGCTACTTGAAACTGTAACTTACAAAAATTGTAATAACCTGGCGATTAAAATGAGTGGCTTGAGTTTCTTGCCAGTTCTTCTCATGGCTCTACTTTGTCAGCGAACTGGTTGTAGGTTAATTTGCTGACATTTTGTAAACTTTGACGTTCATAAGTGTTAATTTAATTAACCTATATGAATTAACATATTTTCATTTTGCTTATTTATTTTCGGTTCATCTGGATATCACAAATATAACTTCAGTAAATCGTTCTGTATATTGTATAGCTAGCAAAAATTTTACGGAAGTAGATCTTTTAGAATAAGCAAGAATAAGAATAAGGACGGTTTGGCTGGAGATGTACATAACGACGTAAAGTGTAAGTTTTGTCTGAAAGTCAGTGGTCCGAAGGCATAGTTACCTCCTCGGTCCTCTTTATTTCCTTTTTCTCCCACAGTATCTTTACTCTGTATGGCCACCACTGCACTGAATTTGAAACAGCACCATTCACCAGCAAAACTGAATTCAAATGACGGAGCTGATAAGGATTTTCAGTTACACATGCTTTAAACAAAGCGTCATCATTCCTATGTGTATATCATTATTTCTATAGAAATTGATATTTTTCAATGTACCCTATCAAAATTCAAGGATGTTGCACAAAAATGTATAGTATTGGATAAGTAGATATATTTATTTAGTAATTAGTGTTTTTAATTTTAGGTTTTTTATGATATCGTATTGGGTTTTTATCTGTAATGAAGTAATGATATTGTAAATACTTTTTCAATAAATAAATAAATGTTGATTATCTTCTAGTAAGTGCCCGTACGTAAGGTACACAATATCATGTACCCTTAGCAAAATAAGTAACACGAACAATTGCCAAAGTAGACGCATTGTACCCACTGTTTGAGTGATTTGGATGTACCGTGAAAATTACCTCGCTAGAGATTCATTATAAGTATAGATTACTTCAATATGTACATACAAATATATGTGTACATACATAATTATTTGTATGTACGTACATATTGTAGTATTGTAAATGTATAATATAATGCAAAATCGGTAAAGTAGAACTAATGTAATATTATCGCTAAGTAACGGATCCATGCGGACGACGTCACGGGGTAGTTTTACAGTACATAGACTTATAATATAATATAATAAAGATACATACATACATACATAGAGTGCTAAACCATAATTCTTTTGCCTTTACCTAGTTAGGTAAAGACTGTACAAAAAAGAGTAGAATTCTTTATACTGTGCCACCGTGCCGGGTCTATTACTTTCTACATACACCTATTACTCGAAAAATACGGTATTAGTTTTGTTATGTCCAGTAGGCACTCAACAATATATTATTTAATTTTAGGATTAAAAATTCATATAGTACGATAATAAAGGAACAGAGAGTAGGATTTTTAATTTACCTAATTGTGATAATTTCACAGTCTTCAAATATTTTAGTTTGGTTAGAGACTAAGACGTTTTGTAAAGCCTTTTTTCTTCCTTTCTTGCAATCAAATAAATAAATCAAAATAAGATGCATTGAAAGTAGAAGGGTAGGTATTTACTTTAGCCTAGTATCTTATCACTGATTTTATCAGCTCATGAAAAAAAATCTAACGAGGTAAATACTTGAATATTTTATCGGTATTACTTACCGATAGAATATTCAAGTACACACCGTATGTATATATAGAATGTATAGGTATTTATGCTCGTGCAAGATAACGTAGATAGTTAGGTAGCTAACAGCAGCGTGTATGGTTGTTTTGTGTAGGTACCTAACTAGGTCGCAAACCGACGCATGTCACGTATAATCATTGTAATTTGAGTTCTATGCTAGTTGTACGACCGACGCCGACGTTCGTGTTCCGACCGAAGCACCTCGTACCTACGCCGGCGTCGCCGTCGTCGCGTCGCGTCGGTCGGAATCGGAAAGCGCCCTTGCCACATGAGTAAATATCCAAGTTAGATATTTTACTCATGTGCCCACCTACCACACACCTAGTTCGAAATGATAGTAGACATAGACAATATTGTAGCAAGCTCATATTCATACCCCTAGGGTATATAACAGCAGGAATTTACTGATTCTTGAGGCCTGGTGTTGCCTTGATCTTATCACGAGCGACAATAGGCTCACCACCTGCTACCTAGTTTACGTGGAACTAAACATAATTAAAGGATATCCTAGGTAAGTATCTCAAAGAAGGTATTTTACTAAAAATATGAAGGTAGGTATATACCTACTTACAGGATATTCTATTATTGAATCCTTTGCATTTGTATTTGTTTCAGTCGTGAAATTTTAGTCATTTTGATGAAAAATAATAATAAATGTAGGTAAATACCTACGTATTTAATACACTAAAAAAATCTAAATAACTAATCTAATTTATTTGCAACACTAAATCTATCCACACAATATTTTTTTTGATATTATTTATTTGCAATTATTGAATTACGTAAATAATTTTTAAAAAAACCGCATACGTCCGTCCGTCAGAAGGGCTTGCGCCGCTCTGCCGTTCTGCCTCCCGTCGCCCGCGCAGAGCCCCTGCGACGCTGATTCAGCCAAATTATCAATAACTATTGAAACATTATCCTAATAAATGAAATAAACCTACAGAGTTGATATTTGGTTTATTCCGGTTGATTCAATATAACTTTTATATTTATAACTATAGTAATTACAAAGTAATATTTCGAAATAAGTGAAATCACGTTGTTTTAATATCGTTGGTATAAGTTATATAATCAATTATTGTAAATAATTCTTCTACTATTCTAAAGTTCATGAATCAAAGTATATTGTTGGCAAAAAAAAAAAGAATAAATAGCATTAGAATCTACTCAATTATCGAGATGAAAGTAGCGGATTTCGTCGAAATTTCGTCGGAACCACCTTAACCCGCGTCTTTGTTTACTGCTCTGCTCTTGTCGCCAGTAGCGTGATGTTACATAGCCTATAATCTTCTACAGGAAATAAGCTATCATACGCAAAAAAAAAATAATCAAATCCGACTGGTAGTTGCAGAGATTAGCGCGTTCAAACAAACAAACAAACTCTTCCGCTTTATTATTATATAAGAGTAAGTATAGATAGTTTAATAATAATAATGGTTACTACAATTTTACGTCGTTATATAATACTTGACTGTCATATAAGAAATTAATCCGGCTTGCACAACTAACATCAGATACCAAATTTTAATGACATTTTTGCACTACCAGAAGATAAATGTATAAATAAAATATATAATTTATTCCTATTTCTGAATTTTCCGATGCTCATTGCAGCAGTGCTTGCGAAGATAAGAAAAAAACGCAGAGCCAGGATAATTGTGTGCAGTGGCAGTAGTTGTAATTTCAAAAATAAAGTAATAGTATCTATTTTAATTTTGTTACTAAATGTTGTTCGTTTTAATTAATTTTATAAAAATACATTAGATAATTTTATGCAAAGCAAAATATGCAATAATGTAACCAATTTTTATTCATTCTGGATGGAATTTGTGACAGCTACAGTATACATTACTATAAACTTGGCATATAATGGTTCTTTCAATAATAAAATATTTATGTAACGTCTACTACTTACAGAAGTTATGAAATAGCTCAGAAAGAAAAAGTTGTTTTAATGTTTTAAAAAGTGCTAATTCGGGTGTATAATAATATATTATAAAGTCCTGACTCAATGACTGTCAAAACTAATCAAATGTAAAAGTGTGAAGAGACTATAGATGCAGAATCTCTCCTTCTTTATATCCTGGCAACGGCAGGTGACAATGTCAGCAACATGGCTGTGTATCTTATTATTATACTACCTTTCCGCGACGCAGTTTCACCCGCGTTGTTGCTTACCTCTCTGCTTCCATCGCCAGTAGCGTGATGTTATATAGCTTATAACCTTGCTCGAGAACAGGGCTATCATACGCAAAAGTAATTATTTAACTCTGACTAGTAGTACCGGAGATTAGCGCGTTTAAACAAACAAACAAAATCTTCCGCTTTATATAATAGTAGTATGGATAACAAGACCGTAGTGAATCCAAGGTTTATTTATATGCGGTAGTTACCGATTCTGGTAACATGGCAATAAAAAAGTCAGAACATCTATACCAAATTGTTTATATATTATGTTTCACATTGTCTGTGTATTAAATTCCTGGACTGAACGTATAACTTGGTGGACGTCCATAGCCTTTATACTCATAGCATAGAAAATCTCTGTTCTATGTGGCAAATAAATAACAGACAAATTTTACCTAACATGTTTATTTTTATTGTTTAATGGCAGTAGTCTGCTGTTGTGTAAGTTTATTTTATTGATTTCGCCGTGCGATTTAGAACAAAATTCGATAGGCGAATCATTTGTTTAAACGAAATTCACTATAAGTTATATGAGTTATTCCGGTCTGATCTCCCAGATCTGATCCCCTAAGATTATATCAAATACAATCACTTTAGTTTCTTTCCCCAAAATAAATAATTTTAATGACAGTAATTTGTCTTTTGAAATTAACAAACACGTGTAACGTTACTTATATTACAAAGAAATCGTAAATTTCTGTACCAAAGTTCGAAGACAACAACGTGAAGCGTTAAATATTCTGACCCCTGCAACGTGTGGTACTCTAAAATCACGCAAGTTGCAAGCAAAATGCCTTTTCAGAGTATTACCATGCGTATTTTTATTCAATCTAAACTACAGAGCACAGTGCAATCACAGCCTCGTGCATAGGAGGATTCAATATGAATAAATCGACTAGACAAAATTGTAATCCTTTGGATATAGGAAACAGTTATGAATTTGAAAACAAAAGAACACAATAGACACGTTAATAAAATAAAATTAGGTAAGTATCGTACTGAATTAAAAAAGAGACGAGAGGAATTTGGTTGATTTATTTTTTTCATTTTGTTAATGTTTAATATTTTTTTTTTAATATTAATATTCAATATATTCTTGTACTACCCTCCCCCCACGCGGTTTCACCCGCTTTATGTTGCATGTTTGGTTACTGCTCTGCTCCTGTCGCCCGTAGCGTGATGTTATATAGCCTATAACCTTCCTCAAGAACTAGGCTATCAAACTCAAAAAGACTTATTCAAATCTGACTGGTAGTTCCAGACATTAGCGCGTTCAAACAAACTAACAAACTATTGCGCTTTATATGAATGTATAGAATACAGACCATAAAATATTTATAAAATTAAAAAAAAAACAATGAACCAAGATTGATTATAATTATTGTATGGAGGGATGAAAAGCGATTAGACCCATGCTACGAAGTGCGCGGCGTATCGCGTAGCACTCATGCGGCAACTGCTACGGAGCTACAATAACGTCGTGCTACGGAGACCTCCGCTCCGTAGCATTTCATTGTACTCCTTCAGCTACGGAATGTAGCACTTCGTAGCAATATCACTACAATAATATACTTGGACATTTTAGCATCTTGGTCATTACTCCCCGAAAGGACTTTACGCTATGTAATATCTTTCCGTCGGTGTTCTTTAGTTTAACTTAAGTGTCGTTTGAAGTAAAATATAGGCATTGTCATCACATAATGTTTACAAGGCATAACAATAATTGAATATTGTCCGTAAGTGTATGCAAGCGATATCGCTGGCGCTTTCGCAAACTATTACACCATTTGGCTAATGGACTGAACGGCATTGCATAGTTTATAAATATTCTTCATCCAAAAAATTATTAAAGTGATGAAGACGTCGCGAAGTGTCACTGCAACGATCGCCAATCTGACGATCCGAGACGTCGTGATGAATATCTTAAAATAAATATAATAATAATTGAACATGCTCTCCATGTCCTGCAGTAATATTTTTTTGTCATAGACTACAGCAACAAGTATTTTAGTTCTCTTTTGGCACATCTGGATGCATCCCTAGCACAGCAGACCTTCAACGAGAAAAGAAGAGATCATACATTTTTGAGTATAAATTATGTTAATAAATAATTTATTTAAAAAAAGATTTTAGTTTATAACTCCCTTCATAATGTTTACGTGTACCAATTTTTTATTAAACTTTTTTTTATTTATCACTCAAAATCAATATATATATAAGCGTCAATAACACTGCATGCGGCACTCATGCATTTTATGTACAATAACAAAAACTCACCCCAAATATTAGATTTAAGCAATATTGTAAAGGCAACAAGATTCACAAATAAACCGTGATATTCCAACCTTAACTACCTCAAAATAAAGAAAAATCAATACAAATTACTTACTAAAACCATTATATTATTTTCTAAAAGAATATAGATCAGGCCTCTTACTCCGAAGGGATAGAAAACAACTACTAGACTAGACATGATTGCTTATTATTATCTTACAATGCTAAACTAAACAATAATATATATTTTAAAGCAAAAAAACAATAAAACTAGATTCATAGATATGATAATTGAAATCTTATGCCTGTCAACTTAAGGTGAAAATTATCTGATGTTATGTCTCACCTTATGGCATTCCTTTGAGGGTTTTAAACACGCTTGGTTACTTCTTCGGAGTAAAATATGATGCTATTTTGTTTTAGAATAGTAATATAATACATACACATGCATAACTATTTTATAATACGTTTATGTACGCTTACTACTTAGTCTACGTACTTACAGTTTCGTCTTAGCCATTGCAAGTTTAGAAATTCAGTGCCCAACGTTACACTTAAACGATTTAGTCACTAAATTAATTAATTAAAGTAACAGAGAGGACATAATGCTAAATACCCACCTAAAATTGCGCGACGTTTTCAGAGAAAATAAGAAGTAAGCTTACATGAGTGAAACTCGTAGTTTCATACAAGCATTGTAATATAAGCAATTGATCTTAAGACTTATGTTTTTCGACAATTAATCAAACATTTAATTAAGTGTGTCGCTACGTGTAGTTATTTTATTTCTTCATATTTAACGTAAGTAAATACACGAAGCTAATGGCATCGTTGGCAGGTTATCCCGCAATTGTATCTTACGTCTCATATGCACAGACCTTCTTGCCGAAATGTAATTAATAGTGTATAATTTATACACTAATACTGCGACCTTTACATTTAGAGATTGAATAATAAAGTTTTTTTTTATTGCGTAGTATGCTAAAACGAAACTATAAGATGTTTAGGTACAATACGTAGTTTTTACAAATGCATATCGTAGCTATTGAACAATTGATATACGTAGTACCTATGTGGGTATATGATTCGTCATTGGAACTTTCAAACAATGTATTTGTATTTTTATACGTGATTGAAATAGACTTGCAAATATCAATCAATTTATTTTTGTATTCTATTTAATCACTCTCAACTTATTACTTTATAGCTCGATTAAAATAGACATAATCACTCTTGCATAAATTCCCTGAAAATTGGCATAAATGTTAGGGACACTATAGTAATGAAATTGAGAAAAGTTCCCACCAATTCCGCGTACACTAATAAAAAATCAACGTTAAAGTATTTTTTAATAGCTATTGGTTAAAATAGCTCAGACCAAAATTGTAGATTCTCTACAAAATTATCAATTTTTCTTTCCATCACCATTTTTACAATAAAGCGATTCTAAATAGTACTACTTTATAGGTGGTGTGTAAACATGTGCTTATTAGGTAAAATCAGTTCAATTAGTCTTAAGTGTTGTTAATTATGTTCCGAACAATTTTCACCCATTTGATTAAGATGAAATCTCCATAATAACATTTTATGAAGAACTGCTAGTATTATAATTATTAAACTATACAACAACACAAACGACAGTTTACCTCAAACCTTTAAATTAAACATAGAGTGGTTATTACGTTCTGTGCATTTATATCTAACTAGCGACCCGCCCCGGCTTCGCACGGGTGCAATGCTGATACTATATTTAGTATCAGCTTTGCTCGTGCAAAGAAAAACAAATGCTGTGAACGTTGTATTTACACATTCTGTAGTATATTTAATT
Source organism: Parascotia fuliginaria (assembly GCA_963082885.1). Taxonomy (NCBI): domain Eukaryota; kingdom Metazoa; phylum Arthropoda; class Insecta; order Lepidoptera; family Erebidae; genus Parascotia; species Parascotia fuliginaria. The sequence goes on along the minus strand of OY720176.1, from coordinate 15,462,238 downwards.
TTACTACAGAATGCCGGTCCCCTGCCGCTATATCCCTCCCTGCATTTTTGATTTGTAATATCTTTGAAAATATTTATTTAAATTAAATGCCGCAAAGGGCATTATTAATTTATATTAAGTGCACAATGTATTTAAGGTACTTAATTTGATAAGGATTAATGCTGTATTGCTTTAAATCGCTTCGAAAATAAGCCATTTTTTCTTATAAAAAGTAAAGGATAAAAATGATTATTGTGGGTTATCCCTTAGAGATAGACATATACTATAGCGGACTTTTTTGTAGACCTTTTTTAAGGCCAGCGTTGCAATGTAAGCGCAAAAAAATTGTTTATTTACGACTACACATTAAAAACATCAAAATTTATCAGTGTTTCTCATATTATGCATGTTATATACATATAAATCTTCCTCTTGAATCACTCTATCTAAAAAAACCACATCAAAATCCGTTGCGTAGTTTTAAAGATCTAAGCATACATAGGGACAGACAGCGGGAAGCGACTTTGTTTTATACTATGTAGTGATGTGCAAACAAGGTACCTACAAGCTATATAAGAGAGTAGAGTAGAAATTTAATAGTAGCCATAGTAGTACTATGGCTACTATTAAAACTTAAATTTCTAACAATATAAAATTTATTGAAGTGGACCTAATATTCAAATTATATTTACCAAACGATAAAAGTGGCTGGTGGTAATATTAGGTCTGTTGACAAAAAAAACAACTAATTATTTATTGTAAATAATGTCAATGATGGGTATGTGTAATTTTATCAAGAAAGCTACGAAACTGAAACAGTAGGTACATGTACAAGAAACGTATCGATTTATACAAAATGATTCAATCCAGATTCTTTGTTTTACACAACTATTTTTTTCCAGATCATCTAGATCTGATAAAAAATTACAATGAGTTAAAAAAATCTTAGTTTAAAATGTTAGTTATATTATAAGTACCTACCTTCTATTGTATATTAAACATTTGTTTAATTCATCATACTGAAAGACTACACTCAAAAAAGTTAACTTTATTTCGTGCACTTACTTAATTATCAATCAATTTTATAATATATAAAACCAATAATATATGCTTACTTTGGATCTAGATAGCGTTGTGTAGTGGTTGTGATTTTATTATTATTAATTATAATACTTACCTACAGTTTTTCATAAAATAGGAGATTTTATTTGGTTTTTGATTTCAAATGGTTGAAAATTGTTCGGAACAATAACACTTAAGACTGATTGAACTCATTTAAGTGGATTTTATCTATAAAAGAGTAGTTGCTTCTCTAATCATCAAGGATCTACTAACGTTAATATATTCAGTATTTATAACTATAAAAACACTAGCTGCCCGTGGTGTGGTTTCACCCGCGTCTTTGCTTACTGCTCTGCTCCTGGTCGCCAGTAGCGTGATGTATAGTCTATAACCTTACTCAAAAACTGGGCTATCATACAAAAAAATTTTAAAATCCGACGGATAGTTTCTTTTTTTTTATTATTTATTAAGGATAACAAACAGCTACAAAATGGAATGGTAACATAAAAAATAACAACTATTATAGCGATAATGCAGCCCACTACGGTAGTTCCAGAGATTATCGCGTTCAATCAAAACAAACAAAATTTTCGGATTTATATAATTGTATAGATGGAAAGCTTTTCGGTAGATGTTAGTGTAGTGTAGTCACTTAGTTATAGTTTCTTTATATGCAAACCTAGTCATGTGAAGTATATTTAGAATTTTGTGTAATACGGAGTAGGTACAAGTAATCATCTTATACAAAAAATGCTTTATTGTGAAAGCTTAGGTTTACTCCATGTTGTATTCTTTCTATCAACAGCAGCGTAGTAAAATATAGATATGAGAGTATTTTTGTGAAATTTGTGTGTCTTTAAGGCATTTGAAATTTTATAAAGTTGTAATAGATTTTAAAATCTAATCAATTAATACATTGTTCGAAAGTTCTAACCATGACTGGTATAATATGCTTTATTAAATAATCCCTGTACTACATGTACCTTCACATTTGAGCTCTTGTTTGAAGAAGCCGTAGAGCATGGCTCCGCAGTGGTCGCAGAACGTGGGCGACATGAACTGATGCGGCCGGAACCTGTGCGGCACGTCTACTTTGAACCGCTCTCTGAGATACTGTAACATAATAATGCCAATTTTAATTATACCTACAGTGTAAAAAAGAACAACCTAATAACCAAACTTATAAAGATACATATTGTTCACCTTCCATTCGTATCGATTTACTCCTCAAATTTGTTTAAAAAGTTCCATGAAACTCTAACGTTATGTAGTATACGTTCCACTTGATGGTACCTTACCATCAAGTTGGTCGTATACTACATATCCCTTCAATCATCATGACAAAGTTGTGTCCTCTGAGTATTGCAGACAAAATGTTAAGACACCACAACCAAGCCGTTGTTGTTTCAGTCATTTTCAGAATTTCAATATTTTAAACGCCTTCGTAAACTTGAATGATGCAATACGTAGGAGTTTGTTGTGAACTTGAATGAAACTTCTGATACTGAAGTAATAATAATAATAATAATATTCTACCACATTCAAACAGCGCCATCTAGCCCCAAATTAAGCAATTATATTTGCTTGTGTTATGGGTACTAAATGTTCCGGACGGCACGAAGTAACGTTAGTTTTAGTTTATTATATTCAGTATATTTTCTGAATTGTTAGTTAATAGAAATAAGGACCAGATGTTTTACCGTTTAGCGTAATGCAGTACCTGCAATATCCTGTTCCCACGTCTTGTTCCGTTAGGTAATAATTAAGTTTTGTAGACAATAGTGTTAACCATTTTTGTTATTTGTATAGGTTTGCAAAGCTATAAACAATTGTATAACACCGCCCTTTTGCGCTAGGGTTTATGACACTATAAAGTGTTCTTTAATGTTAGAATGTTACAACATGTACTGTTACCTTATGTTTTGTATTGTATAACATATAACCGTTACCCTATTAAGTACCTTAGTTGTGTTAAGAAAAATTACACCCCTCCCATGTCGGAGGCCGTAACCCTTATATAATCGAGTCTTGGGCTATCCAAGACAGTCTTGACTACGCATAGCCAGAGCACGAGCACATCTCGTCTCCGACATCTTATAGTATAGTTGATAGCATTGTTATAGTTGGTACGTTGTATGTACTTATTGTCTCTGGAATAGACTTGTTTGCCAAACAGTTGTAAAGTCTCTTCTTTACCCCACGAACCATTCGACGCTTCGGGAACACTCGTCCCGAACAATGGTCCTTCGAGCCGGATAGAAGATAGAGTCGAAGTTTCGGTAATTGGCATTCAAGAAAAGACGTTCAAGACTCAGCAAATATGCCGGTTACAAGAAGCACGTCCAGTAAGCTGCGGCAAGAGTCGACGATGACTCCAGCGACGTCTTCGGAAGAGCAAGCCACTACGGCATATTTTAGTGAAGAAACTTCAAGTAGGTCGCATACGACCGTTCGGTCGCCAACGAGCATCGCTAAGGCACCTTTTAATACAGCAGAACGGTGTACTAAAGACACTGTAAAGAAACCACGTACGGTAAAGTCATCGTCAAGGACATCCAAATCTTCACGCGCGTTAATAATAGCTCAAGCAAAAGAAGAGCTCGCTGCGGCGAGATTAGCGCGTATTGAAGCGGAGCTATTAGATACAGAAGACGACGATGATATTATCGACTCCGAGGTGGATACAACCAGGAAGGTCGCCACTTGGTTGGACAACAGTCAGCACGAGCCGCTGCCCATAGCCGACGAACCTACTGAAACAGTCCCGTCACATCGTCCGGACAACCAAACCGCTGCAATCTTTCATAGCGCAGCGGTTGTTACAAAAGCATCGATGCATCCTCAAGCTGCAATGCCGACAAATAAGGACCACACACAATCTGTAGTACTTAATAAAACCGAAACCGGCAAGGTGGGAGTTGTTGCGTTGCAACCATCAAATGTGCTCGAACAATTCACCGCTGCCATTACGTCGGCAATCGACGCTAGCTCCAAGAGAACGTACTACAACCCGGTAGACTTACCTGAGTTCCGTGGTTCTCATACCCAATGGCTGAGTTTTAAAGCTGCATACAAAAGCTCCGCGTCTTTCTTTAACGAAATAGAGAACATGGCGCGCCTAAACAAGTGCATAAAAGGCAAGGCAAAAGAAGCTGTAGAAGAGTTGTTTATATGCAACAGTTCACCCGAAGAAGTAATGGAAGCTTTGGAGAGACGCTTTGGTCGCCCCGATTCAATCGCAATAGCAGCAATAGAAAGATTACGAGCATTGCCAAAACTCAACGATACACCCCGAGACATCTGCATATTTGCCAGTCAGGTGTCAAACATAATCGGAACACTAAGAGCCCTTGATCGCTCACACTACCTCTATAACCCAGAGTTGACAATAAACATTATAGAGAAGTTTCCCTCTAATCTTAGAATGCTCTGGTACCGTTTCGCTTCACAGCAACCAAAAGAAGAGGCGGACTTACTAAAATTAACGCGATTTCTCAAAAATGAGGCTGATATCGTCAGCCCGTTCGCACAACCAGAGTCAGTATTTCAAGAACACAAGCTAACAACACCGTCTAAGCGCACTACATATAAAACAAATGTTGCAATGGAGAAAAAGATGGCAAAGAAGTGTTTAATTTGTGAATCAAGCGAACATGTATCACCTACCGAATGCAACAAGTTTGAACAGCAAGATAATAAAACACGTTGGGTGACTGCAAAAGAATTAAACTTGTGCTTTCGTTGCTTACGTTGTCGCACTAAAGGACATACATGCAGATATAAAGCATGTGGCATTGAAAGCTGCAAAAATAGCCATCACAGCTTGCTTCACTCGATCAAGCCAGAAGATGAAGGCAAAAGAAAGGAAGTGAAGCCGGTAGAAGAAGAAGTAGAAAAGGTGGCCACGACTAAAACAATATCTCGTTCGCAGTCATATTTAAAGATGATTCCCGTTAAAGCTCAAGGACCCTTGGGTTCAGTTGATACGTTTGCGCTGCTTGACGATGGAAGTACAATCACTTTAGTGGATCAGAGCATTGCCGATAAAATCGGAGCTAAAGGGCCTACTGAACCACTCGTTTTAGAAGCAATCGGCGAACATGAGGTCACTGCTCCAGCGTCACGACGAGTCAAGCTCTCCTTGCAAGGAACTAACGAGTCGCATGACATACAAGCTCGCACAGTAGAAATGCTGCGGTTGTCGCCCCAGAAGATAAATTTAAGCGACTTGAAAGACTACAGCTATCTAGAGGACATTAAAGAAATGTTAATTTATGAGTCAGCGAGCCCGACTATACTCATCGGGCAAGATAACTTTCATCTACTACTACCTACAGAAACACGCCAAGGTAAAAGAAATCAGCCGGTCGCATCTCACACTGCTCTTGGCTGGGTACTACATGGCATCCATCAGCGAGTGATAGGTCACCGAGTCAACTTTGTACATTATAGAAATGCCCAAGATGATGCAATGGACGAGCAACTGAGAGAACATTTTGCTATAGACTCTCTGGTTATCACACCAAAACGGCCACAGAGCGATCCCGAAGAGCGCGCTATGAAGATACTCGAACAAACAACGACAAAGATAGAAAACGGCCGTTTCGAAGTTGGTTTGCTGTGGAAGCGAGACGACATTACCATGCCCTCCAATTATGAAAACGCACTTAAGAGACTCATAAGCACAGAAAAGAAAATAGATAAAGACACAGTTTTGAAACAAAAGTATGAGGAGCAAATGACTGCACTAATAGAAAAGGGATATGCTGAGCTTGCACCTCAAGATAGCAGAAACGGAAAACTGTGGTATTTGCCGCATTTTGCGGTCTTAAATTCAATGAAGCCCGACAAGGTACGCGTGGTTCACGACGCAGCAAGCAAAACAAAAGGTGTTTCATTAAACGATCATCTACTAACGGGTCCTGATCTGCTACAGTCACTCCCAGGGGTCATGATGAGGTTCCGTCAACACAACGTTGCTGTAACAGCCGACATAGCAGAAATGTTTATGCGTGTACAAGTTCGAGAAGCGGACAGGGACGCTCTACGCTACTTATGGAGAGGACACCGACGGCAAGGGCCACCTAAAGAATATCGCATGTGCTCTCTTATTTTTGGAGCCACTTGCTCTCCAGCTATCGCAATATATGTCAAAGACAGGAACGCAGAGGAACATGTTTCGCAGTTTCCGGAAGCAGCCCGTGCAATTAAGAGGAATCATTACGTGGATGATTATCTGTGTAGTTTCGACACAGAAGAAAAGGCTACAGAAATATCGAAACAAGTGCGTGATATACACAAAAAAGGAAACTTTGAGCTGCGTAGATGGGTGTCAAACTCGCAAAAAGTACTACATTCATTAGAAGACACCGCTGTACAGGCAACAGTGGTTGATGTTGATAATAGCATCCGCTCTGAGAGAGTGCTAGGTCTCATCTGGAAACCCAAAACAGATGAACTAACCTTTAACTTAGATTTGGATAGACTCCCAAAGATAAAGAGCGAAGCCTTAAACATAGTAATGTCACTGTATGATCCACTAGGCTTTGCGTCGCCGGTCACTACGAGAGCCAAACAGATTTTACAAGAAGTCTGGCGAAGAGGAATTGGCTGGGATCAAGAGCTCGACGACGACCTAACGGAACAATGGGTGACATGGACGTTCCATCTGAAAAATTTGAAAAATATAAGTATACCTAGATGCTACGCGGGATTCACACATGCTACAATGCTAGAACTTCACACTTTCGTCGATGCAAGTGAAGCCTCTTACTCAGCGGTGTTGTATTGGCGCGCCGTAGCGCCCGATGGCAAAGTGCAACTCTCCTTAGTACTGGCAAAAGCTCGAGTTGCGCCGTTGAAGTTAACATCAATCCCACGTCTTGAGCTGCAAGCGGCTGTCATGGGTAGCCGGATGGCGGCTAAAGTCATAGAAGAACATGACATCAAACCTAGCTCAAAGATATACTGGACAGATAGTAAAACAGTACTTACGTGGATCAAAAATGGATCGCGTACCTACAAACCCTTTGTTGCGCACCGCATCGCTGAAATAGAGGACACAACGACGGTCAATGAATGGCGTTGGGTGCCTACAAAACTAAATGTGGCCGACGACGCGACACGTGACGTGCCAGACGATTTTAGTGAGAACCACAGATGGTTAAAAGGCCCAGAGTTTCTCCTTCAAGAGAAGACAACGTGGCCTGTGGAGAAAATTGAAGACAAAATGTCAACGGGTGAAGAAAAAGTTAACTTTGTAACTGAGAGCGATCAAGTATATGATATCAGAGAAGCCACACCTCCTACACATAAGTTCTCTAAATGGGAAAAACTACTGCGAACAACAGTGCGGGTCCCCACACCTGGTACTTTCGATGACGGCGCCCTAGTCGGGCGCGTAACCTGGAAGACTTCGCAACGTCTAGCAGATTTATTCTGGGCTCGTTGGCTAAAAGAGTACCTGCCGAACTTGCAAAACCGGCGGGAGCCCCGAGGACGAGGTTCCGATGTTGATCTCGGCGACATCGTTTTAATCGCCGATAGTAACCTACCTCGCAACACATGGCCGCGGGGGAAAATCACCCGCACTTACCCTGGGAAAGATGGAGTTGTACGTGTAGTCGACGTTAAGACCAAGGGAGGTATACTACGTCGACTAGTAAGGAAGTTGGTACCACTTATTACGGCAGTCGTCTAGGAAAGTGCATTACCTCTGCGGGTAATACACGGCGGGAGGATGTTCCGGACGGCACGAAGTAACGTTAGTTTTAGTTTATTATATTCAGTATATTTTCTGAATTGTTAGTTAATAGAAATAAGGACCAGATGTTTTACCGTTTAGCGTAATGCAGTACCTGCAATATCCTGTTCCCACGTCTTGTTCCGTTAGGTAATAATTAAGTTTTGTAGACAATAGTGTTAACCATTTTTGTTATTTGTATAGGTTTGCAAAGCTATAAACAATTGTATAACACCGCCCTTTTGCGCTAGGGTTTATGACACTATAAAGTGTTCTTTAATGTTAGAATGTTACAACATGTACTGTTACCTTATGTTTTGTATTGTATAACATATAACCGTTACCCTATTAAGTACCTTAGTTGTGTTAAGAAAAATTACACCCCTCCCATGTCGGAGGCCGTAACCCTTATATAATCGAGTCTTGGGCTATCCAAGACAGTCTTGACTACGCATAGCCAGAGCACGAGCACATCTCGTCTCCGACATCTTATAGTATAGTTGATAGCATTGTTATAGTTGGTACGTTGTATGTACTTATTGTCTCTGGAATAGACTTGTTTGCCAAACAGTTGTAAAGTCTCTTCTTTACCCCACGAACCATTCGACGCTTCGGGAACACTCGTCCCGAACACTAAACAACTGATAAACTACATACATACATTTTTTTTGTAAATACATACATATTATAGATAAATTACACCCAGACACAGAACAAACAATCATGCTCATCACACAAAGGTTTGTCCTGGGTGGAAATCGAACCCACGAGCTCCGGCTTAGCAGTCAGGGTCACTAACCACTAGACCAACAGGCCAGTCAAGTGACGCGAGGACGGACCTCTAGTAACTTATAAATATCTTTCAAGTGCTTACGAAATCGATATCAATGTTCCCACAATATATACTAACGTATAATTTTGAAATTTCAGAACAGTAAATGAAATAAACACTACTCACATTCTCTTACACATCTCTCGTTGTTTTACAATTAATTTACTTGTGCAGCATGATCAATTTACATGTTCTCATTCTCTATGTACGTGTACCGTCGCTTCTGAGCTTTTCTTTTTCAATATACTATATATACATTCAATTTACTAGCCCTAATCCAACTACGTCACGCAAATTTAAGTGGCCCTTAAGTCACACGCTACCTCTATCACTTCATTTCATATTGGTAATGTCCTTTTTAACACCTACTTATATCCTAAATTTTAGCGAGAGAAAGTCTTTTTCGTTTAACAATTAATTCTACACAAGCAGGTTATGGAGGCATTGTTTGATATAACACTTAACTTTCGTTTGTAAAGATGAATCGGATACAGTCTGTTTGTTAAATGGGTATGTAAACATACAAACTAACCACAGTGGCTTCTGAATATGTAGAAGACCCGGTACATTTTCCAAGCAGCTTGTTGTGGCATCTTTTGTGTACCGCCGTCTGGCAAACGGAGCACCGGTAGCCCTGCTTGCCGAAGCCCCACAGGAACTCCTTGCAGAACGCACAGAACGTCGGCTGTCTGAAGAACTTTGCCACGAAGCGATGGCCGTTCACCTCATGGATCCTGAAAAGAAAACACGATTGACATTAATTTTGATAGAATATTTTATTTTAGGATAAGGGTTGTGGGCAAAAGATGAATGAACGCGGCTTATAGCCCAGTTCCTGAGAAAGGTTTTAGGCTATGTAACATCGCGCTACTGGCGTCGAAAGCAGAGCAATAAGCAAAGATGCGGGTGAAACCGCGTCGCGGCAACCTAGTGTTACAATTATATCTAGCAAGTAACAGTTGACGTTTTCTAGTGGCATATTCGATAGCACTTGGTCCCAGTAGTTTCATTGGCCAGTTCCAATAATGGGACTTAGACCTTCTTAATTCAGCTCTTTAGCAAAACCCGTCCGTAGCAGGCGTGACAAGTAGGTAGTTTAGGTGATAAACTGCTTCTGAACTACCTACTTGCTATATATTCTGTGTATAAGTGTAGAATAATATATTAATTACATGTAATAGTATTACAATCGTTAAAACTAGAAACCTTAATTTATACGGCTGTAGGTAAAAGGTATAGTACAGTAATTAGCTACACCTAATCGTACAATATAAGTACGTACTTACATGTTTATGTTCTTCATATTGTGTTGACTATTTGAATTGCTATAGGTGTACCTACACTACGTAGGTGGTACTCGTGAAAGATCAATATTAACACCTGCTAGCCAAAAAATGTTAAGCATGTAGACTTAAGACCTATTCAGACATATTCGTGCGATTAGGAACGCAATAATGGCGCATTTAGATTGTTTGTTTACTTGTTAGCCCGTATGCAGAGGCTCCCAGCATGCCGGACGACAAATGAAATTCATCGGTCGTTAACTCAGTCGGTATCAAGCAGGCGGGCACTTTGGACGTCTGCTTATATCATTCCTTCGAAGCTATCTGCCAATGAAATCGGACAAACGGCCTGCAAGCGCTAACGATCTGCGGGTGCTAACGATCAATGTAAACGGTTCCCCGCATGCGGCCCCTTTAGCATGCGTTACAGAAATAATTTGCACCCCACATGCGGGCGCTAACGACCAATGTTATTGCGCCTTATGGGATGAACGGTTTCCGTGGTCTCCAGAAAGAATCTCAATGTTTGTTGTCAAATCCAAAAAAGAGCTTTTAGTGATCAAGTGAACTGAATAAAAGTTGATCATATTTGACCTACTGGTAAGACCACGGTATACCATTATATAGGTACTTACTAGTGGTCCTACTGGACACATATATTTCATTACTTTTGACACATGCGGTTTTTAATGTGACTTCTAGGACTTTTCTAGGTGTAACTATAACACCTTTATGAGAATGGAAAAACATTTAATGCAATAATGTTATAAATGTCTCGTGACTTGCTTGACACTATTATCTTGGGTGGGTAGACATTTAAAGCTAATGCAAAGTTTCATGACATCTTTGTTTTACACATAGAGAAAACAGAGATAGCATGATATTTCATTTGACAAACTTTTCGCTTACGTAAGAAGAATTGTGATATATATTGTTGCGGAAATGATCACTACTAATGTTTTGTCTTGACGTCACTTAGGCTCGCGTTTTCAAAGAGCTCTCAGTGATGTATCCGTCTTTAAATAAGCTGCTATAAAAATAATGCTCTAATTTGAAATAACAACAGAAACAATGACAAGTCTATTTTTAATGTCTGACTACTTTATTTTGACATTGAGTATGATTTAGTTATTAGGCTAATGAATTGTTTGTGCTCATTGACCTAGTAGCTGAGTTTTACAATAGTTGCAACCTATTTATAACATTTTGAAGTTTGTTTTTAATATTTAGAAAGATCAACTTTTAATTTTGATTTTTGTATCACTGTTATATCGGCATCCTCTGTCACTTCGTGTTGTTGTTTTTTACAGTAGTCATCATGCACTGTTCTGCTGAATACTTCACAAACATTTAACGGACACAAAGTTTGATGTACAAAGTTCTCTTTGAAATGCTACATTTAGGCTCTTTTGCCATAATTGTCACGCTTGGAATGCGAGCTGGCGATCGCAGTCTTATCATAGGTGGTTGCTGTATCTTGTGTTAAATAAATATTAGAATATCTAAAAGAATATTATTTTATGGGTTTGGCTGTGTGTCCATAACACGAGTATCAATGTTTGTAAAATCATAGAACATTCTGCGTTGAATCCCACACTCATAAGTGTTATATGTGCAAAGTGGTACATATAACATTTCTTCACGTACTAATATACCTATGCTACGCCTACTTAGAGATATAGCTCGGCAATAGGTTTTTTAAACGATTAGGTAGGTACCATATTAATGTCCGTCGTGACAGCGTTTAAAGTGACTGGCAAACTAATTTAGATAGCTAAAAGATCTACCTAATATCGCTATATTTATGTTAATAAACATTAATCCGTCTTCGACGTATTGGTGAATAAGTACAGGTATGCCAATTAGAATGTCATTTCAATACGTAATGCATTTATTACATTCCACAAGTTATAACAGGTGTATCGGTGTTCCGTATAGAGAATTAATATGTTTGGAAAGGAAAAGCTTTTCAAAACATAATAGCAGAAAAGGAACTTTGACTAGAATTACTTAACTATCGTAAGTTAATTACCTAATGTTAGTGACGAGTTCAACATGCAGATCGTGTAGAAATGCAAAGTTTTGACTTCAAGAAAAGCCTTTAAGCACATCCATATCCAAAACAGGACAGGTTTAGGCCCTTCCCCATTATAATAATAATAATAATACCAGCCTATTTACTGTCCCACTGCAGGGCAAAGGCCTCTTCTTATATAGAGAAGGTATGAGCATTAATCACCGCGCTTGCTCAAGGCGGATTGGCAATTTCCGACATTTAAGTCCAGGTTTCCTCACGATGTTTTCCTTCACCGTCAGTCAGAAATGTCTAAGATAAACTTAGAAAGTACATATGATATGAAAAATCACATTGGTACTTGCCCGGATTCGAACCCACTACCTCGTGTTTACGAAGCGGGTGCCTTATCCACTGGACCATTTCGACTTTTTTACTTTTCCCCATTAAACTGCATGATTTTTTGCACTCATAGATGTGACACAGATCCAAAAGGGATAAAGTGCTGTTCTTAAACTCAAATCTTAAACATAAAAAAAAATTACGTAACAATCAACAGACTTACTTATGGAGTTTGATAGCCCCGCGTCGCTGTGTGATGCGTTTGCCGCGGGAGCGACGAATGATGCCCTCGCCACCCTCGCCGCACCCCCCACCCGGCAACCACTGCAATACAATATCGTCAACCATAATTATAATTTTTACCCACGACACGTCTATTTTTTAAAAGAGAAAAGACATATTTTATTAGCGCTAAAAAAAGGTTTGCTCTGTTTTGTGATATTTCTTGAGATTAATTTATTACTCTTCCATTTCTGTTTCTGTTTTCTCTTTTCTGTTGGAATCAGGCACATATTTTGACTAGCGTTCGTAAAGTTAGGACTTGTAGAGTTAAAAACTAGCTCTAAATTAGATCTGATAACTTTTTAACAGTGCAAGCTTTATGGTCTGTTTGGTTTTTGGTGGGATAAACTTATCGCAAAAAAAATTGATGTTAATAAAACTCGCCAGCTTCACACATACGTCATTTATGAATGAACAAAACAAAGTTCTACTACTGGTCAGTAGCGGATCTGAGGTGGGGGGCTGAAGGGCTCAAGCCCGAGCTTAAAGGCTCCATGCTCAACAAAAAATTATGTGCTTTTAATATTTACTTTGCAAAACCAACCTGGGGAGGTTGGTTTGGTACCCCCGCTGTCCCTACCCTATTATTATGTCCAGTAGTCTGAAAGATTGACCAAACAGACTGGCATGATAAGTATAACTAATAACTGTTGTTGTTTTGTAGTTATAAGTATTATACAATATACAGAATATAGGTACTCTATTCGTTTGTTTAGTACTAGTAAGTTATACACTGTCATAAAGCTGGCATACGTGATATTTAAAATTGGAACAACATATAAAACGAATAATATCTTTACGTTTTTGATTCAGTGATAGTTAAATACAATGTTATGTGTACACTACCACCTCGGTACGTGATTTTTAGGCGTAAGCTGAATTTGCAACAAAACAATAGAGCTCACTCGTCGTGTGGTTAGTCTTAAAATTTATTCTGGCTACAAAAAAAAAACATTAAATCGCAAGAATGTTTTGAACTTTTAGCCACAACTTTTAATAATTCTGCTTCTTTACGAGCTACAGTGTTTTATAATTGTTTTGCTGTAGAAGACGGGAAAAACAAAGACCGACATCCGTGGGTACTCAAAAAAAATTCAAGTTGTCGAAAAGTTAATCGTAATAACCGATGCATTACAAAATTATGTAGAGTCTGAGCAAGAACTTAAAATTGAATCGGAAGCATTACACAAAGATTATATTAGGTACCATGTACCATAGATACTGCATAGGTGCTTAAATTCCTAATGGTATATATGAATAATAAAAATATATACGGTCAAATTAAGAAATCTACTCCTTTTTTTTAAGTCGGTTAAAATAATAAAGATTTTTTCTATATATTCTTTTATCATTAATATTATGACTTTCGTATCGTTTATTAATGTAGAGACGTATTATTATATCGCTGCTAGTCCTAGGAAAGCAAGTAACACGCAAAACATGTTCCTAACCAACAGTGTAAAACAACAACAAAAAAACAAACAAGATGTTGTGCGTAGTAACAATGAAATGCACATATTTCTAGAAATGCAGATGTATATACTCAGCCAAGAAAAACTCATTACTTATCCTTGCCAATACATCAATCGGATTTGTAAACCGTCGTTTAGTGCACACACTTTGCTACACCCTGACAGAACCGTCTATTTTATCACTGCCACTGTTGCCTATAACATATTGCTATCTTCGTATTCTTATTGTATTAGCAACACAATCAACGGTATTATTATTTATGATGGATTTTACACTGTCAGATATTATTGATAGATTTACACTGTTTTGTATGTCTTTGTCTACCTAATCTAGAAACTTACCAACCGGTTATAAACTGACGTTAAGAACTTCATAATTATTAGTATAAAAACGTTCATTGTACAGAAAATGCTTGGTTTACCCTGAGTAAGTTTATTAGTGTAGATTACATTATTAATCAAATAAGTAATATGTCTGTAACTTTTAACTGTGTATAATTTATTTGTACCTACTTATATCAATAATAGTTGGTAAACAAATGTGACTCATTTGTACGTACGATTAACTGTTATGTTCAGGTGTTCAGGGCAATTGTGTCAGTCGCCGCTAATTACGGTGACTTGAGTAATTGCCAATAGATCGCATACATATTATACAAAAACGAGCGACACATGAATGGAGCAGCGGCATTTTTAAGAACACATTTCCTAAAATTTAGAATGGCAATAAAATATATTAAAGTCAGTCGACAAAATGTCACACTTCTTTTTCTCATCAACATTAATGTGTTCACCTTCATAATTTAATTATCTACCTACAAGCAGATTAAGCGATTCAACATGCATTAGTTTACCGTACTAGATTAAAGAACATACTCTTCCAGTAATATATCTCTGCTAGCTTATGAAATTTACATTGAATATATTTATTTTATTTTCAACTAGGTACTCTTATACTCGCGCCGATGCGCAACTAAAAGTTATTGCCTACTGAATAAAATTCGAGTAATGAAATGATACACGGAGGCTGGAATGTACGACCATGAAGATTTGATAGTTATCAATTTATCATGGACCACTTGGTGTTGACCATGTATGCCCGCTACGTTGATCGCTCCGCTCGTTACAAAGCATTGTACTTATTAATATGTTTCTTTTTCAGCGATATCAATGAAAGCCAAGATTGTCAGTGCCGTGCGAAACGAGAAATTGAACATACCCGTAACCAAGATGACATCGCACGTACTGATGTGTCGGTGTGTGGACGCATCGCCAACTCAGACGTCACGGGCGCGGGCACCGGCGGCGATACACAACGTGTTATCACCCAATGGACATTGAATTCTTTAATGTTAATGTAGTGCCCTACCAGCCGGAGGGACGCAACTAGACGCTTCGGTATTTGTATAGAAAGTAACTGTGCTCAAGGTCTACGGATTCCCTGGCATGAATCCGTGTGACTACATTCGAAACTCACGGCTAATGTCAAATGGCCAAAATCGAGAATTCGTTAGATGCGTTGAGATGCATGTATTTGTTTGTCACGTGCTCTGATCGCAGTTCGCGCGGATACGTTCGACTATATGTGTGTATAGTTGTAGTACGAGTATGATTAGGTGTCGAATGCACCGTGGTATTAAAGTACCAATGAGCTGAGAGCTAAAGTATATAAGTACCTACGGCATTGTTCATAACCTCTACGGCCAGAGCCGGTTTCTTTTTACTTTACAGTCAGCTCACATCCTGTGTTGAGCTTTACTTTACTTTCTACTTTAATTATATGCATAAATGCCTGCCGACTATTTTTGTTATTATAAATGTAACGTTGTTATTTAAACACTTTTATCATTGCTTCACATCACACGTCTCGTACAAAGTGGAAATGATGAGCCACATTAAATAATGCCACATCACGTTAGACGTCGTTATTCATACACTGTACAAAAATAAAATGTAAGTAATTTAAAAAGCATTCATATTTTTATTCGAATGTTTACACTTCAAGTCTTGCTGATGCTACATCGTCTCAATTCCAGTTGTGTATCATTATTTAAAATGTAGGTAACGCCTGTCTGTAGGCCTTTTAATAACTTCTTCTTTTCATCGCATATAGCATCGATATAGCATCATATTACCTGAAAGGGTAGGTAGACGTCTATAACATTCACGGTTCGTCAGCTACTACAATGTTGTGTTATATGTAACAGAGAACGACCCTGTTGTCATTTACGGCCAATAATTCCAGACTTCACATAAAACCGAGGGAGTCATTATTTTTTTTTTTAATTATTTTTTTTTATATTATAGCCTACCAAAGTGACTCCACCCCGCCTGATGGAAAGCAGTCAGTGGAATCCAGAAGTGGCGGCCACTATACCAAAAGCCATCTTGTTAACTGCTGGTATGGTGGCCTCCACTATGGCGGCTGGGAATGGGGTTAGGTAAAGGGAATGAGGGCGGTAAGGAAAGAGGAAAGGGGGAAATTGGGCCTCCGGCGCTCTCTACTCTTACTACTACTCTTAAGTCTATCTTCTATGAGAGGGTAGTACTTCCCCGGACGATCCGGCCCATTTATGCTGAAATCAGCGTGGATCTACTACCGTACAAATTTTTATATGTGAGTAATATAGTGAGTGAATACCTGGACTTACTTAACCACGAAATATGTATGGCACTTAATAGCGACGTTGCCACTATGACGCGTAAACACTCGTAACAAACAATTTACGGTTTAAAGCACCTAACTACTTCAAAACTCTCTGAACAAATACTTTTAGTTTACATTAGAAGTAAACCAACGACAAATAACCTTACGATAGTTACAAAGCAACGGCCAGTAGACCTTACCTGTTCAGTCGATCTAAAAAAACATGTTATTTTATGAGGTTTATACAGTTTATTCGTACGATACGTAGAAAGTTTATAGAATGCTTCAAAAGACTAGCAATTATTTTAAATTGCGCACTAGTGGTTATTTTAGTGCGAAATTTTATGCGAATTAAAATAAATGTTTAGTAAACAAACCACACACATTTAACCTCAAATACTCTTTATAATAATATAATTTGTTAATATTATGTGTTTTTTTTTCAAACAATCCTGCTAGCACTAGCACGCCACCCTAGTTGAGCCGTCCGTCGGCTTTGGTGTGTAAATAATAGGTCAGCAATTATTGGGTATTCCCAACAAAAAAAAACAAATTGGTTCTGACTGTAGCTAATCTACCTCTGTATCTCTGCGAACGGCATGCAACACTGAACTTCATAGAAGTCATAGATCCGTAAATCTACAGACACGATTGAAAAATTAACAGCGTCCCTGGTGTTTACATGGATAACTCAACTCCCTAACGACATTTGATATATGAATAAGACGTGTGCGTTACGATTGCTCCGCCAAGTTATTGAATCAGAAAAAAACTTTGCCCAATATTTTGTCGGAATTTGTCGAAATCGAAGGTTACAAACAATAAATTTATCGAAGTAGAAATAAAGAAGATATAAGGGTTTTAAGTTGGCCGCGCCAACGTAACGTGTACGATTGCGCGGCCATGGAGATCTCAGCAACCGCTTGGATTAGAGATCTAATTCTTTTTGTGTGTTGAAGACTGAATTTGTCGAAAATTGTTGAAGAAAGAATTAGAAGTTCAAGATAAATATGTTACGAAATATTTAGGAAGTTATGGCCGCGCAATCGTAACGTTGTTGATTCTTCATTGTTGATTATTTCTTTAAAACTTAAGACTTTGTACATTAAAACTATTACAAGCTGAAAGGTCTTAATTTGTCGAAACTAATAAAAGCAATAAATACTATGTCAGTTTAGTCAAACTGACGAAATCAACCCAAAACAGAAAGTACGTGGCCGCGCAGTCGAAACGCTACTTTGCACGCTGATATCTCATTATCTGTAATTGCTAGGATTTCGGTGTGAACATCAATTTGTTCGACATATTCGAATTTTTTTTTAAATGGTTTATTGGGTTAGCTTTAATTTTACATTTTGTAATAAAAACGTATGCAAGAGGTGAAGATGTGTAAAGCAACGCGTCGATGTCTTTTGTGACGAATTTTCTGATATAAACATGTCTATGCTGCAATTGTGAACCGATTACCAAAATTCTTTTTTTGTGACACGTTGTTTGCCTTAAGCAGCGGGTGGCCATAAACTTGCCTTTACAGCAACACTGTTTGTTTTATGTATATTTGTTACGCGATTACTCCGTCAGTATTATAATATTTTTTTAATAATAAGAAATAGAATAATTTATTAATCAAGTTTACAAAGTGTACAGTTATTACAATGTACACAATTGAAATTTAATACATCCTTTCACAGTGGAATCTAAAGGGTCTCGAACCAAACGGTTCAGCACTTCATACTTTTGTCGCTCAATTAAAGCCTGGAACTCTTATCAAAAATCTCACAAATTGCAAGCATTTTTAAAATTACATTAACTATAAATGAAATAACTAATATTATATCTATTTATATTACTATCTGATTATTTCTAATATTTTCTCTGTGTCTGCGTAATTGAACTTTTCTAAATATTCACTTATCTTTAACTTACATATTTTGTAGCTTACATTATATATACTTAAAATCTTATTGAGTTTGTTATATAAAAAAGAGCCTTAAAATATATAAAATCTACTAGCGAAGGCAGATCTGCTTTGGTTTGTATTAAGGAATCCATACTAATATTATAATTGTGAAAGTAACTCTGTCTGTTACGCTTTCATGGCAAAATCACTAAACCGAATTTGATGAAATTTGGTATAGGGATAGAATAGACCTTGGAGAACAACATAATATAGGCTATAATAAATCGCGAAAAGGATTGAAATAGGGGATGAAAGTTTGTATGGAAAATGCAATATACTTAACTAACATTCACGCGAGCGCAGCTGCAGGCAACAGCTAGTAATACAATAAAGAAGAATACGTACACTAAATATAGTACAGAAAATAAATATAAGTCGTAATGGCCTAGTGGTGAAAGCACATGGCCTAGTGTTTACAAAGCGGTTCGAATCCGGGCAAGTATCAATGTGATTTTCAAATCATGATCTGGACATTACTGACTGACGGTGAAAGAAAACATCGTGAGGAAGTCTCGACTCCTGAGGATGTCTGAAATCGCCAATCCGCCTTGAGCAAGCGTGGCGATCAATGCTCACACCTTCTCTGTATGAGAAAAAGCCTTTCTCTGCAGTTGGATAATAACGGGCCGATATGATAGTACAGAAAAAATACCAAAAATTTGTAAGTATCTACATAATCTAGGTACCTACTTCACTACGAACGCGTTTGTATGTACTTATCATTATTTGTTCTATAAAGGTTTTGCAGGCTAAATTGAAATTTTTTATTGTAGTAGTAGTAAGTAATTATGTAACTAATAAATTTTATTATATATATCTTATTAGAGAAGGCATGAGCCACAGAACACATTAAAGATACCTTATTTTCTTTCTTACACTCTTCCACACTTCCCAGTTATTTATCTCCACAGTTCCAAACTTGTGTTCATTTCATGACAGAAATGTTCGCTCTTCTAATAATCTTCTTCTAGCATGTCCCTCTCATACTTCTGATTTTGTACATTCTTCCTTCTTTATTCAATCTGTCTTACTCTGGAATGCGCTCCCTCTTGAAGTCAGGATGGTTACGGACCGCTTTAAGTTCAAACAAAAGGTACGGGATATTCTCTTCGACAGATTGGCAGAGTCATCACATCAGTAACATGTATATATTGTATTTATATATATACAGTTCATTCCAACTCCAATTTCGTACAATGTAAACAATACGCTATATTGCCATTGTTTATGGTTTCATGAATTTACTAGTAATGAGGACATGGATAATAAAAATAAAATTAATGACATCAATTACATTGTTAAATAATAATTTTTCGTCCTTTTTCTTACATTTTAAATAATATTTGCGTAATAGATTAATTCTATTTAATTTATCACTCCAAATATTTGTATTTATGTTAAATATGGTTTGTATTTTATTGTAATTGTTGATTTATAAACATTAAGATAATAAGACAAACAATGTACGTAATCAATGTAAATAAATGTAATTTAAACTAAGTAAGCATTGACCTCTAAATGCAACGATTTGACCACGGACTGAAATAGAATACCGAGATACTTTTTAATATTTGCCCGCCTGATGAAAATTTGTGAAATATGGACTAAATGGAATTTGCATGTATGTTACGATTTTATTATAGGTACTATATTACAATAAAACAAATGAACAGACCTGCGAGGGCAAACCCAAAATAAATGATGAATTACAAAATATTATGTACCTATGATATGTTAAACTTATTTCTTTTAATGAATTACAACATTGGTTTTCAAAGACAATAGAGAGTACAGAAAAAATAAAACTGTTAATCAATTTGACGTCTTTATTCGACCGCAAAAAGTAATTTGTAATTTTATTAAATAATCTAGATTTGATTATTAATCATTAGTAAAAATAGTTACAAAATGAAGTATATAGTGAACAGAATGTGTATAAATTCATGTGTCATCGGTTATGGAGTTTTTGATAGAAAAATATTGAAAAGACTTTTTGTTTACATTGTCCGAAAATGGATTTGGACAAGACTTGTATATTTATATTTATATTTGTATGTGTGTATGTATTGTATGTATATGTGTATTAAGTATAATATGTATTTTTGTATAAGTACCTATAGGTAATAGTCATATTTATCTGTTAATATCCCTTTAAAGTTAACTTGTACCTACTTTGTTTATCTCTGCATCACCCAAAGGTTGGCTGGTAGAAAATGCCTTTGGCATTAAGCCCACCATTGTATAATTTTGTGCATAAATTTATAAATAAAATAAATAAATAAATAAAGAGGTAATAAAGAGCATTGATCACGAAGGTATATTATTATTTACTTTAAATAAAATTTGTGTTCTTTTATTTATTACTTACTCAAACTTTGATTTCTATGACTCTATGTATGTATAAATACATAATATCGTTGTTAGGTATAAGAAATAAACTAGCCATAACTAAAGTGTGAGTGTAGCAAGTGACACCTATCAAAAGGGATTAATCCTTTCATGGACACTACTGTAGACACAATAGATGTTTTATTGTCATCACGGCCATATACGTTTACTGTCCCGGAAAGTGTTAATCTGAAAGGTTTACTGTGAAACTTCTCTTTGCAATGCAATGCTTTGGTAACAACTTACAGCATTAAAATCTTCGTGCAAACGTTAATTAAAATACTTTTCTTCTTTTTAATGTACATAAAAGCACGTAAGCAAATGTATAAACAGAAGTAAACTTTAATGTATCTGAGGACTGAGGAGCACGGCAGCACGGATCACAAGGTTGAGTGGACCGCGCGGTAAATGCACGGGTATTAATAGACGGAACCCGCTACACGATGCCACTGTTGTAATACTCTGTGCGTCAGCGTCCATTCAGCTACCACTCGCACTTTATTATTATTACTTTGTTATGCTTTGACATAACGATACACACGCATATATCGCTCAGTACAGCCACGAGTATTTCAATTATCAATGTTAGTAGTTCTATGTACTAATTTAATATAGGTGGTACGTAAATGTTTAATTAGTTTATAAGCTTGCCAGCAGGTCTAACCAAGATAATTTAAGCACTGCTCATTTTAAGAGCTTTACAAATAGTTCTTGAAACCGAATAAATAAAGAGCCATTAATTAATCTTGACAGCCTATTCACACAGTGCCACTTACTGAACTCTTCGTACTTTCCTTTAGTTAACTTTGAAAGCTCGATGTCAGACTGGACCGGCCCTAATTATTGATACGATACACGGATACACCGATATCCGAGTACCAACACGAAAACAATGTAGGTTAAGTTTTAAAAACGCATTATTTTTATCATTAGATCCTGTGATGATAAGTGGGAAACGTTGTTCATGATTTTCACCAGGCGACTACGGGTGCCAACATCTTTAAGTATAAAATATTCAATAGTTAACACGGTATTTACAGCTGAGGACATAATCTTCAGTAGCTAGACCTTCCTCTCGTAGCAGCGCTTTTTCTAAGAGCAATTGAAAATAACTACGAGAGCATCGGAGCACAACACTGAGAAGGTAGTCTTGCTATCTATGTCTGTAGCCTTCTGTGAGAAAAGGAAGTGACAAAGAAATTTTGGTGCGCCCCAGCTCTGTTAAATTATGTTACAATAATTGAAAGGTAAGCCACTAGGCACTATTACTGACACAGCGATTGTAAACATCACACTGATTTTCTAATAGCCACTTACAAAATTGTTTGTAAGTAATATGTTCATACAAATATCAACACGAACATAAATTATTCAAAATAATCCCACACGTTCAAAAATAAATTTGTATCTTCTGAAGATAAGCGAACGTCAGCTGGTCCTATTGTAGAATGTTTTAAGCTGTGTAAATTATAATAATAAACTCAACTGATTCGATCCGGGATAGATGAAGCTGTACTCTTACACCCGCAATGCATTTTTTTTTTTTTTTTATAGTATAGCCTACCAAAGTGACTCCACCCCGCCTGATGGTAAGCAGTCAGTGGAATCCAGAAGTGGCGGCCACCATACCAAAAGCTATCGTTTTAAACTGCTGGTATGGTGGCCTCCACTATGGCGGCTGGGAATGGGGTTAGGGGAAGGAAATGAGGGACGTGAGGAAAGAGGAAAGGGGGGAAATTGGGCCTCCGGCGCTCTCACTCACCGAACGAAACGCAGTAGTACGGATACTACTACTCTTAAGTCGATCTTCTATGAGAGGGTAGTACTTCCCCGGACGGTCCGGCCCATTCATGCTGAAATCAGCGTGGATCTACTACCGTAGCATACTGACAAGCCCCGACTTGTAGGTATTGACAAAAAACTTTAATCCTCACAATCTTGTTCGAGTGAGATTAGCAACAAACCTTGAAAAAGCTCTGGGAAGAAGCAAAACATGAAGAAGCATGACATATATCATTAAATCAGCTAACATGTACCTATTTTGTTTTGTTAATGCTTTCTTGCGTACCTTTTTTCTTAAAAGAAGAACGATGTTTTATTTAGCTTTATTAAGCTAGCTTAATTCAACTGGTTTCCAACGAAATCAACACAATAATCATACTCATTGTAATTTTATTGTCACGGATTGCCGCAATAACATCTGATTCTATTTTTTACCTTAAGCTGTGTTGCAAAACACATGGCATGATAGCATTCTCCGAGCATGTATTAAAATACGTTTTGTGATGTTAAAACAGCTTGTCTCTGTGAATTCCACAACACATTTATTATGTTTGTGCGAACAACAACAAACGATTGTATTTTTAAATCGATTCGGCTGTAAACTGTTTTATGGCCACCGCGAGAAATGACCGCGTCGGCATCCAATATTGAAGGCGTTCCAATATCTTCATTTTACAATAGCCCGTTCTGTTTTATGCATTAAAGAACTGTATCACAACGATATGTTTAGTTATATATTACCTACACGTTTAGTATTTCGATATAACGTGGTAGTGCCTAGTCATCAAATCGTAACATTTTAAAATATTTATGTACTTATAAACTAAAATTGTCAACACCTACATATAATAATAATAATAATAATAATATGTGGACACTATCACACACCGTCATCTAGTCCCAAGCTAAGCAGAGCTTGTGTTATGGGTACTAGATAACTGAAATATAATACATTACATGAAATATAATACATTTTTACGGTAGTAGATCCACGCTGATTTCAGCATGAATGGGCCGGATCGTCCGGGGAAGTACTACCCTCTCATAGAAGATCGACTTAAGAGTAGTAGTATCCGTACTACTGCGTTTCGTTCGGTGAGTGAGAGCGCCGGAGGCCCAATTTCCCCCCTTTCCTCTTTCCTCACCTCCCTCATTCCCTTCCCCTAACCCCATTCCCAGCCGCCATAGTGGAGGCCACCATACCAGCAAATTAAGATGGCTTTTGGTATAGTGGCCGCCACTTCTGGATTCCACTGACTGCTTACCATCAGGCGGGGTGGAGTCACTTTGGTAGGCTACAATATAAAAAAAAAAAAAAAAAAAAAATACGTACTTTTTTTTTTTTTTATATGTCTCGTAGCAGTCATTGTATCGTTAGAAAATTCACCACGCGGTTAAAAGAGATATGTACACTTCTCTTTAAATCACGTTGGTGAATGGGGCGAAAGTAGTTCCGTGGTTGGTGACAAAAAATATCTAATTAGTTTTATATCAATGTAGAGGATTAACCTATTCTTTTCTATTAGCGTTTATGCCGATTGTTTAAGCCCTCTGAGTAGTAGATATTAAGTTCAGGGAGTAAAAAAATTAGAGGCGCTAATGAATTTATCAAACGCAGTTAACTTATGTAAGTAGAGTTACAGATAGAGATTGCAATCCGGTTAATGACATTCGATTACATTCATCAACTGCGTCAAAACACAGAAATATATATTTATAACATACCTATTCCAGGATTCAGGAAACTGGTGTAGGTTTGGATAAATGATCGTTTCTATTAAAATGAATGTAAATCACAGCTCTTAGACAAATAGATACGCTTGTCGGAATGTTTACCTATTATTCTACGCAGACAAGCAAATTGATCTAGAGGCATTGTTAATTGATGTGTTTGTTGAAACTGCGGGTTAATTTGCTATCCGTACTTATGGATAAAAGTAGCAAAAGCTATTGATCTGCATCAACAAAAGAACTGCTCTTTAATACGATTAATGGCAGTTATCAACAATATAGGCAGTCAGATAGGAAGTATTTAGTCGCATATTCCTACATGATTTCCTTTTTTTACAGACGAATTCGCCAGGTTTGCAATTAACAGTTTTCCGGGCACAGTCGAGATCTTCTCCATCTGGACTACAATCTAGAAGACTTGGCGAGGGTAGCCCGCTAGGAAAGAGGACCGATGACCTGATAAACGTTCAATCGATGTACTTGTATGAGGCGGTACAAAGGCAGGTCAAAGTGGAGATATTTGGGAAAGAACTAGATTCAGTATAATAGACGTCTTTCATCGTCAACTGAGGAATTTGCTTTCCTGCCGTGCCATTTGCTTATAGACTATGCCATGCCTAGGTCAGTGGTGGTTTCATAAATTGCTTTTAGATTTATAATCTAATGTAGGTTATAATGCACCATATTTTCAAGGCGTATAACATACGTAGAGTTTGGACTGATACTGACGATTTATCCATCGTCAGGGCAACTTATAACTCAACAACTCTAAAGCGCAGTTCTTAATTTATACTTTCCTAGTTATTATCATAATTTACAGTTACTGTTCTTAGGTAGTTATTATAGTTATCCTGTTATTACCGCAAAAACAAACTGTAGGAAACGCAAAAGCTGACGATCTTTATACGAGCAGCATATAACCTACTGGAGGTACAATACAATCGCTACCAACATGTCACACCTGCACACACCTAAGCTCGCGTTGTCCTAAGTATTAGCATTAGTAAACAGTAGTGGAGCGGTGGAGCACTCACATAGTCGGCATGTAGTCGCGAGGCGGGCGGGCGCGCCGGCGGGCGGGAGCGCTGCGGCGCCGGCGCGGGCGAGGTGCGTCGGCGCGCCCCCCCGCCCGTGAATATCATCGGAGCGCGCGCATGCCGCGGGCCCGCAGCCCTGCGCCCCCGGCCACGCTCGCGCTGGACGCCAACGCCCGCGACTGACTCCCGACCTGCCGCGCCCGCACTCGCGTATTTATAAACGGAATTCCACACGCGTTATTCGCGGCCGGATACAACTTTTTACACGACTTTCGGCACTTACGTCGTCCGGAACACTGAAGAGGCGAGTTTCGGCCTCCTGGATTGTCTGGCAGAGTCCGCGTGAGTCAGGCGACGCCACGCACCTTACCGCCCAAAGTTAAGCGGTACACTCAAAAATAGTGCTTAAAATAATCACAATTTCAATTTCACAATGTTGAAGAAAAACGGCGGCTAATAAATGATCCACTGATATGATTTTAAGCGTACCCTATATTTATTTTTCTATTGCAGACAATAGACGAAACAATATTTTATTTACCTAACTTTAAATCTATACTGCGACTTAGGGCTACTGTAGACGTGCTAACATTGTAAAGCTTGTTTTAAAGTACGTAAGTAGATAGATAGTTCTGACTTAAAACTCTCTTTAATCTAGAATAAAAACAACACTGCATATTGTAACATTAATTAAATTGATTGAAACAGAACAATGGTTGGAATAATAGGTTGAACATTCTGTGGGTGCAAGTTGGCGATTCGCTACAGACGTCTCACGCAGTCTTCATGATATAAAACGGCAGTAAATAGACGCATGAATCAAACGGTGGTCAATTTTACGAGCGACCTCTGAGGCTCTTGGAAACTTCGTACACGACAACCATTGTGTAATCAGTTCAAAGCAAACTCACCATGGCAATATGACGAAACTAATTTTCGAATAAAAGTGGATTAACTATTAAATAAATACAAATAGCTGTAACGAATATTTTAATTGAATAACTAGTAGTTATTATTTTATGACAATAAATTAAGATCAACATACGATCTCGTCGATACGATAGTTTATATATTTTTTATAGTTAAAAGTTCTTATAGTAAAATTCTAAATGCATCGCGGGTACAATACAAATAGTGGCAGTTGCAGTTCCCTTTACTGTCGTGGGTATTCACCTCAAAGAATACAGAAGGCACAGGCAATAGTGTTTGCCTTCCTTTGCGATCCTTGTAACTGGTATAAATAGTGTAGGTATGTGTTATTTATTGTTGTTGACTGTTGAAAAAAATATAAACTTGAAGTTAATGTGTTGGGTGAGTTGTATCTAATTAGGTAGAAATATCATTATTGTTAGATATGCAACTACCCAAAAGTATTTATTTATCTTAGAGTACAATATTTGCCTACAATTCGAAAACTAAACAGAGCTCCTACTTGCGGTTCAAAAATGTAAATAGTGTGTACGATGATCGCAGCACCTGAAAAATTATTTAGGTGGCGTTAGAGAAACAAAAAACGAGGGGAAGTAGTTACCTATATGCGATTATTTTCCATTCAACGAGACGTAATAAGTAACCTATTATGTATCACTACAATACATCATCATTCACATCATAAGGTTACATAATAAGTCTGCAGTCACTGCAAAACATAGACCTTTCCAAAAAGAGGAAATTTGCCATAGTCTTTTGGCTGGCAGTTTGGTGAATGCAGTAAGGATGGGTTTCAGCAGCAGGTAGTATTACTACACGTTACACTGTATTGGTTCATCATAAAGCTTTGACAGACGCTTTTTTTTGCGCTATAATGTATACACAACACTGCAGTGCTATGCATTGAATTTCTTAAAAATAAAGATTTATATGGATGCTTAAAACAGATAATGTAACATTACCGCAATATATGTTTCTAGAGACATGGGTATGATGTAAGCAGTCCGCGGTGAAAGTGGACGGGAACAATACTGCATCATCACCAGCAACTGACGACGAAACCGGGGTGACAATGACAGCCAGTCGCAGAAGTATATCGACTGGTTTATAAAATCGCTCTAAAAACACAAAAGACAAAAACATAAATAAGCATAATACCTACCTACAAGTTTATGCAACTTTGTCATAAATTGAAAATTTAGATAATTCTCTGTAGCACTTGTAGCAGAACAGAAGTAAGGCAGTAGACGAATCCCAAACTCGTTGCATTGGTAAGCACGTTGAACGATCAAGCACATAATTGCTTTCTTTCGAATTTCTGGGCGTTTCCTTTCTGTCCCATCGGACAATGAGATTATGGAATTTATATTTTTTTTCTTTTTAAGCCTACCAAAGTGATTCCACCCCGCCTGATGGTAAGCAGTCAGTGGAATCCAGAAGTGGTGGTCACCACACTAAAAGCCATCATCTTAAACTGCTGTTATGGTGGCCTCCACTATGGCGGCTGGGAATGGAGTTTGTTCATTTCTACACTTACTTATAATCCTTTATACAGTTTGCTACTACCAGATTGGCTTTAAGGTGCAAAGCCTATTCTGGATAATAAATGGAGTAGATATTGCTAAATAGAATAGATATTAACTCTGTGTACGACATTGCCAAATATGATTAGTAAGTACCCATTTAGTGCGACAAATTTGTTTGTAAGCCAACTCGATACTTAATCGTAAGGTATCATTTAAAAGTGCTCGTGTAGTTTAATTACCTCAATTTTAAGTTGCGTTCCAAAATAACAATAGATGAACAGTTGGGCCAACATGCAACATAAATAGATAGCCATTGAGACGAATTCCGCTGATAATAAATTTAACTGAAAGTAATAACAATGAACAACAGTCGTAGAATCAACATAGGCAATGTACGGTAAATCTTAGAGAACACCAAATTTATAGGTAGGTACTTATAGGAGAGATCGATACCTATATTTCTCAAAATTTCCAAAAGTAACTTTCTTAACTTCATACTGTAATATTCAGTGGAAACATACCCCAACGATTTTATACGTAGTCATACAGATGACCCAGGCCATCACAAAGAATTGAACGACCATCGCCTCACCAAATATTGACTCTACCTCTGCTGCGAATCTGAAAAATTATCTAATTATTATCTAAAAAGTCACAAACCTAACGGTTCGTCACTTCATAAACATTTAAGTTGATCAATTTTAAAATCTTGAACTTGTTGCTAGCGCATATAACTATGTTTTCTTCTAAATTTCATTCTCGATCTTTTAAGCGGAGCCTGAAAAGCATCTCACAAGTCGCTATTATAACAGTGGCCACTATGACAACAATTGATGATTAAATTCCACTGTTCTTTACCAACAAGCACAGTAAAGTAATTTTGGAAAACACGTAAAAGGAATAGGTATCTAAGTGAAACAATTAAAGCTGTAGTAGCTGTATTATAGTAGTGAAACGTAATAGCTGATACCAAATGCGGTACCTATTCGTAGATACACAAATTTTTGGACGTTATTCTTGTTGGGCATAAGCCGTGCAAAGGATCGTATAAATGTTGTATAGCTGCAGCTAAATAACATTTATTGTACGAACTCGCTGGAAGGCCGATAATGATGAGCCGATTGACATCGATCGACGAAACCAGAATGGATCGTTAGTTTCATAATAATTTATCTAGGATGATAAAAACTCGTTAGTATCATCTTTTCTATTCTGTTTTTATTAAAAAAAAACTTGGTACTAATAGACCAGCTTCTCTTAACTAATGCATTCATAAGTAAGCGCTAGTAAAATGCCCATGTGCAGAACTGGGTAATAACGTTGTCAGAGAACGGCAAGGTTAAAGAAAATTGAATACTTACTGTAAAATACGGTAATAATGAACAACACATTTCTTTAATCGCCGCTGCAAATCGACCTTCTCATTTGTATCGTCTATGAATCCACACTCATTAGATTTCATAGATATTATTGTGTTTATTTTTGGTTTGTTGAATTCTACCAGTTGTTCTAAATTGTATCGAAGCATCTGTATTTGTACCTGAGCTTGTGAGTAAAACGCTACTATCGTGCAATCCATTGTAACATTCCCATAAGCTTGGAATGTTATGAGAATAGTCATGTACGCCAAAGCCCATTCGAACCTACGATAAAGAAAACATTATTAGTAGGTAGGTATACATTAACACACAACCAAACAAACGGCCGTGTGTTCGCTGGTCTAGAAAATGAAACCATCTTATCTTTTGCCATGGGTGTCGTAACAGGAGACTAATGAAATACCAGGGTAACCAAGTCACATATCAGCGGTCAGCAGCCCCCTTGTACTATGGCAAGTAGCAGCTATTGGTAAAGCAGATATTGAAGCAAAAAAGGCAGAAAAATAGTATTGCCAGAGCCAAAGAGGTAGGTAGAATAAGATCATTTTAGAAGTAAAAAAATATTGGCGCTAGAATAACCTACATATCTACTATATACCTACCTATTTGTTGTGGAAATGTTAATTTATCAAATACTTACTATTATAAATATTATATTAGGTATGCACCTGTCGAAATGCCAGGCAGTACCTAAATATGCTCTACATTTCAAGACTATGTATACAAATCTGATCCAACGCGAAACTATACTATTTTTAAATTAATTTAAAACATTCGTACGTCACATCAAATGGGCCCATTTGAAAACCAGCGCCGTGCGCCTGTGATCGGCAATAAGCTTAGATGGCACCTATTTGGTACAGTCTTGTTACTTGTCCTGTCTTTACCTATATTTGTTGTTCAGTATGTCTCGTGTTTTGTACCAAATATACAATTTCTATTTATATTCTATATAAACTAGACCTAGAACTAGTAAACTAGTAAAGTTGCTTATAATGACGATGACAATAAATCTTCTACTTACGCTGGTGTCTCCATTGTCTCAAACGGAAAATATCCAGTAAAAGGGACTGTTTGGCCCAAAGCTTTATTTACGAGAGGGAAAATGGCCCATAGCGTAGCACACGTGATCACAGCCATATGGTACAGAGTGAGGAGTCTGGACATCAACACTGCGTTTGTCTTTAACACTTCTACGTGATATGCTTTGCTTGCTTTGAAAAAAGGACCTGGAAAACATCTATTTTCAATTGCAGAAGAATTTTCTGTGCCACTTGCCTATTAAATAACTAAGTATCATCATTCTGACCTATTCATAGGTAGGTACATTTCTGGGCAACAACGATTAGATACACCAGCCAGTTCAGATTTTTTAGGTTCTGACACTGCTTAAAATAAACGAGTGAGGAAAGATCCTCACAGCTGTATCAGAAGTTAAAAATACAGACACCCATCCATGGAATGGCCGCGACAAGCATGCTTAACCTTGCAGATTTATCAAAGTTACTGTATTAATAGACAAATGCCGAAATTTCTTCTGTTTTTAATATTATTAAAATGTCTCATAATTATGTTAGTGGGCGTTCGTTTTTTACAGCTACAAAATATCTCGCTCCATTGATGACACTGAAACTGATTTATGATGTGATAATCGTCCAAATAAATTATATTAATTTATTGTAAAATGTCTCGTCTCGATTGTAAGTAGACCAATACCAATTAATTCGTATTTATTCTTACAAACAATTTGTAACAATTCTTACTAGGGTAAGTGTAACAAAAAAATACGTAGCCTTTTAAAAACATAATAAACTTTACCTTCTACCTATTAAAAACTGTAACAGTTGTAACGGTTATTATAAAGTAAGAGCAACTGATTTGATTTTCATGATACAAGTCACTCACTGATTGCGATGAAACCTATGCAGCTGTGAAACCAGGGCCAACAACTACAATATAGTCAACATAGTCAAAGTCTATAGACGACGGTTTTAAGCTTGGCTACTATTTTATTAGGAGTATAGTATTATTTTATTGCAGTACGGTTTCACCCGCGTTTTTGCTTACTGCTCTGCTCCTATCGCCAGTAACGTGATGTTACATTAATACAATAACAAAAATTATTTAAATCTGACTGGTACTTAGTTCCAGAGATTAGCGCGTGCAAATAAACTCTTCTACTTTATTTATTTAATAATCTATATCTATACTAATAAATAAAGCGGAAGAGTTTGTTTGTTTGAACGAGCTAATCTCTGAAACTACAGGTCGGATTTGAATATTTCTTTTTGCGTATGATAGCCCAGTTCTTGAGGAAAGTTATAGGCTATGTAACATCATGCTACTGACGACGGGAGCAGATCAGCAAACAAAGAGGCGAGTGAAACCGCGCTGCGGTAAGGTAGTAGTATAGATAGATATAAATAATAATTATATTAGCATCTTTCCAAGACTGCAACTAAGTACTTTTAAGTCCTCATATATTTAAACTATGACTTCAACAAGTGGAAGGTCTTCACCCTGCGGAACACTACAGTCTTAGCTACCTGGATAGTGTGGTATCATATAAAATACTGATATTTAATCGCAGTCGGTTAAATTTGATGCCCAGTCTAATATAACGAGCAAAAGACGCGCCGGATGTTGTTTATTTTTGTCACTATTTCGGACTGTTAGATTAAGATTAAAATAATTATTATTTTTGATAAATTTAGGTACAAGTAATGTATTTATCTCATTAGAGAAAAGTCGATAAAATCTGTTTCTACGTCATACTATCCTGTGTAACCTCAGAATATGTGCATAAAAAATAAATAAATATATTGTATAATATACCAATAATGGTATTTATAATATCATCAATGCGACGACTCCTCAAATTAAAGGCCGCTTGTTTCCCAAGAGTGTTAAGCGTAGTCAGCAAAATGAATAGAGTATCCACCATCTGGTCCGTGCTGTGTCGAACCTGCAATTTAAACAGTTTGTTGAAGAAAATACTTAGGTATTCGAAAACAACGATCACTGTTAAAATATGTTTAAAAGCCCGTGGTCCTACCGATGTCCTAGCAAAATTGTCACTTAGGTACAAACTTTGGATTTTAGAGCTTCCAATTCTTCTACCTTCATGTCTTTGTTTCATATACCTACCGTCCTACCGAGGATTGTCACTATCAAAATTAATAGAGCAAGCGGTCCACGGTACGGTATCAACTAAACATCATCGGTTACAGCCTTTAAAAGTTTATGCCATAGGCCCACTGTCTAATAGGCAGGTAACATATAGATACCATCCTACCTAAATACCTAAGGTTACTTACAAGGTGCTCAGTGCTCATTTTCTTTAGACTTTTGTTTTGTACATGTTATACTTTTAATCTTAATTTCTACATACCTACACTAAGAGTTTTTGATCAAACTCACCAATACGACACGTATGAGATGCTGAATATTATACATAACAACGAGAGAACATAAAATAAATCGATATGCATTATGCAGAAATCGTTTTGTACGGGACAACGGTTTTAAGACGATTTTAAAATAGCCTCCTCTGGCCAGCGCATCAAAATGAGGTCTCAACCCGTCAAACGCAGAATATTTTACAATTTCCTCTTCCATTTTGCCAATACCTAATCTTTCTTTGTATAAAGTGTCACTTTGTATTTTAACTAGGTACTAGTGTTCTAAAAAAAGTGTTGATTGCTTATAACAAGGTGTCAACATCGAAATGAATGAATTATTTGTTTGTTTCTATAGGATGTTTTGATTTCTGCGTCTAATAACTATGGTTTTTTGACCAGCGTCGTATGCGTCCGGATTGAATTGATTGAGATTGAATTGACGAGTTTGCCTTTTTTAGGAGCTGTTTTTACGCCGCTGTGTGAACTGCCACCTATCTTATCAGGTTTGCATCCAACGAGTTCTCGCTACCTTGATTTGTTTATCTACTGTGTCTTTCAGCGCGTAAACGCTTCTTGAGAACCTTTCGTACATCAGTTATGAGTTCTAAGAGCGACGTGTATCACCTACTGCCACTATTACTTAAATTTTGAGCTGTATAATTTTTATTATTTATTTATTTAATAATATGACTCTACAATACAATAAACGGACACAATTACAGTCAAACTTGGGTCAAGATTGTTGTCGTGTAAAAATCACACTCATGAGGTTTCATACAACAGTTACAGGCACTCCCACTGCGCCGAGAGGCAGACAAATTATATTGGCAACAGAACAGATTGTGTCTTACGCTGCAAGTAGGTACAGTATTTTCCTTTCTTAGGCCGCTATTAGACTATCATAGAAATATGATCAAAGATGTTGAAGTCATTTTTAAATGAAGACCATATGATGGTACATGTGATTATCTATGATCATTGATCATAGTTTGAGAGTCGTAGAACTATGATCATAGAATTTGACAGATATGAAATCATATATATATGATAATGTAATACCGCTCTTAAACAATGACAGCGACCTCGTTATATGGAAGAACCAGACAACTGAGCTTTAAGCGCCCCTGCAGGATTACTACTAGTCAGTCAAGTAGGCTGTTAGCTCTTCTACTCGTATGGGAGAGGCGCCAAAAAAATAAACCATAAAATTTATGAATCTAATCGTACTCATCCTATAGTTTTATTTTCATGATCAAACGACAAGGGTGTTAATTTTCGCGACACCTTAACTACAGTTAACCAGAAATAATTTATTTAATAACTAGGATAGGTAGGTAATTATATCGCTCGACTAATAAACCCTGTCAACTTAAAGTGATTTGTACAAATTGGATGTAAAATATTTACGCAGGTAATTTGGATAAGTACATGTTTGACTTCGTAGTTTAATTAAGTGGCTAATATGCAACTACAGGGGAAGGTTAAGTACGTACAGTTTGTAATTATGTAGGTATGTCTTGTAATAGGTAAGTACCTAAATGTAGTTCCTCGCTGGTTTCAGAGCGTACTATCGTTGGCGCCAATACATTGGAATTTCGAATTTGTTTACGATTAGGACGAACAATTCAGTTAGGTAACTCCTGAGGCCCTTGACAAGTGGCAAAGATTTCTATTCTATTCATAGAATAGATTAAAAAATGTATTGGATTGACAACATTGACAACTAACGCCAGCGCTTAAGTCAATCTCAAATCTTTGACACTTGTCTAGGGTCTCTGGTAACTCATCGAATCCAACTCATCATTATGATTAAGGAAACTACACTACCATATTGTCACTTCACTAACGCAATGTCGCAAGACCGATCTATGACCAGTAGGTAGGTATTTGGGTATTTGTTACCAGTAATGACATAATACGAAGCAGAGATTGACATTTTATAAGTTAATTGAGTAGATATAACTCGTTCCTGTAAAGCCTACTTAGCCCTGACAGTTTTCCTTTTAAATTGATGATAGTAAAGACTATTATTGTAATTTTTCCAAATTTTCAAATACAATGATGAGGGATGGACACTTGACACTTGGATGTTAGAAGGGTGGACACTTGACTGTAATAAAAACGGATCCCTGAATCGTAAAACGGTCTTTACAATACCCATAATAGTTTTCAAAAACCTATCCAACAATATCCTATAAGATAGGGTAAACGAAAAAAAATTATATCCCTATCTTACTATGTAGATGGGAGATACGCTATAAAAAAATTTTTAGGTATTTATTTAACTTTTACTTTGTCGGCGAGATTTATACATATATCCATGCCACTGGTACCAAGAGTCTCTGAGCTAGGCCGCGGACGGACAGACAGACGGACGGATGGACGAACATGGCGAAACCATAAGGGGTCCTTGTTAACTACGGACCCCTAAAAACGGCAAAATTAATTAATTTTTCTAGTGGACTTTAGCTAAACATCGTGGGTAGGTACAAACATGGACTGAATAACGAGGTTATGATAATACTTGTTATTCTTTTTTCATTCAACTTTGCCGCCCTTATCTTTATCTAACCTTAGAGCGCCCCTGGTGTAGGTTTGTGTAACGAAATAAACTAACTTGTAACTACAGTAGTTACAAGTAAGGTACCAAGTCAAATAAGTAAGTCCTACAAAGTGTGCGTACCTTTAAAGAGTAGATACTCCGTGGTGCATACTCTGGGCACAGAGCAAATACAAAAAATGTGTTGTAATCAATGTAGACTAGCATCCCAATGTAGACCACTGACGTCATACTGTAGTTGGTACTGGGAGATTGATCTAGTAGAGGATCCTGGTTGCAACATGGTAAAAACTTTCCACCATGATGATTGGTAATTGCCATAAACAACTGTGGATTTTTTGAAAAAACATTTCCTAGGTAAAATTTTAGGCAAGAAAATAATTATGCATGCAAGTAGGTACTTGTTGTTCTTTGCACGAACTGAGTTCACATTTGCTGCTTCAAATAGTTCGCCTAGTTCCTGGTCTAGACATTATTTATATCATATTTTATCTATAAATATTGAAAACAAAAGTATTTGGAAAAGCAGTTTATGAGTGTTTTATGTTCCGCGATTCATATTTCTACAACTCTCAGTACCTACTTATATGTGTATAACCTATGTCTACAACGTACTACCCACCCAAACATTTTTCTTTATAGTAATCTTCGGCATCTGAATATCATTTTTTGTCTTCATGCAAATAAATTCTCATCTTTTTTAGTTTAATCGGACTTCCTAGACCTAGGTCTTCATAAGCGAAGCCTTTGTTCAAATGGTGTCTACCTAAAAAATAGTGGTTCCACTAAATATTTAGCTATAATAAGAAGATAGGAGGATGTATTTAGGTTTGGCACAAGGCGTTGTACCACAAATTATAATAATACAATATTAGATCTATTATCACTATCAGTTATTGAAATTAACACACTTCGCGGAGAATCAAAGCCCTTCCAGATACCACGTTAGCAGGCAACGCAGCAACGCAGCCGAGTGCGCTGTTTTATAATTTTAGAAATTCAATAGTAACCAACACACCTAATTTTTGTTTAACGAAGTAATTAAGAAATTTTGAGAGAGGAAACAGGTTGTAGGATGTAATTTTAATAACAATTTGTTCTATTGTGAAATAGTTTAATTAAAAATCTATCAGAAAATAAACCACATCAGTATTGTATTTGGTATCAGCTCTGGCCGAACGTGCTAATCCATTGGCGTATTTAAGCAACGATTGGAATGTGAAACAGAAATTGTGAGCCGTTACATAGCATGGTAACTGCCGCCTCTCACTTTGTACTCAAAATTATTACTCAAATGCGTGTGCGGTCGCTATAATTATTAGAAATGGAAACTCCATTAGTAATAATCAACATCATTGTAAAATGCTATATTAATTTAATCATAAATATTTCTACACATTATCTATTAGTTACATTTACATAAGATTTCTATTTGAACCCAGAGCTTTCAGCAGATGTCGAACAAATGAACCATGTCCACATATACATCACATACTTTATACAATATATCTTAATCAACAATATAGTATTATTATCACTCTATTAATATTTCAGGGCACTGTCTCTTGGGTGAGGTCTCGTTCTCGGCCGGTTCTTTCCGTTTCAGTGGCTTGCTTTCCTTATCTGTCTTCATGCCGTCGACATTTGATTCATGTTCTTCAGTGTTTTGTTCGTCAGCTTCTAGCCTATCATTACTTGTCAAATCATCGTCATCGAGAGCGCTGTCTCCGGCCACCTTGTCATCATAATTAGCCTCGTCTGGTTTGTCACTGTAGTCGTTGTCATCAGTATCGGCCTCTAACCTCTCGGCCGCTTTCTGTGACGTGGCGTTATGTGCGCCTGTGTTAGAAGACGTCGCCGTCGAGGCCGTACGTTTGCTCACTGCAATACGCGCTGTCAGTGCTCTGTGCAACTGTACTATATCTGCTGGCGATCCCTGTCAAAATAAACATGTGTTAAATAGGTTACTCTTTTTACCTACTAATTAGAACTTTAAATAGATATCACATCATCTAATGGGTTTCAAACTAAACAATCCAGTACTTCATTTGTCAGACAATTAGATCCTGGTGTTAATATTTATGTGTTGTAATAGTGGCAATAGCAGCTAAGCTCTGCACTGTGAATCATACTGACAACAGTATTGTGATATAAACAAAGTATTGTAAAATTTCATTATTGTTAAAAATTTCACACACTTTGCAAGCTAAGGGTAATAATTATTGGTTTGTGCGCTTATTATCATATGGTTTGAACTGTCATAACATAATTACATAAAATAAATAAATAACAAACAAAAAACCATAACAAGATTATGTTAAACAGCTAACCCACATTTTTCACAACACAAATTATTTGCATATCTTATCAAACAACCTTGTGAACAATAGGGAACTCTGACAATGTGTTAAAAATTTACATGTTCAAAATAAAATTTCAAATGAGACTGTCCTGTTCAAATTTTCATTCCTGTAGTGTTAAACTACAATATTAGAAACATATCAGGTAATCCTCAAAATGTTGATATTTTTTATAACAAAAAAAACTACACTAAGTTATGACCCATTTAATAATACCAGCCGGTTTTACTGCCCCACTGCTGAGCAAAGGTCTCTTCTCATATATAGAAAGTATGAGCATTGATCACCACACTAATTGCTAAAGGTAATTAAGTCCAGGTTTCCTTATGATGTTTTCCTTTACAGAAATGTCTAAGAAGACACTTTATTTGGTATCATTGTTTACCTCTTTAGTAGACCTTTACTACCAAATTGTCAATGGAAGTTGCAGCATATGTAATAAACAAAGTATACCATAATGAGGAACAGTTTGACTTGCTGCTGCGCATCGGCAGCCGTGATACGGAGAGACTTGGTGCCGGCTCGCTCGACTACCATGTCGGGCCACAGTTTAGTGTTGAGCACCACGCGAAGCGACCCAGACACCCGCGCGACCAGGCGGGCCCCCGCCGCGCCGGGACCCGCCCCGGGGCCCGCGCGGCTCGCCGCGTCGTTCAAACGTAACACGCCCCGCCCGCGCTCGCGCCAGCTGCCCGCCTCCCACGCGAATAGGCGACATGAGACCTGCACCAAATCAAAACATCGTCATCCCTGTACAATCAAAGCAACTGACTCATGACATACTCTGCATATAGTTCGCTTAAAACTAACAAACTAGTTAGTTCTATTATGTGTAATGCACTTAGGATATTTTTAGTTCTAACATAACAACAGCGTACATAGTAAAATATCAGTGTCTAATAAAATGATTTCCTTACCAACAAACTTGTTAGTTTGTTGGTAAGGAAATCTGTTTTTAACAAATTTCAAACTACTTGCATTTAGATGGATTGGTTGGTCATGAGCCGCTAGTTTGATAGTACACTTATTTTCAATGATATGTCCAGAAAAAGAAACAAACCTGTAAAACATTTATCTCGCCCTCTTCGCCTGTAATAGTGTAGTTAGTGGTAGGAGGCGGTGGCTTTGCGTGTGAACGCTCGTACTCAGCCGCCGCGGCTGCTAGACCATCAGTACTGCTTATCGCTTCACTTGGATTGGTCTCCTCCTGAAATGGCCACAAACATTCATAGTAATAAATAAAAACTAAAACAACACAATAAATATGATGTTCACTAGTAAACAAGTTAACAGGTTTTTCACTTCATAAAATAAGTATAGCTAATAATAATGACACTTGCTTTAAATGATTAATTTATTAATTCATGTCTGACAACATTATTAGATCAATAATTAGAAAAATGATATGCTTTAGCATTAACAAACCTGATTTTCCTTGACAGAGGCAGCGGCACTGGTAAACAGTAACTCAGTGCTTCCATTGGATGAGCTGTGGTCTGTAGGCGCCGCGTCACCATTATTTACAGATTCTTTCAGTTCAACTCTTGCACTTAAATTCTGTCCAAATACAAAGCCTGAAGATGAGCTAGGAGCAGGCTGTACAGTAACATTTGTTATCCTTGGAGTAACATTTGCAGACCCTAGAGGTACAAACTTTGGCACTTCTGCCTCTTGAGTCTCTTTCTCTTTTAACCTCTCATCACTTGAAGTTTCTTCTTTTTTTTCTTTAGTCACATCAGTACTCGTAGGATCTGTGGCTCTCAGGAATGGATTAGCTCCAGGCTTTAGCTGAGATGGCCTTAAAATGGATCCTGCAGTTTACAAAAACAAGTTACAATGGTTACACATAAAAAACAATCTTACTGTTTTTCCCAATGCAATGAAATCTAATCAAAACATAGGTCAACAATTATAATAATAAGCATCATTTAACATTTTATTTAAACATGATTCAACATCAACATTTAAATGAAGTACACACTTAATTATCATTATCAGTATTACTTAAATGGAATCTTCCACTCACCAAATGGATTGCATGATCCTTTGTTAGAACTGGATGCTAGGCTAGCTGACCCAAACCCGCCGAGTCGGGGCTTTGCCAGAACCACTCTTGATTGAGATGACCCATTATAGAAATCTTCAATTGGTGATTTACCTAATGCAAAAATAGCACTTCAAATACACAAACATGGAATAATAGATTTTTTTAATATCTATAGTCCACAGAAATTACAGTGCCTAATGATAATGATGAGATCCTATTTTAAGTACAATGAAAGGCAACAAAATAGATTAATCACTACATATTATTCTAATAATTGAAGTGTCTGTCAATATTAATACTTAATGACACTTCTAATGAACTTAGTGTTTACATTAATTATTGTTAATTACAAAAGATTTTATAATTACTTCTTTAGGTACACTTTATATAAAAATTTAACAAAGTACAACTGCAACAATGTAAGCTCACAGTGTGCAATAAAAAATATTGAAGCGATATCTAAGGTGAATGGAAAGAACATCAATGTGCAAATTAACAATATAATAATTCAGTTTACTGTACCTGAATGTAAACTGAATTATTAATATCAGCTGAAAGTACAAACAATTAACGTTTTACATCTTGTATGACTTAAAAGAACGGAAGAATACGCAAAATAACAAAAAGCAAACTCGATGATGCAGCATGGACAAAGTGGACAAAACGTAATTTCTTCGTCCATAACGTAACTAATTATATACAAATAACTTACACAATATCAATATTAGCAAAACTTACACTAATTCAAAGTAATAGTGCGCTAAATTTAAAGAAAATTATAAACTCACCTTGCTTTGCGTCTGCCATTGTAGAATTTTAGTTTTTTTATACCTAACTAGCCTTAGAGAGAGGATACAATGACATTACTAATGAAGGCGCCATTTTGTTACTAAATAGAGCAAAGGTTTAACAAAACTGTTTTAACAATAAATAATAGATAAATCTAAAATAGTAAAGAGAAAAGATTTGAGTTTTTGTATGGTTGTTTGTTTGCAGCAATTTAACAAAAAATCTACGTTACCGATTTGAAAAATTTCGTTTATCTTATCGAAGCGAGAGCGGACCTCTAGTGATAATTAAATGAATCCCTTTTGATTGAGTTAACTTTTAAGCAAGATGCCACTAGTGGTGTTAAACCTAAACATAAAATTTGAATGACTAACAAGATTTTTATAATCATATTATCTATTTATTAAAAAAAACATTTATGTACACGCAATGATTTTTCATAAAACATGATAAAAGATAAGCGTAATCTATAAAAACTCATTGCTTTCACGTGGAAAAATACTAAATAATTTTAACGATAAAATTAATTTATGTAGTTAAACTAAAAGTAAGGACTGTAGCATCATAGCATTCTTACTTTGAACATTCGTAATTTGAGATCGTGAACATGGGTCACACTTATATTAAATAAATAAAAAGCTAATCAACACACGAAGCGAATCCTTGGCAGCGAAAGAGTTAATTTTTTTTAAGTTATTGTGCTACTTGTACTCTATGTTTACCCCTGGATGGCGCTTGTTAACTTTTGCACGAGAATGTCGAGAATGATTACTGCACAAAGAGTTGAAGAGTACTGATTTCTGAATAGATCCAACTTGCTAAGATCTCTCTATTTTTAAGTTATGTTAATTGCGCAATGTCTAAAGGTGTGC
Organism: Parascotia fuliginaria; assembly: GCA_963082885.1. Classification (NCBI taxonomy): domain Eukaryota; kingdom Metazoa; phylum Arthropoda; class Insecta; order Lepidoptera; family Erebidae; genus Parascotia; species Parascotia fuliginaria. The sequence continues at coordinate 15,420,821 of OY720176.1, read as the reverse complement.
GCCGTATAATTTAATATGTCTACCGCGGTAGGTTAACTTAACCATATTATCTTCATAAGGATGCCGCCGCCGTAGAAACTATTGAAGAAAGAATAAACAGCGAAAGGCAGCAAGATGGCCTTTATATCGCCCAACTACACAGCGCACGCCCATGCTTGGCATGCAAGCTGCCTGTCAAGGATGGTCAGTTTAATAATAGGTACTATTTGAATGGTACGTGGTTCAGTCTCAACCTACAGCTCGCATGGTACCTTCTTTTGTTACGCAATGGCAAATAGGTCTATACATTATTATACATTGTCATTGTAAAGTGACTAATATTATGTAAACATTTTAGATAACTATACTAAAGAATAAGGATCGTTGCTGAGTCAGAAGAGTTACCAGTGACCGCGGACCACAAGAACGACCTGATAAAGGTGACGAGCAATCTATGGTTGAAGGCGGCTTACAAAAGATCAAAGTGATTTTTTTTTTTTCACTTTTCTTTAGTTGGCTCTAATTCTCCCACTATCTTTTGCCTATGTTCTCATTTTTTTTTTATATATATTTATATATTAGCCTAACAAAATGACTCCACCCCGCCTGATGGTAAGCAGTCTGTGGAATCCAGAAGTGGTGGCCACCATACCAAAAGCTAATCGTCTTAAACTGCTGGTATGGTGGCCTCCACTATGTCAGCTAGGAATGGGGTTAGGGGAAGGGAATGAGGGAGGTAAGGAAAGAGGAAAGGGGGGAAATTGGGCTTCCGGCACTCTCACTCACCGAACGAAACGCAGTAGTAAGGATATTACTTCTCTTAAGTCGATCTTCTATGAGAGGGTAGTACCTCCCCGGACGATCCAGCCCATTTATGCTGAAACCAGCGTTGATCTACTACCGTCAAAATGTCTCATGAAATAATAAATCATTAAAACATAAATCTGTGCTAACATGCGTAGTGGGTCCCTAGATTATTACAGGATTAGTAGATTATACAGTCCTACCACACCTTTTATAGCAATCTTATTATAACCTTACTTTGTCTCTATTCTATCCTGGTTTTTAATCGTACAAAAGAAAAAGACAAAACACAAAGTAAGATTAAAATGTATTATTTTATTCTTACTTTGTGTTTTGTCTTTTTGCTATAGGAGGTGGTGGTATACCCCCTGGTTAAATAAACTCTTGTATTGTGATTCTCAGCACTACGGAGTGATGCCCAAGGATCAGATTATTCAGGTCAGAAGATATTGAAAGCTCGTCTAGTTGTATTGAGGAATTTAGTTAACTTTTAAGCAACTGTGAAAAAAAAAAAATTTGTGAAAATATTTTAGGGGAAGTCTATCCTGTAATTGATAATTGAAGAAATGATGATTTCCTACATCGTAAGGCAATAATCTTTACTTCTATATCTATACTGTTATGAAGCAGAAAAGTTTGTTTGTTTGTTTGAACGCGTTAATATCCGGAACTACCAGTCGGATTTCAATAATTCTTTTTGCGTTTGATAGCCCAGTTCTTGGGGAAGGTTATGGGCTATCTATTACAACATAACAGCACGCTATTTATGACGGGAGTGGAGCAATAACCAAAGATGTAACTAAACGCGGGTGAAACCACGCTGCTGGAAGCTAGTGTAAAAGATAAATTTTGAAAGTACTTACATAATTGCATAATTTTTTTTTATACCTACCACTTTGGTGGCAAACAAGCATACGTCCCATCCCACCTGATGGTAAGTGGTAATCATAACCTATAGAGATGGCTGTGTTTTCCAAGCATCGCAATAGTAATAATGCTTAGAAAATACAACCAACTCGATGCCGACCACGGAGAAGGGGATGAGAAAGGAAAAGGACCGAGAGGGTATTTGGGCTGCCGGTGCTCTCACTCGCCGAACGGAATACATTAGCGTGAAAACTAATGTTCTTACGTCGATCTTCTATGAGAGACAACTGTATTGGTTTCGACCCTAACTTAGAATTACAAAAATAAATTTACAGATTGTATTAATACTAATATTCTTTTACTATTCAGGACTAATAATCATTTATTTTATACTATAATTATTAATCGTATCTAATAACGACTACAGTTGCTGGATAGGTACCAAAAATAGTTTTATTTAGAAATAGAATTAAAAATGCTTGTATATAAATTTTTGAAAACTTTTTGTTGACTACAACATAACCAATTACAAAATTCATATTCTAAACTATAAACGTGGTTCTTCTTTTAAAGTTCTTGGCCTTGTATTAACCCTGTTAACCAGATAGTCTAAGTTAATAAGCGCCACCTAGAACAAAAACAAGAACATGATAAAAATTAAACCTAATGACAAGAACATGTTAAAAATTAAACCTAATGACAAGAACATGTTAAAAATTAAACCGTATGTATCTATTGAACAATACACGAAAACAGTACACAAATTATTGATATAATTCATTTTGCATACTTAATCTAATATATAAAATTCTCGTGCCACGGTGTTTGAAATTAAACTCCTCCGAAATGGCTCAACCGATTTTCGTGAAATTTTGTGTTCATACCGGCTAGGGTGGAGAATCGGACAACATCCCCCATTTTTCATCTACTTAAATGTTAAGGGTGGTCCACCCTTACATTTTTTATGATACAGCATATAAAAATACATACAATCCTAAATTTTCACCCCTCTACGATCATCCCCTATTTATTATTTATTACGCCTAAGCGTGTGAAAAGGGATGAAAACGATTATATGAAACTTCTTCATAGTTTTGAAATTTTGTTTTGGAAAACTTCTATTAAAATAAAAGGGAAAGGATATGGGGGAGGGGGAGAGGGTAGGGAGGGGGAGGGGGGAGAGAGGGGAAAAGCGGAATGGTGGAGTGGGGAAGAAGGAGGAAGGGGAAGGGTAAAGTTATTGTAGTGAAAATTTGCATATGAGAGATATCTGTAGGTAGGTGAAAGAGGGTTTGTAGAATGTTAGATTAGAAATAGTACAAAAAACAGAATAAAATAATATAAAAAATGTGTATTGGAAAAAAAGATATTCACGCTAGCGAAGCCGCGGGCAAAAGCTAGTATAATATAATATGTTACCTAACTAAATTAGTCTAATGACAATGAAAAACAACATTTCATTGTGACAATACAGTATTTTTACTAGCGCAAAGCGTTTGCTTGTACTCCATCCGTGTACGGCACAGACTAAGTAGAGAACAAGTTGTGTACGGTTTGATTGAGGGTTTGATGGTCCTTGCTCTGAAGTTTGATGGCTTGACAATATTTACTTAACCCATCATCACCTCGCGAGATCATTAAATCGCTTACTGAAGGCCAAGTCCGAACTAATGAAACTAATGCACAGGGCTTATGGATGACACTAGATAGTAATAAAATTATAGCGTTGTAAAGCTAAAATCATTAATTCAATTCATAAATTTAATTTAAGTTCTAATGACATTGGTAAATTTACATTTAAACAATTACAAAATTTATTAAAAAATATCACGAATCTCTTAATTTTCTATCGTTCAATTATTATTTTATTAAATTACCTAGTAGCTATTAACTCTACATTTGCATATTTTACTATTTTTAATTTATTGTAGTTTTATTCTATTATATTAATATCAAAATCAACGATAATGTGACCACTACGTTTAATCATAATTATAACAGAAAGTTGTGTACTGCCGAACGTAGGATGGGTAGGCCTCCCTAATAGCAATCACCGTATTATTTTAAATCTTAATAATATTATCGATTCTTTATTTTAGATTTTAGTAACATCTTTGCGTCAGGTGTCAGATTGCTGTAAAGACTTGTATTCATGATCAAAAGAAAAATAAAAAAAAAACGGCAGTCATTTAGACGTCACTGTCAGTCTAATTATTAATCAGTCAAGGGAGTTTGTGCTAAAACTTTAATTATTTAAATTTAAGGATTTAATTGTTTTATCAAAGTTTACTATTCATTTTTATAATTGGATAGAAGAATATTTATAATTTTTCATTCCTTGAATTGGCTGACATCAGGAAGGCCAGTTGTTACCAATAAGAAGAAGAAAATAAAAATTAGCAAATCTACCATGTTTATTGGGAACTACAATTAGCTACATTCTAGGCGTGGAGATAAAGAATCATGTAGAGTGTATGTGTATCATAATATGGTTGTGTTACATGCCATGAATAAATGAAGTGCCAATATGCTATAAAGCATGTAGGTATTCGAATTTTATATAATATATTCTCAAAATTTACATGTATTAATTCTTGAAAACCACCATTGAGAGTAACTACCTACTGACTTCGGGCATCATAAACTATCTGAATAAGTTTATCAGGTAAGATAAAATTTTTCACACTCCCACTATTTACACTAATGAAGAAGTTATTTACATTTTTATTTTATGTTTAGATAAATCCTTATGACAACTATTCGTTGATTGTAGATTAAATAGTCATTGACAATAAAGCTTCAGCTGCAAAAGCAGCTGATCGAGTGTACAATCCACTGGTTAAAAAACATACTCTTGAATTCAGCTTGAAATATGCTATGAGACATGCTTTTATATTATATCAAACTACCAACCAAGGTAGAGTTACATTATAATTATTATTTTAAATATCCACACTTTATAAAATGGGGTTCTATAGTCTCTGCTTATCCCATTAATGGGAGACAGGCATAAAATGATGTATGTATGTGTTATTAATTATACAGTAGAATTAACAGGCTAAATCATATATCTGTTGTAAAAATAGAAGTGACCTGAGTGCATTACATAATTATACCTCCTACTCCAGAGCTGGTAAAGATATTTTCAATTCTAAATTAGCTTGTAAAAATCACCTATTGGTAATTAATTTTATGAAATGTACCTAGTATAGGATTAATAATAGTGTTTTATGTAGGTATCAAAAGTAAAAATATATAGTTATGTTTTGACTGCAAAAATAAAGCAAAAAAATCAAAAACAGAATTGCTGACAATCAAAATAGTTAACTCTGAATTTTGATTGTCAGCAATTCCATGTTTTTGATGTTTTCACACTATTTTTGCAGTTAAATCTGATTACATTACAAAACTTGGGATACTTCAAGAGTGTAGGCCAAAATCTTCAGACCAATAAAAGTAATGTGTTAGAAAATATAGTATAAAAAAATTAAAATGTGATTTTTAATGCAGTATGAAGTCAATATTTTTTGGGTTAAAACAAATAAATTAGAGTAATCAATCCCAATGAGTGCTAAAATATTAAGTTCTGTAAAATATGCCATTACCATAATAAAGTAAGTACAGAATATTGTCACATTCATTGCTGTGCAGATGAAAATCATCACAAATGCAACCAAGATGTTGTTGATGTTGTTTGTGTTTATATTTTTTTTTTATAGATTCGAAGTAGTATACCGATTTCTTAGCATAACCACAGAATAGATAATAGTAGTGTAACCTTTTTTTATCAAATTTCAAAAACAAGACATCTTACTTGTTACACTATTTTTTTTTTTTTTTTTTTTTTTTTTTTTTTTATTGCCTATAGTGGCAGACGAGCCAACAGCCCACCTGATGGTAAGTGGAAACTGTCGCTCATAGACTTCTGCAATGCCAGGGGCTCTGCGAAGCCGCTGCCTACCGTGATATTAATGCTCTCTTTAAACCTCGTTTGAAGAAGGACATGTCATAGCGCTCGGGAAACACCGCAGCTGGTAGTTCGTTCCAGAGCCTGCACGTACGTGGGAGAAATGAACGCTGAAAACGAACCGTGCTAGACGAGATCGTGTCCAGGTAGTATGGATGAACTTTGCTGCGATGTCGAGTGGTGCGATGATAGAAAGGAGACGATGGCACCAAGTCAAACAGTTCCTCAGAGCACTCCCCGTTGAACATACGATAGAGCACGCATAGAGAGCCAAAGTCCCTCCGCTGCTCCAGTGACTCCAATTTGTCTGTGAGATTGGGATCATCGACGATTCGAACAGCTCGCCGTTGGAGGGAGTCAAGTGGGTCGAGCTGGTATTTGGGGGCTCCTGCCCACAGGTGAGAACAGTACTCCACGTGCGGTCGGACTTGTGCTTTGTATAGCACAAGCCGTTGAGATGACGTAAAGTACCGTCTGGCTCTGTTCAGGACGCCCAGCTTTTTGCTCGCCAGTTTGGCTTTGTCTTCCAAATGACTCCCAAATTGGACCTTGCTGGATATTTGAACGCCGAGGATCCCAATGTCATCGGAGATACGGAGAGAAACTCCTTGGAACTGAGGCACCATAACAAAAGGGTCCTTCTTCGCAGTGAACGCGCATACTTGTGTCTTCGTGGGGTTGAAATGAACTAAGTTCTTCTCACCCCATTCGAGAGCCCGCCCGAGAGAGCCCTCAACTTCAGACACAAGTTGTAACCGTCTCTCATGCACGGAGCTCCGAGGGACATTCTGTTGGCTAGTGTACCGCGCGTCACCCGTGCTGTCATCTGCATAGCAATGCATGTTCTCAATGGTTAACATGTCATTGATATGCAGAATAAACAGCGTTGGGGAAAGCACTGAGCCTTGTGGTACGCCAGCATTAACCATCATGGTATCGGAGCAAGCACCATCAACAAGGACCCTAATGCTCCGACCATCCAGGAAGCTGGCGATCCATCTGCAGAGTCCCTCGGGGATTCCATAGGATGGTAGCTTCGATAGAAGTGCTTTGTGCCAGACCCTGTCAAACGCCTTGGCAATATCAAGGCTGACAGCCAGAGCTTCACCCTTGCCCTCCAAGGCTTCTGCCCAACGGTGTGTGAGGTACACGAGAAGATCACCAGCTGACCGACCGTTACGGAAACCGTACTGGCGGTCGCTTATCAGCTGGTGCTCCTCAAGGTACCTCAGGAGTTGGGAGTTGATAACTCGTTCCAGAACCTTGGACAGCAAGGATGTTATCGCTATCGGTCTGTAGTTTGACGGGTCCGACCGGTCACCCTTTTTAGGGATCGGGTGGACGTTAGCTACCTTCCACGAAGATGGAACCCTATTAGCGGTATATGAGAGACGATAAAGGCGCGTTAAAACGGGAGTCAACTCAGGGGCGCACGTCTTCAGAACCACTGCGGGGACGCCATCTGGTCCACTCGACTTGTTGACATCTAGGAGCCTGAGCTCTCGCCTGACCGCGCGTTGAGTGATGCGGATTTCCGGCATTGAGCTTTCACACCGTGAGATGTTGGGTGGTGTGACTCCCCCGTCGTCTAGAGTCGAGTTCGAGGCAAAGAATTGGCCTAAAGTGTCAGCCTTTTCCTTTGCACTATGGACCAGTATGTCGTCTTGTTTGCGCAGTGGCGGGAGATTGGACGAGCAGAAGTTGCCTTGGGCAGCCTTGGCGAGAGACCAGAATGCACGGCTCCCTGAAGGATAGCTTTCTAGCCTCTCGCCAATTCTGGCAACGTGTTCTGCTTTGGCCTCAGCGATAACCTTCTTGTTGAATCTGGAAGCGGCATTGAACTTACGCTTCTCTTCGCTGACCCGCGGGTCCTGGCGTTGCCTAGCACTGTTCCAGGCCCTATATGCGGACTGCTTAAGGTGCGTCGCCTGCCTGCAGGTTTTGTTAAACCAGGGGCGACTGCGACCGCCGACCGGAATTTTTGCGTTGGGGATGAATAATTCCATCCCCTGAAGCACCGTATCGGTAATGCAGTCCGCACATGTGTCGGGATTTCCGGAGGAGAAGCAAAGCCGCTTCCATGGGTAGGACGCGAAAAATTCACGAAGCCCATCCCAATCTGCTGAGCTATATCGCCAGACTCTGCGAGACCCGGTTGCCGAAGAGCGATCGGGTCTCACAACAGGGGCTTTACTACGGATAAGGCAGTGGTCAGATGATCCGAGTGGAGCATCGACCACTACCCCATAGCCGTTTGGGTGAGTAGTCAGCAGAAGATCCAACAAAGAAGGTTCATGACCCTCTACGTCTGGAATGCGGGTGGGCTGCATTACCAGTTGAGAGAGGCCATAGGCCGAGGCCATATTGAAGACAGTTCTGCCCGGGAGGTCAGTGGTCCGGGACCCCAGACATTCTTTATGGTGAACGTTGAAATCACCTAGGACCACCACCTCCGCAGACGGATGCTGTTCCAATATTTGGTCAATCCCCCCTTGGACGTTCTCGGTTATTTGGGTGACTCCCATATCACTGGCCGGAGACCTGTAAAGGCACGAGTAGATTCGGGTAAGACCCCCATGGTCTACCCGCAGCCATAATAATGATAGGTCCCGGCGTTCGAGGGCCCGAAGGCGGCGACAGCAGATATCACCCCGTACGAAAACGCACACCCCAGCCTTCCGGTGGAAAGCATGTTCCAGCTCGTAGCCGGGGTATTTAAGGTGGTTCCGACGAAATTTCGACGAAATCCGCTACTTTCATCTCGATAATTGAGTAGATTCTAATGCTATTTATTCTTTTTTTTTTTGCCAACAATATACTTTGATTCATGAACTTTAGAATAGTAGAAGAATTATTTACAATAATTGATTATATAACTTATACCAACGATATTAAAACAACGTGATTTCACTTATTTCGAAATATTACTTTGTAATTACTATAGTTATAAATATAAAAGTTATATTGAATCAACCGGAATAAACCAAATGTCAACTCTGTAGGTTTATTTCATTTATTAGGATAATGTTTCAATAGTTATTGATAATTTGGCTGAATCAGCGTCGCAGGGGCTCTGCGCGGGCGACGGGAGGCAGAACGGCAGAGCGGCGCAAGCCCTTCTGACGGACGGACGTATGCGGTTTTTTTAAAAATTATTTACGTAATTCAATAATTGCAAATAAATAATATCAAAAAAAATATTGTGTGGATAGATTTAGTGTTGCAAATAAATTGGATTAGTTATTTAGATATTTTTAGTGTATTAAATACGTAGGTATTTACCTACATTTATTATTATTTTTCATCAAAATGACTAAAATTTCACGACTGAAACAAATACAAATGCAAAGGATTCAATAATAGAATATCCTGTAAGTAGGTATATACCTACCTTCATATTTTTAGTAAAATACCTTCTTTGAGATACTTACCTAGGATATCCTTTAATTATGTTTAGTTCCACGTAAACTAGGTAGCAGGTGGTGAGCCTATTGTCGCTCGTGATAAGATCAAGGCAACACCAGGCCTCAAGAATCAGTAAATTCCTGCTGTTATATACCCTAGGGGTATGAATATGAGCTTGCTACAATATTGTCTATGTCTACTATCATTTCGAACTAGGTGTGTGGTAGGTGGGCACATGAGTAAAATATCTAACTTGGATATTTACTCATGTGGCAAGGGCGCTTTTCGATTCCGACCGACGCGACGCGACGACGGCGACGCCGGCGTAGGTACGAGGTGCTTCGGTCGGAACACGAACGTCGGCGTCGGTCGTACAACTAGCATAGAACTCAAATTACAATGATTATACGTGACATGCGTCGGTTTGCGACCTAGTTAGGTACCTACACAAAACAACCATACACGCTGCTGTTAGCTACCTAACTATCTACGTTATCTTGCACGAGCATAAATACCTATACATTCTATATATACATACGGTGTGTACTTGAATATTCTATCGGTAAGTAATACCGATAAAATATTCAAGTATTTACCTCGTTAGATTTTTTTTCATGAGCTGATAAAATCAGTGATAAGCTGATAAGATACTAGGCTAAAGTAAATACCTACCCTTCTACTTTCAATGCATCTTATTTTGATTTATTTATTTGATTGCAAGAAAGGAAGAAAAAAGGCTTTACAAAACGTCTTAGTCTCTAACCAAACTAAAATATTTGAAGACTGTGAAATTATCACAATTAGGTAAATTAAAAATCCTTCTCTCTGTTCCTTTATTATCGTACTATATGAATTTTTAATCCTAAAATTAAATAATATATTGTTGAGTGCCTACTGGACATAACAAAACTAATACCGTATTTTTCGAGTAATAGGTGTATGTAGAAAGTAATAGACCCGGCACGGTGGCACAGTATTAAGAATTCTACTCTTTTTTGTACAGTCTTTACCTAACTAGGTAAAGGCAAAAGAATTATGGTTTAGCACTCTATGTATGTATGTATGTATGTATGTATGTATCTTTATTATATTATATTATAAGTGTATGTACTGTAAAACTACCCCGTGACGTCGTCCGCATGGATCCGTTACTTAGCGATAATATTACATTAGTTCTACTTTACCGATTTTGCATTATATTATACATTTACAATACTACAATATGTACGTACATACAAATATACACACAAATGTACACATATATTTGTATGTACATATTGAAGTAATCTATACTTATAATGAATCTCTAGCGAGGTAATTTTCACGGTACATCCAAATCACTCAAACAGTGGGTACAATGCGTCTACTTTGGCAATTGTTCGTGTTACTTATTTTGCTAAGGGTACATGATATTGTGTACCTTACGTACGGGCACTTACTAGAAGATAATCAACATTTATTTATTTATTGAAAAAGTGTTTACAATATCATTACAGATAAAAACCCAATACGATATCATAAAAAACCTAAAATTAAAAACACTAATTACTAAATAAATATATCTAGTTATCCAATACTATACATTTTTGTGCAACATCCTTGAATTTTGATAGGGTACATTGAAAAATATCAATTTCTATAGAAATAATGATATACACATAGGAATGATGACGCTTTGTTTAAAGCATGTGTAACTGAAAATCCTTATCAGCTCCGTCATTTGAATTCAGTTTTGCTGGTGAATGGTGCTGTTTCAAATTCAGTGCAGTGGTGGCCATACAGAGTAAAGATACTGTGGGAGAAAAAGGAAATAAAGAGGACCGAGGAGGTAACTATGCCTTCGGACCACTGACTTTCAGACAAAACTTACACTTTACGTCGTTATGTACATCTCCAGCCAAACCGTCCCGCTTATTCTAAAAGATCTACTTCCGTAAAATTTTTGCTAGCTATACAATATACAGAACGATTTACTGAAGTTATATTTGTGATATCCAGTTGAACCGAAAATAAATAAGGAAAATGAAAATATGTTAATTCATATAGGTTAATTAAATTAACACTTATGAACGTCAAAGTTTACAAAATGTCAGCAAATTAACCTACAACCAGTTCGCTGACAAAGTAGAGCCATGAGAAGAACTGGCAAGAAACTCAAGCCACTCATTTTAATCGCCAGGTTATTACAATTTTTGTAAGTTACAGTTTCAAGTAGCATGCAAAGTGACACAGGCAATACACTTAACTCTATAGGTAATTAAATACTTACAGATTTCTATGTTGCAAAGAAAAAATAAAAAGTAAAATGCGTGCTTTACAGGCTGCCTCAATTTGCATATTGCTACAAAAGTACGAAAAGTCAGGGAGAAGTCAAGAGGAGTCAAGGGAAAGCCAGGGAGAAGCAAGGGAGAAGTGAAGAGAAAGTGAGGGGAATGTGAGAGGAAAGTGAGAGGAAAGTGAGAGGAAAGTGAGGAAAGTGACGGGGAAGTTAGGGGAAGTGAGGGAGAAGTGAGGTGGAAGTGCGGGAGAAGTGAGGGGGAAGTTAGGGGAAGTTAGAAGTGAGGGGAAGTGAGTGGAAGTGAGGGGAAGTGAGTGGAAGTGAGGGGAAAGTGAGGGGGAAGTGAGGAGGAAGTGAGGAGTGAGGGAAAAGTGAGGAGTAAATGAGGAGGAAGTGAGAGGAAAGTGAAGGGGAAGTAAGGGAGATGGGAGAGGAAGGGAGGGGGAAGGGACAAGGCAGGAGCTCTCGAATGCAGGGAAAGGGATAAGAAGTGATAAGAAGGGAGAAGAAAATGAGGGGAACGAAGGAGAAGAAATGGGGAAGTGCTAGAGAAGAGAGGAGAAAGCGAGGAGGCAAGGTAGAGAGAAGTGGAGGAAAGGGCAAGAGATGCTCGAGGAGAGGCAAGGGATGCTGAAGGAGGTGAAGAGGAGAAGAGGGAGGTGAGGAGAGAAGCGGAAACTGTGGAGAGTGGAGAAAAAGAGCGATAGGGAATGAGGGGAAGGGAAAAGTTATTGTAGTGAATATTTGCCTTTGTGTATTGCATTTTTTTTTTACGAGGGATATCTTTAGGTAGGTGAAAGAGGGTTTGTATGAATGGGAGATTAAAAATACTATGGAAAACAGTATTTAAACAATATAAAAATGTCTATTGGAAAAATCAATATTCACGCGAGCGAAGCCGCGGGCAAAAGCTATCTATATACATAAAAGCAAAAGGTCACTCACTCACTCATCACGAAATCTCAGAAACAACAAGTGCTAGGAATCTCAGACTTTGCATGATCGTTCCTATTAGGATATAGGTGCTCACTTAGACGGGATTTTGCAAAATCCATCCTCTATGGGTGTATAAAGGGGTGACAAAGTTTGTATGAAACTTCTATAGTTTTTATAGTAGGATTACCAAATTACTAGAAAATACTCTTTTTTTAATATTCAGAAACTACCCTTATTAAGTGAGCAAATAAGAGTCGAAGTTTGTGTGAAAGTGGTTCATCAGTTTTAGCGGTAGCGGGTTTAAATGAGATTCGCCATAGAGATGGATAATACTGATATTTATTACTGATACAATGTACGGTTGCCGTAAAATCTGGCACCCATCTGAATTTTCACGCGAACGAAGTCGCGGGCAACAGCTAGTCTATAATATGTATGTATTTACAAAAAAAAAAAGTATATAAGTAGTATATCAGTTGTTTAGTACCCATAACACAAGCAAATATAATTGCTTAATTTGGGGCTAAGATGGCTCTGTGTGAATGTGGTAGAATATTATTATTATATTATAGTTATAAGGTGCATTTTATGCTTTTTGTTTAATTATCTCAATTTTGGCATATGTGTGGATTGGTTCCTTTTTGCATAAGTAGGTCCAATTGTTTTTTTATGCTTATTAGTTTAAAGTGTAAGTTAAACTTACTTGTGATTTTTATTATTAGTATCTACATTTGTTTTTATTATAAAGTGGTTTGTAAGTCAATTTAAATTTTATAAAAACCATGTTTTAAATTTATAATAATTGATGCGATACCTATAATCTTGTTTTAAGGGAAGTTTTGTGTTAGTTGTAAGTTTAAAAAATGAGTGTATTTTAATAACTTTTAACTTCAGTTTGATCGATAATGATCTAATACTTTATAATTCTGTTGCGTTAAAATGCCGTTAAACTATAAGGTTTTAAGTTTAACCGCGTTTAAGCGTAACAATGAATCAAGTTTTGTACTCTTATTTAAACACATTTATAGACTACCAGACTTAAAAGCAGTGAACGGACGTTAACCACGTTTAACATGAGGTAGTTCCACAAGTATTAATGATAAGCTAAATTGACATTATGTGCTATACCGACATTTTAGTTACAATTAAGTTCTTTTGTTTTTTAGGTTTTTAACAAACAATATTTTTTATGAAATAGAGACACTAAAATGCCGTTACGCTAAGCGTAGTGGCATTTTAGCCGCTGATCTATTAGATTTTTGTAACACCAATGGTATACTAAAACGCAAAAAAACGTTTTATTATAAAATTTAATTATATTTACAAACTGACAGGAGAATAAATTGAAAGTATTTCATTTGATCTATATCTTGGTACCTTTAAATCTCAAATAATTGTTGTCATTTGTAAGTGACAACGGTTTCAATTTTTGCCGCGTTTTTTGAGTGTTTACTCAAAACTCGACTTTGGCAGTTAACGGCATTTTAGTTATACCACGGTAGAGCTGGATTTTGAGTTTATTGGTTTAACCCACAGTAGTTATTTTTATTTCTACTACATATTTAACAAACGTCATGATTCTAAACACTCATCTTTGCTTTCGCTACTATATAAATAATAAATATATAAATAATATATACTAAAAAATATACATACTTACTAAACGAAATAATAAAAGATACTAAAAAAATAATTCATTATTTTCGCGTCTATCAGATTTTAGCTCTGCGGTTTCGGACAAGTAAGGTCATTGTCTTATAGTTGTGCTACTGCTACTTGACGCTAGAGGGCGGACTCGCACGCAATGTTTTTTTCGGGTGAGGCGCGGGGTGGTGAGGAAGCGAAACGCTCAAGGTCATATGTGACGGAACGCCCTTAAGGTACGATATATCATCCGGGGTACATATCTGCGTCTCCGTTAAAAAGAGCAAGGCAGGCCGCGCCGACTCAAGGTGTTGATGGACGGCGTCGAGATTACTGTGAAGACCCCTGATATTGCAGAAATCCATTGTAAATGTGGATTTGGTGTCCGCCGTAGATACGTTGCTCTTTCTCTTTCTTGTAGCCATGGTTTGTAGAGAGAGTGGGGGTGAGGTGTAAGCATTATAATTTTCCTCATAATATTGCCTACCCTTCCAGTTTTTTTTTACAGTTTGACTATTTCTTATCAGTAGGATAAAGATTGTATCTTTCAAATGCTTACATAATATAAATATTTTTTTTGCAATATAAGCATGATTATGTAGTTAACATGCAGATAAGGCTATGAACTTTAAATGTCAGAAGGATTCAATTTATTAAGAAAAATGTTTTAAATACTCCCTTATGGCCATAATAATAACTGACTGTTAGATACTAGTTTCTTTCATGTTCAGGCATTATAAAGATTGATGATATGAAATTTTCTAAGTAAAGATGTTTTGGGTCGAATAGGTTTTAGGCAAAACTGCAGTTTCATTTGGTCATCATATTAAGTAAATATGAGGTTTTGCATAACCCATTAAGAATTTTTATGCTGCTTTCATGTTGTTGAGTGGTATCCAGTCCTGAAGAGGGAATGTATTGTGGTCGCAGTAGACATCCAAAGCCGTGGTACGTCTGACGCTTCTGATGTACATGAGCCAGTTACTGTTTAAGATAAAGAGGGTCGCTAAATTATCTGCCAACTAAGCTATGAAACAAATAGACTTGTTATTTTTTCCTATAAAATTATTTGTACCATATATGTATAAATATTTTTTACTTTTCCAAAAATAAATCCGCGACTATGGTGTTATTGCTCTTATGAGGGTGTGATCATAACATGTTCCGCTGCTGTGGACTCAGTATGAGCACGTCTTTACTGTGTGGCCCAACATAGTAAGTTTTATAATAATTATATATTTTTAAATAATTAAATCTAAAATAGGAAACAGCAAAAAAAAAATGTGAGTTCTTAAAATGCAAGTCACTATACTGTGTAACCCAAAGTCAATGGAGTCACATTCTGGGTGCATTATCATTGGTAAGGATGAACCGCGAGTCAAATAAACGAGATGCATTATTAACTAGATAGTTACTTACCACAAACCGCACTATGGTACTGTATCAATCGTACTAATAATTTATATGCGAAAGTTTGTGTGTGTATGTTTGTTGGTTTGTTTGTTTGTTTGTTTGTTTGTTTGTTTGTTACCACTCAGCGCCTAAACGTCTGAACCGATTTCGATAAAAACTGGTATGTAGATAGATTCGATGCCGGAGATAGACACAGGCTACTTTTTATCCCGAAAATCGCTTTGGTTCCCGAGGGATACAAAACATATTTTACGCTCGGGAAAAGTCGTGGCGCGCAGCTATTTTACAATAAATTTAAACAATAAGCTTATTGTGCAGCTTTCGTAAGAGATTTTTTAATTAAAAATCCAATAGTGACAGCCAAATTAGGGGTTCGCCTGACTGACACTTACGATAACCACGTCGACGTTTCTGTCTCTCTGATTGTTTTCCTATCTTGAGGGTAACACGGGCGTGTTACTCAGATATAAAAGAAAAGAAGAAATTAGAGTCAAATGCAGCACTGAACATGTATAACAATAACAAAATGTATGTAACTCTTTAGCAAATACTCTGCATTATCAAACTGTGTAAAAATCTGCATCAGCTCCATTTCAATTTTATTGGCAACATTATTTAGTATGTGCACTTGCTTTTTGCGGGTAATATTTTTACTCACACAATTTGATTGAAGCTTGAACACACGATAAACTAATGTCAATTACTATTTAACTACCACTACAAATATCCATCAGATGAACTGACGTTATGTTACTAAGAAAAATAAGGTTAATATGATTCACACGTGCCTTTTCGTTGTCTTCTCACTTCTCATCCATTTCAACCATTCTTCCGAATATTTAGAATCGACACCTGCTCCTCTTGTTGCTCTTCATTTTTGAACTAAACTTTGATCCTGCCCACGTCATCTCTCGCACAATCTATTCGCCTTTTCATTGACCCTTTTCACAAGCACTTCACGCAACATTCTTCAACAAGATTGTTAATGTCAATTATAAAAGCTTCCAGTGATGTTAAGAATTTGCCTGTATTACAATAGTTTTAACTCAAAATCTATGTCGAATTTTAATTCATCTGTAACACCTGATTTGGCAGAACTTCTCAAACCTTTCACTACGGAACACTGAGAAGATTTTGATATACAATCATGTAACTTAAATTATGAATGACCTTTCTAAAAACACTTGCAAAGGATAATAAATTATTAATATGTGACAGATGGTACCGACTGTTTGGAATTACTATGCGTACTGATTTTAGGTTCAAAATTCGCCAAGTAAAATGTGATAGGTGAATGCTGAGTCACTATGATTCGGTGAGTTCGGCGCGGACAGCGGCTGGGCCGCGCGGCTCAGGCGGGCTGCGGCGGTAGTCGGTGTGGCTGTATTGTCGCGACGAGTGACTGCGTGCGCGACTTGTTTATGTTCTTCTAAACATTTCAGTATTTTCAGTGGCATTCGGTCGCCATTCAATATGACATACCAGTATATTCTCTGATATATTGAGTCGTGTTGCTGCCCTATTAATATATTTTTCTGTGATAGTGAATGAAAAAAAGGTTCTGAGTAATCGGCAATTATTGCTATAATTTGTGATTTAAATTAATAGTGTTTTTAAGTGATACGAAGATCTTTTATAGTTTAAGTGATCATGAAATTAGTTAATCCTGACACTGGAATACCCTATCCTCACAGCATGGGTAAACATTTATTTAATTATTATTTACTCCACTTTTTGCCCACGCTTCACCAGCTATTTTGGGTCTCATATTACAGACAGGGCGAAACTGCACGCTATTGCGAGTTGCCATTTACCGATCAGAGAGATACCATTATAATAAAAAAACTAAACAAAAATATCGTCAGTGTGATGTAGCAAAATTCTAAATATAGTAAGTAGTTTTAGTTACAAAAAACATCTATGTTTAGTCTTGTCATAAAAAAATCTTATAAATGGGTTAAATAAATCTAAAACGTTTATCCATTTGACATTTTTAAGTTTTTATGAGCACCTATATCTAAAATGAGCCTCAATTAGTTTATATATTACTAGCTTTCCGCGGCGCGCTTTCACCCGCGTCTTTCCTTACTGCTCTGCTCCCGTCGCCAGTAGCGTGATGTTACATACCTAGGCTATAACTTTCCTCGAGAACTGGGCTATCATACGCAAAAAGAATTTTTCAAATCTGACTGGTAATTCTAGAGGTTAGCGCGTCAAACAAACAAACAAACTGTTCTGCTTTATATAATAGATGTAAATAAAAGTAGCTTACTATTCGATTAAGATCCGTTTGGCATCCAGGATGCTATCGGTACAGGGAGCAACGCACAACGACGGTGCGGTGTGATTAGACCGCGATGGCCACCTAAACAAGAACACACTGTTCTTTCAGACTTGAGAATCTTTCAAACTTGAGAACCACTGGTTCGATATTGTAATATATAATATGTTTTAATTTAACAATTTAGAATATGAAAATATCGAAAATCCTTAATTTAATACAATTTGACTGCACATTTATGACGCAGCAACTGCTTAGAATGCATGAATTGCATTGCGATGTAGGTACAACCGAAGCGATCTTTATAATTCAGGGGCCCTATCACAACCTCCTTTAGCAATCTTATTATACCTAACCTTACTTTGCTTCTATCTTTATTTTTAATGGTACAAAAGAAAAAGACAAAACACATAGTAAGATTAAAATAATACTGCTTTATGAGGTTGGTTTTGTTAGGCCTCCAGAGCTCAGATCTTGCCGATGTAGCAATTACTACTGTTCTCTACCTTCTTTTTGACCTGTTGATACAACTTCAAAATTCTCTTTGAGGTTTATGTATGTCTTACTTAGCGTATGGATACTAATGTTATAAATTGATAACACTCAATGATTTACAAGATCACCCCGCCTAATTACTACTGCACGCCGAAGGTACAAAAATTGTTTGATTCATGCATTGCGGTTGCGATTCATATCAATGTCTGTCAAATATACACAAACACCGCGATATAGGAATTAATTTTAGTTCTTGAGTCATTTGGGAAAATAGGTACTTACCTATCAAAATAAAATAATTTATAAACAGTCGTGTGACCCAGATGGAAAATCGAAACGAATGGTGGTGCTAGTATTTCTAATCATAATGTCACTACAAAAACGGACTACAATAAAAAAATAAAGTTGTTAGGTTTTTGCTAATTAATACAGTCCTTTCCTGGTAATTTAAGTGGGTCAATAGTAATTAGAAACCAAGATCAACTTTTGTCTCGTGATCAATTGACTATTTTACTGATTTTGTCCCAACGAACTTTACCAACTTTTCTGTGTACAGCTCGCATTCGATATTGCTATTCGTATCATCCCACTGCTAGGCAAAGCCTTCAGCCTAAAATCTGATAATCTTGGTTATTTCTTTAACTGACTGATTCTAGTCCTTGTCAGAAAATCAGTAAATTTTATCCCTATAAAATTATTGAGCAATGCCATTCCAACTTCCCGTAACAGTATCCCTTATCGTAAATGTATAACTGACAACCGGAACTTAATATTTTTATGAATCAGACTATGTAATGTTTCGCGTTAACGTCCTTTGTCTTATCTAAGTTGTTGTCCTCATATTATCTAGGTCTATGACCCCCGTTGTAATCCGATAAATATTAAGTTCAATATAACAAAACTGAAGCAGTTATCTTAACTGAATTTAGAACATGTATTGTTTTTAAAGCAATAGCATTAGGTACATAATACAAGTTGATTCATCATTTCTCAAACACAATTACAGGAAAACTAGACTCATGAGGAAATGTGAAATCATTCACACTGTTAAAGATTGGAAACTACGCAGTGATACTGCTGTGTCATTTCATGTGATGTTTTGAACCTATACAGAATAAACTATAGAATAACGATACGTCTTACTTTCATAAAATAACCACGAGTCCAGGTTAGCTGGTAGCATTCATAAGAACTACAGCCGCCATGTTAATATTATACTTTTTTGCTTATCTAAGCTAAATTTGTGTACGTAATCAATAATGTAAAAGATAAAAATGAGATAAGTAAGTAACACACCTTAAAGTATCCTCCGATATCAATGGATCATAATCAAGAATACGTTAAGCTGTTTTATCACCTTCATTCAGAATTGAAGTCTGCCTAAGAAAATTTATTTTGTTAGAAGACGACAACTAGATATTTTGATATTTTCAACCTTTCTAATTGATTCCTACGGTAGTAGTTGCTGTGCTGGAAAATACTGGACAATGGCTAAAGTTTGAACTGAAGGAATGATTCTTTTAATAAATTATCTTCTATCAGAGAATCATCATAAAACTGTAAGCCAGATAAATTAATTCCATCATTCTCTTTATCCGTGATTATGTATAAAAAGTAAAGCCAGCTCTTACACTAGGTAAAGATTGTGTTACCTTTCTTCTTGGCTCAGGTAGTTGCGACGATTCCTTCCAGTTCCACATGAGCATTTCTAGCTTTGCATTATCTTATGATTGCTATTTTTTTGGTTTATATTAAACTAGCCGCTTGCAGCGCGGTTTCACCCGCGATAAGTTACATCTTTGGTTAATGATCCGCTCGTAAAAGCGTGATGTTATGTATGTAGCCTATAACCTTCCTCAAGAACTGGGCTATCAAACGCAAAAAGAGTTATTTAAATCCGACTGGTAGTCCTGGAGATTTGCGCGTTGATACAAAGAAACAAAGAAACAATTTCCCTGCCGTGCCGTGAGCAGGCTCTTGGTTTTCGTAATTTTTAAAACTAGGTAACATGAACCCACAAATCTTGCTCCGTTAAGTTATTTAGAAAAACTATTTATAGAACCTTATCAACTGATTACTTCAAAGCAATTTACGTATCATTATTGTTATGCAGGTATGGAGACCGACGAGGATATGTCTCGCAGCAGCATGCTGGACAACTTACCACCAATCAGCGGCGACCTATCGCTGGAGGGAGAGGTCGGCACCGGTTCTAACGACATCGGCGACATGACCTTCTGTATGGGCAACTATGTCAACGACTTTATGAAGGTATGTACCAGTATCTAAGTATGTTTATCCGCATTCTAGAACTCATGTAACTAGCTATAACGTAATAATTATGCTTCTTTTGTGTCTAGATAGCACACTGCGTAGTTGTTGTGTTATTATTACTATTACATTATTATTTGAAAAGCGAAAGGCGAAAATGGCCAAAGAGGTGAAAATTGGACGAGGTCTATCAGTGTCTGTCCAGCAGTGAACGTTCTTCGGCTGAAGTGTCGATGATAATAATCTATACTAATATTACAAATGCAAAAGTAACTCTGGCTGTCTGTCTGTTACGCTTTCACGCCTTAACCAATGAATCGATTTTGTTGAAATTTGGTATAGAAATAAATTACACCTCGGGGAACAACACATGCATACGCGAAAAATGATTTGAAGGGAATACAACCTACATCCAGGCTGGTGGAGGTGCGGGCATTAGCAAGTATAGCTATATTATTTGGAATTCAGTTTATATTTACTTTGGCTTTATTGTAATGGCTAAGAAAGTAAAATAAATTGTGTGCTAAATCCATTTCCTAGTAAATGTAGTATTCTATACTATATTTAGAATATCTATTAATAGTTTAAGATAGGGATTTGTGGAGATCTTGAGACAAGAGTGGCAATAAATATTGTATAGACTATAGAAAATTAAGAAATGACTGGTCATATAACTGGTAAGGCGGGATCTATGCCAATTTCTTGAATTTATTTTTAAATACATAACATAAAATTCAAATAACTGCTTTAGGTAAATAATGCAATCCTCATGTAAAAAGACAAACACCACTTAAGTTATACTATTTTTTATAGTATAATGTTTTTATATAAAATGAGAAAATCCGGCAAATCGAAGGACAGAAAGAAAACAGCGACTTTTGTTTATACAGAGATTGCTATTATTAGGATTACGTAATATATTATGATATCTCACTATTATTGTCTATATGTGTATAGCTACATATTATTTAAATTTTGTGACATAGTAGATATTATTTTTCTTTCGTTACTTATCCTAGTTAGTAGATATTGTTAGGTATTGTTTTCTTGAATCACACATTTATATTAGCTCTTTAATTTAATTATCATTAATTAATTATCTACACACACGCTCTCACGTGCACACTCGCACGCAACCTCACAGGTACACTCACACGGACGCTCGCTCTAGCACGCGCGAACAAACATAGGTACGTCCAAAATACAGGCGCTCCTTACGTGACGTTTGTGGAGCACAAATGTAGGCTCGTGTATCTGTGTTATCTATACTCTATTCTATTATATAAAGTAGAAGAGTTTGTTTGTTTGAACGCGCTAATCTCTGGAACTACCAGTCGGATTCGAATAAATATTTTTGCATATGATAGCCCAGTACGTAAGGAAGGTTATGGGCTATGTAACATCAGGCTACTGGCGACAGTAGCGTGTTGAAATATAAAATATATATAAAAGGCTTTGTCCTCACTGACTGACTAACTGACTGTCTGACTGACGGACAGTCAGACAACGTACGACGTAAACGGCTGGTCGTAGCGACTTAAAATTTGGGTGGGTTTGTCTTAATGTCTAGAGGTGTACTATGAAAGGGTTTTTTATTTCAGTCCCTAAGTGATTAAAAAGGGATGAAAACGATTGTATGCAACTTCTTCGTTTTTTAATTTAGAGTTTTATAAATTTGTTTTCGGGTACTACTATCAAAATAAAAAATACTCTCATCAATATTTTTGACAGGGGTGGCTTGGAAGGATGAAATTGGGTTAAGTACTAAAAGTGAAAAAGCTGAATTAAAATTGAATCATGTCAAAAAATAAAATACATATTATTGAGAAATACATACAAAGTAAGAAGCCGGATTCTAGTCTAGCGAAAAAAAATCTAAATCTATGGGATAGTCGGCGCTCTTTGTCAAATAATCGCCGACTATAATATTGGCCGCATAGTCGGCTTTACCAACTTGTCGCCGACTAATCGGCACATCTCTACTGGTTTTGCATGCGGGGTACTAAGACACATAAGTGAAAACTGTGAACAAATTTTAATTTACAAAATAGAGCCGTTGAACCTGACGATTACCGAGCATGTAGTTACATACAGTTGTAAAATAGTGATAGACCGGTTATTAAACTAAATAACTTGTTAGCTGCCAATAAGCTCAGAGTTAAATAACGGTTATCCGACTTGTAATTAAATAAAATGTGCTTATGCTTATACAGTTTTCATGCATAAATTATACCTAATATTAATTTCAATCGAGTGTTTATTTACAAATACCGGTGCCTACTTTTACTTATTCTTTTGTTTTTTATATATATCAGCCTACCTACCTATATATACTAGACTCAACCCCGCCTGATGGTAAGCAGTCAGTGGAATCCAGAAGTGGTGGCCACTATACCAAAAGCCATCGTCTTAAACTGCTGGTATGGTGGCCTCTACTATGGCGGCTGGGAATGGGGTTAGGAGAAGACAATGAGGTAGGTGAGGAAAGAGGAAAGGGGGAAAATTGGGCCTCCGGCGTTCTCACCGAACGAAATGCAGTAGTACGGATAGTACTACTCTTACTTCCATCTTCTATGAAAGGCTAGTACTTCCCCGGACGATCCGGCTTATTCATGCTGAAACCAGCGTGGATCTACAAACTTTTTGTTTTTGTAGTTACGCAGTTACCAAATAAGTTTCCCGGGAATATAAGTTTCGTACCTATATCCATTCGACGGTAAATCAAAACCTATATATATGGTAGGTACATGTTCGTAATTGCAACGTAAAGAAAAATTCAAAGCTTGATTCCCATGATGGACGAAAATACCCATCTACATGCCAACAAAATTGTACGAAATTATTGGTAACTACATACTCACTTACTCGTATTATTTATTTAATTAATCTATAATGCTATGGCTATGATAAATATGTTTTGTATTTTGATTCGAAAGATGATGTCAGCAAAAATATAGTAAAATGTTTACCTATTTCCTGGCGATAAAAAGTAGATAGACATCATTTCATTATATAAACAATGCAAAGGATAAAAACAATTCAGAAATGGGTATTTACATAGATTGTATTTTTAAATAGATTGTAAGAAAGGGAAAGGCCCTCATACTCATACTAACAATAGTGTGATTTATTTATCATAATTAGGATAAACGGCGCAGAACAACATAAAAGCTACAATTTTACTTTTTATGCGTACGACTGACGCGACTCTAGAGGTGTAAGCGCTGGCGCTTGCAATCTGATGTTAATTTTCCAATCACCGCAACGTAATTAGATCTTTAAATTCAATTATATTTAACTAGCGACCTCGCCTCTGCTTCGTGCATAGGTAGGAACTTTTATGTTTATTACGACTGCTTTTTTGGTGATTCTATGATTACAATTTTTTTAAATTCCCTGTTTGTCTCTACTATTAATACTGCATGTGTTACACTTATAAAAGTTCCAGAAGAACTTCACTTCTGGATATGACTTACTGCTTACCATCAGACAGAGTAAAGTCACTTTGGTAGGCTAATATTGAAAATAAAAAACATAACTCCCACTTTGAAGAAAATCAATCTCTACCACAGGTCTACAGCACAATTGTAGGTACAGGACAAAAAAACGAACATTGCGTTGAACACAACAATGCAGAGGAACATTTAATTTTGTATTTGCAATATAAGATGAATGTTTAATTTTACAATTGATTTACTGCAATCTTGTTAAATCTATTCCACTTTAACTTTACACTTCATCGCCTCGAATGAAGGTATTAAAGAAAGATTTAAACATTATAATACATACTGTGATACGGAGTTAAACTCTAGCTTGATATATAGATACCTCCGTGTCTGCCATGATGGTCTCTCTCTCTCTCTCTCTTCCTCAATGAAGGAATGATTCCTCCCGAATGAAGGTATCATCATAGACTCAAACATTATAATACATACTGTGATACGGAGTTAAACTTTAGCTTGATATATAGATACCTCCGTGTCTGCCATGATGATCTAAGTCTAATGGTTAAGGCCTCTTTAAAGTGGCAAGGTAGCGAAACTTGGCCATGTCCAGCATGGACGTCTTTCAGCTGTTATGATGATCACAACGGGCAAGGTACAATGTATCTTTCAAAAGTGTCTTTTTAAATTTATTTGAAGAGTACTAGCGTGTCAATAGCTGAACTTTTACAAAATATGTAATTTTGAAATTGCCATTCCATCTTGAGTGCAATCAATGCTCATATATCTATATATGTATGAGAAGAGGCATTTGCCCTGCTGAGGTGCAATATATGCCATTATTTTTTACTACTGCCGTCATGATGGTTAGTGCCTATGATTTTAGTGTTCGGAAAATGCGAATCTGGGACTATTATCTAGCGCAAGATATCTGTATTTTATAAAAAAAATTACTGCGTATTACCGTTTGCTTGCTTTAGCGTACGTGACTAGCCTTAGCTGCCTCGTCACGTTGACGACTTGCATTTTACTCCAAGTCATTTAACCGACACGAAACAGATAACTTTGTCTACACCGCACCGGTGACCGCCTACAAGGTTATTACAGTTTTCTTTTCAGAAAATACGCAGTAAATAGTAAATTTTCCTTTCAGTTACAAATTAATATTACAGATTATGTTCTATATAGTGTCACACTGCTAAACATGAATATCTACGTATTTAAGGAGTAGTATACTGGCTGAATTTTAAGTGGTTTTACAAACTTTGTACTATTCTCATATCACGGTATTACTAAGTATATATCAATACCCAAGAATCTACAAGACCAAAAATTAGAAAACTAGACAAAACTCGAATAAACGTCGTGTACTATCGAGGTATTGCAGTAGGTACTTGTAATGGCAACGACCGCGTCTTAACCGAATCTTATTCTGAGAGCCAGTTTAGTGCCTAAAACCATAGCATCTACTGGTTTAATAAAGTTAAAATATCCTATGTGTTGGCATTAGAAACAGTCAAAATCAAATTATAACTAGATTATTTTCCTTTTTAAATGTGAACAGTAAATTGTATCCTACTTACCCACTACTACTTACTACTGAATATATGTGTTAGACATAACAACAATTTCATATAAGCTGCAAGCGGTAACGCCTAAGTAAATATAAGTACAATAGTGATATAATATAATTTAATTAGAAACAATTACTGTTTAGTAAGATCACAATAAGCCGTTCGTCTAGGGACGATCTATTAATTATTTATGTGATTCAAAAGTTTTTGGAGACTACTCACGAAACCTATTGCAAGACTAGGCCCCATTCTGCAAGCAAATAGTTTAGGCAATATTATTTGTATAATATCTACTTGCCAGAAACGTAAAACCCCTTATCAACCAACATAGAATAAATCGCTTAGCCATTGCTAAAAAATTTAGTACCTAGTTATCAGTTGTATTATTTTCTAAATAAAATAAAGTCAATTTAATAAATTCTAATGATAAATCATGTGCATCGCATACAAAGATAAATTAAACATGGCGATGGAAAAAGTATATTAGAGAATCATATTATTATTCTGACGGTTACCGGACGACAAGACAATAATCCAAAGTTTAACTTTATTTGTGAAACGGGTCTACTCGTGTAAGAAAATTATTATAAGGTGCCATTGTGCCATACTTCTTTACTCGACGTTTCGGTCGAATTACACCGACCATGGTCACGAGCTGACTGATGTAGCCAAGCGTCGTCTTCGCCTTGAAGCTCGGGATTCGGCAACTACCCTCACTTTGTCTTTTATTACACTGTTTTGTAAAAAGTCAGTACTACGACACACAATACTCACGACGTCTTCACTTTGGCCTACTTTGTCATAACTGCGACGCTTACACCTGCTGATTACTGGATTCCAAGATGGAGATAAGCGGTATCCGTCTTCTCGGTTGAAATTTTGATACTTTTTAATTTCAACCGCTTCTCGAGCTATACTGGAGTAGTAATGGCGCTCAGTGGAAAGCACTTGCGGCTTATGTAGCTCAATCCAGTAGTTGGTTCCTGACTCTAACAGGTGTTCAGCAATCGCAGACTTATTTGTTTGACGGTTCTTGACAGCTGTGTTATGTTCTTTGACCCTTGCCGCTATTGTGCGCTTGGTTTGTCCAATGTAGGAACTTCCACAGCTGCAATCCACCTTGTAGACACCAGGTGTTTGTAGAGGGATAACATCTTTCGGAGTACGCAGGTGATGAGATATTTTGGAGTGCGGACCGTATACAGTCTTTATGGAGTATTTCTGTAGTACTGTTCCAACTTTGTCCGTCACTCCTTTTATATAGGGCATAAAAGCTGGTGCTCTGCTTACTTCTGCCATCTTTTCCCTCTTCTTTGGACATCGCATGCTTGGCCGGTAACCATTCCGATTTAGTACCTCCTGAACATGTGTAAGCTCACTGTTCAAGTGTTCAGGGTCACATAGGTCATATGCTCGAATAGTCAGTGAGGTTACAACTGATTGTAATTGCCGCGGATGGTCACAAATATAGTTATGTGTACAAATCATGTGAGTTTAAAATATTTATTCCAAAGTCTACCTACAGCAAACTGTGTTATAGCGTTTTAAAAACACTAATTAGCGTCAAGTGTTAGTGACTTGCATATCATAAAGAATTTGTGGTACATTGTAATGAAAACTTTGTCGAATAAAGATTGTAACTAACATAAATGAATTTTTTTAACAAATATTCTTTTAGAAATGTGTGTCAATTGCTTCAATGACACGTTGTTAGATCTGATACAAGTTCGTGAATCTGGTACAAGTTGGTATACTTAAATACAATAGCACAGTGAAATAAAGAAAAACAACAAGAGAGAAATCGACTGAAATATGTTGCATGACGACATGATTCAGAAAACTATATGACTTGCAATTGACTAACTCTCTTTGGTTTTGCTGAAATTAAATCCTTTATTTGTTAAACTTCTATTTATGTCAAGACAACTATGGTGACAAGGAAAATGACTAAAAATTGCGCACAGACAGTTGAGTTGTCTTGAAGAGAACCATCAAGAAACTTGTCACTCTTTTTAACCGATAGATTATTGCAATATTTTGCGGTTAAAATTAGAAGTATACATGCAATGTGACACCTTAAATATACTTACATACGCTAAACCAATGCCAGGTCTCATTTACATCCATACCTCGCAACTGAGTCTCGTTTACATGAAACCAGTATATTTTGAGCAGAATGGCAAATGACAATACATCGTGAGGTACCCCTAAGAAAATCGCATAATTTTGCATTCATACGAGTATATTGTCTGTATACAATCGTCGTTGTAAACAGACACATGTTTTGTAATTGTACTGAATAATTAGTAACTGAATACGAAATATTTGTTAATTATTAATGAGTCAGCTGATTTTGGCTACTTCATCAAGGAATTTTTAGGCTACTTCTGTTTCTTCACTTCTGAATATAAATATATATATATATAATACCTCACAATGAGGCCTTTTAAATTCAAATTTAAAAGTGTACTGTCATAGAAGATGGACGTAAGCGTAATAGTTTCCAGACTATTGTGTTTTGTTCAGTGAGTGAGAGTGCCGGAGGTCCAAGTTTACCCCTTTCTTTTTTCTTCACCTCCCTCAATCCTTTTACCTGGTATTGCAGGAGCAATACTAGAGCCTCAGAGTCGTCCATAAAGACAGTTACCACTTACCATCACGTAAGCTAGTCTGTTTGCTAGTCTACCAATGTCGGCAATAAAAAAAGGCACTTGTTATGAATTTCTATGACTGTTTGTTTGTCATTGTTGTTTGGCTTTATTATTTGTTGCTCATCTTGCTAAAGATAGCACAAATACTTATTGTTGTTTTTCTATATATGTAGGTATATTAACGAAGTGCGTAACACGCTTAATTTCATAACACAATTCTAAAGGAATCATGAGATTTTATCATCATCATTATGTCATCTTCCTTTGGTGATATTTCGTATTGTCACAGCATATTCAAGAGTTTGCCTACCTAAGCACTTTGTTCATTAGAAACAGTATTCCTCACAGTCGAATCACTTTGTCCACTGGGAAGATACCATCATTCATCATATCAACTAAAACACATCCACTGCTGTACATAGGCCTCCCTCAATTTTCGCCACCGTGGCCGATCGTGAGCCGTCCTCTTCCTTCGATTGTCCGCCACTCTTACTCTAACTGTCATATTCATTATCATCATCGTCATCATCATATCAGCCAAAAGACATTCACTGCTGGACATAGGCAGCCTCTAATTTTGATTTCGTCTCTAGGAGAATTATTGGCAACAAAAGTACAATGTACTATTGATAGTATTTTATAATTCGACAACGCACTCAAAAAATATATGAAATATCTATCAAGTTGCAGCGACCGATGCGATGGAGAGACTGTCACCAGACAAAACAAACCAAGTGTATTTTTTACGAAATTGTATCCACAACAGTTCGCCATCCTATGCCTTTACGTAGAAGTACAATGAAATAACTACCTATTTGAAGTACGAATAAATGCAATAAATGTTATTAATGCTAGTTGTATGGTCTCTATCAATATCTCTTTTGTACTTTGATGCGCGGACCTCTATATAGTGTGATAAAATACAAAATATACGCGATAAACAAACACCGTTACGTAGATATACATACTTATCGTATTTTAACACGACGCTATGACCAAGCACATTTTATATCATATACATGTTATACTTGTTTACTGGTCACTAGTGTGTGTGAGAGCATACATGTGGGTATGATAATTCTTTGTATTCGTTGCTTAAATCAAATAGGTATTCATAGACCCAATTGCTAAATTTGCCCTTGTTCTCATTGTCAAAGATTTTCCGGTTTTTCTACATCAAAAGTTCTTCGTACTTGAACTGAAGTTTACTTTGGAACCACGCCGTTTAAAGAACGTCACAATTTTGAGCACACTTTGAAGTGATCTCGCCTTTACATCGACGAAGAGTTTTTGTTTTACATTTTTGTCTCTAGTCTCTAATTTCCATTTATTGTTACTTAGCATTGTTACTTATTTACATAAACATAATGTAGAAGACGCGCTCTGCCTTAATTTCATTGTTAAATGTATATTTACAAATATAAAGTGATTAAACTACAGTATAGTAATGACTTCTTATTCTTTTCTTTTTCAGTATTTATTCTTTGTTAAATTTTAAGTTAAATTCCATAGTACGTTTGAAGTTGTGTTTACTTACTCATCTGTTTAAGTTGACTAAACTCTTGAATGTCGTAAATCCCCAAAAATATTACAATTATCTTCTTTTCCGTTATTCGCAGAAAATATTTGCGGTTGTTTGTGATGATCTGATAAATATGCGGCAATAAGGTAGCACATATATTATAATGTATATTAACATAGTGCTAAAGTAAAATTCAAAGTTCTGTCCGTACGCTCTAATTTAAAGGCAGGATGTAGACCAAATGTTGACCAAACGTTAGGTCAGTTTATTATATAGAAATAAACTTCAGCCTGTAGAATTTTGATTGTCATTGATAGTCAAACAGAGTTGTTTTGTTGTTTTTGTCAACATACGTACTACGTCTTAGAATTTGATGAAATTACTTGTCAATAAATTCAGACATTTTGTGACTCATTACTATAATATTCATACATAATATGTAAATTCAAAACAAAGTTTTTTTCTCAGTTTGAGTTGTACTTATATTTATATATAGGAGACACTGGTTTTCTTTATATGAAACTGGTAATTGTATTTACAGGTAATAAATGATCGGTGTATATTTCCACAGATGATGTTCACGATGCGATCTCATCACATGCTCACTGACGTAGTGCTGGAGGTTGGAAACGAGCTATTCCACGTTCACAAAGTCGTGCTAGCGGCGGGAAGCCCCTATTTCAAAGTAAGTATTTTGTAAAAATGCTTCGTCATCTATATTTACTATTATATAAAGCGAAAGAGTTTGTTTGTTTTAACGCGCTAATCTCTGGAACTACCAGTCGGATTTGAAAATTCTTTTTGCGTATGATAGCCCAGTTCCCTAGGAAGGTTATAGGCTATGTAATATCACGCTACTGGCGACGGGAGCAGAGCAGTAAGCAAAGACGCGGGTGAAACCGCGCCGCGGAAAGCTAGTATTTATTATATTTCGTTCTTACTTTTTTTTGTACACACCAACTGAACAAAGCATTCGTGTGTAAAGCTACACCAAATATTTCTTCAGGTCTAATTTGAGCTAGAATTCCTCTAAGAGAAATGTGACAGTGATATTTTTGTATATTTCCGACTATTCTAGATATTCAAAGAGCTTGTGCTTATTTATGTTAATAAATAAAAAGAGCTATAGGCATCAAGTATGAGGGAAATGTATTTTTGACCCAATGTTTGTAAAAGAGCAATCACAAACGCTGATAAATAGTAGTAAAAACTTACACAAATAGGCGATATATGACCGGGCATCAAACAACAACAAAGAGTCCTCAGTCCTCATGTGGTAATCATACGATGAGTGATAAGATAATGATGGAATTTACTTAGTAAAACTTATGAAATCATGTTTGATCTAAAGGGCAGCTGCGGGTTCGCCACACCCATCTAATAAGCTTATTACGTTTATTTCTATTTGCCTAATATAACGTTTAGTTTCGGTTTTTATAATTCTTTACTTATTACTAGCGTCTCGGTGACCATCTTCCTTTCCTGTAATAGAAATGAATTTCCTATAAATTTAAATCACATGAGATTTAACAGTTGATTAGTTAATTTTTCCTTGATCAGCCTTTCAGAAATTAGGGAGGACTTGTTTTTTGCGAGCATTTGAACTGTAGGTATAATACTGTATCTAATAGTTATGATTATGACTGTGATAGAATTCAAACAGTCTTGTTGTCGCCCTCATGGGGGTTATCAGAAACGATAGTGTAATAGTAAATAGATATAGACCTCATTTACTTATACGAAATACAAACAGCATTCGAGTCTCATGCGCATTGTACCTATATTTCTTTTTTTATTTAGATCGGATCACGTTGTATACAAACCAGTTGTAAGTGGTATTATTTACAATACATTGAAAATTCAACCAAATATTAAAAGGTAAATATAATACTTACACCCAGTTTCTGAAAGGCTGATCAACGCAAAAATTAACTAATAGCCTGTTAAATCTCATGTCAAGTGCCAATTGGGTTGCTAAAAGCATGGTTATTTAGTTTAATTTGATCATCCTGTCAGTTGACATAGCTGTTAAATTTGGTTCGAGAATCGTATGTTAACCTCCATATTGGGTTTCTGAAACGCTAGTTATATATTAATCATAGATCATACGTCGGTCAAAAGGTTTGTCAACTAATCGGTGCTCGTCGGCAAATTAACTTGTGA
Organism: Parascotia fuliginaria; assembly: GCA_963082885.1. NCBI lineage: Eukaryota > Metazoa > Arthropoda > Insecta > Lepidoptera > Erebidae > Parascotia > Parascotia fuliginaria. The sequence goes on along the minus strand of OY720176.1, from coordinate 15,389,128 downwards.
ATACCATTGATTTTTTATGTGAAACTCAGTTTTTTCTTCGATTTTATCTTATTAGGGTATGTCAAAACATATTTCTAATGCAGTATTATTTCTAATATTTAATTTTCTTTAAAAAAAGTGTATATTTTGCAAATCTTGATAAATGAACATTGTTCCTGTTTGGATTACAATCATGTCCGTTTCGGATATTAGCATGAGTATCAAACATTTAGCGGTGATGGTGATCAAAGGACGCGAACTTTTACGACGAGAATGATATCCAGTTTCTGAAAGGCTGATCAACACAAAAATTAACTTAACAATCGTATGTCAAGTGCCAATTGATTTGACATTCGGTTTGTTTTCATACAAACCTAATGTCAAATCAAAATAATCGTAGATTAGTTAATTTTGCACTGATTAACGTTTCAGAAACTCGAATTGATTTAACAGCCATGTTAAATTAACAGTCGTGTTAGTTGAACAATGATTTGACAGGCCTTTCAGAAACTGGGTGTTAGTGTGACGTCACAGATCTGCGCAACGTGCGTTGATTAAAAACTTGCAACTCATGCTATAAACATAATTACGTAGATATAATAAAAATGTATATATAGGTATATATATATATATATATATTTGTAGGTACCTACGTTTTACATTCGATTTAATTATATTGAGCATTCAATTAATGTCCTTAAACCATACGTTTTGTATTATTTATTAAATTTGTAATTAATTATTTCTTTATTTTAAAACAATACCTTGGACTCCGGCCATGAGATTTACCTAAGACAATCTACGACTCATAAATGGATTTCTTATTTATCAGACGCCATACGAATTATAAAACATAATTTATAATTATTGTTATTCGCTTATTAGCATACGGAACCCAAACTAGTTCTACGGTAAAGTTGTGATTGGCCAACAAGTTTCACATTATTTACGTTTATAATTAAGCTACATTTAAAAAATATACGCATATATATTACGTATAATATATATAATCATTTAGTCTCAAGCCAGTACCTAAATAGCGTTATTGATTTAAGATTACATTACATAGCAAACCTGCGTTCGGGCAATGACTTGCATGTTTGAATGTTAAATGTTATCGTCAGTGACCGTGTTATACGACTTATTTCGCGCTCTATTATAATATAAATACGCGATTCATATAATGACTATATGAAAAGTTGGATTTTATAGTATTAGTATTGCAGTATTAGTATCTACTCATGAATGATAGTAGTTGTTTGTGCGTTTAATTTTGATTGGACAATAAGAACCTTCATAGTCTGTTAATTGAACCTTGCTTCCAAGCAATAACCTGAGTTGTAATCTCGCCTTGACAGGTCGTTGACCTTTTATCTTATAGTTTGGGCTATGACTATCTTCTTCGATCTTTTCTGCTAATTCATTCAACCTCTATTTTATTTAAGTACTTATAAATCTCAAACATTCATTGTTTCCATTTCAACTGATGAATCATTTCCATCTAGTTTTACGAATCTAGCACCTGTGATAGCACTACGTATGTAATTTTAGAATCTGTAATGGTTATTTTTCAAAGTTTAATGAATATAATGAGCTAATAGTCATTAACCTAATTATAATTTTAATTATTGATTCAGCTAGTGTACGATTGACCTTAATAATTATAACAATAAACATCGTAAAAATTAACACAAGAAAAGAAACGGGTTTGTCTTATAACTATTAGTAAAGTTTGGTTAAAAAGATTAAGGCGAAGCGACCGTAGATTCCTAAAAATATGTACTATTACATGACCTAAATATAAATAAGCAGATAGTTTAGGGCCGAAGCGATCTGCCGAGTGCTAGACTATCGCCAGCTGTGAAATTCATATAAACCTGCTTTTGATATAATTGTTTTTGCTTTAGGTTTAAATTTAATTATTTTTAATTAAAAAAATATGTCATGATTACGAGAGACCCACTTTAACATGGACATGTAAATCGATCATAGAGATCGAGATGCTCTTTTGCACACACCTCTACAGGAGTACGTTTGTGTGCAGAGCTCTTTCAAATATATAAATAAAACCCAAGTGCCTAAGTCTACTTAGTCTACTAATCCTATCAAGATATTGATGGGCCTATAATAAATGAGCTTAGACTGTCAGCATATCTAAAGATATCCACTAACTTTACATACTTAATATTATAAAGTCATTGTCTTATCTTATCCAAAGGCGGGGGTGTCCCCCGAGCCAAAACACTTCGACTCTGTAGGATATTTTATGTTACATCCTTCCATTCTACTTATCCTCCTAGGTTGCCAGCTTTAAGTATGGGAGGGTTAGGTCTTATTGGGTTGACTGTCCGTGGTTTTTTGGTTTACAATTATCGAAATCCCAGAGGACTTATCCTTCTTACACTCAACACTTCGCATTTGCATTTAGAATTAACTCGTTTTCGTCCCTATAGATCCTGAACTATAGGCAGATGCTCTATCTACTATTAATAAATAACCCGACATGCAAACATGCAAACCTACAATAGATTTAACATTTTGTGTAAACAAAAGTGATGCATATATTAATAGTTGATCGCTGACTATTTACACTGCCGGCGGGGACTCGTTTCACTAGTTGTCACTGAGCGACAAGAGCTATCATAGATAATTCTCGCTCAGCAATGCTCGCATTGCGGTTAGTGTTCTCACCGAGACCAACTAGCAGGCATTTCCCTACAGTTTGCGAGTGATCGCCCGGCGCACTCGCACACTTGCTAATAGCTCAGCGACAAAACCATCAGAACTACACTCTCGCTTCCTGCTGCGCGCCAACTCCCTTCTAGTTGCTAGTTTTACTCGTTCATCGTCGGCGGCGGTCCGACAAGTGCCTAATGGTGGGCGGTTCTCAGATAAAGGACACCTACTATAAGTCAATAAGACCGAGGATTATCCTGTACCTTTGTACCCTATCGAGGCATCATTAGGCATCTTTTTCTTTGCTCGAATAACCAGCGTAATCATCGTGATAGTGGTGATACTAACATAGCTATCAAGTTGACAATGCGTGAGCGATGGCCCTGACATTGCAAACGTCGATAGATTACGGTAAATACTTATCATCTGGACTACCCGTATACTTGTTTACTTTCTAGATAGTAGGAAAACAATTCCATTGATAACGTATTATAATATTTTAAGGTAGATAGGGCTTATTGAGATTTCTCAGAAATTTCTTGTTCAATTGACGCAATTCGACGAGGAAATTACCTCTAATATGCCTCTAATCCTTTATAATCTAAACGTATGCAACGATAGCAATACTTTCTGCATAGTATTATATTTCTGCTAGTAGTGGTTGCCTAAACTCCTAAGAACAGAGGCAAAAATGGTTTTGTTCTAGTCTGGTTATAGCGTTTAGTTTTTTTGCCACATGGCATGTGATACATCTTGCCATCATGTAAAACAGAACTGTGGAAAGTAAAGATGCTTTGAAGAGACCTACGTTCATGCGATGACGATCCTGTTTTCCGGTTACTTGTCTGCCACTCTTGCCAATGAATTACTCAAGAATAATGTATCGATATTATTTATGAATTTATGTGTGTCTATAGGCAATGTTCACAAGCGGACTCAAGGAGTGCGAGATGTCTCGAGTTCGTTTACAAGGTGTGTGTCCGTCAGCTATCGCGTGGCTGGTATACTTTCTGTATACGGGCAAGATCAGAATCACAGAGATAACAGTCTGCCAGTTATTACCCGCCGCGACCATGTTCCAAGTAAGTAAACGTTTCATGACTGTATTTAGTTTACGCTTATTTACAATGTCACTTTCCTGTGTTTAAAAAATCATTGCAGCTGCCTATTATGACTATAAACTGTTTAGCTAACATAACAACAAAAGCTTAGATATTTTTCGTTTACGCTTGGTAAACACAAAACACAATAGTCTTGCACTACGATTTAATTGGGTATCCGTTATACAAGTATATTGAGGTAGCTTATAATTCAAGACCTTCTAAGCACGAGATAGTGAGTTAGTAGGTACCAATGTGGCACTCAAATTTAGAGGTATGTTCCTACTGAGTCGAGAGTTGAATAATACCGAGACACAGGTGAAGGAAAACATCATTAGTTAACTTTTGAGACAATAAAAATCTGAAATTGCAATCCGTCTACAGCAAGCATGACCGCGTGGCGACGTGATGAATGCTTAACTAGTCTATTCATCTACTACAAACCAACCAAGATATGCCTATGTATTTATATTTAATGCTTTCAATTTCATAAAATCAACAATAGATTGCTAGTCATTTTTATAATTTAATAGTACAAAAAACGGGTTATATTGTTATATTTTTATTTTACATTTATCAGTATTCCGCAATACCTATTCGTATATAAACAATATAATAGTTAATAAACCAAGTTGAAGTTTACAATGACATAAATAAATGTTCGTGTAAAATGCCAGTAACTATGACACAGCAATTTTCTTTGTCTTTTATGTAATTTATATCCTTAAGTCCTCACATCACAAAGGAATATTTTATTATTAATGTTTAACTTCTATGGTTCAAGGACATTTTTCGTCTGATTACGCTTATTTTAGAAACCTTGTGACGATAATTTTGACGTACCTATAGGTAAATTTGTACATTTTACTTACATTAACTTCTTAAGCCGTCGCTCGCACATTACCGAGTGAACAAAAGACTATAGAACTAAAGCCAATAATCTTATTAACGATCTTAACTGTTTCCCTTCTTCAACTCACGACATCTGCCACACCTGAGTCACGTCGTTTACCAAACTACAACGTGATAAAGATTATAAATATTAAAGAGCATAATACAATCTGATGTAATAATCAAGCAAACACCTGTTTTAAAAAGATAAATTTGTAGTGCAAAATCGTACTCGGTGAAAAAAAAAAACATTCAAACACAGTATAATATTGCACTGTAGACTAGGTATACTTTAGGCTAGATATAGATAATAGTTCAATCGTTCAACTTATTTGACTAAGGGTTCGTCAACGTCCCTCCAACAGTAAAACTAAAGATTGAAAAACATTAGCAATCTACACTTAATTTAGCTATGCCCTGCAGATATCGAACGTGATCGACGCATGCTGTGCCTTCCTCGAGCGGCAACTAGACCCTTCCAATGCAATCGGCATAGCCAACTTCGCGGAGCAACATGGCTGCGTCGACCTCAAGAAACGTGCTAACCAGTTTATAGAAAGACATTTTACTCAGGTAAGAAAGCATTAGCAGTCTTATATCATCGACATCATCATTTTAGTTAAAATTCATCCACTACTTGACAAAATTCGAAAAGAAAATAAATAATATCCTTATCCATCAGTTGGCCGCCACCATTATTATAATTATCACCTGCGAGATGGCACAGATAACTTTCGTATTTTGGTTGTGTTTTTGCCCGATTGCTGAAGTCAAAGATGTTTAGGTTTTTTGTTTTTTTAAATATATTTTGTTTTGGTGTAAGTGTCTTGCTTGTTTGCCACCGAAGTTGTATAAAAACAAAATATAGGGCAATTCCAAACGTTCTGTATATTAAGTAAGAATATATATTTACAACTGGCTATCACACGAGGTCACGGCAAACGCCGTGGGAGGCAGTGCCTTGCATGTCGTTCGTCTCACGGGAACTAAATAATTGCAGTTTATAATTGCTTCTACATAGCCATAGCTGCACTTTTTTACATTTCTGAATAATAAATACTTATGAATGCAACTCTACAATGTAAAGTTAAAGTCTAGTCTTTGATAGAAATCGTGTTAAACTGAAGTGTACTTGATTATTGAAATATACGATTAATACAATGAAGCATTTATTGACCTATCGGTATCGTTCAGTTTTTGTAATCATTTAGGGGTCAACTTCCAATCTAATCTCTATCTCGGTTGCATGAATATCAATATTTAATATGGAGCAAATGTCATCCAACCTCACAAACCAATTACCTACTAGACTTCACCTTTATTCGATGATTAGATCTCAGGCTGGATACACGTCGTAACGATTGTAATATTAATTTGTGTTTCCCGACGCATTGTGGAGTCACAATTTGTTTTATAAAACAGACTCTCATTTATGGACCAATAGCTACAATTATGTATGTATGTATTATATATAATATGTACCAACACATATCGATCGACAGATGCGGTACTACCACTAGTCTGCCAACTACAAAGGCTAATTGTCAGAGCACGTAGGTGTTGTTAGCCGTTTACAATTTCAATGTGTGTGTCTTTGTGTACTGCTGACATATATCCTTCAAGAGAGTTGCATCTATGAAAAAATAAAAATAAAACAAACAACAATTTGTATCAGTTTAAGTTCAAATTGTTCACAATCACGATAACAGTATCATAATGACGGTGGTGGAGCGTTCATTTGCAAAACACGCTATTTACGATAACATTTCATGATATCTGTTACTATGCTCTCTTAGAAAAATATTCAATATTTTTCTAAGAGAATTAAAAAATCTCATTTTCTTTGTTATTTTTTTTTTAAACATTAATTTGCATTGAAAATGGCACAATTTACAGGTAGTAGGTGTACCGAATTAAACACAAAAAGCGTTAGCGGAACACAAAAAAAAAGACCGAATATTCGTTGTGTGCAACATTGCTGGCTGGTTTTATTTAATTTAAATTTGGAACAACGTATTTACAAATTAAAAAACAATTGAATGTCTACATCCAAGCAATTGTTTTTGTTTTATTTGAGCTTGCACTAAATTGAGCTAATTTTCTATTATCGTTATTTTATGCTTTGGCTAGGAAATTTGTAAAATTTGCATTAAGGGCGTTCCGTCACATATGACCTTGAGCGTTTCGCTTCCTCACCACCCCGCGCCTCACCCGAAAAAAACATTGCGTGCGAGTTCGCCCTCTAGCGGCAAGTAGCAGTAGCACAACTATAAGACAATGACCTTACTTGTCCGAAATCGAAGAGCTAAAATCTGATAGACGCGCCAATAATGAATTATTTTTTTAGTATCTTTTATTATTTCGTTTAGTAAGTATGTATATTTTTTAGTATATATTATTTATATATTTATTATTTATATAGTAGCGAAAGCAAAGATAAGTGTTTAGAATCATGACGTTTGTTAAATATGTTTTAGAAATAAAAATAACTACTGTGGGTTAAAACAATAAACTCAAAACCCAGCTGCTGTGAAATGTATTACCTGATCAAAAAAGCCGTTTAAAACGATTTTTATGAATTATTGAATACAAAAAATATTTAATAATATATATAATATTAATATTTTTTGAAGTCGCTTAAAAATTAAGTCGCTATGACAATACACCATTGTGATAAATTCCTATAATTGACATGATATGTATTCTTCAACTAATACTAGTACACTTTAGTTTAGTAACCCTGCCAAGTTTATACTTATTTAGTTATAGTTATATATATATATATATATATATAGGTTTTTTGTACATGAACAAACTAAATCATTTTGACTTAAAAAATGTATTAACATCCTATTAATATTATAAATGCGAAAATAAATAATGTATTAACATCCTATTAATATTATAAATGCGAAAGTTTGTGTGTGTGCACGTATGCGTACCTCATCTTCATTTATATTTTTACTATTTGCAATAGTGTCGCTAGTATCATGAAGCCGCTATGCTAGCAGTTTGAGACAATTTCTATTAAAATAGCAGAGGAGTGCGTTACCTCAGCAAAATGTTGATAAAAATGTGCTTATAAGAGGTGAGAGTATAACAGATAATTAGTGCGTCGTAAGGAGTAATTTGTTTGCCTATAGCAAAATTTGTTTGCATTATAGTTTCAAAGTTATTCGGAAAAAAACAGATTTTGCTGGGGTAACGTTTGAAACATTACCCCAGCAAAATGTCTTTTCTTTAAATTATCCAGGCAGAGTCACGTTGGTAGACCAGTATGAATAAAATAACTGTATCAATAGTACTAGTACATGACTTTTTAAAACAATACTGAAAAATTCAATCTTTATTTATGCCTGTCTGATTGTTAAGTGTTCAAAATTAGCTCTTACAAAAGCCAAGAGTTTTCATAACTTTCTAACTCCACTGCGTCTTCATGGACTGATGATATGAGGTCCTGCATCAATAATAAAAAAGCATCTCATAAAGACCACCTAGCCAGCAGTTTGAAACAATAACTTTTGAAATGGTGGCTACCACTTAGTCTTTTGGATCCCACTGACTGTATCATAAGGCAGAGTGAAGTCACTTCGATAGGCAATTGTACGGCACGGTTATATTGATGTATGTAAAGTAAGGTTTTGTGCAAGACAACTTTTTCTTGGTTCTGTAGATACGTACCGCTACCAAACTCGAGTAACAAATCAGACTACACTTGTGCATTGTCTACTATACATTGTATTTGTATATTGTATGAAATGGCAAATCTTGCGGAGTGTATAGGCTTGGAGCCTATTAAATGCAAAACAATTTTGAAGTGCTACAGACTGTGGACCTCCTAAACACTATTTAATTTCATCAGCCTTAGTCCACGAGGTAGGAATAACAGGCACAGTCTGCCGAAAATGAACACAAAATAGTAGGACTGTGATAGCCACTCATGAGTTGGTGTTGTCTGATATCTGGTCCACTGCTTTTAGCGCTTTACAGTTTGCCATAGTAAATTCATCCTTTATAATAAGGCTTCTATCGCGCAGCCAAATCAGTAGCAGGATTATCTACTCTACGAACACGAATCTAATCGAAACAAAACGCTGTTCTGTCTCGAGCAAAGATGTATACAGAATATTATACTAAATGATTCATAATTTATTTCCATCCTGTAATCTCGCTTATTGATACATTTTGACATAAAATGATTTTTTTTGTATTAATTATATATGACATAATGCCCGAGCCATAATTGTACAGTTAAGTACACATTTTGTATTCTTTTGTTAAAATTGTATACTTAGTATTATTAAAATTATACATTGTGATTTGTGAAATAGAGGTGTTCACAATGTACATTGTGAACTCCTGTGGTAAATTAAGTTTATCTTACTTTATACTTATATCGAATATTAACAGTTTATATAATACTTACATAGAAACATTTATTACAGTTCACATGTTGCCTTTACCTTTTGTAGCAATATGCAAATTGAGGCAGCCTGTAAAGCACACATTTTACTTTTTATTTTTTCTTTGCAACATAGAAAGCTGTAAGTATTTAATTACCTATAGAGTTAAGTGTATTGCCTGTGTCACTTTGCATGCTACTTGAAACTGTAACTTACAAAAATTGTAATAACCTGGCGATTAAAAAGAGTGGCCTGAGTTTCTTGCCAGTTCTTCAATTCTTCTTCTTAAAATTCTTTTAAAATTGTTCTTCAGTTTGTCAGCGAACTGGTTGTAGGTTAATTTGCTGACATTTTGTAAATTTTGACGTTCATAAGTGTTAATTTAATTAACCTATATGAATTAACATATTTTCATTTTCCTTATTTGTTTTCGGTTCATCTGGATATAACTTCAGTAAATCGTTCTGTATATTGTATAGCCAGCAAACATTTTACGGAAGTAGATCTTTTAGAATAAGCGGGACGGTTTGGCTGGAGATGTGCAATTAACATGTACATAACGACGTAAAATGTAAGTTTTGTCTGAAAATCAGTGGTCCGAAGGCATAGTTACCTCCTCGGTCCTCTTTATTTCCTTTTTTCTCCCACAGTATCTTTACTCTGTATGGCCACCACTACACTGAATTTGAAACAGCACCATACACCAGCAAAACTGAATTCAAATGATGGAGCTGATAATGATTTTCAGTTACACATGCTTTAAACAAAGCGTCATCATTCCTATGTTGATTATCTTCTAGTAAGTGCCCGTACGTAAGGTACACAATATCATGTACCCTTAGCAAAATAAGTAACACGAACAATTTCCAAAGTAGACGCATTGTACCCACAGTTTGAGTGATTTGGATATACTGTGAAAATTACCTCGCTAGAGATTCATTATAAGTATAGATTACTGCAATATGTACATACAAATATATGTGTACATACATATATATATATATGTATGTACGTACATATTGCAGTATTGTAAATGTATAATATAATGCAAAATCGGTAAAGTAGAACTAATGTAATATTATCGCTAAGTAACGGATCCATGCGGACGACGTCACGGGGTAGTTTTACAGTACATACACTTATAATCAGAAATCAGAAATTTTATTTGTTAACATAGGTACATAACAAAGGTCTTGAGATCATAAAAATAGTCCGCTATGTTTTGCCTACATACAAGGCATACAAACATTTTACAATAAGTTTATATATAATATAATATAATAAAGATACATACATACATACATAGGGTGCTAAAACATAATTATTTTGCCTTTACCTAGTTAGGTAAAGACTGTACAAAAAAGAGTAGAATTCTTTATACTGTGCCACCGTGCCGGGTCTATTACTTTCTACATACACCTATCACTCGAAAAATATGGTATTAGTTTTGTTATGTCCAGTAGGCACTCAACAATATATTATTTAATTTTAGGATTAAAAATACATATAGTACCTACGATAATAAAGGAACAGAGAGTAGGATTTTTAATTTACCTAATTGTGATAATTTCACAGTCTTCAAATATTTTAGTTTGGTTAGAGACTAAGACGTTTTGTAAAGCCTTTTTTTCTTCCTTTCTTGCCATCAAATAAATAAATAAAAATAAGATGCATTGAAAGTAGAAGGGTAGGTATTTACTTTAGCCTAGTATCTTATCACTGATTTTATCAGCTCATGAAAAAAAATCTAACGAGGTAAATACTTGAATATTTTATCGGCATTACTTACCGATAGAATATTCAAGTACACACCGTATGTATATATAGAATGTATAGGTATTTATGCTCGTGCAAGATAACGTAGATAGTTAGGTACCTAACAGCAGCGTGTATGGTTGTTTTGTGTAGGTACCTAACTAGGTCGCAAACCGACGCATGTCACGTATAATCATTGTAATTTGAGTTCTATGCTAGTTGTACGACCGACGCCGACGTTCGTGTTCCGACCGAAGCACCTCGTACATGTCGGTCGGAATCGGAAAGCGCCCTTGCCACATGAGTAAATATCCAAGTTAGATATTTTACTCATGTGCCCACCTACCACACACCTAGTTCGAAATGATAGTTGACATAGACAATATTGTAGCAAGCTCATATTCATATCCCTAGGGTATATAACAGCAGAAATTTACTGATTCTTGAGGCCCGGTGTTGCCTTGATCTTATCATGAGCGACAATAGGCTCACCACCTGCTACCTAGTTTACGTGAAACTAAACATAATTAAAGGATATCCTAGGTAAGTATCTCAAAGAAGGTATTTTACTAAAAATATGAAGGTAGGTATACACCTACTTACAGGATATTCATGTGTTGAATCTTTTGCATTTGTATTTGTTTCAGTCGTGAAATTTTAGTCATTTTGATGAAAAATAATAATAAATGTAGGTAAATACCTATGTATTTAATACACTAAAAAAATCTAAATAACTAATCTAATTTATTTGCAACACTAAATCTATCCACACAATTTTTTTTTTTTTGATATTATTTATTTGCAATTATTGAATTACGTAAATAATTTTTAACAAAACCGCATACGTCCATCCGTCAGCAGGGCTTGCGCCGCTCTGCCGCTCTGCCTCCCGTCGCCCGCGCAGAGCCCCTGCGACGCTTATTCAGCCAAATTATCAATAACTATTGAAACATTATCCTAATAAATGAAATAAATCTATAGAGTTGACATTTGGTTTATTCCGGTTGATTCAATATAACTTTTATATTTATAACTATAGTAATTACAAAGTAATATTTCGATATAAGTGAAATCACGTTGTTTTAATATCGTTAGTATAAGTTATATAATCGATTATTGTAAATAATTCTTCTACTATTCTAAAGTTCATGAATCAAAGTATATTGTAGGCAAAAAACAAAATGAATAAATAGCATTAAAATCTACTAAATATCGAGATGAAAGTCGCGGATTTCGGCGAAATTTCGTCGGAACCACCTTAAGATACAGTATCGTTTGTTATTTTTTCAAGTTGTATTTCTTTGCGAACATCAAGGACATCATTATGCCCAATTTGATCCCAACTGAGATTGCCAGGGCACTTAAAATGAGAAGAAATGGTCAAAGCTACAGAATGATCGCCGGAATTCTTCGTCGACCTGTTTCCACTATTCATCACAGTATTAAAAGATTCCAGGAGTCTAATACTTATGTGAGAAGACCAGGACAGGGCCGAAAAAGGCGTACTTCGGACAGAGGTGATCTTTTCATACAGCATCGTATACGTAGGAACCCTCGCCTGACTGCTGTCCAAGCCAGAAATGGGCTTGAGGAAATTCGAGGTGTAGCAGTAAGTAAGCGACCAGTACAAGGAAGGCTCATAGAAGCTGTATTTAGTTCGTTCGTGCCCGCCAAAGCTCCAAGACTTCAGGTACACCATCGTAGAATAGGCTCATTTTCGCCCGGGAACATCAACTTTGGAATGTTGACCAATGGGGTAAGGTATTGTTTACTGATGAGTGCAGAATTCTTTTAAACCAAGTTAATGGAAGGCAATGATTATACAGACGCCAAGAGGAACGATATAATCAAGCAAATTTTAAAACAACTGTGGCATAAGGAGGAGGATCAATAATGGTGTGGGGAGGGATATGTTTGGGAGCTCGTACTGACTTGGTGGTGATAAATGGAGGGAATCTGACTGCAGATCCCTATATGCAGATATAACAGACATTTTAAAAAATAATTTTATGCCATTTGCCATCTTTATTGGTGGCTGACTTCACTTTGATGCAAGATAATGCTCGACCACATACTGCCCAATCAACTTGTGCATTCCTAAATGATGTGAATATCAGAGTCATGGAGTGGCCGGCGAGATCACCGGATATGAATCCGATCGAGCACGGGATTTGTTAAAAAGTAGAGTTAAATCCAAAATTTTAGCTCCAGGCAATATCAATGATCTGCAAACCGCCGTAGTCGAAGAATGGCAAAGACTGCCTCTGGAGACTCTAGATAACATTATTCTCAGCATGCCTAGGCGAGTCAAAACTTTAATTAGGGTACGTGGAGGAAATACACGTTATTAAAATTTAGCTATTTTACCTTAAAACAGTTTTCAACTTACTTTTTCCATTTTCATTAATTACCTTCAGTAACCTTGAAATGTACATTTTTACTAAAGATGATTTTAATTACAAAATGTGGACCACGTGTGATCTTATTTTGATTTTAAAAGGTATAATTTTTATACAATAAAATATTTATATACATATGTTTGTTTTTAAAATAAAGCTATCATTTTAAAAAATGTGGGCTTTTTTTGTGTTCGGCTAAATAAAAATCCTGCCGCCATATTAGTATAGATTAATATTTTATTATTTATGTATTATCTACTGCATAGATAATTATCTCTATACATCAACGTAGAAAGAAAAGTTAGAAAAAGTTTTTCCTTATTTATTATAAGTTTCTTTTTAATTAAAAAACGATTTACTTGTTCGCAGGTTTGCCAAGAGGAAGAGTTCTTACAGTTAACGCCTCAAGAATTAATATGCTTGATCCGGAAAGACGAACTCAATGTAAGAGAAGAAAGGGAAGTCTACCAAGCAGTGTTAAGTTGGGTATGTACTTCATAATAATTAATTAGCTAGATACATAGTATGTATATCATTAATCTGTCATGTCAGTAAGGTCTACAACAACCTTGTCAACTATGTGTGACTGAAAAGTCCTGTTAGTATTTAGTCCGTTGGTAACTCAATCTCGTACTTAAGAAGCGAGCTTTATAAACACATTATATTTCAACTTATATTATTCGGCGGATTGGTTCCTGCAGTACGGTACCTATAGATGGTTTTAATATATACAATACACAGGTAACGCTGTACACCTTATGAAATATTTCCTTAGTCGCCTCTTATGGCACCGACGAGAAGAGATGAGGTAATTTAATATTCTAGACCAAACACCACTAATATCTTTTTACCTACATTTGTCATACCCGCAGGGTCCCTAAACTTATGTAATTTTATCTTATTCTTACTTAATACGTGTGCAATGGCACGCGCGCAGCCAGCAATCATTCTAAAACCGGATGTAACACACTACTTTAATTGTGTGGTGATAACAATAATTCACTACTTATCGTGATAAATGTTAACATTTTTTTTTATTTAAATGACGGATGTCTCTTTTTCGTAATGTACCTAATTAATATATTTATTTAAATACTAGCTAACGAGTAGCACAGAATCACGGGGCAGAATGTAATACACGGATACATACCAAACCATATATACACCGTACCTAAACTCTCTTAACAATTATTTGTGGTCATTAATGTTTGCCTGCGGTAGAAAAACTCACGTCTTTCTCGCGGTAACGGTAAGCTTACAAAAACTTACGTATTTGGTAGGCTCCAACAGTGCTAAAAATATAAATAAGTTCTGAACGTCTGCACCGTACGGCTTAAGACGGATGATAAGAAAAGGAAGAATACTGTCTAAAACCCCTTTAGCCATATCTGATCAGTACCGTAGTCCTGTAAACGATACGGTATGTCGTATCCTAGATGGGATTCGTATCCATCTGGATACGACCTAAACAATCTTGCTTAGGTAGAGGATAAGTGACTGCCAAGCACGTTTCAAAACTACTAGAGATGGCTAAAGGAGTTTGGTCTTCCTTCTCTTCAGAACACAAAACTGAGGCAGTTTCCGTGTAATTTAAATCCTTTCTGAATCGCGGTGTTAAGATTTTCCTATGATAGTAGGTATAAGTACTCGGGCGGAAACATTTTGAGTATTTTTTTTTTTAATAAATCCGCTTAATCTTTATTGCAGTAAAATCACTTACTTTTACAGGTGTGTGGTAAATTAGACCTTTTAAATTGAATGAAACTTCCTTTTTATAGGGTACGCGTATTGTAGGCATTTATGCTTAAAAGGAGACCCCAACCAGTATAAATTAAGATACCTATTTTGTTTACGTTCATAAGTAAAAATATTTTATTTTATTTTTGATTTATTGCGCAATTACACTTCTGCGAAATCCTACACTGCGCGTGACCTAACACGCACTTGACCAGTTATTTTAAATTTAATTAACTCATAAAGATATTGTGTAAATTTTTAAGTCACGCAAGCGAAGCTGTGGGCGACCGCTAGTCTAGATTATTTACAATAAATTACATCTTACCTTGCCTTGCCAGAATCTTCTTACGTTTATGATGTAGTGATCAAAGAATATAAAGTAAATCGTCATGCGCGAAATCGCTGATGTCATTGTTGTATATTGACGTCACCGTCACGACGTACAAAGTCCAATCAAGATTATATAGATATGTATAAACAAATTACAATCCAGGTTGTACAAAGGTAACTGACCAAAGTACATTAAAGATACTACGTTGTACATTGGAAATAGCATAAAACATTACGAAATTTTGAAAACATTTGGCTAACTCTGTGACGTATCATCTAACTAAACCTGACGTTCGGTGTTTATCACCTCGTAGGTATTGGTCCGTATTTGTCCTAAATCAATCCCTACAGTTAAAGAAAGTAAACACAAAGTACCTACCTATTTACGCGTGCAAAACTTTGCAAGTGGTCAAAAAAGATTGTGGTATGTTGATTACCTCAATTTTCATGCAAAATTCAAAGACGTCTATGTTTTTTACAAGCAGCACTCTTTCTGTATTCCCATAACAGTATAACGTAACCCTTCACTTCGCAATAGGTATTTATTGGATAAATAAACATTAAACGAGAGGCGCAGTGAGGGCGAGCATAGTGTGTTACAAAAATCTATTCCCAAAGAAAGTAATACCTACCGCAAAAACTTAAACTGTTGTAAACAACGAGGGTTTATACATAATGATATGATAACATTTCCTCCCGCAACGAATTAGGGCATTCGAGAATTTATTCAGTAAATAACATCAGCTAAAAAATCCTTACGTAACAAAGCACGAATTTTGTTCGATAATATAATCATTGATTTTATTTGTATCGCGATACTATCTCCATAAAAATATGTTTTAATTATGAAGTACTTAATCTCAAATTATTGGTTACGCCTGATGTCACGTCGATTATCTATAAGTACACAACAAAAGTAGGCAATACCCATGTTTTTTGCATTTTTATTGTATCGTAATATATGTATTTTGTATACATATCTTTTGGATCATTTCATTTAAATTAAAATATTTTTTTCACTTTTAAACGTTTAAAAATATTGTTAGTATTTTAGTATAATACCCAAGGTTATTCGTGACATCATTATATCATCAGGCGATGTAAGCTTTAGCCAACGCGCTGTTATCAATAACGTCCGAAATATAAAGGTATTGAAATCCTCTTTTCGCAATGTATGGGACATCGACCGCGTAAATTTAGCGAGTTTACTCTTTGGAATGGCCGTTTTATATAAATCCCGAGTAGGTCCGAGTATGGCTTGCGCATCAAGGCTTTCATCTTCCATGCAAAAATTAGTAGACAGTATTGACCCCTTTTTAATAGTAAAACTTAGAAGATGATGGAAATCCTATTAATATTATTAATGCGAAAGGTTGTATGAGTGTGTGTGTGTGTTTGTGACCACTCAGCGCCTAAACGGCTGAACCGATTTCGATGAAAATTGATATGTAGACTGACATAGGCTACTTTTTATCCCAAAAATCGGTCTGGTTTCCGAGGGATGCAACAAATCATGTGCAAAATTCTATTCTATTCTACTTTCAGACGTTCGTGTAAATTCATAAATAAATAATGATAAGCGTAAGTAAACAAGAAAACACTTATCAATCACGCTCTCATTGCATTGTCACCATGACAACAACAAAATAACTAAATAATGTAGCAATTAGGCGTAGTAGGTACTTATTGGTTTATAATGGTAGTCTTATGTACTAACTATCTTGAAATTTTATCAAAATGGGTAGAGTTTGAATAATATTTTGCAAAAAGGAATTATATTCGAGTGTATTTTTCATTGTAACATTTTTTTGCTAACCTAAATGGTACATTATCACTAACTTTAATTATGCCGCTGCCGCCCTACTGTTACCTTGCACGATAAATAAGTTTACAAAAGTAGCAATAAAACTATAAGTATAACTTTTAGTACCGATGCGAAGCGAGGCGGGGCGCTAGTTGGTAAAATAAAATAAATTAATTAGGTATGGGTTATTTTATAAAAATACTCTCACTAATGCCAGGGACTATGCAAAGCCGCTGCCTACTGTGAAGGGAGTGGGGTTAGGTGAAAGGAAATATGGAAAAAGGAAAGGGGGAAATTGGGCCTCAGGCACTCCTACGCAAAAACTAGATTATTGAGAGATAGTAATGTTTATCGTAATATAGCTAGACATTGGCCTGTTTTCATGAACAACGTTGACTAGTATTTCGGGTATATCGCGAGTTATTTTTAGCCCCACTCAAATTAAACATAATAGTGAATGTGTATGCGTCTGTAAAAAATAACATTGATAAGTATTTTTTATTTTTATTGTTATAATAGACTATGTTGTGACTTTGTTAACCCCCATTATATAAAATGTTTTGGGCGTTTAGAGAACGGTGCAATATGGGAAAATGCAATTTGAAAGATGATATTGTCGTCACTTAAAAAAGGAGGTTGGAATGGGACAAAGATGTATGAAATTGGAATAAGGAAATAGTATTTGCTTAATTATCCTAACTAATGCGCTAAGTGTGGGATTATGTTAACGAACGCTTTAAAAAAATTTAAAGTTAATTAAGATCGTCAGTTTAACACTAAACTTAATATTTAGTACGTAGCGCGCACATAGCAGTAATATGCTCCTTTACTTAATGCTACACTTGCTTTGCTATACGGTAATAGCTAAAAAAAAGCCTGTGTAATTAATGTATTTATTGGATTGTATTTTATGTAGAACTTTATGTACATCCTTTGAACTGGTTCACGTAATCTATATATATAAAAATGAATCCCTATTTCCCTTGGTCATGGCATCACGCGTGAACGGCTAGATCGATTTCGTTAATTCTTTTTTTGTTGTGTTTGTTATTGTCAGGAGAAGGTTCTTATGCAAGAAAAGCTAAGAAAATTGCGCGATAATTTAGAAAGTTTAAGATACTTAACCATCATGTCATCACTACATAGTATAAAACAAAGTCGGTTCCCGCTGTCTGTCCATATGTATGCTTAGATCTTTAAAACTACGCAACGGATTTTGATGCGGATTTTTTTAATAGATAGAGTGATTCAAGAGGAAAGTTTATATGTATATAACATGCATAATATAGTAGAGAAACATTGATAAATTTAGATGTTTTAAATGTGATGTCGTAAATAAACATTTTTTTTGCGCTTACATTGCAACGCTGGCTAAACCCTACAAGATAGATCAAAATAATGTACTACAGTATTGTACACCTTAAAAAGGTCTACAAAAGAATTCGCGATAGTATATGTCTATCTCTAAGGGATAACCCACAATAACCATTTTTATCCTTTACATTTTATGAGAAATAATGGCTTATTTTCGAAGCGATTTTAAGCAATACAGCATTTATCCTTATCAAATTAAGTACCTTAAATACATTGTGCATTTAATATAAATCAATAATGCCATGGAGCATATATTTTAAATAAATATTTTCAAAGATATTACAGATTAAAAATGAAGGGATATAGCGGCAGGGGGCCGGCATTCTGTATTAAAATTAAATATACTACATAATGTGTAAACACAACGTTCACCGCATTTGTTTTTTTTCGCACGGGCAATGCTGTTACTAAATATAGTATCAGCATTGCACCCGTGCGAAGCCGGGGCGGGTCGCTAGTAATATATAATTTTGGGCGTTGGACGTGTACACCTCACAGGTATTTACTTAATATAGGTAATAGATATAATAACAATGGTAACTATGTAAACAAGACATATTAATCATGCCCGCGCATGATTAGAATTGAACCGTGCTATCATTGCAATGTCACAGTGACTTCTGTAGCAATACAATTCTCTATAGATCTGCAGACTTGCGATGCGTTTGCAATCTCTCTTATGATTGCAATCAGAATTTATATATTACTAGCGACCCGCCCCGGCTTCGCACGGGTGCAATGCTGATACTATATTTAGTAACAGCATTGCCCGTGCGAAGAAAAACAAATGCTGTGAACGTTGTATTTACACATTTTGTAGTATATTTAATTTTAATACAGAATGCCGGCCTCCTGCCGCTATATCCCTGCCTGCATTTTTAATCTGTAATATCTTTGAAAATATTTATTTAAAATACATGCTCCAAAGGGCATTATTGATTTATATTAAATGCACAATGTATTTTAGGTTCATAATTTGTTAAGGATAAATGCTGTATTGCTTAAAATCGCTTCGAAAATAAGCCATTATTTCTCATAAAATGTAAAGGATAAAAATGGTTATTGTGGGTTGTCCCTTAGAGATAGACATATACTATAGCAGACGTTTTTGTAGACCTTTTTAATTTGTACAATACTGTAGTATATTATTTTGATCTATCTTGTAGGGTTTAGCCAGCGTTGCAATGTAAGCGCAAAAAAAATGTTTATTTACGACATCACATTTAAAACATCTAAATTTATCAATGTTTCTCTACTATATTATGCATGTTATATACATATAAACTTTCCTCTTGAATCACTCTATCTATTAAAAAAATCCGCATCAAAATCCGTTGCGTAGTTTTAAAGATCTAAGCATACATATGGACAGACAGCGGGAACCGACTTTGTTTTATACTATGTAGTGATGACATGATGGTTAAGTATCTTAAACTTTCTAAATTATCGCGCAATTTTCTTAGCTTTTCTTGCATAAGAACCTTCTCCTGACAATAACAAACACAACAAAAAAAGAATTAACGAAATCGATCTAGCCGTTCACGCGTGATGCCATGACCAAGGGAAATAGGGATTCATTTTTATATATATAGATTACGTGAACCAGTTCAAAGGATGTACATAAAGTTCTACATAAAATACAATCCAATAAATACATTAATTACACAAGCATTTTTTTTTAGCTATTACCGTATAGCAAAGCAAGTGTAGCATTAAGTAAAGGAGCATATTACTGCTATGTGCGCGCTACGTACTAAATATTAAGTTTAGTGTTAAACTGACGATCTTAATTAACTTTAAATTTTTTTAAAGCGTTCGTTAACATAATCCCACACTTAGCGCATTAGTTAGGATAATTAAGCAAATACTATTTCCTTATTCCAATTTCATACATCTTTGTCCCATTCCAACCTCCTTTTTTAAGTGACGACAATATCATCTTTCAAATTGCATTTTCCCATATTGCACCGTTCTCTAAACGCCCAAAACATTTTATATAATGGGGGTTAACAAAGTCACACATAGTCTATTATAACAATAAAAATAAAAAATACTTATCAATGTTATTTTTTACAGACGCATACACATTCACTATTATGTTTAATTTGAGTGGGGCTAAAAATAACTCGCGATATACCCGAAATACTAGTCAACGTTGTTCATGAAAACAGACCAATGTCTAGCTATATTACGATAAACATTACTATCTCTCAATAATCTAGTTTTTGCGTAGTAGTGCCTGAGGCCCAATTTCCCCCTTTCCTTTTTCCATATTTCCTTTCACCTAACCCCACTCCCTTCACAGTAGGCAGCGGCTTTGCATAGTCCCTGGCATTAGCAGGTGCAAAGCCAGAGACTGAGTCGTCCATGAGCGACAGTTATCGCTTAACATCAAGTCGGCTGTTTGCTCGTCTACCACTGTCAGCAATAAAAAAAGGATAGATTCCTAAAGCATTCATTACGCACACGAACGATTGCAATTTTTTTTTAATTTCCATCTATAAACATTTCTTTAAGTCCAGGTTTCCTTGCGATTTCCTACACCGTAAGCCACTAGTACCAAATCTATATTGATTGTTACCAGATTCCTAGAAAAACAACCCCGTGGTTAAAAGATGATTGTATTCATTTCAGCTATTACAACATAACATTTAATTTGTCGATAGGTAAAATACGACGAAGACCGACGCTACCCACGGATGGAGCACATCTTACAAGCGGTGCGGTGTCAGTACCTAACGCCAAGTTTCCTCAAAGAACAAATGAGCACATGCACCGTGTTGAAGAAAGTGCCCGCCTGTCGGGAATACCTCGCCAAAATATTTAAGGTAAATATTACTTGTTATAAAGATCTTACCGTTACCCATGGCAGAGCCCATGGGTTAGCAGACAAATCAATAACTACGCAATTACGGACGGGCAGTCAG
The DNA here is from genome assembly GCA_963082885.1 of Parascotia fuliginaria. Lineage (NCBI taxonomy): Eukaryota > Metazoa > Arthropoda > Insecta > Lepidoptera > Erebidae > Parascotia > Parascotia fuliginaria. Next base: position 15,367,753 of record OY720176.1, on the reverse strand, counting down.
TCTAATGGAATATCACCGTTACTGCTACAGTACACGTAAAAAGTATTGTGTTTCAATATCGGCACTTCAAACTTCCCGAGGGTAATGATGACTAAACTATCAAAAACCAACCTTTTCATCATGACTGAGCACTAAACTGTTAACAAAACCCGCCAACAACAGGTTTTATCGTACATGAACATAATTATTTTATAGTAATCCATGTCATGCCAGAATCAAAAATAATGTGGACAGAGCACATACCTTCAATGTATACAGGACAATAAATCAATAAATTAAGGTAACCCTTTATAGTCCACCACAAAAACAGGATATGAATCAAATATTGTGAAGACATCGTAAATAGTACCTACGGATGTGTCAGGTAGAAAATTCCTCAAGGAGTAAGTCCACAAATATACTTTTGTATAATAATGAAGTTTTTAACAAACAAATAATAAAGAAAAAAGACATCGGAAATTATTTGATAAGTTAATGAATACAAAAAGCGCGGTGCAATGGACTCGTCTGTGTATCTTCTCTGCTAATTATTACCACATTTTGAATGGTCTTATTTTTTAAGTAGCTTGCTTTAATTTTAGGATCATTTATCATCATCTTTATTTTGAACTTTACACCCGAATGTTTTTGCGCCACGAATAACTCAACCAAAGTTCACGTCGAGTGTAGATCTGATTTGGTTGCGTAAGCATTTCACTCTCGTGGTCTAGGATATATCATGCATGGAACAGTTTTTCAGTTTATGGACATTTTCTGTAAATATGATCAAGAGACTCCAATTTTTTTGAAGCACTTGGTTTTTATGTTTCTGACCCTAAATAGGCTTTAATGTCAATTTGTTCCAGGATTTTATTATTATTGCATTATGCTTTACATTGTTACAAGTACATTGATTGACTCATGTATTACACAAAATAATCATTTTCGACGTCATTGACCGTAATGGGAGGATTTTGGGACTAGATATTAGACACGTCATGTATAGTGACTTGCAATATTACGAATATAAAGAATAAGAACACTCTCAAGGAGCGTGTAGTCCTCCGCGACTCACCTGACGAAATGGTCATTGTTATAAGAGGGAAGGACAAAGTATTTAATTTAAATAACCGGTACAACAATAACAATGGAGGATGAGGTACGATTATAAATGGAAATAGTTTATTTTAATTTTGCATCTATTTGAATGGGGTAGATTAAAAAAGCAACTTAATAGTTACTGACGAAAAAATATTTCGTCGTTTCGTCATCGATATCACAATATTATCATTTTGTGATTATCACGCTATTTTAAACGCGTATTGAAACAAGCAAATATTAAAAAAGCTTCTCCACTTTCGTGACCTTTAGTTTAAATATTAATTTACAGACAAGCTGTCTAAAAACACCGTTTCGGTTTAAGTTGCTATTGAGAGTAAAAAATTCAGATAAGTTTTATATTTTAAAATATGCTAACAATTACGTAAAGGATAGATACTGGAGTAAATAGATATTATGTAATGTATGTATAAGGTTTAGCGACTTGTGCGTGACTGGCAAAACTTATATTTATTTTGGTTGGTTCAAAGTTCATTTATGATCTGCCTATAAATCAGCGCGAAAGAAGTCGCATTCTAAAAACGTAATTTGTTATTTTTTTATGAACTGAAGCAACGCCCATTGGGCTGACTTGTTGTATTTAATTATGTCATGGATTGACCTGCTTAATAATGTCTTGGTGTTTAACCTATGCTACACATACTGTATTAAATTCGTAATTAAATAGTAATTCTTTAATTTCTAGGATCTCACATTACACAAAAAGCCCATAGTGAAGGAACGAAGACCTAACACACCACGCATCATCTACGTGGCGGGGGGATACTTTAGACACTCGATTGATCTGTTCGAAGCGTTCAATCTCGATGACAACTGTTGGACGACACTACCTAGGCTTACTGTACCAAGATCTGGATTGGGAGCGGCGTTTCTAAAGGTAAAACGCAAGAATCATTATAAAAAGCCGAATACTTTTAGATGTTACCAGAAAAAGATCTTAATCTTATTCAACATAATTAATAATATAATTAATAGTATAATTAATAGTATAATTAATACAGAGATGTTGAATTTCATCAAATCCTTTGACACATTTACGTACTAGAATAATATGTACGGATTGTGGGTAGTAAGAAACAAACTACAAACGAGTCTTCGTAGTAAAACAGGTAGGCACCAAAATGTCTAGCAGAAATTACGTATGACGACTAGTGAAATATTTTATGTATATCACTCAGGTGATTAAGGGTTCCAATGTTCCTAGACGAAGGGAACAGAAAGGCTCTGAGAGCAAAACACACCTCTTACGATGGTAGCAGACTTATTTAATTACGTTTATCATGATTTATGATGATACAGATTATTACCACGTGTTCACTCACGTGGTAAAGTATAGCCAGTATTCGGTGCCAACTGGCTCTTTAGCTTACGAAAGAAACGCACTTAATTGAAAAGATACATCGTCTGATTAGGCATGACGTGTGTTATTCAACTTTGATTAGAAAAATAACGGATTATCACTGACAACTTACTATAATAAAAATATATATCGTTTTAATTTTATCAGAATGACGAGGCTTGAAACAATATAGGTACATTATGATAACTTATATTATGTAGTGTTAGTGCAAATCCTTCTTTATAACTGATAATACTGAGTGGTAGAGAATCGCTCTCGAATTTAAAAAATGCTTTCAAAATTGTTTTTGATTATTCCTTTAGCAACATTTCTTGTTATAGTTTTTGGTGGTGTTTTCCTTCCATTCCAAGTTAAAACGCAATATTAGTTAAGGAGATACTTAATAAGACTTATCAATTTTCATATTTCATCTTTATCTAATGGTTGGGATTGTATCGTAACCGTAATCGTGACTCACATATAGGTAATAGATACATAATCACGTTTTCTAAACGTACTAACACAAAATGTCATCATGATAATTAATGTGAAATATACATAAAAAAATCATAAGCCAATATTATGATTAATTCTTGATAACATCATTTTTAAATAAATCCAGGTTTAAAGTTCACTTAGTTATCGAAAATCTTCAAGATATTTGAAGATAATATTGATGAGTCTAACATACATAATGATATAAAGTAGCTATTTAAAGTAAAAAAAATAAAAACACTTACACTTGACTTAAACTTTGTGAGCGAGAAATTGATAAAACAATAAAGGAACAATTCAAGTGCAATTATCACAACAAAAAAATCACCAGTAGTATGAATTCAGTAGTATCCACTATAACTACAATATTACGAATTCCAACTGTAACAGAGAGAGTAAATACTTGCCTGTAGTAGTCACATGTCATGACTACCACCAGTACCAGTCAAATTAGGACCCGCTTCCAATGTAACCATTTGCAACTGAATATCTATATTTTACATGAAACGAGTGTCTGCTTAATTCTATTACTGGGTAACACCGATATTCGATCGTTAGACGAGAAGTACAAAATCGGACCTCACACGTTTGTGATTGTCCTCCGTTATAACTACCGACCGACATTAGCTGACTTCACGTGCTCTCCGGAGCAGAGATCGGTCTTGACATATTTTAGATAGCGGTCATACATGCATGACGTTCCTGCGAACTGCCTGACAATATGTTTTTAGGTGATTTATAAATAATTTTACAATAAGTATACTTTGATTTACAGGGTTTATTCTACGCAGTAGGTGGTCGTAACACATCGCCTGGTTCGTCATACGATAGTGACTGGGTAGACGTGTACAATCCCGCGACGGAACACTGGCGGCCATGTAGTCCCATGTCCACGCCTAGACATAGAGTAAGTTATATAAGCATATTTCTTCTCTTGATATGCAAAATACGTAAAATGTTATAAAATTATAATATAATATACATGTTACGTGCTTCGTCTAAAAGTCTAAAATCGAGCTTTAGCCAGCAACAATTAAGTGCAGTCGGCAAGAAAAGGTTTAACATATCTTCATCTGGTGTTAGCCAAAGATGAATAGAATATATTAAGTTGTTCCATCTTTTATCTTGGCTGCAACTTGTTTTAGTAGGCTAATAGTGGGTGAGACTGTACTTCAGAGCTTCAGTTTTTTGCCGTACTCGAGTGACACATTTTTTAAAACATTTTATTTTGTCAAAATGGAGAAATATTGATCTATTATGGTGAATGAATGACGCTTGAGTAGCAGTGAAGAAGTTTTATGATTCAAGTTAGTACTGAGCGAAAACGTTATAAAAAGAGACCCAGGCGCAGGTCCAAGTCTAGCATTAAATTCTTTTTCACATATATTTTACAAATATATGTTATTTTCAGGTGGGGGTAGCAGTAATGGATGGTTTATTATACGCGGTTGGAGGTTCAGCTGGTTCAGAATATCACAAATCTGTTGAATGGTGAGTCCCTTTACTTTATGAATGGAACTGTGGACACGTCATGTGTTTACTAATGTTATCGTCACAAAATGTCGGCCTAGATAACACTTTATCAAGACCTAGCAACATTTTGATGATCTAGCTATGTTATAAATAGTTTACATTAGAACTTGTTGCCCTCTTACTCTACCAGCCGAGAATAAATATACATATTAATGTATCTCGATAACCACTTATCCCCAGAAATGATCCTTATATCGAGCCATTCTCGCCTGCTTATCGTAAGCGACTCCCTTATCAAAATCGAAATTTGTATCGTAACTGCTTACTTTTACGGTACAAATCTCAATTTCGATAAAAGTGTTGTTTACGATAAGTAGGTGGAAGTGCCTCAGTAGATACAGTATAATACTTTTTAACCGCATACGTTACGACGACGAGTGATGTTGTTTCCACAAGCTTTTTTCTTTTTCCCGAATCACGTTGTTAAGGGTAGATTTAAAAAAAAGTACGAATATCTTTATATGCTATAGATAATATTAATTTTTTTTATACAACTGGTGGCAAATAGGCCCACCTGATAGTAAGTGGTAACCGTAACCTATAGAGATAGCTGTGATTTCCAAGCATCGCAGAAGTAAAAATGCTTAGAAAACACAACCAAGCCGTTGCCGACCACGGAGAAGGAGATGAGGAAAAGGGAAACGGAAGAGGACCGAGGGGGTATTTGGGCTGCCGGCGCTCACTCACCGAGCGAAACACATTAGCATAAAAACTAATAGATCTTCTTTGAGAGGGTAGCAGTGGCGAAGCGTCTATATAACACGATTCCTGCCGGCTTCCCTTTTAAAATATGTACTGATCTCCTTATTACTAACACCTCCTTATTATTATCACTGCTTGCGTGTCTACTCAAAGGCTAACTATCCTTCCGAAACTCAAAAGATTTTAGTCCCACCGGCTTCCGACCTCTGAAAAAAGACTCTTCGCTACTGGAGGGTAGTACTTCCCCGGTCGATCCAGCTCATCCATGCTGAAACCAGCGTTTGATAAAAATTATATTGTTGTGTAAGTACAACTTTAGTGACAAAAATATCTTCCCTGGGCCCTCCATAGCAGAAATAATGCTTAGATAACATAACAAAGGTGTCGATAATTTAAGGAGAAGGAGATAATAGAAGGGAAAAGGAAGAGGACCGAGAGAATAATTTGGTATTTTACTTTGGTTCCAGCTATGACCCCGAACGTGACACTTGGACGTCAGTAGCATCGATGGGTTGTGCTCGTCTGGGGGTGGGCGTGGCCGTGGTCAACCGACTGTTGTACGCAGTGGGAGGGTTCGATGGCGCGCGGCGGATAGCCTCCGTCGAGTGCTACCATCCGGAGAACAACTGCTGGACCGAGATCGCGCCTATGAATATTGCGAGAAGTGGAGCTGGTATGTTTGTTGGCTTGATTATATTTATTGATCCCCGACTTTGATATATTTGCTTTTTTTTAAATCTGACACGATTTTCGTATTGCTTTTTAATCGGAACATTATTACAAGCGAAATAATTCAAAAACACAATTGTATATTAAATTAAACGTTTTAATGCGATACATTTCTGTGACATTTGTAATAAATATACTTAATTTGTTTTGTTTCGAATTTTAGATTAATCCTTAAAATAATGTTACAATATTTTCTTCGTCATTATTTTTTTTCGAAATAAATTTCCGTGTGTCCAATTTATCGAGGATATTTTTTGTTGTGACTCTTCATCATGTGAACACTATCTTTAACAGGTGTGGCGGCAATGAACCAGTACATCTATGTAGTGGGCGGATACGACGGGTCGCAGCAACTCGCATCAGTAGAGCGATTGGATACAGAGCGCGGTACGTGGGAAGCGGTCGCGCCTGTACGGACCGCACGCTCCGCACTCTCGCTCACCGTGCTTGATAACAAGCTGTATGCGCTAGGTAAGATATATATACCTTATAAATGTGAAGGTTAGAGTCTAGTTAGTCACGCTGTGGAAACATCACACCATATCTTCAGTGAAAACGAAGGATCCTCCGACAAGGCTAGGTGATCGTGTCTACCGGGCTACTGCCCGACAGTTGGTAGTCAGGACTTCTATGTATAGTTAGTTGGTGTGCGCCATCTATGATATCTTTGTACTATGTCATCGTTGTCCTCGCTCGTGTCGGTTGCTACGGTCACTATTGCGCAGATGTGACGCCACACTGTAACGCGGGTATGTTCGCAGGCGGGTACGACGGCGCTTCGTTCCTGGACATCGTGGAGGTGTACGAGCCGGCGAGCAACTCGTGGAGCGCCGGGCCGCCGCTGCCGTCGGTGCGCTCGGGGCACGCGTCGGCCGTGTGCTACCAGCACTGCGCGCCGCTGCAGGAGCCCTGCGACCTGCTGCCCACCGTCCTCAGGAAGCTGGGCAAGCGCGCCTCGGCGCCGGGGCCGTCCTCCGCGCCCGCCCCCGCGCCCGCCCCCGCGCCCGCCCGCGACGACATCCCCACGGCGAGCAACATCATAGGGACGCTGTCCAACCCCCGCGCGCCCACTGACTACATGTAGCGAGCGGCGTGATGTGAGCGCCGATCACTTATCCTCGCGAGGTACTCGCGTCACAAGCTAAAAGCGCAGACTTTTAGCTTAGCAAAGTACTTCAAATCTCAAATTTGCTAAAATAGTCGAACGGCTGCAAGACTCACAGCGACGATTATGGATTAGTGGCGGTCTACTACTTTAATTTTAGTACTTCTGATACTGTTACGTTTAAACATAGATATAATACCGCCGAATTGTATATTATGCACAAATACAAAACATTATCTCATTCCGTAATTTAATACTATAACAGTGTTCATTATCAAACATACATTAAAACTTGTAAATACCTATACATTTGCAAATTAATTGAATGAACCATTATCTTTTTTATCTTTTAAAAATATTTTCATAAGTGGTTTCGCAGTACAGGCACTGTGGTGCTGTGGTCAACGTAATCTAATAGACGAAGAGACGTCGTCAAACATATTTTATGTTTAACAATATAACATAGAAAATCATTTCAATAAATTATATTCAAATGAAATGTGAATATTTTAATATGCTCGAATTTGTATTTTGACAGATGACAGTCTCATATTGAGTGACCAAAGTGCACAACAACCAATCTGATGTTTAAAAAACTACCTGGAAAAGACTTTCAGTTTAGTGTAATATTAAGTTAAAATGGAAATTAAATATGTATAAATTAATAATAATTATGTACAAATATAGTAAGTGTAAATATGTCTTTCCAATGTATCATATAGATAATATATAAAATGTAAATATAAATTACGATTAATATTAAGGAAATTAAAGACTGTTATGGGAATATAAGAAGTTGATTTATTTAAGTACACTTCTTTCACTGTTATGAACTTTACTTAGATAATTATCTACAATATATACAAATTTAGCTATTCAAAAGCTTGGTAACAATAAGCCAATCTTTCGGTAGGTAACTACTTTCATATTTGATATACCTAATGTTTTGAACAATGATCACAGTGCTTGCACAGATTGACCTTAGGATTTTTTACATAACGGAGTCATGGTCACACCTGATTGTCACACTCTTATAAATAACATAATTACATCCCGCAATTGGCCACTATCCATACAAATGTTATAAATGCGAAAGTAACTCTGCCTGTCTGTTGCGCTTTTACGCCTAAACCACTGAACCGATTTTGATGAAATGTGGTAAAGAGATATAATAGAACAACCTTATATCGCGAAAAAATGGGCTGTTCCACTAATCCCTACCAGTTGGCCCTTTGGCTTGAAGAGGTTGAAATAGGGGATGTAAATTTGTATGGAAATGCGATGTAACCGACATTAACGCGGGCTTTAATTGAAAATATAAATATATTAATACATTTATATTTTCAATTAAAGCTAGAGCGCTGTTGCAATGCAGCCAAGTTATCTGTTGCCGTTAACGTGAATCAGGCTCAAACCCAGTTATATAATTGGAAATATATTTTTTATAAGGTGAGCGGCTAAAGAAGTACCTACATCATTTGAAAATATAGCCAAACTCTGGATGGACCCAAAATTGTTCATTCAATTGATCTGAGTAGAAGTACGCGGAGGGCGCTAATCGGTCTCCCCTAGACGGGAAATACAAAACACTACTTTTTGCCCGACTCCAGAAGTCAAGGAGGATAAAGTTTTTATATTGTATGTATGTCTAAATCTAATGGCATAATGGATTTTAACATAGTATATGTCATTAGATTCGTGTTAATTGTGGGAGTGTCATACTAATACAATACTAATACAAACATACATAATAGTGGGGTTCGCCAGTATAATTATTGATCTGTCAATTGAACCTCTGGGAATCAAGGTAAAATTGCAGTGTAGCATCTGCATGTAAAAATATATTTCTTTCTTTTCATTTGTTTTAGGCAGGCAGGTTTTTTGTTTTTAACCCACGAAATAACGGAGGAAGTTCTTAAGTCGACGCGTATAGTATATTTTTGTTTTAAATATGTAGTTTAATAACTGTTAATATAGTGTGTGTTATAAAACAGTTAGAGATAAAGTTAGATGACTATTTTAAAAGTAATCAAAAATTAAGCATGTAGTAATGGTTTATTCCCGTTGTCCTGGTACGCCGAATGTACGTTTTGGTATGAAAGTAAACTTTTCACTAGTCGTTGTCCTCTTATATCTGCATTCTGTTGTAAGCTTAGTTTTAAGCATGGAAAAAAGAAAAGGGGAATAAAACAATGTTATCTGCGCTTTTGTTCCGCAGCTGCAAGGGCGCGCGCGACGCTGGTACATCCTTTTCAAGATCGCTTCGTTTATCATAGTTACTATATAGAAAACTTAACTTGGAATGATTACGATACATTCAAAATAATAAACATGTAATTAAATTAGTTTAAGATTGTGTACTTACCTATTTTTTAGGCAAAATTGAGGGCATTATCATTCACAATAATCTACTATTTCGATTAAATTTGTTATATAAAAAATCCTACTTGAAAACAAGGTCTAAATACCAATATTCCATACACTTTGTTTGTAGGGTAAAAAATGCCGACACACACATAATACTACAGAAAAAAGAAAAAATGGGGACTGTGGGCAATAATTGTTACTTATTTTGTTCAACTATATTAACGAGGACAGTGTACCGGGGACAACGGGCAGTATTTTTAAATATTTAATTGAATTTATAAACATACGGGAATTAACGCGATCATGCATTAGGTATTTACACACCAGTCTGCTTGTGACCATGGTCGAAACGTCAAGCAAAATAAGGTATGTAAATACCTAATGCATGATCGCGTTAATTCCCGTATGTTTATAAATTTATATCATGCAACGCGAAAGTTTATTCAATTGAAGTACCGCTGGCTGTCCCCGTAGGACGGGGAATATAGCCACAAAAAAAAACATTAACCAAAAAAAAATAAACTGCCGGAAACGCTAACTTTTCAAATGTGCGCGCGGGCAGACATCAATGTAAGTATACTGTAATTTGAGATGGCGCTAAACATACTTACATTTGTTGAAGAACTTAGTTATTAGGTTTATTATTTTTCAATTGTTTTTGTGAAAAAGTTTTTATTAGTAGTATATTTTGCTTGAAATCTAGTGAAATTGAATTTGTATAATAAAAAGGATATCTTAATTTTATTACTCGCGTGTAAGGAATAGGTCCATCTGTCAAAAAAAAATTAACTTGTTGTTGTTGGACTGCAAAATCATTCTGTTATTTGTCACGGCTAATATCTGATATTCATTTGGCAAAAATATTGCTCTGTTGACAGTGGCGTAAAAAGATATGGGTTGACATAAAACATGTATATAAATTATTCAAGTAGGTACTTATATAGAATTTTTTTGAAAACATTTTACGAAATTTACATGAAATATAGGTTCCAAAAGAGCCTGAGCCAAGTTAGATTCAAACCTCAATTATGATTGCACGTATAGAATGAACATTTTGTTTCACTACACCCCCCTTGCATAATAAATAACAACAAAAACATTTACATACATACAGCGCATGTTAAAGTAAATCTTATTGCTAGAGCCAAGGTAACTAAAATCCATTCTATCAAATGCAAATATGAATAAATATATGTACCTACTAATAAATCTATAATACTTTGTGACGAATCAATCGCCTTGATCTCCATTTGAACATTACATAATTATATTTATACTATCTTAACCTAAGTTTTCTTCACACCTTTTCTCCTTCTTCTCACGAATATTCTCACATCAGGCGCGTCTTGGCAATTTTGAGTATTCATGTCTGAATTATCAATACTATGTCCTTGAGTATCTACACTGTCATTTCTACTATCATTAGAATTATTTATACACTGTACAGTTTTAGATTCAGTATCCAACGCCTTCACATTAGAGAATTCTTTTTGCGGAGTAGATGTAGCTAAAGCTATCAAAGGATTTTGCTTTTTCAATTCCATAATAGCAGGAGACTGACAGTCTACAATATTCTGTGTATTTACTTCCACATCTACAACTCGCGTTTCTTCAATTGTATTCTGGTCGTTTAAAGAAAATTGGGGTTGAACCCCTGATGAAATAATTACTGTTTTGACCACATCAGGCTTATCTCTCTCTAGCTCGATATTTATGTTCTGGTAAACAATATTTGTATCCACTATAGGACTTGCGATTTGTTGTTCAATGCGTTTCGCAATTCCTTTATCTTGCGCATTAGGATTAAGATTAGTATCGTATGTGGATACTTCATTAACTATATTCTTATGGCTTTTATTGCGTACTTCCTCAGTGTCTGTAGAAGATACAGGCACTTTGGCAATATCTTGAATGTTGACGTCTACAGCGTCTTGGGCGTCTTCGCATAGTGGCACACAAATTGCGGGAATACCCAAATCCTCAGGAGTAATTAAACTGCTACTATCACCAAAGAGGTCTGTAAATTTATTCTGCATATTTTTTGGCTGTTTGTCTTTTTTAATTCGTATTTTCTTTTCTATGCTTTGTACTACATCAGTGTTTTTGGACAATTCTTTTTCCTTAGATTTGGTTTTTCTTCTTTTACTTTTCTGTTTCTTTTGCCCTTCAATCTCTTTTCGCTTGTCATCTGGTGTAATATGTATTAAGTCAACATTAGGCTTTTCTTTAGGAATAGTTTTGGAGTTAGATGTATTGATAATTTCTAAATTTATTATTTCCGTTGACGATGTCGGTTGTATATTAGGAATTGTTTCTTTGCCGGATAGCACTCGCTTGTGAAGGTCTACATTGTCGCTAGTTTCGTCACTTAATTCTAAATCGTCTCGAACCATAGCCATGTCAGATAACGTGAATCGGTTTGTTTTACTTGCTTGGCCTTCATGAGTTATATTGGTCACTGTATAGCTTACTGTAGTAGGTATAAAATAATCATGACTAGACAAGTCAATATGTGGTAAAGATTGCGACTTTGTCGAGGGTTGACCTTCTTTTAATACTTTTTTAGTAGCAGTTTGGTCTTCGGATATAATAAATTTTGGCAAGTCTTTATTAGTGATTGTATCATTTCTTATGTCATCTTGTTTTAGTATAGGCATTTTCTGAAGATTTGAAGAATGTGCTGTTGTTGTCTCAAGTACTTCTGTTGCTTGTTTGTGCAACTCACAATTTTGCCTAACACTTTCACTTGGTTTTAATTCATTACAATTGTCAGCAACTTTTTCCAAATTGTCATAAATTTCACCTGGTTCTATAGATATATTAACGTCTGGATTAACATCAATATCCATATAGATCTCGTGCATATGTTCATTGTCCAATTGTGTTAGAGGTTCGTTCAACAGAGCGTCAGGCACAGCAACTGTTGGAATATTCCACAATGATTTGTCAACCGGTTTAATATCAATTGTTTTGCTCACTGCAGTGGTCAGAGTAGTTTTGCCATTTTCTGCCTTCACGACGTATTTGTTACTAGTAACGCGAGGATCTTCTAACGGTGTCACAGCTATATTCCTAATTTCTGCAAAATCATCATGGTATAATCAGTGACAACTGGTCAATGTAGCATTAAATTAATTTATACTTAAACATGCAAGTTGCAAATTTAATTGTAATGGAATATATTTGTAGAGCTTTTTTATAGAATTTGTGAAAATGCTTGCGAAACCCACAGTAGTAAACCCCATTCATAAACTGACATTATCGTAGGAGAGCTCGTGAACCATCTGAATAACCCGTTACCCATAAGGCAAAAAAATTTTTACTGATGTTTTAGTATCAGTTGGTTAAGAAAATACCGTTTTGGCAGGCATAAAAAATATTCCATTTTCAAAGATTCATGGGATGCAGAAGCAACCGCAAGATTCCTGCCAGTACGGTATTCTCTTAACCGACTGATACTAAAACATAATACATTTTTTTTAGCCTTGTGGGACACGGGTTACTCGGATGGTTCACAAGCTCTTAACACCTTCAATGACCTAAGCCTTTGAAGAGGTTACCTTCACGAAAAGCTTTTATTCAATAAACATGGAGCTACATGTAGGTGGGGATATACTTACGAATTTGAAAAGTGAAGTCGGATAAAGTAGCTAATAATTTTAGCATGAGTAACATTGGTCAGTGGTTAGTATTTAAAGTGGGTACTGAGTTACGTTAATATTAATAATGAGTAGAGCTGTGTGTATCAAGTATGGGCTCATTTTGTTCTACTTTGGCTCTGCTATTGGAACTAGCTAACAAATGGAACTGAGCACACCAAGTATGGGCTCGTTCTGTTAGTTATGATGAGACCTTACTACCTTACATGATGGAGTGTCCTAAAGGTCTACTTTGATGAGTGCTATTGCAACTAGCTAACGAGTAGACCTGGGTGTGCCAAGTATATACCGAAATTTCTTTATGAAGTGGTGCAATTCGATACCTATGAATTTCGAAAACGCGTCCTTAAACAAACAAACTGTATTAAATAGCATTTGATATTGTTAATGACAATAAAAAGTAACGATTATATATATTTTTTTAAATTCATGTTATCGATTTTATAAATAAACTTTGCAAATGACCCTAATACTCGTAGTCCAAGTTTTCGAATCTCTCGGTACATGCACCAAGGTCACCACCTGCAGCGGTAAGACGTCACATGCAGTCATGGTTATGCAATTTCCAAACTTTTGACGATTACATAGAGTTCTTATTAACATGTCTTAGGTTTGAATGGCTTACCCTGTTACAGTGTTACAGTGTTACAGGGTTTGTACAAAGGTAACCGTTCGGAAAGCATTACCCTATACCCGTTCGAGGTGTAACACATATGATAGGGTTTCTTTTTGAGTGCTTAAAAATACCTCTGATTTTGTTGTATGTTATAATAAAATAAATTTCTTCAAATTACGACTTATGAGTTATTTTAGCATTTTATATTAGTAAACTGTAATAATTACTATATTTTATATTTATGGGCAAAAGAGGTTGTCAATATACCTACCTAGATTATAAATTGAGTAAAACTGTAGCAAAAGAATACAATGATATAAAATAAAGCATATGTTCTTACAACCTAACCAAAATTACATTATAAATATTGTTACTTCTTCTATAGTCATGATATTTAGGCAAATTAAAAAAATAAGCAAGAAACAAGAAAAAACCGATAATTAATTCCAAAATGAATATTAATACAGTTCACACATTAACAAGCAGTTAATTTTAAAATATGAAAGGCGCCTGCAATCTCACTTTCAAAACAAATTATATATTTTTACCTTTAATGGTGTGTTCAAATGTTGCATCTGTGTGTGTTTCGGGTGAAAATGCAGCATCGGGAGATTGGCAAGATGTTCCTTCCACATCCAACTCAAACAGGTCAGGTCGAGACAGTCTTGCTTTAGGCATGATATCACTCTGTTTATTATCGTCTAGTTGTTTTACAGATTCTACTCTTTGACGTTTACTGCTAGGCTCATCGTAATCATGTGCGTTCAAATGTTTCTTTACACGTCGTTCGACATAACGAGAATTGTATGAATCACTGTCGTGACTACGCCTATCAAGATGTGCCCAACTTTCTTGACTTTTGCTTTTACGGCGATGAGACGAATGACTAGACGCTTCAGGAGGAGGGCTTTCTAGTACTCTATGTCTGTTGCCATAATCAGATCTGTACTCATCTTGACTATCTCTGTGTGATCGTTTTTGTGGCCTATCCGGTGTATTACGGTTTCTATCCCTAAATCTTTCACAATCCCTTTGTTTGTCAAACTCCTTATCAGTTCCTCTGTAATTTTCACTCACTCTATGTCTATCACTCTCTCTATATCTGTCAGCATCCCTAAACTTGTCACCTTCTTTATATCTAACACCATCCCTGTTATCATTATCCCAATATTTATCACCCACTAAATGTCTTTCATTGTACCTATAATCTTCTCTAGACTTGTTATTGTCTCTAAATTTGTAACCCTCACTATACTTACCTCTCCCTCTGTATTTGTCTTTTTCATCTCTACCTCTTTCTCTGTTTTTGTCAATGTCTCTAAAGTTATTACTATCATGTCTCCCTCCTTCTCTGTATTTGTCACTTTCCCAAAAAATTTCATCTTCTCTATACTTATCTCCCTCTCTGTTTTTGACACTATCATCTCTATCTCCTTCTCTGTTGTTGTCATTGCCCCTAAACTTGTTTCCCTCTACAGATTTAAAACTCTCTCTATAGTTATCTCCTTCTCTGTAATTATCACTATTTCTAAATTTGTCTCCTCTGTGTTTGTCAAAGTCTTTTAGCCTGTCACTGTCTCTAGACCTATCATTCATTTTATGCTTTTCACTTTCTTGTCCACTTATTCTTCCTCTGTGACCATCTCTTGGCAATTCCTGATAATTAGACCTCTTGGCATCAAAAGCTGATATTAAAGGTATTTTATAAGAAGAACTGCTCTGGCTCACTCTTTGCAGAATGAGATTTATATTTCTTTTTTCAGTAGGTGGGCTTTTATTCCTTATTGGTGTGGTGGATTTCTTTAGTTCATCATCTTCATCTGAATGTAACCTGGAGAAACTGAAATACACTTACATTAAACACTGACTACAAAAAGAAATAAATAAATGTACATGCTTATCAGAGATAACATCAAAAATGTCAAGTTCTTACCTAAGACCTGGCATAGACTTCCTTCTGTTCTTAATACTACTTGCAATAATCTTTGGAGCATCTTTATGTTCAGACTTATTTTGTGGCAAAACATTGTTCAGTTCTTCCTTGTTAATAACTAATTCCTTGATTTCTTTTAGATTATCTACCATATTTAAGACCTTTTTCTGTCCTGGTTTGGGTGCAGGGACATTTGTTGAACTAAAACACAAGAAAATCTATAAAATTATGTTTTAACAGGTAAAATTATTCATGCTTTAGTAATTTAAAGAATTCTGAAAATTTTACACTGATCAACAATATATTTTGATAGTTCTTGAAATTACAGTGAGGTGCTAGTAAATACATAACAATTTTTCTGAAAAAGAAATATAGTTCCTAACTAGAAGAACTACTTATATATTTACCTTTCAATCTTCATATCTGAAGCCTTTTTTATCTGTTCATTAACAACTTTCTTATCACTTTTCATTTCACTACTGTCTATTTTTATATTACTCTTAGTATTAAGAGTACCCTTTTGAAACTTATTTCTATTAAATAAGAATTTTTTGTTTCCTTGCAATGCTTTTAACAATATCTCATCTTTGCTAGAAAGTAAAACAAAAAACATTAATAAAATAATAAAATTGCAGATAGATATAAGTGACAGACAGTGAAAAGCATTAAACAAATCACAAGTAGCACCTATTAACATTTTGGTTACAATATTGTACATTGAAACAAACAGTATCATGACTCCATTTAACCTAACCTAATCTTTTATAGACATTCACACCACCTGCATCATTTAACATAATATAAATAATATATAAAATATGTTATTGTTTTGACTACTCAATTCAAACAGTACTAGGTACATATTTTAATTTATTTGTCAAGCAAAATGACTGCTTTCTACCTGATAGTAAACAGTCAGTATGGTCTAGAAGTCGTAAACACTATTCCAGCAAATTAGTGGCCTCTTGGCTTCCATTATGGTGGCTTTATGAAATGCTTTTTGCATTAAAAATACTCATTATCTAAATTAGTTAAAATTGAAAAGTACCAATAACAAGTACCAGATTTTGGTGACAAATTAAATGTTATGTTTGTGATAAATGACATATTTGTTCAAGAGTATATAATAAAACACACAAATATTGACTTACTCATGGTTTAGTTGAGTGATCATGTTAGTTTTCCTTTCCACTTCTGCCCGAGCAGTTTTCAAAAGAGATGAATAGTTAGTTTGAAGAGTATGGAACTCCATGGATAGGTTGTCATAATCCTGTAATAAACTCTACAAAATCAATGTGCCAGCCATCCACATTTTATACAATGCTGACATAACATAGTATTGTAACATGATCTTAGGTGTAAAAATACATTAACATTAATAATATACTGTCTAAGCAGTAATGAAATGGTTCCAGAGCAGCTTGAATAAATATATTGTAGCTATGCTATGCAATGTTTCAATTATGTTTCTTACAACTATTTATGTCACTTGACAGTATGAAGTGGACAGTTAATCTTAAAAACTGACGTTATTCTAGTATGTTACCAATGGAAAGTAGGCAAACCATATACTCACTTTCTTCAGTTTTTCCATGGCCGTTTCATATTCTTCAAGCTTCAATTTCAAATCTTTGTTTTCATTTCGTAGCTACAAAAATACAAATGAAATATTTTATAGATCTAAGTGAGGTGGTTAGTGATGTTTAGATACGTATATTGACATCATGAAGAACATAGATTAATGGTCACAATATACTTAAAACAGAATATTGCAACAAAATATTTTCGCGCTAACTACAATTCTTACCTCTTCAACAGCGTTTACTTCATTGTAATTTTCCAAGTCTCTGTATAATTCTTCCATTGTGAAATAGAAGTTTTAAGTATTCACTATAAAAATAGTCTGTCTATATTTTTCACAAGCACTTTAAAAATTATAAAATTAAATATTTCGTTTTTGCAATCTCAAAAAACGCGCAATGTTATATTTTGTGGAACGTTGAAGATGAAGTGACATGTGACAAATTTTTCAAGCTGACAAGTACAATACAAAACAGACAACTTCGAAAAGATCTACAGATTATAAATTTAAATTATTCTAGTTTCAGAACGAGTAAAAGGTTAATATTCATTAAACAACTAATCAACATCTGACGATGAATCGCTAATGGACAAAGTGTTCTGTTTGTACTCGTTTTTAAGAACAAACAGAAAGTAAGCACAAATTGGTGACACGATAATTAAGTTTTTTTTTGTTTAAATTAAATAACATTTTTTTTGTTAATTTCATTTACTTACTATTAAGTAAGTCAATGAAATTTATTGAAAAATAATAATTCAACTTATTGAGTTATTTATCCATTTATGGAGCAGCAGCTGCTGGCTGGAAGAATGAAAAATTGTATAATTTATTTTTGTTTAAATTAAATAACACGGTGTCTATGTCTACAATGCCCACTGACCTCACAGATATTTAAAGGGATGACCTGTATTACACTTGTACAATAGAAGTCAGTGACAATGCTCCTCACGGTTTATGACACTGAGCAAAGCATTGTACAATGCTAGAACTTAGCATTTTGTGCACTGCAATTTGTTGATACCCTGACTAAATATAAACTTCGCTGCTTGGTGTATTGACAGCTTTTCGTATACGTTAGAGAAAATAAACTTGACTGACTAGAAAATATAATACCGGGTAAAACGGATGCAGGGGTGAATAAGAACAAACTCGGGAATTTATAAAAAATTAACCCTTTCGTTGCCAAGGATTTACCTTGCGAGTTCAATACTATCGCTTACGAGGGGCCAAGAACTCGCCACGGGATTCCAAAATTTATGGAAAATTATAGTGCAAAATTATAGGGACAAATAGTAATAAAACGTCCCTGTGTCCACCAGTGGTGACCAACTATGTGGTGGCCAACGGGAACATTCCAATATTTTATTCCCACCGACCACCACTGGTGGCATTTGGGACAAAAAGTAATAAAACGTCCCTGTGTCCACTAGTGGTGGCCAACTATGTGGTGGCCAACGGGAATAATCCAAATCGTCCCTATTCACCCCGTTTTGAGAAATGTTTTTTTATTACCAAAGTTATAGTGCATTCTAAAAGTGCACTTCGAGGCTAAAGATAGTAAACCAATGTTACATAACGAGCAGCGATAGCTGATCAAGTGATCATACATTTACTTGTGTAAAATAAGCTAATAACTATTGTATCTGTTTCTTTTCTACTTGCTATAATATGCATTTGCTCGTTGTTGTATAATTTTCGTTTTGTAAATAGCTGCCGATTTGTTACTAAAGCTTATAAAACAATCAAAAATTTTGCTCCGTTGATTTATAGTACGTATTCTCTATTTTAATTTTATTTAACTTTTTTTTAGACTCTAGACGCTCTCGCTCGGCGGAATATCGACTAACGACACAACACCAACAAGCTGTGCTGTTAATAGCCAGCCTTAGATCATTAAAGCCGATTGTGCCGCTCCGCGCGCCGACGCCCGTTGCCCGTTGCTCACCTTCCCCTTCATGTCATACCCTTCCCCTCATTTTAGATGAAATAAAAATATTCGTCTTCGTTCGGCCGCTGTTGCGTTTTGCTTCGCCGCCTGGCGCTTCGGCTGCTCGTGGTGAACGTATAAATTAATGTCGTGTTTATTTTAAATGGCTTTCATTATATTTCATTGGATTTAAGTTCGACAATAGTGTGTCAATAAGTATGATTGTGTATTTGAACTCAATTTATAAGAATTACTTGATTTAGTGCAACAGGCGTTTATAAGTCGCAAAGGGCTCGTGTAAACATAAAAGAACGTTGTAATTTTAATATGCCTACGGATTCTGAATGCGAGTGCGACCTAGTGTCGAAAGAATGGCTACTGGCGAAACTGCGTTCCGACGAGAGAGACACTGTGTTAATAGATTGTCGAGGATCTAACGAGTATTCACAGTCTCACATCCGTTCCGCCGTGAATTTCTCGATACCGAGTATAATGCTGCGGCGATTGGCGGCTGGCAAGATAGAACTCGTGTCTACAGTGCAGTGTAAAGAGTTAAAGGCAAGGATCTCACATTGCCGTAACCGAGGAATCTTTATTTTGTATTGTGATGGAGCTCCACGAGACCCGGACTCTGTGCACGGAATCCTGCTTAGAAGGCTCAAGCAAGATGGCGTGCAGGTCGTCTGCCTTGAAGGTAACAAAAATGTTTAGTAAATGTGCTATGAATATGATACATAGTGCAGTCATATTGTAAAGAATATGTAAGTACTACAGATGTCATACATAGCAAAATTGCAATATCTCGTAGCTTTGAGCTCATTATATAGCTAGTGATGGTTTGTAATACTGTGTATGTTTGTCTGTAAAAATAATCATGATGCCTTAGTGTTGATGAAACTGCAATTACTTTCAAATGTTTTTTTTTGGCCGAGATTAGCATTAGTTTTGGATAAGTCAGTACCAAGTATAGCATTGAATTAATGTTGATATTACAGGCCTGCATAGGTTTTGGACTAAGTAGACACAACAGATGTCATAATAAATATATTATGTTATTTAAAGTACTAAACTGTATTCATATGAGGTAAGTGAATTGCTATTTGTGTATGTGTATTGAACTAAAGAGACATTGTTGTATTGCCTTTATGTAATGCGCATCATTACTAAATTATACATAATATTCATACTACTATTATCCTTAATTATAATAATTGCAGTTTGACCATGAGAATAAAATTAACTGTTACCAGTTACACAAATAAAACTATTTTAATGAAGTTTGGCTATTTGAACTATTTCATAACGTGCTGTATTAAACCTCCTGGCAATATATACAATTTTTCTGTATACTTTGATGTTCAAAAGCAATTTTTTATATGCTAATGTTTTTATCAGTACCTTGTTAAGGCAAAACATACAACATGACAGTAGATTATTAGAAATAATTCATGGTTTACTTCATCATGGTTTTATTCATTACTTTACAACACACACAGTTTCAAGAGATATAGGGGACAGTAAAAATTTTCTTTAGACTTCTTCAAATGAATAATTTGAAAGCAAAGCTGTCATTTTAATACATGCTGCTAGAGGTCCCACTATTGAGAGCACAACCAACTATACACCTGGTTACTAAAATCCATGTCTAGTAATTACTACTTATAAATTTTATAGTTGGAATTTTTATAATAATTCAAAATGTTCGAACCATTCATTCCACCCACTCCTAAGCTCAAAAGTATCCTGATAGTGTAAAGAAAGAATAAACTTTAAATAATCTTTAATTACAAAATTGATGTTAAACAATTTATATACATATTATAATGTACATATATAATATATATACATATTATTTATAACATATTATGTTAGTATTGAGATGCATATTTTATTTGAATTTAGAATTTAAATAATAATTTAGGTACTCTGAAATATTATGACAAGTAATTTAATGCTGATAAATTGTTTAATGTCAATTTTGTAATTAAAGATTATTTAAAGTTTATTCTTTCTTTTATAGGCTTAAATACCCTCTTCTATCTGACTAGATTCTTAGATATGTGCTTCTCTCTCTCCTATGAATTCCTAACAAAAGCAGGCTCTAAAATGAAACACCTACCATTATGGTACGCTTTCATTTTAGTCTCTTTAAAAAAAACTTAATAAACTTTAAACTAATAAAACTTCCCAAAAATAGTGTGTTACAAATTGCAATGCATAATACACCATTAATTATATGCTTTACTAATAATGTTAATATTATAAAAGTATATAAATAGTTAAAGGTATTCATGAAATCACTATGAAATTGTACTTTAGGTTGACATTATTGATTGCCATTAAAACTGTTCTAATTTGTAAAATTAACTAACCAATAAAAAACTAGTAAATTAACTAAATAATTAAATAACTTGAGAATATATCAACATTTTTTGCAAGCAGTACCCATGCAGTGTTCAATGTTACATTGTAATATTATCCCATCTTAACATTGCAATTCCATAAAGTATAAGTTATGTCTTAATGGTAGTGCAGTGCAGCTGTGTGACTCAGTAAATTACTAGAATTCCACTTTAACTATCTTTGTATGTAATTTCACTATAACCAGTTCAGTATTTTGGACATAAAATTATAACAGACATAATATTTGCAGAGGACAGACATGATTACATTGAAATATTACAGATAGATTTTCATATTTATCATTGTCAACATAGTTTAAATTATTATATTTATTTGTCACATCCTTAATAGTTTATAGGTAATAGAGAAAAAAAGGAAATCTAATCCACACATCACCAATCCAAATGTGATGAGTCAGCCTACCTACACACCAGACAATCTGGGTGTATTGTAAAACTAGATACTTAAACATAGAAAACATTAATTTGCATTAAAGTAAAATAAAAACAATGGCAAGTGTATAATATATAGGCAGCTACATGCAGAACTTATCATAAAAATGTTAAAATAACTAATTTCATTTAATATTCTATGATTAGATTTGCTAGGTTGCAATGAACATGTCAAAATTCATTAAATGTAAGAGAATAAGCTTCAAACGTGTTTAAATATGATAGTAGTGGATATCATTCATTTAGAAAGTTATTAATCTTAAACATTCAAAGTTTAGGACACACATGTTGAAAGATGTGTGGTATAATATGTTCGCTTCTTAGGTATATTGTTTTATATCAGTTGATCCATTATTCTTGATTGATGATGATGTTCTAACACATTTGTGTTAAAAAAAATCATTGAATGTTGGCTACTTAACAACTTCAACATTATCATACCAGCCAAAGACTGCTGCTGCTAGACATAGGCATCCCGCAATTTTTGCCGATACAGAAATTCCAGCCTAGCTATCATACTCACTGTTTCTGACTCATTTCATCACATGAGATTTAATAGGTGATTAGTTAATTTTTCATTGATCAGCCTTTCAGAAACTGGGGGTAAGTAAAAGAAGTTACAAACAAATTTGTAACCCTTGTTACTCATCAAGAGATTGCTGGTATTAAAGAGGGTTACAAAAGTTCCTCAAGTCAATAGAGATGATCGATTAAAATTTCTTACCTACCACGAAAGATACGATCAAGACGTGAATTTACGTAGATTCGCGACTCATACCATTATCTGTTAATTGTTGTAATACAGAATATTGTATCTTAAACATTGTACTTAGCAATGATATTCTATTTAACAGATATGTTATACACTCACAAAACAACCGAAAAAAGTGTTCCAAGCAGCAGCCGTTGCACACATACAACATAAGTTGTACACATTCTTCATTAATGTATGAATGAAGAATGTGTGTAACGCGGACTAAAGGCAATACGTCCCAATTAGGACGTTTTCGTGTCTTCACGATAACGCATTCATAACATATTTGTTAAATAGAATATCATTGGTACTTAGTTTGTAATTGAGAAACAAGGACAACATTTACGCCGACTATGATAAATTAATAACAGAAATAATTGACGTAATAAAATCACGATATTAAACAAACAAAGACAAACAAGAGTAGGTGAGATTTTAGTGAAGATTGTTTTAAAAACTTTAGAATGTCTTTAGGTCACACATAAAATCATAAAAACTTAAAGTAAAATAGTCCTAAATTAAAAGATAAAGCAAAAAAGAGATACTTACCTACTTACACTGCCTACATTTTTAAAATAACTAATTGCTGCAATAATGATTCATAAGTAAGTACTAAGAAAATGAATAATGGTTAGGTCATATGCCACGAGTGTCTTAAGTATTTATTCTGCAACAAATAATCAGAATATAAGTACCTACTTACTTGCAGACTTCAACCACATGAAGAGTAAATACTACTTCAATATTCAACCATTTTACGTAATGATTTAATTTTATTGCTATTGTCTATTTCCATATTTTAAGTTATAAATTAATCTACCTATATTAAATCAACATATTATTATTGTTGTTAAATGTGTTACAATTCTATTCAAGTAGGTATGTGTTATTCTCACGACTCATTCAGTAAATGATTACCTAACTGAGTGGTGCACACGTAATACCGGTTGCCACGACGAGGAACTAACTGTTTCATAACATTCATTGACAAAAACTGCGATAGATTTGTCGTTGATAACTAATATGAAAGCGGCATAGTTGAATTATGAAATGTAAGCTCATTAAAGTACTAAATATCTTAATATTACACCCGCGTCTTTGCTTACTGCTCTGCTCCCGACGCCAGTACCGTGGTGTTACATAATATATCCTATAACCTTTCTCGAGAATTGGGCTATCATACGCAAAAAGAATTTTTCATATTCGACTGGTAGTTCTAGAGATTAGATTATAATAATACTAGCGGCCCTCACTTCCTCCGCACTTCCCGTCACTTCTTCCCTACCCCTCACTTCTCTTTCACCCCCACCTTACTTCCCCCTCTTTTTAATTTTCAAGTCTCTAACTTCAAAAGCAAATATCTTTACATATAATATTTCATCCCTAATTCCGACCCTCTAAATCCACCCCAATTAAAAAAATTTTTTGAAGTATTCCAAAACAAAATTTCAAAACTATGAAGAAGTTTCATACAATCGTTTTCATCCCTTTTTTAGACTACCCTTAACATTTAGGGGGATGAAAAATAGATGTTGTCCGATTCTCAACCCTAGCCGATATGCATACAAAATTTCACGAAAATCGGTTGAGCCGTTTCGGAGGAGTTCAATAACGTACACCGTGACACGAGAATTTTATATATTAGATTTAATTGGTCATTTTTATCTATGTGAAACGGTTCTAATAATTAATTATATTACTTTGATTAGGATTAAATTTTTGTATTGGGTCAAAAATACTTTGAACTTAACGTACATTAGTACAACTCATAATAGTGCGCTGGCAGATAACTTTTTTGGTTTAATATTATCGTTACTGGCTCGGCTCCTATAGTTGATAGGTTGATGTATTCTTGATGTATAGTGCATCTATATTGATAGTGAAAGTCTGAGTAATTCACAATATAATAGTGAAAACCACATCCAAATCCATTGGGTAGTTCTCGTGATTAGCGCGTTCAAACAGAGAGACAGACGGTTTCTAGCGACTTCCGTTGATACTATGAATAGATGATACCTCACTAATTTCAGTAAAGAGTATTTATATGAGTTTATAGTCGATAGCTTTAAAAATAAAAGATTTTCTATACAAACTTATACCCCTATTTCACCCCTTTGTAAGGATTGTTTGGAAAATTAATTACCTTAATTAAATAATTAGTATTTTCTAGTAATTTGGAAACCCTACTATCAAAACTATAGAAGTTTCATACAAACTTTGCCACCCCTGTTTACCCCCTTAGAGAATGAATTTCGCAAATTGCCGTCTTAGTAAGCACCTACGTCCTAAAAGGATGCTACATGCAAAATTTAATACTCCTAGCACTTGTAGTTTCTGAGATTTCGTGGTGAGTGAGTGAGTGACCTTTCGCTTTTATATATATATATGTAGAAGATGTATACAGACTATTCCATGTATGTATGTTGTAAGTATTAGATACAAATATAGTGTTTTATTAGAATTCTTATTTAAAACTGTGTAACTTTTACTTCTTCTCACCTACTTTGTTTCTATGCATCACCTCAAGAGGTAGACTGCTCGAGAATGCCATTGACATTAAGTCCGCCTATACAGTATCGACCAAATCCATTTTTGGACAATGTAAACAAACAGTCTTTTCAATATTTTTCTATCAAAAACTCCGTAGAAGATGACACATGGGTTTATACACATTCTGTTCACTATATACTTCATTTTGCAACTATTTCTACTAATGATTAATAATCAAATCTAGTTTATTTAATAAAATTACGAATTACTTTTTGCGGTCGAATTTAGACGTCAAAATGAATAACAGTTTTATTTTTTCTGTACTCTATTGTCTTTGAAAACCAATGTTGTAATTTATTAGAAGAAATAAGTTTAACCAATACATATCATAGGTACATAATATTTTGTCATTTGCCCTCGCAAGTCTGAGTTCATTTGTTTTATTGTAATATAGTATAATAAAATCGTAACTACATACAAATTCCATATAATCAATATTTCACAATTTTTATCAGGCGGGAAAATATTCAAAAGTATCCCAGTATTCCATTTCAGTCCGTGGTCAAATAGTTGTAATTAGAGGTCAACGCTTAATTTAAATTACATTTATTTATACATTAGGTAAATTGTTTGTCTTATTATCTTAAAGTTTATAAGTCATCGGTTACAATAAAATACAATATCATAATTAACATAAATTTGTATTTAGTTTTATTTATGTATTTTTTTTGGAGTAATAAAAATAACAAATCAAATAGAATTAATCGATTACGCAAATAGAGTATTAGTAAACGTATTATTATTTAAAAATGTTAAAAAAAAGAATGAAAAATTATTATTTAATTATGTATGATGACATTAATTTTATTTTTATCATCCTTTTCTCGTCACTAGTAAATTCATGAAACCATAGACAATGGCAATATGGAGGATTGTTTACATTGTCCGAAATTAGAATTGGAATAGACTATATACAATATGGTATATAAATTGAAGATTTTTTAAATAAATCAAGAGAGATATCCCATAGCATTACTATACTGCTATATGAGGGCCTTCCACCTGCAAATGACATTGCTTGGTCGACATAGAGTCTTTGAACAGGCTCCCAAGTAGTCGATCGAAGTAAGAAGAACATGCACAGTTGGGGCTATAGCTCGAAAACTGCTTGCTTGTTTGGTGTCTCACCAGACCATGCCACATGGCCGCTTTGCTCACTGCCCTCGGCGGCGTGTATTTTTTGTTCTTCTTTTTCTTCTCCTTTTTTTTGGCAACAGAGCCGACAATTTTATTGTGTCAGCTATTTCTGCCAGCGTCAAGTGTAGAATAATATTCTTGTTGATGATATTAATGGTATATTACAATGATATAATAGAAAAAATATCGTATTTTTTGTTAATATTGACATTTTTAATATCGTAATATCTTTTGAATGGAATGTCCGATTTCAATAATTCAAAAAGTAGTCAAAGGGTATTGAAACAGTCTTCAACACTAAATATTTATTTGGATATTAATTATTAAAATGGTGGGGATAACATCGTCTGAATTTAATCGGCATTTCTATCAACTTTTAAAATGTAAAAACATAGTTATAGTGACATAACTACAATAGTTGGACATGGTCTCGCGAAGTTTTTTGTAGATATTGATATGTTCTTTAATATTGTAGAACATTTTTTTGTTCTATCATCAATACTTTATTTATAATATTAGTATGGTTAAGAGTACAGCTTTCCGCAGCGCGGTTTCACCTGCGTCTTTGGTTAGTGCTCTGCTCCCGTCGCCCGTAGGTAGCGTGATGTTACATAGCCTATAACTTTTCTCAATTATTCAAATCCGACTGGTAGTTCCAGAGATAAGCGCTTCCAAACAAACAAACAAACAAACTTCCCGCTTTATGTATTATATAGTATAGATAGATATAACGAGCTAAATTCTAATTACATAGATAAATCAAAATATAGAAAATGAGTTCTTCAAAAATTATTAGGTAGGTACCTAATCGAAAATATATAAATAAATTAAAATAAATAATAAAAACTAGAAAAATTCATATTCTCATTAGTCATTTCATTACAAACAATTACCTATTTCACATAGGGCCTTTATTTATGCCTGCCTGATGCCGGCCTGCTCGATAGTGATGTCACATCGTCGTCGTCACGTTTACAACAACCTGACAAGGTCTCAATTACTGCGATAGTCTTGTACTTCACATATACGTCTATACGAACGGCAACGCGCTAGTGATGCTCCTGGTGTTGCAAGCGTCCATAGGCTACGGTAACTGCTTACAATCAGGCGGGCCGTATGCTTGTTTGTCGCCTTAGTTGTATAAAAAAAAAAAAATACGACCTCTACAAGCAATTGTACGGACCTGATGGATGCGGGAGAAGCTCAGGAACGCTCCAATTTGTACGATATTCGGGCGTAATTCACGATTTTAAATACACCGCGATCAAAGACAACTGTGACAAGTAGTTAAAGGTTAACTGTACAAACGGTGCTAGCACGTTACTATATAATAGGTATGTAGCTTGTACGCTAATTATGTTCCAATTAATAAACTAGATGAAAGGTGTTTATATGCTTTAAAAATTAATAATATCGCCGGTTTTTTTCATTACAAATCACGATAACAGCATCCAAAATTTTTCATGTTAGTCAACAACAATAGTCGCAATAGGTTTATATTAATAACTTTAATCTGCCTTGAGATTATTATACTCATGTTATGTAAAATCATGCTGTAGGTACATGTTTTTAAAGTTTTTGGTATGACGTACGCAGACGAATCACCGGACTGTTTTAGTTTTAAATGTGTAAGAAGTAAGCCGGAGGTCGCGAGTCGAGGCATCCGCTCCTCAAAACGTGGGAGAGGAAGTCGACTACTTATTGTGCTCCTCAATGCGAGACGATAGATTATAATCACCGCACAGTCTCGAATGCGCTTGTTTGTACCGCCTCTATGTTATTTTCTGGACTGTTAAATGAGTACAATCACAACTATAAGTATTTAGTGCCGTGCAATCTTTTGAACTACTGCACAATATGGCATCAATGAAGTTCGTAGTTTCTGGATGAATAAGAAACCAGAAGAATATGATTGCTGATCTATCTCAACATAATTTAAATCAAGATTGTTCTCGAGTCATTAGGAAGTCGTTTATAAAATAACGAATGAGCTGCCACTAGTCACGTTACAGTCCATCCGCTCAGACCAAATTCACACACAGTTCATTTTATGGGTTAATTTTCACATAATTTCTACGTTTAAATGACCACCGTTAAGAGGATCATAATGATTTGTCAGATACACTATAAACTGGATGATCAAAGCAGACCGGATGCGTGGAGCTACATGCTTCTGTCTTCGTCCGACGGACGGAAGAGCGCCGCAATTTTATTAATAAGTTCCCGTTTCATTCACGTCCTGCCATTTTCAACCATGTGCTTGTAAATTATAGTATAATAAAAACAAATACAGCTCACATTCGTACGTGTGTACCTAGACTCTAAAAATATAATGACACTTCACTTATCTAATCCCATTGATTTGAGATGAGCGGTCAATGGCAGTTCTTTAACTAGTTGATACGTTTTTAATTTTTTTACAATAAGTTGTCAGAGTCATTTGAACGTAACTGAGGATATTTATTTTAAAATATGCAACACTACAAAAATAGTTTCATGTACTTTCAATTTGAAACGAGATTTCAATTGTTAAAATTGGTCAAGTGGAGGGTGGCGCTAAAAGCTTCAGTTAATGGCTTCACCTTGTCTCAGTGAAACTCCAGCCTCCTGGCACACAGCATGAACAAGTTTTCAGAATGTATACTTTTATTCTGTACTCAATATTATCATAACGACTTTATTAGCATTTCAAGTGTAGCGATTGACCAAAATCAACCTGATCAAATGATTAGGCAATTTTCTTATTACGAATTCCATTGATATATATATATATATTCTGCAATAAATTGAATTTTAAGTATCGGAGTGCCGAGCCGGTCGATCGTAAAATTAATAGCACGTGCTTGCGTACAACAGGATGTTGCAAGCTCTGCTATGAATGTGAACTCTAGAATTTAAGATTTATAATCGCAGAGGAAATCGCGTGCATCTGGCCAAAATGGAACGCCGCCATTCGCGAATATTATATGGCTAATAGAAGAAAACGAAATGAGAACGGGAAGCGAAATCTCATAAAAGTGAATCGCGTCGGCATTAACTCGACCACGCGTAAACAATTATTATGTTTGCTTTATATTATACGCCAGTTATCAGCAATTCACCACCTCATAAAGTCTTGTGGCAACGAATCATTCCATGCCGTCTAGATAGCGAAAAAACTTGATATTAATGAATAGAACACCATTGATAAATATAAAGCGTGAAACCCTGAATGGAATAGTGTATAAACAAGTATCTACATTCGAAGGCGTAACATTGGCATTGACAGTTTTTATGTGCTGATGTAATGTCCAATCCGTGGATTACTATTTTGTGCTGCGTATTGTATTCTAATTTTATTTATGTCTCGTTTCGGTACAGTGACTCGCAATAAAAAAATTGGTAACTTGTTACGCCGTAAAAGCACGTAAAGGTCACCAATTTGTTACCGTTCAAATTTATTTGAATATATTAAAGTTTGTTATCAGCGTATAAGTGAATATTATTGTATGGACTTGGGGTCGGACAGGGTGCATGCAGTGTTAGGTGTGCTGATACGATTATCAGACATTATCTAGCGGGCAGCTGACGTCGGCGCCACACTCATTATTAGGTATATTATCGGATTGAAATCGAGGCGAGCATCAGTTGACGTAACATTATTCATTACACTGCTAGGTTACATAAACAGGAAACTTTAACCGACTATATTATTTCTATTTAAACAAAGTATGTACCTAACTATTTAATTTATTGTAAGTATTTTAATTATAAAACTTAATGCACATAGGTATAAAGGAAGACTTAATGCCATTGACATTCTCTACCAATATTCTCGACAATTCATCAAATGAAATATTATCATCATCATCATATTAGCCGAAAGACGTCCACTGCTGGTCGTGAGATGCCCTCATCCATCGGGTGCCCGCCACCCTTATAAGGTCGTCGGTCCACCTCGTCACCGGTCCACCTTAAAAGATAATTATATAATATAGGGTAATTCGTCTGTTGAAACTTACCGACTTAGGATTTTGAATATTGTAATCTTGAAGAAAATCATATTTCTGAGAAACGTAATCTGAACTACCTACACAGAATGTGTAATGAATTGCTTATTATATAAGAATTTGAAGTTATAGGCTTCCGATGATATGGACTGCTTGCCGCTGCAACCTATCGAATGCATCCAGTAAGTACTGTGCGGAGCCATCCCAAAGATGAGAATAGTACTCCACGCAGGCACGAACCTGTGTCTTATAAAGAAGACAGAGCTGCTCGGGCTTGAAGTGCCGCCGTACCCTGTTCAGGACTCCGAGTTTACAGGAGGCGGTTTTAATGACGCACTTGATGTAATTTTTGGGTTTAAGATCTCGGCTAACGTCCATACCCAGGATACTAAGGGTATCCTGTAGTGGTAACGCTGTGTTCTGAAGAGAGGGAAGGTGAAGAAACGGAGATTTTTTTGCACTCCGATGTTTTCTTAGCATTCAACTCGACCAAATTCAATAATAGAATCAATTAATCAACACAATCAAATTCAAAAATAGAAATGCGATATAAGACCTGGTCGAGCTCAGCGCCAAGTTCTAGGTGTTTTGCCTCAATGTCAGTCTGTTTAGCCGCAGAATGTCCGAGATATCGCCTATGCAATGTATATATCTGCATAGCAATGAATGGTGCCAAGGGACAACATGTCATTGACATGCAGAAGATACAGGGTGGGCGACATGACGGATCCCTGGGGCACCCCAGCGTTGACCTGCAAATAATTAGAGGCCGATCCGTCACAAAGGACTCTAATGCGGTGCTCATGCAGGAATGCGCCAATCCAGTTGCACAGCTGAGGTGGCAGACCCAAATGCTGGAAGCTTGGACAGAAGCGAACGGTGCCAGACTCTATCGAAGGCTTTGGTTATGTCAAGGCTGATGGCCAAGGACTCTCCATGCCTGTCCATAGCTTCACCCCATTGGTGCGTGATATACGCTAGAAGGTCACCTGTAGACCGTTTTGACCTGAAGCCATATTGTCGGTCACTAATTAACGAGTGACCCTCTAGGTAGCGAACTAGTTGGGAGCTTATTATCCGCTCAAGCACCTTGCAGAGAACTGAGGTGACAGCTATGGGTCGATAGTTTCCTGGCTTGGACCTATCCCCTTTTTTGGAATCGGTGAACATTCGCCTCTCTCCAAGCCTCCGGCACAATTCCCGAGGAATAAGATAGGCGGTACAGCCGCGTCAATGCAGGAGACATCTCCGCTGCGCATTTCTTGAGAACCACCGCTGGCATACCACCCGGTCCGCTGGCTTTCCGGACAACGAGCGACCTTAGTTCCGCACGGACATCACGATGCCTATTACGGATATTAGGCATAACGGAGTCGCAGCAGGGCGGATGCAAGCCACGGTCAGGAGTTAGCCGCAAAGAGTTCTACAAGCAAGTTTCCTGCGGCTCGTGGGCCAGCGATCCAGCAGGACATTCAAGGGAGGCAGCGAAGGCTTGCAGAAGTTGGATTGCACACCCTTGGCTAGTCGCTAGTAGCTACGGCTACCCGTAGGACGCGAAATTTCCAATTCTTGCCCAATCCGTGCAATGCGCTAGGCATCCGCTCTGATGTAAGCCCTCTTGCATTCCCTAGTGGCTTTGTTGTACGCTGCTTTTAGGGGATCCAAGCTAGGGTCGCGCCGTGCTCTGGCCCTGATCCAAGCGCGGTTCGCGGACTGTTTTTGTTTAACAGTATCGGCGCACTCACGGTTGAACCAGGGGCGCGTTGATCATCACTGATACAATATAATGATTGCCGTAAGAACAAGCAGGCATATTCTCATACAGACACACATCTAAATTTTGTCGCGGACGACAGCTAGTTCTTTATAATTTTAACATCACATTAATATGTGCTTCAATCAATATTATCGTATCTAGTTAGAGAAAAACTGCAGTGTTTTAAATCAGAAAAAAAAAATATTTGTATTAATTTTAATATTTCGATGTAAATAATGTTATTTATTGTGGCCCTAGGTGACCGAATCCCTTTAGGCGTCTCAAATTTTATAATATTAAGTATAGAAAATATTAGGTGCGTCTTTTGTTTTTCTAATATATCAAATTGTATTGTAAAAATATGTAGATTAATGACAATAAGACAGATATACTACTAAAAACAATTATATTATCAAGGTTAACTTAAAACCTGGTGAGTATGTATTATTGATAATCCAGTTTCATTCTAAATGCGTGCCACGTTTTTAGAATATAATCGCAACTGAATCCTCGCTATGCTATAATAATATTACATATCCTTAAAAAGGTTTTTGGTAAAGATTAAGTATCTTCATAATTAACATTGCAAACTTTTTAAAGTTGAGCCCGTAGTCTATTTTGGACATTCCACCTTGAAATCCACACCTCCCATCCCGCCGGTTCTCCGAAACAGAAACAAAATGTGCTCAGTGACGTCAATTTACAAGATTCCGGGAACCTGGCCGAGCGCTATTATTTATTTATTACTCTTTTATATCTTCATTGTTTTACTCACATTATAAGTAGAATAAATTTGGTTCTGACGGAATGTAGTGGTTAATAAGACGTTAGGCATTTTGTCTCCACATACAAGATGCGCAAAAAAAGAAACATCTTAAGCGCGTTCAAACAAACAATATACAAACAAAAAAAAACCAAGTCTTTCGCTTTATATAATAATAATAAGTATAGATCACACAAACCTACAACATTCTGCTACCCTAGTACTATATAAAAAAATATTCCGATTGTACCTACCTACCTACGTTATGACGGTAGTAGATCCACGCTGGTTTTAGCATGAATGGGCCGGATCGTCCGGGTAAGTACTACCCTCTCATAGAAGATCGACTTAAGAGTAGTAGTATCCTTACTACTGCGTTTCGTTCGGTGAGTGAGAGTGCCGGAGACCAATTTCCCCCCTTTCCTCTTTCCTCACCTCCCCCATTCCCTTCCCCTAACCCCATTCCCAGCCGCCATAGTGGAGGCCACCATACCAGCAGTTTAAGATGATAGCTTTTGGTATGGTGGCCACCACTTCTGGATTCCACTGACTGCTTACCATCAGGCAGGGTGCAGTCACTTTGGTTAGCCTACCAAAGTGACTCTACCCCGCCTGATATATATATAAAAAAAATATATATAATTTTCATTGTTTTTCTATTTGGAATAAAATCCGCGTTTCCAAAATGTTCGATCCGCCTGTCTAACAATTTGGAAAATATAATTCCACACAGTTCGACTATCGAATTACACTGGTAGGACTGGATGGAATAAACCAAGATTTTAAGCAATTGGTATTTTTCATTTCGCCAGATTTTTACTAATTAGTATTAAAAGTATACTTTTTTCTATATGTAGTAAGTAGGTAATTACTGAGATTTTTTTCATTCTTGCGCATTATGTATAACATGCATAATAATGGCTTGCTCCAAGTCATCTAATCAGGCCAGTCCCGTACCTCATGATTTAATTGAGCCAAGTTTAAAAACAATCAATAGAGGCAGATGTGCAATGGTATATTAAGTCGCCCACCAATCTAAGTACGTTGGTTCAAATTGTCCCAACAGGCTTGATTAAAGTCTATTTAAAGATATGAGATTATTTTCAATGTTTTGATTTCAATCATAAACAATACAAAAAATTTTGTTTTTAGTTGATACCATTCTTCTGTTCATTATAACTCTTGAGGGCTGGCACTAGTGCTGTGAGCCTGTAATGATACATTAAGTGGTTTAAATCGCACAAGGTTGTTGGTAAACGTCTCTCGAAGGACGCGGGACGGGCCAAGGTCTCTCCCGTCCGCACCTGCCTCCGACGCGGCTCCACCACGTTTCGCCAGCCTCCCCGTGTGCCTCAACCGCTCATCGCCACCTCTTCGCCTGCCCCATGTGTGATATCTATATTATTTTCTTCTTTAGATTTGTGCTTTAGAATACTTTTTGAAATAATACTATTCAAGATCCTCTACATATTAGAATCTCGAATAGTTTTTTAGCGAACTTTTGTTTGTTTCCTCGTCTGTCCGTGGGCGGTTTGCAGTGGGGTTCTAAATGTCAGCAAAACGATCACGTTTGTATATCTGTGGGTGTTACTTGGTGAAGGATTATGTTCATGCAATAGAAGGCAAATTTTATGGAGTCCTTGCCACCGAGGACGCGCGTGGCAATTATGAGGGAGGCAGGGAGGGGGTGGACAGAGTACAGACGAGGAGGGTACGGCGGGTTCATTGAGTGCGGCGGATGAATGGGCCGCGATGAGTCATCGGATCGATGCCGAGCCGCGCCGCCGCCTGCCCCGCGCGGCCGTCTCGCCCCCGCAAAGCCTATGCCGCGCGGCTGCGTGATTCTAGCTAGCCTGCTTTAGCCTTGCAGCATACCTAATGGCCCATTTTTATGTAAATGTATATCGTAGCATATTAGCCTTATTTGATGGTCCAATGTTACCACGGTTACGATCTAAGATGGGTATGAATTAAAAAAGACAGCTACGTTAAGTCGCTAGTGGATGACAAATTTAAATGATATCGATTACGATTGACAAAAAATTTTAGCAGCGTTGATATAATCCTGTATCCTGTACTCCTGCGAAAATGTTATAGTTACTTAGTAAATTGTGTTATTCGTTATTATTTTTGGCAAGCTACTACTTCTGCGTGTTTTGCTAGAAATAAAGCTAATCACGAAGTTCAAACGACTTTATGCAGGTAGTGATTAACTATCTATTATCGTGACGTTTCATCCTATTAATGTACGTACGAGCGTCAAATTGTAATAATAATAAATGATCTGTCTATAGGATATACCTTTTACTTATAGGAATGTGATGGACATAATGGGAGCGTCAGTAACACGCAGAAGGCGGCTCCACGCGACGGAAACGCTGCGTTTTCGCTGCTCTGACGACACTCGTGTCAATAGAAAACATTGCTGTATTAAAAACTATAGCTGTACATTCCTTAGAAAATCAAATGTATTTTAGTTTAGCTTTTATAGTTTTACGTATTACGTGTTAAACGCCTACGCACTGAGCCCTCACCTCCTTCCATTGGGGAGACTTGGACGTAATATGTAGGCGTAATGTCAACAACTTGATTTCGCCAAAACGTGTAAGTTAAGTTGACATTTCAATATAAACAGGGCTCGCCCGTTATTTCAAGTATAATGAATGTATTTATTATTAAACGCCTACGGAAAATTTATTTTTACCCACGAAACATGACATCGGTGACAATCAGTGGTGTATGTATGTAACGTTAACAAACGGGCGGCGATTAGAAAGGTCAAAGTTGTAAAACTAAGTGAATGATTTTAAAGTGTAAAATACGTATAAGTTACAATGCATTCTGAAGTTCGTTTCGGACAGACGTCAGGACGTCCATCTGCGTGAATCGAATAATATCATTGAGACTGAACAATGAATGAATGATACTGACTTGCGTTCAATTAACGCATACACCTACACTAATTTGCACCAATAGTTATCGCACAGCCTGTAATTACTGCACTAACAATTACTCTTGTTAGCTACCTACCATATTTTTTGCAAGCAGATAACGTAGTAAACTTCCATGACTCATGTGAATCAGAACACAGGTAAGGTTACATCAACAATCAAATTACCTACTTAAACGTTGTCACTATTTTAATTATCTCTTAAAGGTATTTAAGTGTTCTCGCAAAATTTCGAAGGATTCTAAATCTCAACTAAGATAAGATAGATCAATTTACAGAGGCGTTCATAGCTCGTTGCATTCACTGATCGGTAATCGATCTGCGGGTTAAGCAACTAAGAAGGCGGCTGGCCCATGGATGGGTGACCGCATAGTGGAATTTGATCTGAGCGTCTTCGTGCTTCGGAGGGCACGTTAAAAGTCGGTCCCGGTTGTTACCAAGTTGATAACAGTCGTTAGGTCAAATCGGACGCCTGTAAAATAAATTACAGGCGATCTGAACAAATCCTGACACTAGGTTGACCACTAACCACTCGATAAGAAGGAAGAATTTATAAAGAATGGTCATGGACATAACAATTAAGTTGTTTAATTACTAAACAATTAAGATGGCATACATTATTATAAACAACCAGACTTAGGGTGTTTGGCCACCACGAGTGTTATTGCAATCATTATAGTAATGTTATTTTGCCAACAGGTGACTTCGCAGAGTTTCGTCGAGCCTATCCAGAGTGGTGCAGCGAGGCCGGAGCTCAGCACGTGCCGCATGCACATTTACCACTAATGGGCTTACGGTCAGTATCTATACTTTCTAAATATTTTTGATAAAACAATTTTAACTAGCCTATTAATATCAAAGACAAACTGCTTCACGCAACGAAACGAAGCATGGTTTCTCAGCGTTGTAAAAACGCACTCCACTGACGGCAGCGCAGCGGCGAATCTCGTGGAGATTGCGCTTTTCCGCACGGAGGCGCGGGTATTAAGATAAATCAATGTATTACTGAAATAGACAGCAGCCTAACAATTCGGAATGCTCACGCAAGATTTTATTTAACAGTGGCAGCTAAAGTAGATATATTTACAAATTACATGCCAAGTTGATAAATAGATTTTATAATCGTCATTATCTATCTATACCTATTATTATCTACTAAAGTAGCGGCATCGGTATCAAAACGATTGATTTTAAAAAAATGCCTACATACGTGTTGGTTTCATTGTATTATTTCATTGGCTTCTTACTATTGTGTATTTATTATGTTATGTAATTATATTACATGGTGGCATACATTGTTCTTCGTGAGAGTTTGTGTACTCTATACAATTGTACATAATATTATGTATTTTTAAATTACATTTTATATCTTTGTAGTAATTTAAAACTTAATAATTCATACATATTATAAAAGGCTTTGTCCTGATTGACTGACAGACAACGCACGCACAGCCTAAACGCTTATAGCGACTTCAAATTTGTAGGGTGTTTTCCTTAATTTGTAGAGGTGTACTAAGAAAGGGTTTTTTGAAATTCAACCTCTAAGTGTGTGAAAAGAGATGAAAACGATTGGAAGAAACTTCTTTATTTCTAAATGCAGTTTTGAAAATTTGTTTTTGTATTTCTATCCAAATTAAAAGAATTAGGGATGAAACATTGTATGGAAAGAGCTTTGTTTTTGAAGTTAGCGATTCGAAATTTCGTGAGTGTGTTTGTCTTAATGTTTAAAAGTGTACCAAGAAAGGGTTTTTAAAAATTCAACCCCTAAGTGTGTGAAACGATTGTTTAAGATTTTTTAGTTTCTTAGTAAACTTTATTAAACTTTATTATTAATTTATATTATAGGAATTAGTATTATTATATTAGTATTTAGTATTAGTTTTGAAAATTTGTTTTGGGATACTACTATCAAAATAAAAAATGCTCTTATTTATATTTTTGACAGGGGTGGCGTTAGAAGTACGAAATTGAGAAAGAAACGTTACATGGAAAGATCTTTGTTTTTGAAGTTATCGTTGTGAAACTCAGTATTGGGATACTTTAAAATGTTGTTTTTGATAGGAGTGGATCTAGAGGGTTAAATATTAATTAGACAGTTATTAGTTAATTATTTCGATGCTGTAAACACTTTTTGAAACCATAATGTAAAATGCCGTTTTATATGTAATTTGGTGGTTATAGGGATGATATAGGAACAAAACATTGTATATATAATCTTTTTTAAATTATTGTAGTGAAAATTTGCTTTTGGGTAGGTACCTTACCTACTGTATATTTTTTGACGGGGGTTATCTTTAGGTAGGTGAAATTGGGAATTGTATTAATGCGGGATGAGAAATAGTATAGGAAACAATATAAAAATTATATAAAATATCAATGGGAAAAACTATATCCACGCGAGCCAAGCCTTGGGAAAAAGCTAGTTAATAATAATTGGACATACTATTAAAGGCCTATGGCCATAGGTTTGAAACAAATTTTGTTCACTAATAGTTATTTACGTATTCTTAAAACTTTAAAGACATTAAAATTTAAATGGCAGTGACAATTTACATTTTAAGTTCAAGCCTTTTATAATTGGCAGACGTCTTGTCGTGCCAGGGTTACAGCGACGACCGCGAGATAACTGCGGCGCAGTAATGGACTTAACGTGTTTCACTTAGGTATCGTCGGCATGACTATAAACCCCGAAGGGTTGCCCTGTGCCCACCATATGAATCATAACTAACATTTATAATACTTAGTAATATAATGGTCTCTCGAACAAGAGTGACTGACTGTAAAGCAAGAACCCATTAATATTTTTTGCTGTTCAAAGAGCTTAGCCTATTTTAAGTAAACCCGGAGACACGATTAGAGTGGGAGTTAATTCGACTTCAGAATTAATTTATATTAAAGAAAAACAGAAATTCTGTTCTGAATGTAACATACTCGTAGGTGCAAAACATCATCTATTATCTATACTGTTATAAAAAGCAGAAGAGTTGTTTGAAATGGAAATTTCGACAATGGCTAAAAAATATGTTAAACATAATAAAATATAGCCTTATGTTACCCGCTTCATTTATTGATTTCTAAAGGTAAAAGAAATTTTAAATTGGTAACGTAGATTTTTAGTTTAAATCGTTGCAAACAAACAGACATACCAACAATCAAATCTTTTCTCTTTATAATACTAGTTTAGAAAGTTTTGATGTCGATTTGGCGGTTTTACAAATCGTTTAGTAAATTTAAAAGGTTAATGTTTTATTATATTTAAGTATTTGTAAAATTAAGTTTGTTGACGGCAAAGGCAATTTCACACATTTATTACGTTGTTGTTAACCCCATTTGATCAAATCGTTCGTCTAATATATCCATTTTTCTCTTGAGTATGTTTTTGCATATTAAGTAACTGTATTACTAGGCAGGCTATAAAATTAAATGATAATTATGTTGTTTGTGTAGTCTTAAGAAGAAGGTATCATGATATTAATAAGATATCTTTGAACAGGCTCTTTCAATTCATAATTGAGAGAACGAGGAAACTCACGCGTGGGAACCAGATTTCTTGCCGTGAGACGTTTTCCACTTCGCTTCGTCGTTCAATGGAAAAAAGGCCATAGTCCGACTGATTCCAGCACGACTGGATACACAGGCTTTCTCAATATAAACCTAATGAGCCGCGAGCCTGGGAACTAATTAATTGTACACTTGTCTTGATCATTCCGTATCTGTTCTGTTCCTATTCAACTTGTACTACGTGCCGTTTAATAACATGGACGATTATCAGTAAAGAGGTAATATTGCACTACCTAGGTAGGATGCCTGCGGGCGTGAAAATGTATTTGTGTAGAAATATTATAGCTTCGTAAACACGAGGTAGTGGGTTCGAATTCGGGCAAGTACTAATGTGATTTTTCAAATCATAATGTACGTTCTAAGTTTATCTTGGAAATTTCTGACTGACGATGAAGAAAGACATCGTGAGGAAACCTGTACTTAAAAGTCTGAAATTTCCAAACGCCTTGAGCAAGCGTGATGATTAATGCTCATGCCTTCTCTTTATGAGAAGAGGCCTTTGCCCTGTAGTGGGACAGTAACAAGCCGGTATTTTTATTATTATTATATCAAGTATGTGCAGATAAGAGCTACAAATAATACAACATACTTCACACTGATAGTCACTACAACAATAATATTATAGACTCGAGCTCCACCCTCGTTTCGCTTCGGTATCAAAAGTTTCATTTGATCTCACAGCAACCTTCTACGGATAATAAGATAGCAATAGTGTCGTATTGCATCATTTAGATTTACGAAGGCTATTAAGGAAATATTGAAATATATAAACTTATTAAAATATAGCTTATGTTACCCGCTGAATGTTAGTCATGAGAAGAAACACAGTTTTCCTTACCGTACCAACACGCTCTTTGTAAATAGTCGTAAATAGGCGTTACACTTCTGCGTAAAACATATTATAGAGTTTTGCACGTGTGCGTGGAATTCGTCAATGTCAAATACTACTCCGCCATTCATTTGAATGCGCGATTTGTTCCGCTCGAATCGTATCGCGCTTGGTGCCATTTACATACTATGAGGGGCTGGAACCAGAGTAGCCTAACTTTAAAAACCATGACTTACAATATGGAGAAAAGTGAAAATGTGTTATTTTCAAATGTGTTTTTAATAAAATACTTTAATTAAGGTATAGTGTATTATCATTTGTTATGAATATGATTTAGTTCAACTAACTGAGAACATAAACGATTGCCTTTACCTTTCATGTAGCCTGCTAAGATGAGTTACACAAAATCGATCGGTCGACGGTCTTAGAGCAAACAATTGCGCCACGTTGACGCATTGCAGGCGGTTAAATAAAAGAAGTTAGTTATTAAACTCATTCATCAATTTGTTTGCGGTGCGGCGAGCGAGTGATATCGCCTGTGCCTCTGTGAGTGTGCAGTCACACTGTTACCTAAAGAATACGTAATTGGCGTATTGCATTAGAAACGGTGAAACCGAACATTGCGCTCAATGGAGTGCACTCCATTCACGCAATGAGCGCGCATGCGGTAATCGCGCTGCGCAGCCCCGCGTCGTTCACTAAGTTTTCCCAAGCGCAAATCACTGTAGATTATAGATTAGTGTAGATATTTGGTACATTATGTTAATGAACCCACTATGATGAATGACGACTTGTAAATTGTGACTTCAGCATACCTACTTAATAAACTATAGATAAATAATGTACTGTATTGGCAGAACGCACAACCTTTGTGTTTTATATATTTTTATTTCAATATTTATTGAGCTCGTTTATTTCAATACCTATATATATAGCTATAAAGATAAAAACAAAGTGTACTTTTGCAAATTATACATCGGCTGTGATTTGCAAGCATCCGTTTCTCATTGCGTGGGTTGTTTGACTGCTAGCTTAACGATAAAATACTTAAACGAACTACAAATAGGAGCATTTAAATTAATGGTGTAAATGTAAGGTCGCCCACGCTCGACTGGCAGCGCCACCGGGCCGCGGCGATCTGGGCCTCCGGGCCGATTTGAATGTACTCAGGAATTTAATGAGGCTTTTGTCGGTATATCTTATAGTATTATATAATGTTTTATTTTGGGCTATGATTTTGCAATGAATTCTAAAAATATCTATCAGAGTCTTGTATCAGAAGAATAAATAGAAAAGATTGTAAAAAAATTCTAAGGGTTGGACAATCAACGGTTTTCTTTACTAAAACGAGAGACAGTAGCGGAACGGTCTAATCGGTAGATATCTCATCTACAGATAATAAAATAAAACGCGTCTTAAGTAGTATGTAATTATATACCTTACATTAACTATCATTTTGATGACATGGCATTTAGTATCGGTAACAACGAATGCCATTTTTTATGTAGGTACATTTGTAACTTGTCAGATTTATTATAGTGTTTATTTTAGATACTTACCTTACGTTGTAAGTATTTGACTTATTTGTAGTTCAAACTTGATGATGTACCCATAGATCCTGGTTGACGTTACCGCAGGCGGCGGGTTATCAAAGATGTGACGTCACCTGCTCTGACGTCAACACCTTCCTCGCTCCGCGTGAGTTCATTCACAAATTAATCCGTACACGGTCATGGCCGATGACGGCAACATTTATTAATAATATTTTTATATATTATGCTAATTAAATATGATTACAATTTGATATCAAAATGTTCGCGTTATTGCTTACTATTTTAATTACTATTTTAATACATACTTAAGAAGGTATCTACAAAACTAAAAGCTCTATGTATTGTAATGATGGCAGATGTAATAGCGCACCAAGTATTCAGCTGCACTTGGTGCTTTGTTTGTTATTGCATACAATTAATTTTATATTTAGGTCCAAAACGATATTTTCGCATATTGGCTGTGGCCTATGAGCTGAGATCGGAATTAGGTAGGTACATAAATAATGTACTTGCATCGAAATGTTGATATTAATATGGATCTTCCCGGGATTTCTAATGGACGGGATTCGAAATGGATAAATAATAATAAAAACCTCAGAGATAGATATGACATTTTTTTATTGAAAAAGAGATAAGCTCTAGTACCTTTCGTTAATCGGGAAGTACTCCATTGTTTTTTATTTGTTCTCACAAGCCATGTTGTGCGAACTATAAATGTGGCAACATCGCGCGTGTGCACATTGGAATTTTGCAACTTCCGATATCCGATTTCGTTATTGTAAGTTTTGGCAACGTCGCGCGTGCAGTGGTTTAAATTGTGTAAAAGTAAATAAATTTTTTAGTTAATAAATTACGTATTTTTTTTGCTTTTCAAAATTAATCTCGCTATTTGAGGCATATCCACTTTAATCTTTCGCTATATGAAATCAGTGTAAGTACATAAATAACTCCTACCTAATTCCGACCTCTGCCTATGAGACATGCTCTGACCAGACTACCTAGGTACCTACTAGTACATAAGTACTTAAATTAAAAAGTAAATTATTTGTATATTTGTTTATACATAATATATTTACAATATTATGTAAATAAAAAAAAAACAATAGAAAATAAAACGAGCCGACGGCATTACTCACATCAAGCCAGTTATTTTCAACCAATAAACAGACCATGTAGCGTAAGAGGAAAACTCAGTCGATACCACAAACAGATTATTTTTATAAACATGGTTCATGGTTCTCGGTAGATACTAAGCGATACTCAACAGAACCTGCTAACCCAAAATAGAATGTTGGTAATTTTACTCGACTTCACATGCGTGTAGGTGCTAGAGTGGCCTACGACCTCGACACACTTGCTAAAATACAACACCAAACACGCGTCCACACCGCGCTCATACACATAAACATAAACACGTACAGGCGGATAACGCATAACTTATTTTAGGTCGTCCGAGCATAAACGAGCGACCCGCTTTGTCCGGATGACTCGCCTCGTTAAAACTGCGTTGCCAGGATAGGAACTAGCGACTCAGCCTTTAAAAAACCGTCCCTTGTAGGCGGTCATTGGCAGCGGGTGGGTCGAGCCGCATTCCTGTGCGCCAGCGCACCGCACGCACTCGTACGCCCACACGCACCGGCCCGCCGCTGCACTCTGTTACCCGACCGACTGTCGGCGATCCCATGCGTTGTCTAATACCTATCAAATTACCCGTCTTCGCCATTCGGCCGGGTCGTGTGGCTTCGAGGAGGCACCGGCCGCCCATACATATCGTTCATTAATAACACGACCGACCGTGTCACGGCTTCCGGCGTCCGCCCCGCACACGCCACCGCCATTGAAATACTAATTGTATTCGCATGAAGCCAACGGCGACGCCGCCGCCATCGCTTACCCAATGCGCTACTACTAGTAACTACTATGTGGGGATTTAAATGAGCTGCCTGCCTTCATTGTTACACCGAGTGGCATTCTGCGCTAACGAATTACCTATTACTACAGTTTACAGAAATTACACCTATGTATCAGAAATAAAAATATGACTGTTTTGCACTAAAACAAAACAGGTATTATATGTTGAAGGAAACACAGCAGGGATATGAGAGAGCATCCTATGATTATCTAAGATAGTTGAGAATTTGCACCCAAATGATAGGCAGAATCTGCTTACCTCCTTATTTCTGGCACCAGAGGGCGCCGTATGTATCTTACCGCCAAATAAGTTGTCAAACGTCATTGCAGTCTTCATCATCAGCAAGCTCCTTGACTCCCTGCTGTGTTTCCTTCAACATATAATACCTGTTTTGTTTTAGTGCAAAACAGTCATATTATATGCCTTCGGAAACACAGCAGGGATATGAGAAGACCTGTTTGATATCTGCTGGTGATCAGAAATAAGCAAACATAAGAATGCAATGTGAATAAGTACTAAATCTGTTAGTATTTAAATTAAAATCAAAGTTATTATTAATTTAAATCTTTTATTAATCTTTTTAAAAATTAAAAAGGGCAATTTAGGTATAAATAGAAAACTGAAAAATCGCATTTGCTAGTGATTCACTTCAGACAGACTCTGTCTATAATTAAAACCAAAATAAAACAAAAGAAGGCACTCAATGCTTACAAATGCAGTTTATAACCTACATCTTTTCATAAATAATTTTTTATAGCATGTGCAGACACATCTGCTATAATAAACAAAATCAACATAATAAAAATAACATAAAACTTAACTCAAAAGT
This sequence comes from Parascotia fuliginaria, assembly GCA_963082885.1. Lineage (NCBI taxonomy): Eukaryota > Metazoa > Arthropoda > Insecta > Lepidoptera > Erebidae > Parascotia > Parascotia fuliginaria. The sequence continues at coordinate 15,323,230 of OY720176.1, read as the reverse complement.
GAATAACACAAAAAACACATATGTGTTAACTTAATAACAATTAAATAATTATTAATAATCACTGAGATCACATCTCTATTAAAAATCGCTTAAAACTCAAGTTAAAAAATAAATAACACAATAAACAAGGGTTCTGTGTTAATTAATAACAATTAAATAATTTCTATAATCATTGAGATCACATCTAGGAACTACTGATCCCTTAAACAGTTTCAAAATTTTTATATAAGTAATTTGCTTCTGCCTCATTACTCATAGATCTGTTTACTTCTTTACAGTAAAACTTTGTGAAAGTTTCGACACACTTCCAATTTCCTCTATCTAATATTTCCTGTATTGGTCTATTATCCAGCCAACCCCGAGAGGCTACAGCTGATCTAATACTGCCTGGGGAGGCATCAATTTTAGCCAACTTAAATGCTGATCTTACCCAACCTGCAATCATTGTTTTGGAAGCAGGTTTTACAACTCCTGTAATAGAGATGAACAGAGAGTTCACCTGGCTACCCTGACAGCGTCTAGCTTCAGTGCTTTTAATGAGCTCTTTAACATGAGTCACAGGACAAATCTTCTGATCTTGGTGCCGTATAAGAAGCCAACCCGATTGTCTGTGGGAGCCCGTGTCAGTCTTTGAGCCAAACTTTGGCCAAAAAGTCACAGTATCTTCAGTTTGAGCAAAACTATCTTTACTTAATTCCAAGAGGGTAAGATCATGTAGTCTTCTGCCTGAGGCTAATAACAAAATTAATGCTGTTCTCCTACTTTGATCAAATAGTGAGTTCGAACAAGTAGAAGATTTAAGCCAATTAAATAATATATCTACATCCCACACAGGTGACTTAGGTGAGAGTGGTTTAGAAAGAGATATGGCTTTTAAAACTTGTTGTATAAAAAAGTTCTTAGACAAATTTTCTCCTGATGCTGCACAATAAGTTGATATTGCAGATTTATGAAGTAGAATTGTACTATAAGCAAATTTATTTTGTAAATAAAGATTAGCTAAAAATCTTGCTACCTCCCTACCCTCTGGGCTTTTACTATTAATATTACAAGATTTACACCATTGCAACCATCTCTTTAATGGGGCACTATATGTGCTTAAGGTAGAGGCTCGCCAGCTTGTTTTTAGTAGCTCCCGCTCCTCTCTGTTCCAACCTGATAAATGTTCTTCCCACCCCCAACTTTCCAAGCCTGAAGCGTGAGCTTGTGAACTTGAGGTGGGCTCAAGCCTGTCGTCCAGTCTACCAGGACTTTGCTCAAGTTGTCTATCGGTAGAGGGGCGGTTAGGGCACGCGCCTGTAGGTCCGGAAACCAGAAACACTGGGTCCAACGCGGCGCTATCAGGTAATATGTTCCCCTTGCGTTGTTCAGATGACCCAGCACCCTGGGTATCATGCTGGGAGGCGGGAATATCCAAGCCGTTTGAAAATCCCAATTTTGGCTGAACGCGTCGCAAAAAAGCGCGCAGCCATCTCTTGAGTCCAGTGAAACATATTCTGGGACGACGGCGGTTTCTTTTGAGGCGAAGAGGTCTACTAGCGGCCGACCCCACCTCTCGAAAATAGCCTCCGTGGCTGCTGGTAGCAGATGCCATTCGGGTACTGGTCGTCCCCTTGACAGGCAATCTGCGATGCCGTTCAGGTTCCCGGGTAAGTGAAATGCTGTCATTGTTATGTTGAATTGGTATGTCAATTCCATCAACCTGGTTGTTAGCCCCAGTAGCCTTAGTGACCGTGTTCCACCTTGGTTCCGGATATATGCCACTAGAGTCCTGTTGTCTGACTGAACTAGGACATGGGCGTTTCTTAACAGTGTACCCTGGGCTTTGATGACAGCAAAGACGGCATACATCTCCTTCATGTTGGAGTGCCAATTTTTTTGATTTGCAGCCCATCTGCCTGAGAGGTATTGATTGTTCAAATGAGCTCCCCAGCCCGCATCCGCTGCGTCTGTGGTCAAAAAGTGAGTGATCTCCTTTTTGTAAAGCGGGGTTGGACTGCTCTCTATCGCATCTAACCACCACTGTAAGTCCTCTCGTACTTTTGGGCACAGAGCTCTTTTCTGGCCGCTCTGGGTAAATTTCCTCAGAAAGAGTTGTGCCCTGCGACAGTGAAGTCGTCCTCGAGGCACCGCATGGTTGGCGAAGTTCAACATGCCTAATACACTCTGAAGTTCTTTTAAGGAGCAGCTTCCGCGGTTCAAAATTTTTGATAAAGTGCTCTTTATGCCAACAATTTTCCGAGTTGGTAAGGTTATCGTCTGGTGCTGGGTGTCCCAGACCAGACCTAGGTACTCTAATTTGTGTGTGGGCTCGGTTATTGACTTCTGGTAGTTTATATGCCAACCTAGAGACTCCAAGGTGGACAGCGTTTCCGCAACCTGTGCCATAAGCTTGAATCTGTCTTGACAAGCCAGAAGATAATCGTCTAGGTATACTAAGAGGCGGATACCCCGTTGGCGAAGCAGCTCGCACACCCAGTTTGAAACTGCTGCTGCGGCGCCGAGGACAGGCCCAAAGGCAATGCTGTTAGTTGAAGGATTTCTCCATTGTAGACTACGCGTAAAAATCGTCTGTGCGTCTCCGCGACACTCAGGTGAAAATACGCTTGATGAAGGTCTATCTTCACCAGCCAGTCGTCTGCCTGAAGAAAGTTTATCACCTCTATTTGTGATATTAAATAAAAATGTTTTGTAACTACATACTGGTTTAAGGCTCTGAGGTCGAAAATGGGGCGCAATCCCCCCTCCGACTTCTTTACGAGGAACATCTTCGAGAAAAAGCCTGGGTCGTGAGCTGTCGGTCGTTCTAAAATGCCCTTGCTCTTTAATTGCTCGACCATCTGTGTCATCTCTGGGGAAATTTTGGTAGAAAGGCATTGCAAAAACTGGTTGGTTGGGTATTTCAGAGGTGGCCTCTTCCTGAAGGGCAAATGGTAATTTGCTATTGTTTTTAAAATAAAATTGTTTGCTCCTAATTTGGCCCATTTCTCTATGGCAAACTTCAGGCAGCCCCCTCTGAAAACCCGCTGTGAGTCAATTGTCTTTTGACTTGGAGTTGGACTTATCTGTATTGGTATGACGTTGACGAAAGGGCTGAGTCTTTCGAATTGTATGCTTGAATTTTTTGTTAGATATCCTAACCTTATTTTTATTGCTGTGAGTCTTTCTAGTTTGAAATGAATTATCTCCACCTGCTGAAGCTCTTTTATCTTTTAAATATGATGGAGTACTCAACCAGACCTGAGACCCTCCGAGGGACTGTATAATAGGCTGCAGAGCTTCCCGGCTGAACAAGTATTCTGCGCTAGGTGGAACATTCCTTAATGTTGCCCTAAGATTTTGATTTGAAATTTCTTTCAAAATACGATCCCGGCGTACTTCAACACACTCTGAACGCTTACCACATATTATTTGCATTGTGGTCTCAGAGTTTTTATGGCATGCAGATCCTGGGCCAAAAGTAGTAGAGATTTTTTCACACAATGTATTTGGGTTTAAGCCCTGCGGATTGGCACTAGCCCAATTTACTATAGACTGTAGCTCTGATCGTAGTAACTGTCTTTGCTCTAAAACCATGTTAGATAAACCTGCCAATAATGACTCTGTTGAAGCTAAATAATCCTTATCCTTGTTGAAATGACACAATTCATCATTAATCTTAAGGCCTGTAAAACCAGGGGTTGCCAAGCAACCCTGCAGGACTCGCTTATACCTAATACCTTTCCATGCCTGAGTACCAAACTGCTGTAGTTTACATAACTCAACCAGCCTATCTTTATCACTAGCTGGAATGATCTTTTTGTCATCAATATCCATGCTTAGTGAACCCCATTTCAGAGCAAGTGACTCTGGTTGAGTAGGCAATGTAATAAAAGGATCTGAGGTACGAACAAAGTCGTTCTCATCTACCCCCTGCGGACTAATATTCTTACTAGTACTAGGTAATACATCTTTATTATTTCGTGGTTCGGCGCTATAATATTGACATTGACTCAAATAGTTAGAAATATAAGACATCTGTGACATTAAAGTATCAACGCGCGGATCAGATTGAACATGTTTCAACTTGAACCTACGGTTACGAGAACGTTTATTAGGTAGGGGCGATGCCATGCCCTCCTCAAATTCCGAAGATGAGGACGAACTGCTATCAGACTCCCTATAACTTGAAGCCGAATTTTGTTCCCCATCCGGAGCAACAATACCGGCTTCTTTCGGTTCACCACTTACCGGCTCCATTCTTCCTGGTAACTACGCTGCTGTGTTATACAGAACCGAAAATCACACTTAACAACACTCAACAACACTTTTAAAACGTTTAACTTCGTTAACTTAGTTAAAATTCACTTTTATTTAAAGAAACACAAAGTTTCGATGCGAATCGTAAAAACCATAAGAATGCAATGACGTTTGACAACTTATTTGGCGGTAAGATACATACGGCGCCCTCTGGTGCCAGAAATAAGGAGGTAAGCAGATTCTGCCTATCATTTGGGTGCAAATTCTCAACTATCTTAGATAATCATAGGATGCTCTCTCATATCCCTGCTGTGTTTCCGAAGGCATATAATACATAGCTTTCGATCGGCACTTGCGTAAAGCCGGGACTCAGCTCACCCACATGTAGGTAAAAAATCCGTCTATAATATGAGTTCGGCCAGATTGGCGTCGTACGTGGGCGAACTACCCTGAATGGACGAGTCGGATGGTCGTCGCCTACACGTCGGCCCACGCTCTCGCCGCGCCGCACTACCTACTATGTGCCTACCTACAAATACCTAGAACACAGTGCGAGCTGCCTATTGTCAACTACTCAATAGTTATCTTGATGACCAATCACACGACACTGATCCAATTTAGATCACGTGCCCGCTTCACTTACAGCTTTTATTTAAGATAATTAATTTCATTCGTTTCGATAGATGCCTATGAATGACAATCATTTCAATTTTGTTTAAACAGGTGCGGCCTGATTGTATCTGTAATGGTTTATACAAAACAGCTGATCATACTCATGAATATCTATTCATTATACGGGTTTGCGTCCCAGATCGTTATCACTTCCTTTATACTGTTATGGCAGTTGACGAGTATCGAAATACATCAATATAATAATATTTCTGACTTATTAGTCAGACGTGCACCAATAGGTAGCAGTTAACAGTTTTAACGTGCACGTTTAGCTGGTAATATAAAATATTTGTTACATAAACCTATTCTAGACTAGATAACTTAAAGACCAATATATTAATTGATTGCTGCTGTCATGTCGTTCAAAGAAGTAACAGAGGCGGCTAAAATCTTAAATTTATGTTGAGATAATTGATAAATTTATGTGAACTTTAGTGCTGAAAATAAATACCGTTTATAAACAACTGGCTCCTAGAGAAGATCGCAACTAAAAAACACTTGGTGCTCCTGATTGTGTAGTGTTGTGGCCAGCGAGTATAGTCTTCAGATTTGTTAAACTATGGTGTTGGTATTTGGGTAATCGTCGACTAAGGTCTAAAAGGGACCTGCCCCTTTAGTCAGTTTAGTCATTAGAGGTGCTTCTTATTGCGCAGGAGCGTTCAAGTTTCAGTGGTAATTGCTATTTGCGTGTCAAAATTAATCCGGTACCTGTTTTAATTGAACAGCATGCTTATGAGACCTGAAACGCGTATAATCTTTATATAAAGCGATTATTAAATAGAAGCTGGACTTGGCGGTTACTTATAAGATTTTCTGTCAGAATTACAAGATATCTATTTCAAAATCTATGTGGGCGTTTATAAATACCCGAGTGCGTGCATCCGAAATTTTGATGCACCTCTGAGGTATGACAATAAATTTTGTGAGCTGTGCGATAGTGCTTAGGTGTCATGTTATTAACAGTTCAGAATATGACGCAAGGCCAGCATTCGCCTAATTTGATTACTTTGAAAATAGTCAACTGAATGGCAGCCATTGGCGACGAGACGAATCAGAGGGTGAATTTTGAAAAGTGTCGCGTGGGAGGAAACGCGTTGGAGCCCAGGGCTAGGGGATACGGAGGGAGCGGGGAGCGAGAGGCGAGGCGAGAGTAAGGACACGGGCTGCGTGGGCGGCCATTGAGCCGCGGGGGCAGGTGAATGGTGCACCCCTTGAGCCTCCACCCCCATTCAGCAGTCGCGCGATCGATCGCGCTCTCGCTCCACACACACAGACGTCGACGTTTGTTATATGAGGTACCACCACATTGTTGTATCAACATTATATTATCGGTATATCATAGTGGTGAAGGTCGATATGAGCTATCGTAGCTAACCGTAATGAGACCAACCATTTATATTTAAATATTTTGTTTAAGAATTCGACGATTTTCTGCATTTCTATTGAGGATTTTTAAAGGTTTCACTGATTTAAGAATCTTCCATGGTTTATGGTAGGTATTATTTTATACCTACGACGCACGGCGACGGTTTAGTTTTGTTACATATTGATAGATAATGCTTCATTATCGTACGCATTATATTGTTGATGTTAATATTAGCAATACCGTGTGGGATGAGGCACCTCCCGTTCGGATCATTACGTAGTATGTTTTCTTTATATAGAGTAGAAAAACTTTAATTAATTATTTACTAGAGTCCTAATAGAGGGCCACAAAGGCGTTATTCATGGCCGACACATACTAACACATACACATAGGTACAATATAAGTTTCACAGTATTGTTATTAAAAAGTACTAGATTATTTTCAGATAACCGACAGGTACAGTGTCTAATCTGTTTATTTCATGTTTTTGTTTTTTATTATTTCTTTATACTATTTCATATTCTTCGTATTTTCGATTTACTTTGAGGCTACCACAAACCTGTAACACGTATGTCGATATGTGCGTGAGCTGTATCTACACTTTTCTTACTCGTAGTATCATTGTGTAAACATAATACGGTGACGTCTCATTTGAAATTTTTGCCGGCCCTTTATTAATATTGCAATGCAACGGCAAATCTGATGGGTGTATACTTTAGAGCGCTAGAGGTATTTAACTGCGCTCCTGACCAGCCTTCAAAACATATTTTTTTGCTGCCATTATTTCTAAAAGATCTAGATCACTAGAAACAATTGATAAAATAAAAGTATGAATAAAACATCTCACCGCCTTAACACCTTGTATTTTTTCTCTAATTTCTTGGCGATGAAATAATTATTGAAAATTACTTGGAAACCCTTGTATAATTTAAACAAAATTTGTATTGTGCTGCGAGTTACTTGAATTCTTAATGTTTTATTAACTAGTTCAACTGAGAGGGTCAACACCGTGAATTACTTTATTTGTAAAAAAAATGATTATATATTTATTACAGATTTACTCATAGTATTGTTCGCGAAATGTGGATTTGTTTGAAAGTAAAATGAAATGTAAAGAATGGTTTTGTCAACGCAACGCAATTATTAAATACACAGGACTTTTAATGTTGCAATAGATTAATTATATTTTTTTTTCGTGGGCGACGCATTACGCGTATACACCACCATTAATGCGTACGCAATATTAAGCAATACAGCATTAATCCTTATCCAATTAAGTACTAATTATTAATATAGATCAATATTGCCCTATAAAGCATGTAATTTAAATGAATATTTTCGAAGATATTACAGATTTAAAATACAGGAACATCGTGGTTGCGGCGGCACCCGTCGGGGGCCAGCATTCTGTACTAAATATACTATACAATGTCTATAAACAACGTTCACGGCTTTTTTTCTTCGCACTCGCACGCAATGCTGATACTAAATAAAGTATCAGCATTGCACCCGTGCGAAGCCGGGGCGGGTCGCTAGTAACCTATAAGATACAGACTTGCCGTCTTGTAAGCATTGCATTTTTGATATTTACAGGTCTTTGCGCATCTCGGGCTCGGGTTGCGAGGAGGCGCTGTCGTCAGGCTCGTCTTCAGAGTGCGAGGACACACACACGCACGTGACGCAGGAGTTTCCCATTGAGATCCTGCCTAACCTGTACCTCGGCAACTCCACCAACAGCGAGGACTGCGACGCGCTCGCTAGGCACAATATCAAGGTATATACATAATTTGATCTTATCGAAAGACGTTCACTTCTAGATATAGCCCTCCCCCAATTTGCGCTAGCTTGGTCGGTAGCAAGCCGCCCTCATCCTTCATCCATAGTACTTTCTAAAAAGATCGCATTAAGTCTGCCTGTACAGAAAACACAAAATTTATTACTTCATTCAAAAATCAATATACATTTCAGGCATACCTAATGCGAAAACTGTCATCACACTAATATCTGACATAAAATATATAAAATAAAATAACGAACACTTAGTCCTTGTATTTAGTAAGTCTATATTAACTATGCGAATTTACATTTAAATCTGTTAAAGTGTTATAGCTCTGACAACAGGCGCTTCTACCGTCTGGACTGTTGATCGGTATGCACACAGACTTTTAGGACTATTATTTTTTTTTACTTTTTAAGTGTACTACCTATTGTCATATCAACAGCTTTAGTTACCCTCGAACTGGCTTCAAATTCAATTTATATATTATGTTCCTTTATTACCTATTTATGATTTCTTGATTTAATCAGAGTTATAGATTTTTCATTCCGTTCATTAATTTATGTCGTTTCTGATCGTTTCTGAATAAAATCGATTGTGTTAGGACGGGCGCACATTAGCAGATCCGACAGTCCTTAGACTTTCTGTCGTGTTTGTTTGGACACTAGGACCAGACAGTTTTCGTGCCCTGTAATGTGCGATCTTTCATACATTGTAATGCCATGGAATAATAAGACGAAACTATTCGCAGACAAAAAGATTCCAATGTGCGCCCGCTCTTATGGTTACTGCGTGTGCCTATTTTTATAAATTTCATTTAATAGAAGACTACAGTTCATTTATATAAAATGTGTGATTTTCGAATAAATAGTTATGACGTTATAAATAACAAGTGTTGTATGTGATTACAGTATGTGCTAAACGTGACCCCAGACTTGCCTAACACGTTCGAAGCGGAGGGCTGCGGCATCAACTACCTAAAGATACCTATCGCTGACCACTGGAGTCAAAACCTCTCCGTGCACTTTCCACAGGCTATAAGATTTATTGGTAACCTTCCTTTGCATCTTATCAATGTGTATTTCTTAAATCACTGCTTTAAAATTAATTAATTTTAGTTGATACTAGTTGCGACCCATAGGTTCGCCCGTGCGTAAAATAAGTTTTGTCTCACTCGGGAACAAGACCAATTTTCGGGATTAAAAGTAACCGTCAATGTCCGTCTCCTGCACCGATTCTAACTACATATCAATTTTCATCGAAATTGGTGCAGCCATTTGAGGGTATGACTGAGTGGTAATAATCACATTTACACAAACTTTCGCATTTATAATGTTAGAAGGATTTATAAAACGTCAATATGTAAAGTTGTTCAGCTTTCATAAAATAAGAATATAGCAGTCAGATGTGTACTAAGTTTAAATGTTTTTGTTAGTTCGACAATTAACACAGTCTCTCACCGGTCTCAATAGTTTATCCGTGACCTCATATAGTTGGCGCCCCGTTGATACAGTATCTGAAGCTGTTATAAAGTATGACTAAGCGACGGGATTTTGCATTCCAGTGAAGTTCACTTATAGTTCACACTTGTACTATGACCGCATGAAGGAAGTGGAATCGTTTTCCTGTATGACTATCGCAAGTGTAAGTGGTCATGCACGTTTCTTTGGTGTTATAGCGTATCTTCCTTTTACTCATAGCTTGTTAAAGGGACGAATCCAGTGGCGGATTTACACTTTTACGGCCAGTAGGTATTTATATAACAAAGTAAAAAAAGGTAAAACTACAAAATTTTAATAGTAATATTTCAACACTATAAATATTTTTTAAATTCATAATCAAAAAAGTATACTTTACAAAGCGTTTAGTAATTCTCATATACAGACGTTAGAGTATTCAGTATACTGTATATGTATAGTACTAAAATATTTTAATTTTGATTAATTTGTCGAAGCTCGTTTTCTCCGTTTATATAATAATGTTTCTTCTTTTTTCATTTTTGTAATACAAAACAAATTTTGGGTTACATTTGCAGCCCCTTAAATTCTGCCGCCTTAGGCTCCAACATACTTAGCCTGCTGGTAATCCGCCACTGGACGAATCTATCATAAATCATAATCACCGTAATCATACTCTATAAATAGTTAACGAATAAACACCTTTTTACTTAACTTTTAGTACAGTCCAAAAAGGCCATAAATGTGGTCTACCACCCCTACGGTTGTGCTGCATTTGAACGTCATAAAACAACAAGGTCGATTTATCTTATCACTTTGTTAGAAAAGTCAACCTTAGTGATTATTATATGTAATAGAAACTTTTGTCAAAACTAGTAGACCACATTTTTGGCTGACGTACCTGTAGGTTCAGGGCGTCTCACGGCTATGCCTCATAAAGGAAAAGTACACTAAATAATAAAGCTGGATATTTTTCTAAAAGAAGACATGGTTTGATTTTTAATGATAAGTAGAACTGCATTCGAATATTTTCAAAAATGCATCAGCGAAGAATCGGACTGATAAAAATGGAAAAACATTTTGTAGTTTTATGACATCAATTGAAAGGGTCATTCATAAGAATCAAATCTCTCTAACAAACATGATAAATTAAATTAGAGTAAATACCATGAAATGCACACTTAAAATCAAACGGCGAATTTAACCGTCGATAATTTTCGTTTATTAAAAATAATATTCTTCAGATTTATGTTTTTTTTATTTTAATTAGCCATGTTTGTTAGAGATCCTGATGAATGATCCTAACGTCTGATGGTATGAAAATACAGATTTTTCGGATTTTAGCCGATTCGATTCCCGAGTGTACCAAGTGAATTTTCGAAAGTCTTTGAATGCAGTTCTACTTATTATTAAAACCAACATGATGTCTTGTTTCAGTCAAATACTCTATCTTTAATATGAATGTAGTTTCTGTGCGTGTGGCATGGGCGCGCGACGGTGGTAGTGAGCGCGCGTGTGTGGTACAGAGGAGGCGATGTCGGCGCGCTGCGGCGTGCTGGTGCACTGCGTGGCGGGCGTGTCCCGCTCCGTGACGGTGACGCTCGCCTACCTCATGCAGCGGCACCGGCTGTGCCTGCGCGACGCCTTCGAGCTGGTGCGCTCGCGCAAGACGGACATCGCGCCCAACTTCCACTTCATGCGGCAGCTGCACTCGTTCGAGCGCGACCTGGGCCTGCACGAGCACAGCGCCAGTCTGAGTAAGGTCCGCAGTTCGCCGCGCGCCGCGTCCGCCCGCCCGCCGGCCCGCGACTGTACGTGTGTGTGTGCGCAGGTGCTGCAGCAGCTGGGCGTGCGTGAGGCGGCGCGGGGCGCGGGGGCGGCGGGCGCGGGGGCGGCGGGCGTGTCCCCCGACTCGGGCATCGAGTTCGACCGCTGGAGCGCCACGCGCGACACGCCGCAATGACAGTTCTTCGAGCGCACCCCCCGCACCCCCCGCCACCCCCACCACTGAGCTCCGGCCGGCGACCGCCGACTATACTTTGTGTCTGTACGTATATGTATGTATTGGTTATGTCAATTTTGTAAGTTCGACGCGTTCGCGGGTGTCCGACTTGAGATGCATTCCCGTTAAGTGTATTTGTATGTCATATCTTCCGTTACGCATGCGTTTAGTGTCGGTCGCGGTCGCTCGTACGCCGCGACCTCTGTGAGGGACGCGCGCCGGTACGTAGTACGAGGGCGATCGATGCGAAACCATTTTTAATACAAGGTATTATTTGTTAAAATTGGATTTATGATTGTTCTATTCTTATTTTTTACAATTAAAATTAAGTCCATTTTACTTTGAAAATCGTAACGACACGGGGCTTCTGATAACTCTTCCATTGTTGTTGATATATGTATATTGTATTTGTATGAGAGTGAGTGCGCGAACGTGCGTGTGATATTATGATATAGTCGTAACTATTGTTCGTATAAATGCTTTATTTACAATACAGAGAACGCTCCCTGACCACAGCCGCTTGTCGCCGGCGCGCGACAAGCGCCGTATATCTGACGTACTACAAATTTAAATTAATATTTTATACGGTAATATAAAGTGTAATAAACTATTTCCATTTATTTTTCTATTGGTTTACTATATCTGTGCTAAACTCTAATAAAGGCGATCAAGTTAAATACAAACTTATATAATTATGTAGTGGTCAGTAACAGTTTGTGTGGGAGATATTTATATAAGCTCACACTCTTAACTACGTAACATTACGATGAGTAAGCTCTTGATGATGACTATTTTTGTATGAAATTATAATACACATAGTATGTACTTTAACTGTATAGATGCATATTATTCTAAACTATAGCTAAACAGCAGCTTAAACTCCGAACTCTATTGCAAACATTAATAGTGCTGTTGTAACAATATTAATACTAAATATATTTATAATAATAATATAATATCACAACAACTACACAACATCATCTAGATCTAAACTAAGCATATATTATAGCTTGTGTTATGGGTTCTACGATGCGGATATACGTACTTAAATAAATTTTTGTAAATACATACATATTTTATAACACCCAGACCAATGCAATATTATTCATATTCATGACACAAATATTTGCACTGAAAGGAAATCGAACCCGCGACCTCAGCGTGGCAGTCTTTAATAGTACCATAGAACCACAGTGGTAGTCATACTATTATGCGAATATTATAATTTACAATGCGACTGCCTCCGTGGCGCATTGGGAGCGCAAGCGACTGCTGTGCACGAGGTTGTGAGTTCAATTCACACACGGGACAAAACTTTGTGTGATCCATAAATATTTGTTCCGAGTCTGGGTGTAATTTGTGTCCGTTATTTGTATGTTTGCGAAGTCCTCCGCGACACAGGGCTTGTTGCCTTGTGCGGGAGTTGTCTTTTTTAAATAGATAAACTCACAATATGGGTACCACCGTTTGAACAAATGTGCAAATGCTTGTAAAGAGAGAATACTTAAAGCTCAGTGCGCTGTCACAAAACATCGCAAACATCTGAGTCTAACCCTATCACTTGTAAAGGGAGCGCACGTCGTAGGTTAGGCTACTATGACGTCTATACGTCATCACACGTCAGAAATGAACTGTCATAGTGATGTGCGTCGGCTTGAATTATACCCTCACCTACTGGTGCCTCGCCAGAGGACTATCCTTACTTAAAATGAACATGTAGAAGAAAATCTTTGAGCACACTTTGAATTAAACTGTCGTTTTACTATCAACTATTATATATTATATGACTATTATATATACATAAATTAGTTATAGACATTAAATAAGAAGTGTTTGTAAGCGAGTTCGGGCTTTAGCTGTTTCCTGCGCCTCGCAGTTGGGCAAGACAGTCGATACGTGATAATTTATTTTTACAATATTGAAGTTTCCATTGACATTTATCGTTTACTGACTTGTACCACAATTATATATTTTTCTATGTGTTGCGTAGTTTGATGAGTTATAAACGTTTAGTATGTAAATAAATGGCAAGCTTTAATATTAAGTATGTTAATTATGATTATGAGAACGTAGAAAAATTGTTACAATGTAAATTTGTTATACATTAAGACTTAATTGAGATTCTGCTTCCTTAACATTGAATGCCAACTTATTGCGTAGGTTCGGGACGCGAAATCTTTCATTTAATAATTATAAAATATTGGAACTGTTATTTTTGTAGACTCCAGATCTTCCACGTTAATGTTAAATAATGATTAGAAGAGTATCTTCACTACAAGTTTTAGCGGAGTTGTAGTTTTAAGTCACAAATTAGTGGTGGAAGATTATGCCAAAGTTCACTGTCATTTTAAATTACGTCACAGAAAAAAAATCCACCGTTATGTACGAACTAAAATATTATGATAGTTTAGTTTAATTAAAACACCAGTTTAGTTGTTTGGTACAAACCACCTTTACATTCTGAATGTTTCTAATTGCACTATATATTGTAAAGTTTTATATTTCTAGATATAACGTAACATTATAGTAGTAGTGCACAAAGTATGTGTGGTCCGCGACAACGACGGACGCCAACTTGTGGACCGATCCGTAGAGAGGTGAACATATTATGTATAGTTATAGATAATATTGTAACGTTTCTGTTATGATATAAAAATCATGTTAACTGATGACGTTGATAATGTTTTAGAAATCTTTTAGTGCTTTTTCCTAAAGGTACCTAAAGCCACACGGCACACGTAATATTAACCTCAAAACAAATATAAACACTGTTAATCTATTACAATGTTTTTATTTATTTTATCCTGAGTTCTTTTATAATAATTTTACTCTTAACGTATTCTCATAGACGCTTTCACATCCGCCGGCCTTGCGACACATGGAAGTAACATATTAACTGCACCTTTGAAGATTCTCTGCCGAAGCTGCTGCATTCTTGGTGTAAATAAATAATTTCATTTTTTTATCCTGTTGCTGGATTGGACCGACCAAGGTGAAGTACGAGGCGAACCTCTTCAGGATCTATTATGCTAGTGTTATATATATATAAACTTATCTCCAGACTTTCAAGCATCACAACTGTGAAGTCTTATATGACCCTATTGGAAATGTGCCTAAAGTAGGTCCTGTATTATGGGAATCACAGAAAAATCATTTTGCTCGCAGCCGAAGTTCCACAGTACGTAAGTACAGTACATTAAGTAGATTAACAATTGCCTTGTTTTTGTCGTTCCCGACAGGTACTGCATGTGGGGCTATATTTGAAGCCTAGTGTTTGTTCATGCCAATACACAGGACACTCCTGTAAATATTCCGGTTACTATCCTTAGTTGCCTTAAAATGAAATGAATTTATTAATTTGTCAAGAAGCAATTGATACAGTTTTGCCTTTTTTTAATTGTTTCTTAGATTCTCTTATTGATTAGTAGACTATTTATTATTGGTTTTATCTATTTATTATGACCAGACGCTTTATTGGCGCGGACAAGTGCCACCCTTTACAGTGAAATTTTAAGAGCGTTTTCGCGTCATGAGTGGCAACGTCGCAATTTAGTGTCATATTTTGAGCTATGTTTTAAAAATATATTTCGTACAAATGTTAGAATTAGCAAAAAGCTTCTACAACAGCAGCAGCTCAATCGTCGAGTGCGTTGTTGCGTTTAGTTAATTAGTTATACATAGTTATGTATATCTGCCGATCATTGCGGCAAGCTCGACTTTCCTTCGTATTTTTTATGTGGCTACGCGTTACTATGATGACGATGACCATTAGGGTTGGTTCACATGTGATGAAAATGCGTCGCGTCGGGCCTAGTTGTGGCGATAGACAGTTTGTATTATTATGACCGATGCACTGAAGCAATCATCGGCTGCGTTTAGGTGCAGAATGTCCAGGTCCTAAAATAGTAATAATGGGAACTTCTGGATCTAAAGGAAGTATGCCTTAAACTGCCTGGACACTCTGCAACCTGGACATTCTGCGACTTGGACCTTTTGCAACCTGGACATTTTACACCTAAACGATCGGCTGAGTTTGTAAGGTTTTATTATACATTAATTGTCTGTTCCGGCACGAGACTACCAAGCACTATGCAATGCATCCTCCGTCAGATGTGGAACGATCCTTGATAGTAAAATTAAAATAAAACACGTGGTCATTGTTATTTTATTTATTTTTCAAAAGAAAGGAAGTACAATAGCTACCGTTAATAACAAGTATATTAGTTTGCATAATAATAATCATTCGAAATAGTGTCTTAAATAATAATGATATCTATGTTGATGTCGTCTCAAGCATAGTTTTATATAGTACAGCTAATAAAATAATAAAAACTTTCTAAAATTAATCTCAATCTTTCTCTAATTGACTATCGTTGGGTGAATACTGGGAATCTAAATCATTTAATTCCCAGGAACTAATCTAAGTCTACCCTCACGTAGGCCTTACCTCTTTGCGACACGTTGAAAACTTCGTACCGTAATCTTTGAATAAACATTTACAAACAGGTGTACAAAAACCTTAAGGATTCCACTACCTACATTATGTACAGTAATTGGTGCTATGGACGTTAGCCGATAAGTATAATATGTCATGACAAATATAAGCAGCGACGAGTACTACGACCGACCGAGTACTACGAGCCTACAAACTAATTGTATACGGTAGGTACCGAGTGTTGTGACTGACGCACTTGTGTAGCTGCCACTAAGTTTAAACTCATCCGCCAATCAATGCGGTTTTGCCACACTGGAATATATTTTTGGCACAATCACGTGCTTAAATATACTATATACTTTATAAATTGTATTAACAATAAAGTCTTTACAATATATTATTGCTTTTGTTAAAATTCAAATTGATAACAGGTCAATTTTCGACAATATCGTACAGGATAACACCGCTATAGCGGTACACACACAATACATGTTTCTTAGGAATGCTTTTACAACATACATATAAAAAAAGAAACATTGATGTTCTTTGGAATGTAACGAAGTTTAAATTTAGCGTGTGAGTACAGACAATGAATAACAGGCACGGACGTGGCGCCCGTGTAATACCTTGTGATGAATATGTAACAATACTTGTAAGGACACCTATTGTAATAAAGGCACCCTCCGATGGCGATTCTACATTGGTCCTCCCTGAGAATAAAACATTTTATCATAATATTGACGGCAAAAATGCATCGTATAATATATTAATAGGATGGCACAATATTTTCGACTTTATACGTAGGATGGGCCGCTGACAATACCACGAATACCGAATAAAATATAAATTTATTGTATAGATAATATAATTAGAAATCGGATATTCGAGGGCGTATTTAACATAATTTTACTTTTTCTTATCGAAAAAATAATGTGGTTATCGCTATTTATTTTTATGTAAATCTTAAAACATATTGCAAAGTCCTGACATGACAATAAAATCGTACATACTTTACATACAAATTTTCATAGATTTTTTAAATATAATCATTAATCAATTGATTAGCTTTATTTCGAACATATCCATATTGTCTTTTTGTAGGTAAACAAGCGCTCGACTATTCGATCTATAAATTATTATAATACCCAATCTAATATATAATTACATATTGATCCCTATACCTACATTTGGATTTGGTCGTACTTTAAACGAATGAATAGAATATTATAAGATCATTGCACTAGCTGCTAAAGCGACATCAATGTAAACTTTACTTCAAAATTTCATAATCATAAAATATTTTATTTGAAAAAAATCTACCTTATTTTCTATGTTTGACATACAAAATTGGTGCTATGTTTAGTCACAAGGCAATTGGTGGACCTCGATCACGACGTTTATAACCTCTCCCGGTTCAGTACGAATATTATACTGCATATAATATACTTTTTTCTACATCTCGATGTAAAAATGTAAGTCAGTGTAAGCAAGAATAATGTTATTTAAATAGCTGAAAATAAGTTAATGATTGCGGCGTCCCTTGAGTCCGTGTTTGATCCTATTGCAAACTAGCATTATTGTGTTATGATTTAGCCGCCCATAAGCTGCAGGTTTATACGAATATAGTTAATAAATATACATTATTTTTGCTACCACTGTACAGTAAATAGAATGATGTATAAATATGTTAATATATAATACTGTAATACAAAACGTAACGTTACGCTACAACTTTGTTATACTATAAAATCATTTAACGAATTCATAATCTTCATTACTACCATACAGAATAATATGTACAAAAAAAATGAATATTAGTATTACAAGTACATTATGTATCGGTCATCGTGCTTATTAATGCACTGCATCTATGTCTCGCTGCGCGCGCGAAATTTTAACCTGCAAGTAAAATTTATAAATTATCGTCAGCACTAATCAATTTTGAAATACTATAAATGAGTTGATGCAACATAAACAATTCGACCTATTCTGTTCCAACTACAAATAAATGTACCATACATATATAGCGTTATTCCCATGGTTAGTAGTGTTAGCTTAATGCATGTTAGTCACCTTATCCTTGGGCGTGGTGGCCTCGCCGGACTCGAGCGCGAACATCTTCATCTTCTCTTTGAACGACAACTGTTCAGGTATCGGTGCACTGGGGGCGCGCGCCTGCTGCTCCGCTAGCCGACGTGTCCGAGGGTCCCTGGCAATCATGTGTACATCATGTTAATTAAACCTAACTATTATTGACATATAACCGCTGGTATCGCTATGTACCTGTACACCTCCTGCGCGCCGATGACCCCCGGCGTGTGCGTGATCGCGGCGGGCGCGTGCGGGGGCGTCACGGGCGACGCCGGGCCCGCCAACATACTCTCCGCTTCCGCAATGAAACGCTGTAACACATAAATATACATTTAACGAATTTTCTCTAGTAGAAGATCGATGTAAGAGTAGTAGTATCTGTATGATTACGTTTCGTTCGGTGAGTGAGAGCCCTCTTTCCCTACCTCCTTTATTCCTTTTATCTACCCCATTCCTAGCCATACCAGAAGTTTGGAATGATGGCTTTTAGAATAGTAAACACCTCTTCTGGACTACACTAACTGCTCACCATCAGTTAAAGTGGAGTAATTTTGATAGACTAATGTAAAAAAAATAGTTTTAATTTTCATAATACAGCCCATATTTACTGTTTAGCTATGATTTTTAATATATACTTACATCGGGATCTTCCCTGTGTGGTGTATTATGTGGAGGATTTTGTGGCGTGTTATGCGAAACGTTATGTGACGTGTTTTGTGGCGTGCTATGCGACACTGACGTGCTGTGTGGTGTGTTATGAGATATGTTGTTTGACGTATTGTGTGTTGCATGTGCCGTGTTATGAGGCGGGTCGTGTAACGGCGGCGGGCTGCTGCTGGGTGGCGCGGGCGGCGCGGCTCGCTCGTGGAACGAAACACGCTTATCGCGGAGTGTGTTCACCGGGGACCTGTACATGTTACCATATTTATTATTTTTGCAAGCAGCGGACAACATACCCGCACTAGAGAACGAGCCTTGTGTCGCGGTGGTTTTCACAAAAATACAAATTTAACTAACAAAAAGTATATTCGGAAGTAAGAAGTAAGTAGATTCGGTGCGATTGTTTATGAATTATACAAAGTTCTTTCCCGTGTGGGGTTGAACCCACAACCACGTGCACGGCAGCCGTTTGCGCTCTCACTGCACCACAGAGGGAGTCGATGACCTGTCAATTATATTTTTTGATTTTTTGTCGAATATATTGTCAGTGAATGAGTTATATTGATGGATTTTTCTAAGTAAACAAATAAAATAGACGTCGGCTTACTGCGGCGCGGGATGCGTGGAGTGCGCAGGGGGCGGCGCGCGCGCGGAGGGCGGCGCGTGCGCGGGGGGCGGCGCGTGCGCGGGGGGCGGCGCGTGCGCGGGGGACAGCGCGCGCGCGCGCTCGGCCATGACGGCGAAGGACGAGCCGCGCGCGGGCGGCGCGGGCGCGCTCAGCGACAGCGCGCTCACGCCCGAGCTCACCTCCGACACGCGACTCTCCTCGTAGCCCGTTTGCTGCAATACCACAATAATGCTTCATTAAGCGACCTGACCGACTAGCCGAACGTTACATTTATTTATTTATTTTCGTTTAGATTTGAATTATTTTTATTGCCTATATGGAGCTATAGATGCAGGCAGGCGAGATGAGCGATGGGTAAAAATAGGTATTTACCTAAAATACCCTTTTACCCATTTTTTTCGTTGTGGCAGAGTTTGTAAAACTTAGCAACCTTTCTTTCTTTTACCACAAGGTATCAAGGTAACACCTGGTATTTATTGAAATCGATCAAAATTTAAAAAAAATTAAGGTTGAATGCTCACCCGGTATTTATCGACTTACCGTTTCTGTAGAGTATCCGTTGGTGATCTCGCCTCTATTTATCTTGAGTATCGACTTAGGTGGTTGAGTGGTGGGTGCGGGGTGCGCGGTCGGCGCGGGGGACGGAGGGGGAGGCGACGCCGCGCTGACCACCGAATGAGTAGAATCGTCCGCGCCTTCTTCCGTATCTTCTGAACCTTCGGCCGCGTTGTTTTCCTCCTAAGAAATATATGATATTAATACAATTATACATAATTCATAGTTTTATAATTCAAACATACTGCCAGCAATAATTTTAAATAGTAAACTCAGTAAATTGTATACCTGATCATGTTGTGTAGCTCGTAACTCAAAATCTCGTTCGAGTTGTAACGCACGCAGCTGTTGATTTTGTACTGGTGTCCGCGAAGCGCCAAGTGACACCAGTTGTGCTATTGCAGCGTCCCTAAAGTGTTTAAGTGATGTTAGCGAAATATATTTATAAAAAATATTGTATAGAAAGTGCTGTAAAAAAAGATAATTCTATTTTATCGAATACTATATAAAAGTAGCGAGACACTGAGCAGAATTAATTCAAGAATTTACTATATACTTCAATTCATTATTTATTGCACAAAGTTTTTAAAGGGTAAACCGTACTTGCATAAAATTTGAACTCGTTCGAATGCGTACACGGACCGAAAGTACAGGACAGTTTTAGTAGAAATCTAATAAAGTTAATTCAAAAACAATAAATATATTTTATATTATGAATGTTTACCTTTTTGGTCGTAAATGCATTAGGGGTTATTTTGGTACAATCGCCATGCTCGGCGGATCGCTGTAGTACTTTGATCGGTCTTATCGGCAGTTTTCATTGTTCGATCGCACCAGACGGATTGACATATTATTACGTAGTCGGTGAGGTCGCAAGAGACGAGTGTTCACAGTGAGTAATAAGGTAGGTATATATGGTGGTCACCTGCGCGCGCGTGCAGCGGCCCGCCTCGCCTCGGCCTGTCGCTCGCGCTCCTCGCGCTGCCACGGGTTGTGCGGCGCCGCCCCGCGCGCCCCCGCGCCCGCCCCCGCCGGATACACCGACACTGCGGGCGGCTCCAGCGCGCTCGCCACGTAGCGCTCTGTACGCGCACAACGATCTCGATTAACAACCTGATTTCTTAAATGTACTTGAAGTAAGGAAAATGCCACTTAAAATTAAACATGAACGAGTACGCAACGCGTGCGTTGTATACATAAAATAATTTTGGATGTAGTTTTAACTACACTACTCTTCAATGGCGAAGGGTGACTTTTTGTCAGAGGGAAGCCGGTGCAATAATTGCTTAGCTTGAAGCGCGACGTATGGTCTATTTCTATACTTTAATAGATATTAATTAATTATCGTAAAGAGAGATATTAAAATGTTTAATAAATCCATAATTTCTTTTAAAATTTATTGTTATATTTGGGCGATCAAGGCCGATCTAAATTAAGTAGATACATGTTTTTCCAAAATTAACTTTGAGAAAAATGTTTTCGGAGACAATTAATAAATCAGGCAACAATCTGATGCTACTAGCGTCGTAGACACACAGAAATCAGAATCACTTTTCATACTACGCTCTAAGCTCGGCGCAGCGCCCGACGGTCACGCTAAGAATCTCAACTACTGAGTGGGAGCCCCTCTCAGTAGTTGAGATTCTTAGCTTGACCACCGTGAAACTAAAATAAAATGAAAACATTTCAAAAACGCCTTTGCATTGGCGCCAAATTGTCAAATTGTTATAAAATAAGCCGCAGGAATTGAGAGGAATCCATACTATAGGAAATCGTACGTTCCAAGTAACTGAGTACATAGTTAAATTATGCGTAATGTAGGTGGAGTATAACCCGGTATTTGCCGGCTTATGACAGAGACAGAACATTCAAATTGCGTAGGTGTAAGCGAGACAGACAACAAAGCTACATTCCAGAACGTACGAAGGACGAAAATTTGACAAGAAAGAGATGTGCATGTCAGGGTTACCAACTTAGCTGTTATAAATAATACGAGGTTTTGAAAATGAAAAAAAAGTAATTAAAAATTAGTAAAAATAAAGTGATTATTAAAATAAAGTTGAACCGGTTATTGGTGATTAATGATTTCATTTTTAGAGATTTTTGTTTACGTTTGGGGACAAATATTTTAGAGTATTGGTAACTCCGTTGTTGACATTTCATGTAAAGTTCATTATTTACAAATATTAAAGCAATATTTTGTTTGTTTTTGTTTTAATTCTGTAATAAAGTATCTCGAAATATAGTTTGTGTAGGGTAGCGTTTGTGTAACGTGTACTGTTAAAGAGTGAACATAATAAATTTTGTTTAGTAAGTAGTTCTAAGCGTATAAGGACTTATGAAAGTAACAAGTAGAAAGTAATTTAGTGAAGATGTTTACTCAGAAGGTAATTAATCTACATACAAAGTGCGCTTGAACAACGCACCTTCATGCATGGACACGATATCTCGGAGTTATTGGAAAATATTGGGAATACCTACTAGGTACGAGCGCAGCGCGAGTGCCGTCTGCTTGAGACACGCATAAATACGTAAGTTGAAAACATGATTTTTTATTTGTGTAGATATTGTGTTGTTTTTAGTGTCATTTGATAGGTTTAGATCTAAAATGGATAGGGCAAAAGAAATTGTTTAAATAGTGTAATCCATTTAAAAGTTATGAATTTTCGATAGTGAAAATTTTTATTGTAATAGTATGTTTAAGGTTTTGTTTAATATTGTAGAATAAGCTTTCTGCTTTGCGGGCTATTACTGCGGAGGTTTGGACTAGTTTGGAGTAGCCCCTCTCAGTAGTTGAGATTCTTAGCGTGACCGTCGGGCGCTGCGCCGAGCTTAGAGCGTAGTATGAAAAGTGATTCTGATTTCTTTGTGTCTACGACGCTAGTAGCATTAGATTGTTGCCTGATTTATTAATTATCTCAGAAAACACGTTTCTCAAAGTTAATTTTGGAAAACAAAAAACATGTACTTAATTTAGATCGGCCGTGATCGCCCAGATATGACAATAATTTTTTAAAGAAATTATGGATTTATTAAACATTTTAATATCTCTCTTTACGATAAATAATTAATATCTATTAAAGTATAGAAATAGACCATACGTCGCGCTTCAAGGTAAGCAATATTTGCCCCGGCTTCCCTCTGACAAAAAGTCACCCTCCGCCACTGCAATGCAGTTAATGTGGTCGCCGTCTGAACCAGCACAATTCGATTCTAGTGATCCTTTTTGAAATCGGACTTACCTAATCGGACTATTTGTCTCAAGTATATGTGCTCGTGAACGAATTCGAGCATCGAGCCGCCGTCCGTAATAGGAATTTGTGTAACATGGACATTGGTTATGACTTTAATCTTGTCCATGTTCATTTTAGGTCCACTTGTCGAGAGACTACTAGGGTCATCGAGCAAAGCACTAGGTCATATAGCAAAATAACCTAATTAAAAAGTCACATGTATTTACCATCTTCAGGTTGTATAGAATTAACTGGCGGTTGCTGCGGTTGTGGATATATCTGCTCTTCAAATTCCATATCCGTTCGTCTTACACCCTGTCAATAGTAATAAAATATTATTTATTGTTTCTTTACTAGTCACTATTTGTTATTAACAAAAATATAAAATAATAATTAATTACCTGAGGTTTCGGGGCGACAGGCGGCTGAGATCGTTGTGGTGAAGGCGGACCAGGGGGTAACCATTCGTATCTGTAATTAACACACAAATATGCATGTTTCATAATACTTCCTAAAATCCAATTCTCATAAAACGTGCACCGTATTGGTAATAAATAAGTAATTGCGCCAAAAGTGATTTAAATAGTATTTTTTTTAAAGATTTACCGTTTGTTTTTGAAAGGGTGATCAACTAATCACCTATTAAATCTCATGTGAAGTACCTAAAAGCATTATAGTAATTGGTACTTCACATGAGATTAAACAATTAATAATATTTTACAATAAATAGTATTTTATTTAATCTCATGTGAAATACCTTAAAAGCATTTAAGCAATTGGTATTTCACATGGGTTTTAACAGGTGATTACAAATTTTTCGTTGATCAGCCTTTCAGAAACTGGGTTTTAAACTTGTACATTAAGTACTTAAGCTTGTATTTTAATAAATTTTATAATTTACTTATATTAACTTATGCGTCGACTATAGTGTAACATAATATATGGGGTAGCGCCCATTCGTTCTTTAGAACATGACGTCATACATGAAATAATTTGTTTTGATAGACTCAGGAGAAAAAACCTAGTATATAGTTCTACAGAATAAATAGAAAAAAATATTGTTGTTTTGTCAGATGACATCATGATCCATAGATAGAACAAATAGAAATTACTTATTATATATATTTGAATGGTAATAGTATTATAAGTAGTATTCACCTTTGCGGCGGCACATGTTGGTTGTGATATATCTGCTGCGGCTGTTGCGAGTGTTGCGGCGGGTGCATGTGCGCGTGCAGCGCGGGGCCCGCCTGCTGCATGTGACCTGACATCATACATTATATATATATATATATATTATAATAGTAGAACATGACTCACCAATCACTGACCGAGCTAAGTAAGGAAACAACATCATAAAATAATTATATTTTATTTTGGCAATAGATCTGCTTACCCATCATATGGTTGTGCAGGGGTTGCGGGTGTTGGTTCATAACGGGTTGTTTGTGATGCATTTGATACGCTTGCTGTCTTCGCGATACTTCCTCTGACATTTCTGCTAGCTTTGCAGCACGCGCACTCATTGCATTCGATTGCTGAAAAACAATATAATATTAGTGTA
The DNA here is from genome assembly GCA_963082885.1 of Parascotia fuliginaria. Classification (NCBI taxonomy): domain Eukaryota; kingdom Metazoa; phylum Arthropoda; class Insecta; order Lepidoptera; family Erebidae; genus Parascotia; species Parascotia fuliginaria. The sequence goes on along the minus strand of OY720176.1, from coordinate 15,298,551 downwards.
CGTTTTTGTATGATGTCATTGTTTAACTAAAAACCTGGCAAACAAGGCTGTATTTTGCTTTAAATAGCCCTCTAGTTCGTCTGCCATCGTAGATAATAGTGCTACATTCTTGTGCAAAGTAAACGAGCTTTTGTTCTAATTTAAGCTAGAAAATGAATGTCTCACTCTAACTGTATCAAAACTGTGTGTGTTTGAAACAAATAAATATAAATAATGTTTACTTGGTGGTGTAGCGGTGAGTCCGGCGGTTCTGATGGCGCGCCCGCCGCGAAGTGCGCCGACTGCGGCCTGTTGCTACCCGTTGAACTGCGCAGTGATGACCACCTGGACCATCAGTTTCAATTAAACGCACACTACGCTTTATTTCATTACAGAGTTCAGATAAAAACTGTAAATGAATGCGGACTTTTTAATAATAATATACATAATTGCATAATCTGGCGATGTTTTCTACATAAATCATAGTGATGACTATAGATTTTTTAACCTCTAGTAGACAATAATAATTGCATTACCAGATCCATCTAAGAATATAAGTCTCTAACTATTAGGTATAGTTGTGTAAATAAATATCGACTGACGAAAAATATTAGCTGATAATATCGAATGGCAGGCAGCCGATGGATGAGGGCGGCTCACGACTGGCCAAGATGGCAGAACTTGGGGAGGCCAAGTCCAGCAGTGGACGTCTTTTGGCTGTTATGATGATGATGATGAATATCGATTAGTTAAACGCGAACTCGCAATCAAACCATAGTATGTCAAATTTATAGTAATGCTAGTATAAAAAGTAGTATCACGTACCTATCTTGCAATGCATGTTGTTGCGACTGGACCGTGGATAGGTTCTGGTAAAAGCCGTCGTGTTGGGAGGGCGCCGATAGATTGTGGCTGCTCCGCGACTTGCTCGGCCAAGCGCTCGGAGAACCACTCGCTACCGGCGAACTTACTGCCACACTGCTATAACATTATATACTGTCAGTATAAGATATTTAATTTTGTTTTGTTTCAAAATATAGGTTTTAGAGCCCATGAAGGCTCCTCTCACTCTCTTTCTTTCTGTGCTTTTTTGTTCCACAGTGGCAAAAATGTGTTTGTAAAAATCATCTTCAAATCTCATTTATTGCTTTCAAATAGAATAATTGAAGATGAATAAAGTTTGGTATATAAATTTGTTCCACCATGTCTTGTCCATATCGACCGAAATAAAAAAAAACTTTTCTGTTACTAAGAAATGTCATTTATTAGAGCGATGGACCCGCCAGTACGCTAATGCGCGCTGCGTGTTGTCGCATTTCAACCTAAGGTGGCTTCTACTTCTTAATCAAGTAGTTAGTGATCAACCTAGTGTCAGAATTTATTTAGGTCGCCGCATAATTTGTTATAGAAACTTGAGCACGGAGATGCTCAGATGAAATAGCAAAGATGGCTGACGCTGAGCACGTTGTGTGCGTACCTGTGCGGCGCGTGCGGGTGCGCGTGCGGCGCCACGTGGTGCAGCGCGGGCGTGCTCTTGCTGCACGTGACGGGCTCGGCCGCCAGCCGCGCCGGCAGGTCTCGCTCCGACGCGCGCCGCAGCGCCCCCGGCCCGCCCGCGCCCGCCCCTCCCGCCCCTCCCGCGGCGTTCGCTACAACATTCGTGCTAATGCAATCATTCCGTGCATAAGCCTCACAACTAACTACTGAAAAATAAATAAATAAATAAACAATTTGACATCAATTGTAAAAGCGCCATATAACTAAAAAAAAATATGTGTAACTAAATTATATTTTATAATGTGGGTCTACCCCCTAATTCAACGACGATGTTAAAACTAAAATATTATTTTTATAAGTAAAAACTTAAATAATACTAAAACGAGTGCGGGTGAATGAATAAAGACGGAGTAGAGAAAACAAAATTTCGAAAAAACGATGACAAAAAATAATTTACGATCTACGACGCATGCACCTATGAAACAAAAGTATTAGGTGCAGTGACCGTAAGAAATAAATGGTGCGACCGGCTATAACACACCTATCGTCATGCGTGTGTGGGAGCCTTACACGTTGTGTGAGCGTCGAGCTTGCCGCTGATGTCGGGACAACTGCGTGCAAAGCTTACGAGCCGCGAGGTCGTCGCCATCGACACGTCTAGCGAGGACGACGCGGACGGGATCATGGCTACGATCCTCGGTAATCGATCTTTGGACGATACTTTTTCTAGACTTTCGCTCGTCGAAAGTGTTTCCTTACTTTTACCTTGATCCGAGTTCATGCTAGACTGATTCGATTTTAACTTAATATTATCGAGTGTGATTCGTCTAGGTTTTTTGTTGATTATTTCACCAAATACGTAACCGTTATAAGCATTATCGGTCTGCTCTTCAGAAGGTAGATTTGGTATTTCAAATTCGTTGCCGTGTGCTAAAGTATCCTCACTGCCCCTAGAGCCATATCTAGACCAATCTTCTAACTGAATCAGTATACTTTTAACTTCGTCGTCCGACATTTTTTCGACTTTAGTATCAGTCGTTTCTTCTGTTTTGTTGACTTCATATTGTATATCTGCCAGGCTGGAACTGACAGGCAGAATATCTATAACTTTCAAAGGTTTACCATCACGGTCCCGGCAGCTAAGATTCGGACTGGATTGACAATTACGTTTATAGCTTTTCACGCAATATTTCAAATTAATGTCATTAAAATGTTTAGCTAATGCTTTGACTTTGCCAAAGGCAGGCCTATATTCATCTGGGGACTTCCACGATTTCCGATCAACACTATCTAGAATTTGTTTAGGGCCAGGTTCTGCGGGAGTTTGAACTTTAATGTTCTCTACATCAAACTTGTTATTAGTAGTTTGTTCAAAAGAACCTGAGGTAGAGTAAGTGGACGGAATTTCAGTATCTTCCGATTTACCAGAAAATGAAGTGGACATACTAAATAATGCTCTCTTCAGTCGGCATTGAATATTTCCAAATTTTTCGCAGTCTTTTTTAATATCTAAATTGAGTTCGATTTTTTTATTGCTAGGGGTGGTCAGTGAATCATTTGGCTCATACATGGGAGATAATGGAGTTTGACAAACTGCATCTACAGTTTCAGGTTTGCGATCGGACTCTGACAGTTCTAGAGATAACGAAGGTAATATTCGTCTTATTTTTGGAGTAGCTACCTTGTCAGGCGGCCCTTCATGTTCGAATATCAATGGTTCTGAGTTCGGTTCATCAATGAAGGGGATCTGCTGCGTCTCGGGCTGAGGAGTGCGACAACACTCACATGCACTCACGCATTCGTCTACTCCAGTACACCTTCGTCTATAGAATTCATTTTCCCTAGTACGCGCATTAAACAAATCCAGAGTAAGTTTAGTGTCGATCGGTCTCATTTGAGGTGGCAAATAAATTGGCTCTCCGTTATCTCCATTATCACTACACTGGTCATAGTTAGCAGGAGGCTCGGGCACTGGAGGTGGCTCTTCGTGCGATGATTCAGCGGTTGGAGTGAGACAGTCACTGACATCGTCACTCGTAGGGTGTTGCTCATCGAAGTCTTCGCAAGTAAATGTAAATATTGGGATGGGGCGTGGTGGTGCTACTTCACATTTCAGTTCTATGGGACAACCCGGCGTATCAGGAGATAAATCCTCCTGTAGTTGGTTATTTTCCCTATCCAAAGTTACTATTAACCTAGGAATAGAGCCATGATAATGCGGCTGCCATTCTTCACTCTCATCCGTACTAGATTCAGTAGACTCGTCTCTCAGGATCTGACATCGATTGTGACACGGCCGTCGACCATATCCTGCAAATGATACTTACGTAAACTCTCGACTCAGCAATATACAATGGACTTGCTAACGGAAAAGCCAAAACAAACTGAAAAATAAATACTAACGAAAAAACCTGCGTAAACAGATACAAAACCAGCTCAAAGCGATAAAACGTGAGTCAGAGACCGAGAAAGTAGATAGCAAATAAAGAAAAACATATTTAAGGACCGTTCACAAAGCTTACTGTAAAATAAAGAAGCGGTCAGTAATGGAGACATGTTACCGAGCGTGTGGGTGTCGGGAATAAAAGGCGTATGTCGCCGAGGTGTAATATTGCCAAGACATAATTGCCTGCAGTAGCGAGCTCAGTGAGCGGCGAGGTCGGTCTGAGCAGCGCGGGGTGCGTGTTGGTGTACGTGCCCGAGTTGCGACGCAAGCGGTCTTCGTACTGCACTTCCGAGTCTGCGCCCCAACACCACATATCACATACGGGTTACACTATACTAGCGCATACGCTGACGACTACGTCACATTATCTTATATATTTGATTCACCACTAAAATGAGATTAAGTTCAGTTATAAAAGTCAAGGACGACACAATTAATGGGAAGATAGAAAAATCCGGTAAAGTGCGAGTCGGACTCGCGCATCCGTACAAACTTGCTGTCAGTATAAAGAACTAGATGTTTTTACAGCTTCAAGAGGTTGCAGACAAGAATATTCGTTATAAATTTCAGCTTGATACGTCCTCGCGGTACTGAGCAAAAGGTCTTGACAGTCAGACAGACGGACAACAAAGTAATTCTATAAGGGTTTTGTTTTGTCTTTTGAGGCACGAATCTCTAAAAATATAGATTATACGAATATACTTTTTAGTGTCACCTGATTAGTACAAATTTTATGCGAAAAATACGTTCAGTGCAGACATACCTTGACGTTGATTGTATGCGGGCTGATGTAAAAGCGTCGCGAGGCCGTGAAGCATGGCGCCTTGTTTCGCCACCTCCAGAGTTACCGTAGGTCCAGTTCGGACAAGATATTCTGCCGCCTATAACGATCGCAAATATAAATCTAATTATTAAAAGCTAGTTTAAGAATGTAATAAATAAATCGATGAAACAATACATCTATTATTATCAACACGACATCCGTTACCGTTTTCAGGCTTTTATAGTCTCAAGATTGAGAAAATAAGTAAAAAATGTAAGAACCTTTTCCTGGGTGATTCCTACGAGGGACTGTCCGTCAACGGATAGTAGTTGATCTCCGGCTGCGAGACGTCCGTCCGCGGCGGCGGCACCTCCAGGTACTACAGATTTTATGTATATCCCCAGCTTAGACTGTCCGGCACCCTGAAAAGAGAGTGTTGTAGTGTGGGTACAATCGAACAAAGTGAATCGTGAGTCACCATAAGCTCGTTTTGTCAATCCATCTAAATGCTCGAAATTCGCCTCAACACAGATTTCCTTGGCAACGAGCTCGTTATCCTTCGATTAGAAACTGACACTGTCGTTACGTCAGTAGTAACAAGGTCGGAGTGGCGCGGTACCTTGGCGGCGACGATGGACAGCCCCATGCCGTTGCAGTTCTTGTGCAGCTGCACGAGCTGCAGGCGCGGGTCGTGGCGGCGCGCGGGCGGCGCGTGCCCGCTGAGGTACACGCTCCAGGCGCCGGCGGCGTGCGGCTGGTGCGCCAGGCGGCACAGCCCGCCGCGCTGCAGCGGCGCCACGAACTCCGCCAGCCCGGGGGGCACGCCGCACACCACCTCCGCGCTGAACCCGTCGCTGGGGATCAGCAGGCTCGCGCCCAGCCACGACCCCTCCTCCAGGCGGATCTGGACGCACCACCACCATCATTTACTAATTATTTATCGATTCTTGCCTCCAGAATTTAATAGAAAAGCATCTTTAAAATTTACACTACATAGTCTAAACTAATATTATTAAAAGATTTTTTGTATGCTTGTTTTTTATGGATAATCTCAAAATCTATGTAACCAATTTATAAAATTCTTTCACCTATAGAAAGGCTACAATATCGGCGAGTAACATAGGCTATATTTTTTGTGATACACCTACCCACGCAGGCGAAGCCGCCTGACAAAAGCAGGTTATTCGTAAACTGTTACTGGTAAAATAATTTTAAATCAAATACAGAGCTATATAAAGTCACCATGGCTCACCTCTCTTCCATCAGCTCGATACAACTCATCGGTATGTGTCCGTACATAAGCGACGCCTGCCTCTACGACGTCTGGTGACGCTAGTGGTGTTAATAATGCTCTTGCTTGCACCGAGTTTAATTTGAAACATGCCTTCAATGCTGCGCGTACTTCATCCTCCGTTCTGTACTCCCCTTGAATAAGTCGAGCTGTGAATGGAAATTTAATCATAAACTAGGCGGGGTAAAACTTCTGTAATACCCGGGTTACACAATGCTAGTTTATCAAGCTAGGACAGCAAGCTAATTTTCTTCTTAACTGTCCTAGGACCCTACCACAACCTCTTATAGCAATCTTATTATAAACTTACTTTGACTCTGTCCTTCTTTTTAATTGTACAAAATAAAAAGACAAAACACAAAGTAACATTAAAATAATACTGCTATAAGAAGTGGTTGGGTACCCTCGCTTGCTGTCTTGGTTTGGAACATGCTAGTTCCATTTACATGAGGTTAGTTTATTTTAAGCTAGTATTGTTACAGGAACTGAGGTGACCATAAATTTTAGTCAGTTCTTTGCAATACGTTGCTCTTAAATTTTTTATATTACTTTTTATGTCTTTGGTAGTCATATCAATACCCACTATCTTTAATTCGCCACACATTTCCTGTAGTGCTGAATCACAATTAAACTTGTAATTATAACTTGGCAGGGTAGCGTTCCACAGACATTCATGGTCACGATATAGTTGTTTAAACTTATATTATCTTCTTACTTAGTTTAGACATCTTGAAATCTCAAAAACTCGTCGCGGTTAGAATAACAAACGAAACGTGTGGTTCTTATTTACGAGCCAACTGAAAACTAGCTTCGCCAGCCACATGAAGCTAGGATAGTAAAATCAGTGGTAAGAGGCGCTACTAGCCTCAAAAATAGAACTCCATTCTATTAAAAACTGTCCTGGTTTGTCAACTAGCTTAGAAATAAAGCTAGTTCCGTCTACACAAAGCCCGAAGTACTAGCTTGCTGACCTATCTTGAAAACCTAGCCTCGTGTAACCCGGGCATATGTAAGGCAACTAATTGTTTTGCTAAACTTTGATTACGTCATTATAAATTAGTTTCATTTTTATTGCGCAGGCGGCCTCTAGCGTGTCTGTAACAATACTTTACGTACACGTACAAAGCGTCACACCGGGACTCAGAAACATGTTACTTCTAATTAGCTTAAACTTACCGGCTTGATTCATGCGTGCAAAATGAACTTCGGCAGCCAGTTCTAGTCCCTGTCGTTCGGCCCAAGCTGATAGCACCTTTAAATGTGCTGCGAGCACCGCACCCCATCGAGCGCTTACCATGCTAGGGTCTGTTACCAGCTATAAAAGAAAGCATTTATATTTTAAAATTTATACATCAGTATCAAATTATGTTGTCTTATCTTATACTTCGGTTGTAGGCCAAATACTTACTTTGTTAAAACAAACAGCATTGATGTAATGAAACAGATGTGAGAACAGTTGAATAGTTAACGCAGCGTTTACTCGACATCTTCTCAATAGTACGATGGCGGCGGCTAGCGCTTGTAACGTCGGCGCTGTTGCTTCTGTCGCATCAGCTACCACTGCACTTGTCAATGTCGCTAAGCCCCGAGACAACTCTTCTTGAAAGCACGATACCAAGTTACTGTAAACAATTATATATTGCGATAAATTTGGCCCTTAAAGAGTAGGCAACATAACAACTTTTTGCTAGCTAGTTTTGAAACTCATATTAAGCATAATGCTTTGCAAAAAAAGAACATGGTTGGTGCATAACCATGTTTTGAGCAAATGCATTTTATGTTAGACACCTCCGGAGGTGCAGTAGCATGTTTCATGAAAATTCAGAGATTTTTTTATTAGATCAGAACTGCAGACACAAAATCAACATTTATGTTCAGACGGTAGCAACAAACAGCCCGTTCATACAATATTGCAGGCACGATATTTAACATTACTCTAGAGACGCGATTGCGCATTATTCGTAATCAAGGGCGAACAGACACAGCCAATAGTATACCCTACGAGCCAAATTATATGAAGACAAGCAATATCTCTAAACGATTTATTTTCTTAATTGGCAGAAAGCCATGCAACATTGTTTTAAGTAGCGATATATGCAAGATAAATATTAGAGATGTTAGTGACAAATAGTCACTTACTGCTATAATTTATTTCTCTGCTTTAGTTAAGGATTTTTCATCTTATTAATTTGGATTAAGGCCAACAATATAATATGAATAAGAGTTTTGGTTTACATCTTTTCCAAGTGTCTTCGAAGCTAATCTAATATTATAAAGTAAAAAAAAAAAAAGATTTTTTGTATTTTTGTGTGCAAAAATTTAACTAAAACTCTACGATACCGATTTGAAAAATTCTTTCACTTTTAAAAATCAATATAAACTGACGGACTCATAAACTGCATTAAAGTTCAGGATTACTTTGAAATGATTTTTTTTAATAAGTATGCAAAGTTTTTAGATTAAATTATATAAATATGGAGAGACTGGCTCTTAATCTTAAAAAAAAGCAAAATTTTAAAATAGAACTGCAGTAAAACAAATGAATATAACCGGGTAAAGAAAATTTACTCGTAGTATCAGATTTGCGTGTTATTTAAAGCAAAGTTTTAAATTGATTCGCATTGATTTTTTATTCTTTTGTCAATTGAATTATTGTTACCAGCAGAATTGTTGGGTTAGTTTTTTAACTCATCGAGAGTTTTTGAACCATAATATGGATACTTCGTCCGAACAAGCGGCTCAAATTGTAGCACTGGTGCGGGAGGGCTTGGATCAACGAACGATTGGTAGAAATTTAAATTTAAACCAGTCTAGAATATACAGAAGGTTTGTGGAGACAGGTTCTTACAGAAGGAGACGTGGTACAGGCAGGACTCGAGCAACCACCGGTCGTGATGACCGATTTATTCTTACAACTTCCCTGCGAAATCGTTTCCTCACGTCAGTTAACATCAAAACAGAGCTTAATGAAGTGCGTGGAGTAAATGTGAGTGCACGAACAATAAGAAGAAGGTTAAAGGAAGCGGATATCACCCCTTTTAGACCAGCAAATGGTCTAAAGTTGTCTGTAGCTCACAGACAAGCTCGCTTAAGATTTGCGCGTGATCACTTAAATTGGACAGAAGAGCAATGGGCCTCCGTATTGTTCACGGACGAGTGTAGGACATGTTTATATGGCGCAGATGGTCGCAGAAGAGTCTATCGTCGACGTGGGGAGCGATATGCTCAAAGTTGCATTGAGGAGCGTGTTCCTTTTGGAGGCGGTTCGTGTATGGTCTGGGGTGGCATATCGATGAACGGGCGAACAGAACTTGTGTTCATAAACATGGTCCGTCAAAACGGTAATAGAGGGGGTTTGACTGCACATCGCTATATAACAGAGATCTTAGAAGATCACGTGGTGCCTTACATGGGATTCATAGGCGAAAATTTTACTTTAAGGGCGTTCCGTCACATATGACCTTGAGCGTTTCGCTTCCTCACCACCCCGCGCCTCACCCGAAAAAAACATTGCGTGCGAGTTCGCCCTCTAGCGGCAAGTAGCAGTAGCACAACTATAAGACAATGACCTTACTTGTCCGAAACCGCAGAGCTAAAATCTGATAGACGCGCCAATAATGAATTATTTTTTTAGTATCTTTTATTATTTCGTTTAGTAAGTATGTATATTTTTTAGTATATATTATTTATATATTTATTATTTATATAGTAGCGAAAGCAAAGATAAGTGTTTAGAATCATGACGTTTGTTTTATTTATTTATTTATTTATCAACTTTATACATACAATATGTAATGGCGGACTTAATGCCTGAGGCATTCTCTACCAGTCTACCATAGGGTGATGCAGAGATATTTCGAAGCAGGTGCACAAATAAATAAATTTAGAGTTGAGTAATAAGTACATTATTTGCATAATATATAAATATATACTACACATAACTACATAATAATATATATACCTACATATATAAATATATACATTAAATATATAATAATACACACAATTTATTTACATATTAATAAAAATTAACAAAAAAAAAATATATATATATATAGAGGAGATGTGACAATACCAGAGCTGTGACGAAACTGCCATTTTAGTTGCTCAGAAGCAAGTTCCGAACTTTTATTTTAAATGCATGACGGTTTGTGGACGTCCTGATTTCAAGAGGGAGGGCGTTCCAAAGAAGAATGGATTGAACAGGGAAAGAGGAGTGAATAAAGTTAGACGTGTGTGAAGGACATAAAAGGAGGAGATTATTGGCAGAACGAAGGTTTCGTTCATGAACAGAGTTAAGATACTGAAAGTAAGGCGTTAAGTAGGGCGGAGGAGTAGGCGAAGTCAGGATGGAATAGAGGGTAGTGAGAGCACGCAATCTACGGCGTTGGACAATAGGTAGCCATTTTAGTTGAGAACGATAAGTAGATACATGATCATACTTACGAAGTTTAAAAACGAATCGAATGCAGTTATTAAGAAGACGGTCTAATTTGTTGAGAAGATCTGCATTCAGGTCAAATTAACACACATCACCATAGTCGACATGCGGAAAGATCAAAGACTGCACAAGCATTACCTTAGTTTTATATGGAAGGAAATTTTTGAGTCGGTATAGAGCATATTTTGTTAAATATGTAGTAGAAATAAAAATAACTACTGTGGGTTAAAACAATAAACTCAAAACCCAGCTGCTGTGAAATGTATTACCTGATCAAAAAAGGCCGTTTAAAACGATTTTATGAATTATTGAATACAAAAAAATATTTAATAATTTATATAATATTAATATTTTTTGAAGTCGCTTAAAAATTAAGTCCCAATGACAATGACAATACACCATTGTGATAAATTCCTATAATTGACATGATATGTATTCTTCAACTAATACTAGTACACTTTAGTTTAGTAACCCTGCCGAGTTTATACTTATTTAGTTATAGTTATATATATATATATATATATATATATATATATATATATAGGTTTTTTGTACATGAACAAACTAAAACATTTTGACTTAAAAAATGTATTTACATCCTATTAATATTATAAATGCGAAAGTTTGTGTGTGTGCACGTATGCGTACCTCATCTTCATTTATATTTTTACTATTTGCAATAGTGTCGCTAGTATCATGAAGCCGCTATGCTAGCAGTTTGAGACAATTTCTATTAAAATAGCAGAGGAGTGCGTTACCTCAGCAAAATGTTGATAAAAATGTGCTTATAAGAGGTGAGAGTATAACAGATAATTAGTGCGTCGTAAGGAGTAATTTGTTTGCCTATAGCAAAATTTGTTTGCATTATAGTTTTAAAGTTATTCGGAAAAAAAACAGATTTTGCTGGGGTAACGTTTGAAACATTACCCCAGCAAAATGTCTTTTCTTTAAATTATCCAAGCAGAGTCACGTTGGTAGACCAGTATGAATAAAATAACTGTATCAATAGTACTAGTACATGACTTTTTAAAACAATACTAAAAAATTCAATCTTTATTTATGCCCGTCTGATTGTTAAGTGTTCAAAATTAGCTCTTACAAAACCCAAGAGTTTTCATAACTTTCTAACTCCACTGCGTCTTCATGGACTGATGATGTGAGATCCTGCGTCAATAATAAAAAAGCATCTCATAAAGACCACCTAGCCAGCAGTTTGAAACAATAACCTTTGAAATGGTGGCTACCACTTAGTCTTTTGGATCCCACTGACTGTATCATAACATAAGGCAGAGTGAAGTCACTTCGATAGGCAATTGTACGGCACGGTTATATTGATGTATGTAAACTAAGGTTTTGTGCAAGACAACTTTTTCTTGGTTCTTGGTTGATACGTACCGCTACCAAACTCGAGTAACAAATCAGACTACACTTGTGCATTGTCTACTATACATTGTACTTGTATATTGTATGAAATGGCAAATCTTGCGGAGTGTATAGGCTTGGAGCCTATTAAATGCAAAACAATTTTGAAGACTGTGGACCTCCTAAACACTATTTAATTTCATCAGCCTTAGTCCACGAGGTAGGAATAACAGGCACAGTCTGCCGAAAATGAACACAAAATAGTAGGACTGTGATAGCCACTCATGAGTTGGTGTTGTCTGATATCTGGTCCACTGCTTTTAGCGCTTTACAGTTTGCCATAGTAAATTCATCCTTTATAATAAGGCTTCCATCGCGCAGCCAAATCAGTAGAAGGATTATCTATTCTACGAACACGAATCTAATCGAAACAAAACGCTGTTCTGTCTGAGTAAGATGTATACAGAATATTATACTAAATGATTCATAATTTATTTCCATCCTGTAATCTCGCTTATTGATACATTTTGACATAAAATGATTTTTTTTTGTATTAATTATATATGACATAATGCCCGAGCCATAATTGTACAGTTAAGTACACATTTTGTATTGTTTTGTTAAAATTGTATACTTAGTATTATTAAAATTATACATTGTGATTTGTGAAATAGAGGTGTTCACAATGTACATTGTGAACTCCTGTGGTAAATTAAGTTCATCTTACTTTATACTTATATCGAATATTAACAGTTTATATAATATTTACATAGAAACATTTATTACAGTTCACATGTTGCCTTTACCTTTTGTAGCAATATGCAAATTGAGGCAGCCTGTAAAGCACACATTTTACTTTTTATTTTTTCTTTGCAACATAGAAATCTGTAAGTATTTAATAACCTATAGAGTTAAGTGTATTGCCTGTGTCACTTTGCATGCTACTTGAAACTGTAACTTACAAAAATTGTAATAACCTGGCGATTAAAAAGAGTGGCCTGAGTTTCTTGCCAGTTCTTCAATTCTTCTTCTTAAAATTCTTTTAAAATTGTTCTTCAGTTTGTCAGCGAACTGGTTGTAGGTTAATTTGCTGACATTTTGTAAATTTTGACGTTCATAAGTGTTAATTTAATTAACCTATATGAATTAACATATTTTCATTTTCCTTATTTATTTTCGGTTCATCTGGATATAACTTCAGTAAATCGTTCTGTATATTGTATAGCCAGCAAAAATTTTACGGAAGTAGATCTTTTAGAATAAGCGGGACGGTTTGGCTGGAGATGTGCATTTAACATGTACATAACGACGTAAAATTTAAGTTTTGTCTGAAAATCAGTGGTCCGAAGGCATAGTTACCTCCTCGGTCCTCTTTATTTCCTTTTTTCCTCCCACAGTATCTTTACTCTGTATGGCCACCACTGCACTGAATTTGAAACAGCACCATACACCAGCAAAACTGAATTCAAATGATGGAGCTGATAAGGATTTTCAGTTACACATGCTTTAAACAAAGCTTCATCATTCCTATGTTGATTATCTTCTAGTAAGTGTCCGTACGTAAGGTACACAATATCATGTACCCTTAGCAAAATAAGTAACACGAACAATTTCCAAAGTAGACGCATTGTACCCACAGTTTGAGTGATTTGGATATACCGTGAAAATTACCTCGCTAGAGATTCATTATAAGTATAGATTACTGCAATATGTACATACAAATATATGTGTACATACATATATATGTATGTACGTACATATTGCAGTATTGTAAATGTATAATATAATGCAAAATCGGTAAAGTAGAACTAATGTAATATTATCGCTAAGTAACGGATCCATGTGGACGACGTCACGGGGTAGTTTTACAGTACATACACTTATAATCAGAAATCAGAAATCAGAAATCAGAAATTTTATTTGTTAACATAGGTACATAACAAAGGTCTTGAGATCATAAAAATAGTGCGCTATGTTTTGCCTACATACAAGGCATACAAACATTTTACAATAAGTTTATATATAATATAATATAATAAAGATACATACATACATACATACATAGAGTGCTAAAACATAATTCTTTTGCCTTTACCTAGTTAGGTAAAGACTGTACAAAAAAGAGTAGAATTCTTTATACTGTGCCACCGTGCCCGGTCTATTACTTTCTACATACACCTATCACTCGAAAAATATGGTATTAGTTTTGTTATGTCCAGTAGGCACTCAACAATATATTATTTAATTTTAGGATTAAAAATTCATATAGTACGATAATAAAGGAACAGAGAGTAGGATTTTTAATTTACCTAATTGTGATAATCTCAATTCAATTTCACAGTCTTCAAATATTTTAGTTTGGTTAGAGACTAAGACGTTTTGTCAAGCCTTTTTTTTTCTTCCTTTCTTGCAATCAAATAAATAAATCAAAATAAGATGCATTGAAAGTAGAAGGGTAGGTATTTACTTTAGCCTAGTATCTTATCACTGATTTTATCAGCTCATGAAAAAAAATCTAACGAGGTAAATACTTGAATATTTTATCGGCATTACTTACCGATAGAATATTCAAGTACACACCGTATGTATATATAGAATGTATAGGTATTTATGCTCGTGCAAGATAACGTAGATAGTTAGGTACCTAACAGCAGCGTGTATGGTTGTTTTGTGTAGGTACCTAACTAGGTCGCAAACCGACGCATGTCACGTATAATCATTGTAATTTGAGTTCTATGTTAGTTGTACGACCGACGCCGACGTTCGTGTTCCGACCGAAGCACCTCGTACATGTCGGTCGGAATCGGAAAGCGCCCTTGCCACATGAGTAAATATCCAAGTTAGATATTTTACTCATGTGCCCACCTACCACACACCTAGTTCGAAATGATAGTAGACATAGACAATATTGTAGCAAGCTCATATTCATATCCCTAGGGTATATAACAGCAGAAATTTACTGATTCTTGAGGCCCGGTGTTGCCTTGATCTTATCATGAGCGACAATAGGCTCACCACCTGCTACCTAGTTTACGTGGAACTAAACATAATTAAAGGATATCCTAGGTAAGTATCTCAAAGAAGGTATTTTACTAAAAATATGAAGGTAGGTATACACCTACTTACAGGATATTCATGTGTTGAATCTTTTGCATTTGTATTTGTTTCAGTCGTGAAATTTTAGTCATTTTGATGAAAAATAATAATAAATGTAGGTAAATACCTGTGTATTTAATACACTAAAAAAATCTAAATAACTAATCTAATTTATTTGCAACACTAAATCTATCCACACAATATTTTTTTTTTGATATTATTTATTTGCAATTATTGAATTACGTAAATAATTTTTCAAAAAACCGCATACGTCCGTCCGTCAGAAGGGCTTGCGCCGCTCTGCCGCTCTGCCTCCCGTCGCCCGCGCAGAGCCCCTGCGACGCTGATTCAGCCAAATTATCAATAACTATTGAAACATTATCCTAATAAATGAAATAAATCTATAGAGTTCACATTTGGTTTATTCCGGTTGATTCAATATAACTTTTATATTTATAACTATAGTAATCACAAAGTAATATTTCGATATAAGTGAAATCACGTTGTTTTAATATCGTTAGTATAAGATAAATAATCAATTATTGTAAATAATTCTTCTACTATTCTAAAGTTCATGAATCAAAGTATATTGTAGGCAAAAAACAAAATGAATAAATAGCATTAAAATCTACTAAATAACGAGATGAAAGTCGCGGATTTCGGCGAAATTTCGTCGGAACCACCTTAATGCAGGATAATGCCCGGCCGCACGCTGCTGCACAAGTTCGACAATATTGCGAAGAGGTTGGGATACGTACAATGAATTGGCCAGCACGCAGCCCGGATCTTAATCCCATTGAGCATGTTTGGGACAATTTAAAAAGATCTGTATATGCGAGAAATCCTGTGCCCACGACAGTGGCAGCACTAAGAACAGCACTTTCAGAAGAATGGGACAATATTCCGCAAGATCTTTTAATAACCCTAATAAAATCTATCCGGAACCGATTAGAATCCGTAATAAGGGCACGTGGAGGTAATACACCTTATTAAAACATAAATAAACCCTTGCATAAAGTTTGTGTCTATTGTTAAAACCATTTTTTTTATTAAACCAATTTTCCTTAAATTTCTGTTTTTTCTTCAAAAAAGTCTTAAGGTCCTTTCCAGTACACAAACTTAAACTTAAGGATATGACCCTACGCTGTTTTAAAGTTCACGAACCAATCTAGAGGTTTCAATTTTAATCTGTATAGAAAGTTTGCATACTTGGTTAAAATATTTATTTCAAAGTCGTCAATTACTTTGATGCAGTTTACGAGTCCGTCAGTGTATTTAGCGGCTAACACAGGCTATGTTTTATTATGTTTATCATATTATTTTCAGAATTTAAATATTTTAAGCTGTTATATTTTCCGTAGTAGTTTGTTGTGAGATCGAATGAAACCTTTGATACCGAACGAAGCGAGGGCAGACCTCTAATATAGAATTAATTTATTATATTTTCCATTTTAGACGTACACGCAATATAATAAATAAAAAACAATTTATATTATTTTTATAATAACCCAATTCAACTTTATTTCTCAAGCGTAGAATAATTATCTATTTTTAAAAAATGTCGTGATTGCTGTTATTTCATTTCCATTAAAGTTTATATCTACTCGATAATTATCGGTTGGTAATCGAAAATCAATAATGTGTTGTCGAATTAATGTTCCACTTGTACCGTACTTATGTCATTTGTATTCTTTGATTGCGTACTGTCAACTGAGTCTACATATAAGTTATTAATCGTATTAGTAAACAGATAGCTATTTTTCGATGAATCATCATTAAAATCATAATGAGTTGTCTCTATGTTGGAGTTCATACGTAAAACTAGTAGTCATTATGATATAGTGTTCTGTTTTCAACAGGGGTACTACGAATTGTTATTGCTGCCTCTGATCAAGTAGACATAATTAGCATCTCAAGGACTCCGAATGGACAGATCGTAAAGAGGAATTGAATCGTATATGAGGTCCTTAGTTCATACAGAGAATATAATTTATACAGTTACACAGCGATCATACATTCGTTATGTGACAGTTTATAAGATAGTAGCTTGCCACGGCGCGGTTTGACCTGCGTCTTTTGTTACTGCTCTGCTCCTGTCGCTAGTAACGTGATTCTATAGTAGCCTATAACCTTCCTCAAGAACTGGGCTATCAGGCGCAAAAAGAATTATTCAAATCCGACTGGTAGTTCCAGAGATTAGCGCGTTCATACAAACAAATTCTTCCGCTTTATATAATAGTATAGATTATTATGTAGGCAATTTATGATAAGAATTTAAAACCACGAAATATGAAACTAAATTGCGACGTTGCCACTCATGACGCGTAAACCCTCAAGACTCGTACTACATATTGTTGAATGCAGTTAGGTTAAAGTCGTAAGCTTTTGTGGAACAGAATACCTTCAAAGAGTGGTAGGAAATGTTATACGCATACTATAATAGGGTAGGCATATCGAGACGTCTCGAGATTTCGTCAAATAGGAGTAGCTAGGTAACTTAGTAGAGAGTAGTCAGTACAGTTTTGGGAACAGAAGATACATTGCAGTCCCTGAAAGGCCTGCTCAGACGAGGGCTTTTTGTCTTAAAAAATCCCTGATTCGTGTAAAAATCTCCACCGAGTACTTGTGACGGACTCAACACGTAGGGTGTGCGGTCATTTGTTGCCCGGAAATTGCGTCATCGTATCAATGACAGACATTCGCCACTGTCGAGCGCTCAATGCAGACCATAGATTATACACTTATATACTGGATGCAGACTAAAGTTCTCATGTGCAACTGTGAATTGTTGCACCTAGTTACGTTAGTTATATTTTTTTCGACTGCTCCGTACGTTTGTTCAGTCCGGTCCTTCCGGTACACCTACGCCGTAATTTGGAGAACTTTTTGTACCGGATATTTTTATTTCTTCGTGTGCGTTATTCGATACAATTTAGAAGAGATCTATATCGATGGACAAGAAAGTACCCGGAAGATAGTCCCTCGTTTGTGCAGGCTTTTAGAAGTTTAGAGCTGAATTTCATGAGCTCGATCTCTAGGTACTCGATCATTGACAAAAAATAAAGCTTTTACAAATATATAGATACCTATATGAAATTGTAGGTTGGCGAGTTATACAAAGACCAGTTTTAAAACCTAGTGGTAAAATTCATAAACGCCACCTACCTATCATGGGTGCCGCTAGGATTACCTACTTTCAGTTCAGGGAGGGTGAATCGCAACAAATTTGAATAGCAACCTAAAGACTTACCTACCTAATAAAAAAAATCTAATTATTTGTATGTATTTTTCTCGAGGGAGGTGCAAGTGCCTCCCTTTGCACCATGCTGCCGGCGGCGCCCATGCCACCCTATGGTCAGTATTGAAATTAAAAACGACGAAAAGAATAAACTATGGAACTGAAAGAAACGGCAGTACGAGAGGTAAGGTTTGTCCTGGGTGGGAATAGAACCCACGACCTCCAGCTTAGCAGTCAGAGTCAATAACCACTAGGCCAACAGGCCAGGCCAAGCTTTAGAATAATAATATAAATAATTCTACGTATTGGCTATTATTTAGGTACAAACGTAGATATATGTTTTATGGTTTAAAACCTGTCGTGGGTTACCTACCCACCCAGGTATCTGCTAGAAACTGATATGGACGAACTATATTTTCAAAAGCTGTAGTGTTCTCACTACAGCTTTTAATCAGATTTCAGCCTTAAGCAGATAAGTACCTACCTTTATTTACATAATTTTAATTATTATAATCGCTGAGACGACACTAAACGTCCGTCTATTTAATGAAAATACTCAATCTATAACTCTTAGACACCTCTTAGATTTAATGAAAATACTTATTCTATATCTCTTACCTTATACACCTCTACCCTTTAGATGAACTCAATACGTTAATTATTCCAATATCAATCTACTATTAACCAACTTAGTTAATTCACAAGTGACATATTGTTCAAATTACCTGAAAGCATTCTGGACGGTTATTGAGAGTAAATCTTGAGCTTGTGTGGAGAACGAAGATATGTGTCGGTCGTATTTGAGGAAATGTAATAGTTCACTAGCGTTCGTCATCCAAAAGGCTTGCGCTGCCGAATCCGTACATCTTTCCTGTGAAGTTTAAAGAAAATAGGATTTAAAAATCTATTTACATTATATCAGTGTCAATTAAAGTAGAAAATATATATAGAGGAACATGATGGACACGACAGATGGTCTTGTAAGTTAAAGCGTTGTTTTTAATAAACATTTAAACGAACTAGTTCCATGAGGGCAACTGTCCTCCCATCACTGTTGGGAATATAACAAACTCCCCAATGCTTCATGAATATAAATGACAAACTTAGATAAAAGTAAGTAAATTACAGAACACATAATCACCTGTACGGTGGCGTGTATGAGCGTGGCGACATGGTGTAAAAACGCGGTCAGCTTGTGAGCGCGTTCCGTCGGCGTTAGCTCAGGTCGGTAGTGAGTTGACGCTCGGTACCTGCATAAGTAACTTGGAATCACTAACTATATTTTATTCAAAAATTTCCGCTTTCGGTTTTCTTCCTTTTGCTTATTCCTTCCTCATTCCCTTCTCTTTATATGGTCAACGGTTTGATTGTTTTTTTTTGCATTGCTTTCACAATGCTTCGAAAATGTAGCCATGTTCATAGGTTACGGCTACCATTTAACATCAGGTAGGTAGTATTCTTATTTGCCACAGAAATTGTTAAGGAAAACATCAATCTTTATAGACTATCCATATAGAATCAATGGCTATAGACATCCTGACAATACCGTTACGCGTAGCGGGGATTCAATTAATGCACTTGACTTGTTTCGCAATTGTGACGACTGGCTACGCTCAGTGTAATGTTTATTTTTTAATTAATATTATTTAGCAGTAACTTGTCTTGCAATCATTTGTTCATACTTATACCATTAAAATCTAAATGTGCGTTATCACCTACCCTCTCAATAGAAAAACAAAAATTAAAACACCGATTTCTTAAAAATTTAATTTAACGTTACATTCGAATTCACGCGTCATGTTGTGTGTAAATAGATATATAGTTTTATATGATCTACATAATTTATTAAATTTACGAGAGAACAAAGACCTCTTTCTGTGGCCCCTGTATTAGCATTCTATTATATGTATACAAAATCTAGAGCACGAGTATGATCAAAGCCACCGCCGCCGAGACGCGAATACCTCGATATCATACTTTGAACAATCCCTAGTTATTTTTAGGAAGCATTATATTTTCGTTATCTTAGAATAAATAATAATAACCATTCCCAAAATATAACGTAGCATTAATAATTTGCTTTTCAAAATAAATTGAATAATTAAAATTTTAATTGAGAGATGAACGCGAAAGCGGCGAAGACAGATCGGGCACGGACTGTAAGAAATACATTTTTCGTGCCGGGAAAGGCATCCATAGTTTAAATAATAATACTTTTACAAAATAATAAAGGTTTTTTCAAATAGCGCCCACGAGGTGGCCGCCACTGAGCATATCTTTTCGTTGCGTCAGAATGGGGTTCGATTCAAAATACCATTGACGCGATGATGAGTTTATTCAAGACTCACGCAATACACTAACAGTAACAAAATAAAACAATAAACACTTATACTGCACTATAACGCTTCGAAGATTGCTCTTCGTAAACTTCCGTATCACTAAGGCCGCTATTTGACTATCATAGAAATATGATCATAGATGTGTGAGTCATTTTTATATGAAGAACATAATATGATGGTATAATAATAAATAAGTTTCAAATTTATAGATTTATAAAAGAAATACTGTAAGGTATGACTGTTTTATGTTGTACACACAAAATATAGGTAATGAACGATGAGAAAAAATCATCACATGAAATTATGTGTAGATAAATTGGACAAATATACAGAACTATTAATATATAGTAAATACGGCGAGCTGACATCCAAATCATTCGGAGTGCTCCGCCTCGGAGCGGAAAACTATCGGAAAATACGATTTACGAAACTTTCGTGAAATATGAAAGTTATCTCTTCTGAGTTATACACAATTGGCATTTTTATAAATGCCGCAGTATTTATATAAATATAAGAGCACTTACCTAGCACACAAATATAGCGTGTATACAGGCGCCAGTTTAAAAGCCGGCGCGTGGGGATCAAGTCTAGTGATGACAGCCGCCAGGAACTGCGCCTGTCCCGCCTCAGGAAACTCCAGCACAGCCGGCAGTATTGCTTCTTGAAATTGGCGCGCACTCGTGCCAACCACACCGCTCATCCTGACCATCATACAACAATATTAATATTTGAACAAGTAATGAATAATTAATGAAAGGGACTTTAGTATAAATTCTTATTTATGAATAAGCGAGCACAATTTATAACTTGAATTCTATATAAACAAGCATTCATAACCTTTATGACGAGCGTCAGACGTTTCGTCAGAAATAATTAAAATTCTTCAATAACACAACAATTGATTATAAAATATCGGGTATAGAATTTATGAAACATAATGGTCAGTAAGTTATATTATTATACAATAGTAACAATTCTAACAATATACCTGTTGTCGTGTCCAGAGCCGCCGCTCTTAGCGCTGCAGATGCTTTTTGTCTCAACGTTGCCGTCAAGATCGAACGTTGTCTCATAATTGTCTTTGTACTGTGAGTTGGTGGTGCGGTTCACGCTAGCGCTTTGATCTTGGTCATTGTACATAGAACTAGAGTGTTCATCTTTCACGTAATCGTCTTTAGAATCGCTTAGATGCTGTGACATAATGAGCGATTCGTTGTCGAGTTTAAGTGTGTTGTTGTTGTTGTTGTAAGGTGGTATTGTGTCGTTGCCATCCCTGTAGTAGGTGTCTTGCGACACGGGGCTCATTGTTCTTTGATACTCTGTGTCATTTGTCGAGTTCGCGTTAGAATCTAGCGGATCCGGCTGGTGCGAAGACATGGACGTAGGCGACATGGCGCCGCTGTTGTCTCCAGGCGAAGTCGGCGATCTAACGTAAGGGTAACGTACACAAGCGGATAATCGTGAGTCAGTGACAGAAAACATGCAAAAGAAAACATACAATGATAGATGGAACAACATAAAATATTCAGCTTCGAAAGTGATTAAATAAGCGACGGAATCGATTGTGTAGGTACAAGAATGTCTAAAGAATTAGTTATAATTAAATTAACAAAACATTGCAGTTGTGCGATGAGTTGTCGATAAACTATCGACCAACAAAGAAATGTTCAGGTCTAACTATAGGGGCGCAACTAATCACAACATATAAGGTAACGAGCGTGTGTGAATCAGCGTATTCTCACCTGTCGTATATTAAGCCGGAGCCGAAGTGTTGCGATTGAGCAAGGTTTCTGTTAATGAGGTTTTCTTGTGCTGGGTCTACGAAGCGAAATGTTGAAACTCGCCCGAATTTAAGTAGGCAACCGTGCTGCGAGAAAACAAGTCACATTTATTCGAGTACAAATTGTAAATCTTAACACCCTCACCCCGCAGCGATCTGATTTAAATTTATAATTCACAAATTGTAATAATACAAGCAGAACGACGTTTTTGTTGACGTGAAAGTTTTACTAGTAGCTTTATCGGTAAAAGTATTTCAGGTCCGTGACATTATTAATTATGGAACGCCTTCCGTTACAACAACTTTGACCCTTCTAACTAATTCACATTCTGGAAAGGTTCAAAGATAATTTTATTAACACGAAATTTTACTTTGAAATTAAAGCGTCTGCATTACCGATGCCGATTCACAGAGGCATGTGAAGAATGCCATTGGTGAAAATCGATGGTTTATACGTGGGTGGCCAGATGAATACATCTATACTATTATATAAAGCCGAAGAGTTTGTTTGTTTGTTTGTTTGAACGTGCTAATCTCTGGAACTACCAGTCGGATTAGAATAATTCTTTTTGCAGATGATAGCCCAGTTCTTGAGAAAGGTTATAGGCTATGTAGCATCATGCTACTGGCGACATGAGCATAGCAGCAGTAAGTAAAGGCGCGGGTGAAACTGCGCCGCAGAAAGCTAGTCACAAATATCGTTCGACCGTAACCCATTTGTAAAAACTGAGGGCAACTCTGCGACCTTGGTCTATAAGTTTAGCACGTGCCTGGAATGTGTTACCGCCTCAGTATACAGGTTACAATAGCAAATCATTTGCACAGAAAAGTAATCAGGTATACATTTTCGGCGTAAATAAAAAATTTGCTTGTAATGAAACAAACTTTACAGAATGTTCCTTCTCCTATAAAATTTCATTATTATAATCAACTTTGATACGAAACAGTTGCTAGCTTTCGACGCACTGAGGCCTGTCCATGAGTATTTACAAAGGTTCAGTAAATACCCCAAATAAAAAGGTTATATTCTGTATTATTTAAAAGGAAATAGGACATAGGATATAGGCATGTACATAATAAAATTGTAGCTACATAATATTATACAAATGGGCCACAAAATATAATTAAAATAAAGCCGAGTCCAAAGTTTTCGTGAAGAACTCAGTTACACATCGTGGTTAATGAAGTACGTCCATTTAACTGGACACAAGTTTTGTCTTCATTAAGCAGTACAAACAACGTTCGCTTATTATGAAGCGTAGCTCTAACGTTGAGGTAAAAATATATTTTAGGACCGGGAAAACTACTGGAGCGTTTTAAAGATCAACCTTTTGCAAGAGACGTTATACTACGGAAAAACGGAAACGAACGTCTTAATGTTGAGTGCACACTTAATATAAAAATCCCCTAACGGATGCTTTTAGTCTATGTAAGTTTGAAAACACAGACAAAATTTAAAAATCATATAACAAAAGCAGATAACATAATGGTTGTTACTAGATAGCACTTGGGAACTTTATTATCAGGAAAGATATAAAAACGTAAGGAAGTTAGGTGATCAATGATCATAGATTATTCATGCTTACTTTTACGACTTCTTCGTATTTTTATTGACGAAATATTAAACCATACATACTGGGTGGCGCAAAAGTAAAGACCCTATTTGGTTCAGCTATAACATTTTTTCTAAATTAGAAAACTAGATTTAGATTTTTTTAAATGTATATTTGTGCCATTAAATTTCGTACCATTAGGATTTAAAGATGATGTCTTTTAAATGGTGACCTCCAGAGTTGATACACATTTGAGCCCTATTTATGACATTTTGCATAACTTGCCGTAACACTTCCTGCGATATGTTCGTTATTTCTTGACGAATGTTTTCTTTTAGAGCTGCGAGAGTCTGTGGCTTGTTCACATACACCCGAGATTTCAAAAAACCCCAAAGAAAGAAGTCTGGACTGGTCAGATCGGGTGATCTTGCAGGCCAAGGCAAATCGCCAAAACGAGAGATAACTCGGCCTGGAAAAGCGTCCCTCACTAAGTCCATAGTGTCGCGCGCTGTGTGTGCCGTAGCGCCGTCTTGTTGAAACCAGATGTGCTCCAGCCCCAATTCGTCCAAACTGGGTATCAAAAACTCACGTAACATGGTTCTGTAGCGTTCTCCAGCGTCTTCGAAAAAATAGGGTCCGATCACTCTGTCAACACAGATGCCACACCATACAGTAACTTTTAGTGGGTGTAGAGGTGTTTCTTGAATAATGCGCGGATTATCAGTGCCCCAGAACCGAGTATTCTGCTTATTGACATGCCCTGAGAGATGGAAATGCGCTTCGTCACTCATAACCAATTTTGAAGGAAAATCTCATAAATAGGGCTCAAATGTGTATCAACTCTGGAGGTCACCATTTAAAAGACATCATCTTTAAATCCTAATGGTACGAAATTTAATGGCACAAATATACATTTAAAAAAATCTAAATCTAGTTTTCTAATTTAGAAAAAATGTTATAGCTGAACCAAATAGGGTCTTTACTTTTGCGCCACCCGTTATAAAATATTAGATTGCCGTGGCGTGGCTTTACCCGCGCCTTTGCTTACTGGGAGTTACAGAGATTAGCGCTTTCAAACAATTTCATCCGCTTATTATAATAGTTTAGAGTACTTATAGGTAGATATTACTTCGATATTTTCTCTTGGACATTTTAAATTCAAGTAGGGAAACTATATAAATTTACCTGTGTAGAAATTTAGAAATCTATATCTATACTATTATATAAAGCGTCAGAGTTTGTTTGTTTGAACGCGATAATCTCTGAAACTTCCAGTCGAATTTAAAAAAATATTTTTGCGTATGATAGCCCAGTTCTCGAGAAAGGTATAGGCGTTATGTAACATCACGCTACTGGCGGTGTGAGCAGAGCAGCGAGCAAAGACGCGGCTGAAACCGCGCTGCGTAAAGCTACTCTAGAATAAAACTCAAAAGCAAATGAAATAAAATCCTCCCATACTTATTTTTTTTATTAGTTGTACTTTTTATAGTCTAGATGCCGATTGTTAAATTGTTGTGATTAATAATTGAGATGTGTTACCTGTAAGCGTTGCGTGTGCATGATCCTGCGACCGTTAACGTACACGTGTGCGTCAGTGTGTAGCGGTGTGACGGTGTAGCCACCACCTTCTGCTGGCGCCACCACGCAGTGCCGCGGCTGGATAGAAGGCCCATATAGCTGGAGAGTCGTACCATTGCCTGATCCCACCTAAACAAAGAAAAGAGAATTCTGGCATATATTCCGAGTACGAACAAACGAAGCACACGAAGTTATACATTTTGAGGCCACACGTTGTGATTTTCAGAAACGGTTTGTAATAATTATACCTACAACTGCTTGAAAATTTTGAGGTGATTTGACGCTTAAATAATTAAAAAGATTCTGAGATATATTCCAAATACTGTTGCTTAAAGCACTTCGCACGCTTAAAATTCACAAACGAAATTCAATATTTTACCACACAGCTGCTGTAAATTTTGAAAGTTATAGATAGACATAACTTAAAAAAATCAGATCACTCATTAGTTTGATGGAACTAGTACGATTTAGTTTTAGTAGTTGCACTGATTTTCATGGAACAAGTAAAACGAAACTAAAAATAAATAATAATATATAATAAACTAAAAAATAATCGGACAGACAAAAATCCTAGTAATAATTTCGTTAAAATTGAGAAGGGTAGGATTGTTACAATATTTGTTTACGATGAAAAGGAATAACATCATGATAATAATCAGAAAAAAATTCTTAAGTGTGCATGGGGGATCCAAGAGTCGCGAGAAAACTAAGCAAAAATATAAATTGATACATAAGTATAGCAGAAAAAAACACGCCACACCTTCAGCGGGAAAATTTGAAAGAAATTAATAATTGCTATAAAACTATTTTAAACCTTGTAATAGTAAGAACAAAACAAACATTGTTGAGATAGGATATTTCGTTTAATGTCTCTCTCCTATTGAGGATACTTGTGTCAATCCTAAATAGTTGCGATAAGGTTAGACAGAAGATGGTTGCGTTAACACCTTGCTTAAAATCCCACGGGATCAAGTTCACTGCAATACGTAGGCCGTCCTCAAGGCGTGACCCAAATGTTCACAATAAACATAAATAATTCAAACTTCCAACGAGAGTACAGTTTGAAACGACAAAGTATAAATACATAAAGCGCCATGCTGAAACGGCGCGTTAACAACAATATAATTAATTAATTATTGCTCTTGTTGTAAAAACTGTGTTTTCAAAGTACTGCGCTAACTGATTTGAATGTTTATGTATTACAAATTGTTACATAATGTTATACACATATTATTGTTCATACTTTTGAACAAAAAAATAAAGAGGGTTCATAATTACTAATTAAGTACGTTTTAATATTACTATTTGTCTGTACAAATAAAATACTGACATAGGCTTTATTAGCCGCCGTCTTGGTTTTATTAATGAATGTAGTGAAATGTTATAAAATGATGTACTTGACCGCTAGACATTGTTATTTTAATCGATCGTTAACCACCTGACATTTTCCCAACTATGAAACTTTTCAAAATTTAACTTCGATGCTACATTAAGATGATCATACATATGACATTAAGACATAAAGTGCTTTATTGCGTTAGTGTGTCATAGTGTAACGTCATGTCAAGTATTGCAAAATTCAGTTGGATCTGGCCTATCTGTTGTACCTACCTATCATATAATTATTAACAAACATTGGATTTGTTTGTAAGCATTATATATTACATTGTTTTACTTTAGGCTATGTAAGTATACGTTTGTTGCTGTCAATTAAATTAAAGGGTGAACAGATACAATCCAATAAGATTACCTCAATAACATCGTTGATCCTGAGCCGGCGTCCGTTCTCTAGCGGCGTAGTGTCAGGGGACATCTCGACCAGCATGGGTTCGTGGCCGGGCCTTCCGCCGGCAGCGCCCGCGCCCACCTTCTTCTTGCGCCTGCGCGGCTGAACGTCTGCCGGCCGCCGCCGCACGTGAAACATGATGGAGCCTTCAACAAAAAGATATTCTTACTTATTTGTTCTAATCTGGTTACCACGGTTTCGTAGACTTAGATTTTTCTGGTCTTGAGATCTGCTACAAACGGAATGAAATTTATTTTATGGGCATAATGTTAATCCTGAAAAGAACTTTCACGTGTTTACTGAAGTCAATAAATAGAAAAAGAAATGGAATTGGTCGTCTTTGGTCTATAGATCTAATAATTAACGCATTGGATAGAGAACTACATTAAAATATTAATAGGTATGTGTTTTAAAGACCCATAAATATGTGCTTAAATAAGGTAACAACAGATTAACTAAGACATGTGTATAAATTGTGTGAAAGCTACGGTATCACGTATTTTCATACTTATATTGATTGAATTGTCCAGTGGGTAAATTTGCGTGTAACGCACACGTTTGTTATATTCATTTCATTTGCCCACTCTCTTTGGTCCGCTCATTCGATTACACGTTTCCCGGTTCAATGAAGGTAGTATTGGACAAAACATACAGACTTTGTTAATGTAAAGACTATTGTTAGTATGACAATGGTATTTCTTGAATTAAACTATTTAAAAAATATCATACTATTTTACTAGCTTTTTCAAAGAAACTTAATTTATTCCAGTTGTTTTTATTGAAAAATAAAAAAAATCCGTATGTTAATATAATACATAGTAACATATTTTTATCGGTAGTCTGACATATCGCTCCCTACGTCAATTAAAGTTTAATAGTCGAAAAATAGGTACGATAAAACTCTACAAAGCGTGCGTTCAATGCGTCCAATTTCATTACTAAGCACGTTAATAAAATTACCTTTATGTACCAAATCTCGAGGTATTTTATAATAAAAAGTTATGCACCGGTAGCACTCATATAGCTAACAAAGGCTGAGTGTTGAAAAGAACGGAGCACTTATGATATTTTGCTAGCTTGACAACAATTATTGTAAACGTTAAAGTGGCCTCTTTCTTCGGTTCACTCGGAATAAGCGCGGGCAGAAAATTAGCTCGCAATGTTTAATGTATTTTTTAATTAAAACCCTAACTTATTTATGCGCAGTATTTGCATACGACAAATATTTAAAGTTTCACATTGCTTTGTTAAAAAAGAGTGTAGTTATTAGATAAATAATAGGTAAAAAGCCAATTAGGGGAAGTAGGCACGTTTCAATTGGCATTGTTATAACTAAAATAAAAGACACTCTAAAATAAAACATAGCTCAAATATAATAGGTATACATGAATAAAATGACATTAATCTATTGTGGGTAATGTATGAATGACTATATTGTTACAAATTCGACGAACGTAATTGTAAAATATTTTAACGCAAACTGCGTAGTGCACTTTACTACACTTGTCTAAAGAGACTAAGGAGCTTTGATTAGTTTTTTTTCGATGTCACCAGTTCACCGACTAAATAACGACTTTATTCTGTAGAATATTACTTACAGCTAAAGTAACTTATCCAACACAAAGTAGTCGACACTAAATTCGTAGTCACTGCTTTAAAATATTTAAAGAAACTACCTGTTTTCCAATCGGTCGGATCGAATCTGACATAAAAGCTCTTTGTGGTTTACTTCAGTTGCCAATCATGACAACAAAACATGAATAGGCGATTGTTATTATGAATTGTATTGCCAATGTTACTAAGAAATTATTTAATGTTTTGCGAGACTAATCAATAATGCGCAATCATAGGTCAGTATTATTTTAATTTACATAGATGAACAGAAAGCTGCCCAATTTACTAAACATACATTAGCTAAACGAATAAAGAAATAATTAACTCAACTTGGCTAGGGAGTTAGGGACCCATTATGTGGGGGTGAGGCAAATATAATTAAAGCAGCTAAGGACGGCAAACTCGTGTAGATTTTACGAAATCAGATTCATCTATAGCTCTATTATATTAGCTCTAAACTAATAATATAATTCTCGTAAGTAGACATGTATGAAGAACGTAACGTATACGTTCGCTCAACCTAGGCACTTACGCCGTAATGCGACAATTGCTGACAATAAAATGACTTAACACAATTTGAGGATATTTCTGAAGCGCTACATTTAGTGGCATATAGTCTTTAGATAAGTGCACTCGAAGGCGTGTTAGGTTTTTGTGACGTGAAAGTGGAAGTGGGGGAGAAAGCACCGGCAAGAGAGAGACGAGCCCGCCTCTAGTGTCAACATCATTAGTGTCTACATTGTCCCGTCGCTCTACTGAGCTACGAGAGCTGCTACGAGCTACAAATTTTCGTAGGCTACATGAGATTATCTTTATTGTTTTACTGTCTATATAATATTGATCATCAATTCATTCCGTTCGGTTTAATATTATAGCACATTTAAACTTCAATGTGATTAGCGCTATATGAACAGCTTTTAGAGTAGGTGTTGATAAACCTTTTTAATCATGTAAAATTTGTATAGTGTCGAAATTTCACCTTGGCTATCCTATGACCTTGTGGGTATTACTCATTCGCAACGTATAGTATATTACACTGTGCGGATCAATCATAACGATAACGGAAATAGAAGGCGTCTTTATGGTAATGATCGATGGATACACAAAGTAACAATAAATTATTGATGATTAATCGAGACGCCAAAACTTTGCAAATGTTGTGAGTATACTAAGTAAAAGCAGCAAACGCACCTACTTAGGGAGCCATTTGTTTCACTTACCGGTTATTTGGACAACGTTTAGTTTACTTTAAAAGTTTTCAAGTCTGTGTACAAGTCAACTCTGAATTATACATTACCACCCACACAGAACTTTGCGTACTTCATATGGATATGTATTTGAATTGGAAACCGGGTCAACAGTCACGAAATTGGCAAAGTATAACTTGTTCGAGCTCAAATATACAATGGAAATGTGGTTTGAGGTCGTTTGGTGGATTATAATACACGTATATAAACAATGCACTGGGTTCAGCAGAATGGCAAAATCAATATACCACCGAGCTATGGTACCTGTATTAATTATTGACGCGCTCATCAATTTATAATGAACAAGTTTAATCACCACATTGTTAGACGTCTAGAACTACAGACCAATTTGTAGATCTTGTGCGGATCAAGATCGGAATAACTTAGTAGTTGGCATGTTTGGTTAATATTTATTTAAACCACATTTCAATGATTAACAATATGTTATATTTTCATTATTAAATTCAAGTGAACTTTGTCAATGCATGTGACCTTTATTTATAGAAAAGTACTAAAACAACATATATAACACAACATAGATCATAACTGCACTTAAAAACTTATTAAGTACATACATTTTAATATAAAAAAATGCCAACACGAAAAAATGGAACACTTCAAAACTTGATAAACCATCACCTAATACGATTTCTTTTCTCTCATTTCGCAACCGTGAACTAAAGGACCTGCTGAATAGCATATCTATAGATTTTTTCCCGAGCCATTGCCCGGCCGAATAATAGGAGAGAGTAGCGCGTAGTAAGTTCAAACCGGCCGACGGTCTAATTGTAACTGGACTAAGTGCCACACCACCACTGCGTCACAGCGTACCACCGCGGCATACGGCATCAGTGCCAGCGGCCCGACGACGGACGCTCGAACTAATGCAATACACGTTATAACAACGAGTATGTTATGCCTTTGTCCACTTTATGACACCTTCACATCAAAGCACTAACGTTATATCAGTATATGCTGTGTGCCTTACTAAAAATAAATTTTTCGTAATGGGTAGACCTAAATTGTTGGAAGTCCTTTGTGTCACAATGGTGAAATCCACAACCAACACTGACTGACTGGTATAAAATACCACCACTGGTCCCAAAAACTCACAAACTCCTTGGCTCATTATAGTATTTGCGAAACTAAAGTACTATTATTGAGATTAGGTACATTAATTAATTTGAACACTTATTCTTCTTTGGATATCTGTATTTTTTTAATTTAAATTAGATTTACGCTTAAATTTCAATTTACACATCTCAAGACTAATAAATCGTGTATACGTGTTAAAATTTTGTTAATTACATATTTGTAAAGAAAAGACATGGCGTGTAATTGACGTATGACCTATTTGCTCTAAAACTACTTAATATTACAAGCCGAAGTTAACAGTGACGAAGACATTTGGCCGTCGGTTGACGGCAGATAATAATATTGGTATCATCAGTGTTTTGTATAATATATGGTGTGCGGTTACGCGAACACTAGTGGTAACACCTTACGTGGCACGCGGCGTCTCCATCGCGTGCCTGCGTGCCTAACTAAATTTGTTACATCGCCTCACCTGTTGCTTGTTCTCAAATAATATTAGTCAACAAATCGACACTATACACTACGATATAATCAAATCTATTTTATTTCATATGCCACCGCGTTGAATTATATATTGATGAGTAAACTAGCTTTCTTTCGATTTGTCCGTGAAAATATCCATGTTTGTTTATGATATTCAATGAATAATTTAAAATTAATCTTAGCAAATACTATATAATATTCTTCTATTTATACCTGCGCCCATTATAGTGGACACTTCCGCTTAGTGATATTTGCATAATAGAGGAGCTTGTGCAATCAAAAGTATTACAGTAGAACATTGTAGTTTGTATATGACTGTACTAGTGCAGTATACTAGTATATTGAGTGAATAGATTGGAGCGACGAAATGTCACTCTACATTACACGCTAAATGATATGGGACGGCCAACCCGATATAAGAGAAAACCTCATTTTCTAAAAGGTCGCAAATCTACATGTGTGTGTAACTGCGTATAATCCATTATACGCCTTACTTTTTAATGGAATAAATGGCATGGAGATTGTTCTGTGTTAAAATAAAATATATTTGATTTTTTTCTTAACTATAGGAATACCAGATGATATATTTATTGACATTATATTAAAGACACAGTTAAAAGCGTAAATGAATATGAATTCATACAGCACCTCCATTAAATTACAAGCAAACAGTTAAATACACGGATGTCAATGTTCAGCAAATAAAAAAATGAAACCTTTTAAAACATGTGCGAATTCAACTTAATAAAATAAAAAATCAAAAAGTGTATGTAGAGCGAGAATTCAAAGGAGACGAGTTTATAAATTTGTGATGTAACACACGTACTAGGTTTACTGATGAACGCACTAAGTATGTCTTGTAATTCGTATCGTAATATAAATATTATAATAATTAATCGTAATAATCGACATTATGTGCCTATTGACATTTTGATTGATGCCAAATGCTTTATTCGATTAGCGCCTCAATTTCGTTATACAATTAAACAAAAAGAGGCTATACAATCGTAATAATAAATCAACGAAATTGGGCGTTCAATAAACATAGTGTAGATATAACTAACTGGGCTATATTTTATTAGCACTAACAAATTAAAAGGATATGATCTAATGATTATGGTGGTTCTCTTGCTACTACCGTTACGCCGAGTGTCGCAGGTTCAAGAAAACCCAAAAATATTTCTTGCTACATTTGGAGTGTACTTTGCGTTGGTTAATTTTATGTTTGTTTCCCGTAGTTTTCTTGATATTGTTATTATTATCAAGGAACATAATATATTATGAAAAGCAAAATCCATCAAATGTTTTACCCTGGAAACACTGTCTCTTCACGAATGGACTAACCCATCATGATTACCTATCGTGGTGCAAATGCCATACATATTAAATTAATACTTTCCAAAAGAAGCTCTTCTATTAAATTATTTCCAAACTACTATTATCCTAGCCTTTATTATATACTATCTGTTGCCCGCGACTTCGTTCGCGTGAAAATTCAGATGGGTGCCCCTATGAGAATATTGCGTGCCTGATTTTATGGCAATCGTACATTGTATCAGTATTATCCGTCTCTATGGCGAATCCAGTTTAAAGCCGCTACCGCTAAAACTGACAAACCACTTTCACACAAACTTGCGACTCTTATTTGCCCATTTAAGGTGGTTCCGACGAAATTTCGCCGAAATCCGCGACTTTCATCTCGTTATTTAGTAGATTTTAATGCTATTTATTCATTTTGTTTTTTGCCTACAATATACTTTGATTCATGAACTTTAGAATAGTAGAAGAATTATTTACAATAATTGATTATATAACTTATACTAACGATATTAAAACAACGTGATTTCACTTATATCGAAATATTACTTTGTAATTACTATAGTTATAAATATGAAAGTTATATTGAATCAACCGGAATAAACCAAATGTCAACTCTATAGATTTATTTCATTTATTAGGATAATGTTTCAATAGTTATTGATAATTTGGCTGAATCAGCGTCGCAGGGGCTCTGCGCGGGCGACGGGAGGCAGAGCGGCAGAGCGGCGCAAGCCCTTCTGACGGACGGACGTATGCGGTTTTTTTAAAAATTATTTACGTAATTCAATAATTGCAAATAAATAATATCAAAAAAAAAATATTGTGTGGATAGATTTAGTGTTGCAAATAAATTATATTAGTTATTTAGATTTTTTTAGTGTATTAAATACATAGGTATTTACCTATATTTATTATTATTTTTCATCAAAATGACTAAAATTTCACGACTGAAACAAATACAAATGCAAAAGATTCAACACATGAATATCCTGTAAGTAGGTGTATACCTACCTTCATATTTTTAGTAAAATACCTTCTTTGAGATACTTACCTAGGATATCCTTTAATTATGTTTAGTTCCACGTAAACTAGGTAGCAGGTGGTGAGCCTATTGTCGCTCAGGATAAGATCAAGGCAACACCGGCCCTCAAGAATCAGTAAATTTCTGCTGTTATATACCCTAGGGATATGAATATGAGCTTACTACAATATTGTCTATGTCTACTATCATTTCGAACTAGGTGTGTGGTAGGTGGGCACATGAGTAAAATATCTAACTTGGATATTTACTCATGTGGCAAGGGCGCTTTCCGATTCCGACCGACATGTACGAGGTGCTTCGGTCGGAACACGAACGTCGGCGTCGGTCGTACAACTAGCATAGAACTCAAATTACAATGATTATACGTGACATGCGTCGGTTTGCGACCTAGTTAGGTACCTACACAAAACAACCATACACGCTGCTGTTAGGTACCTAACTATCTACGTTATCTTGCACGAGCATAAATACCTATACATTCTATATATACATACGGTGTGTACTTGAATATTCTATCGGTAAGTAATGCCGATAAAATATTCAAGTATTTACCTCGTTAGATTTTTTTTCATAAGCTGATAAAATCAGTGATAAGATACTAGGCTAAAGTAAATACCTACCCTTCTACTTACAATGCATCTTATTTTGATTTATTTATTTGATTGCAAGAAAGGAAGAAAAAAAGGCTTTACAAAACGTCTTAGTCTCTAACCAAACTAAAATATTTGAAGACTGTGAAATTATCACAATTAGGTAAATTAAAAATCCTACTCTCTGTTCCTTTATTATCGTACTATATGAATTTTAATCCTAAAATTAAATAATATATTGTTGAGTGCCTACTGGACATAACAAAACTAATACCGTATTTTTCGAGTGGTGTATATAGAAAGTAATAGACCCGGCACGGTGGCACAGTATAAAGAATTTTACTCTTTTTTGTACAGTCTTTACCTAACTAGGTAAAGGTAAAAGAATTATGTTTTAGCACTCTATGTATGTATGTATGTATGTATCTTTATTATATTATAATTATATATAAACTTATTGTAAAATGTTTGTATGCCTTGTATGTAGGCAAAACATAGCGCACTATTTTTATGATCTCAAGACCTTTGTTATGTACCTATGTTAACAAATAAAATTTCTGATTTCTGATTTCTGATTTCTGATTATAAGTGTATGTACTGTAAAACTACCCCGTGACGTCGTCCGCATGGATCCGTTACTTAGCGATAATATTACATTAGTTCTACTGATTTTGCATTATATTATACATTTACAATACTGCAATATGTACGTACATACATATATATGTATGTACACATATATTTGTATGTACATATTGCAGTAATCTATGCTTATAATGAATCTCTAGCGAGGTAATTTTCACGGTACATCCAAATCACTCAAACTGTGGGTACAATGCGTCTACTTTGGAAATTGTTCGTGTTACTTATTTTGCTAAGGGTACATGATATTGTGTACCTTACGTACGGGCACTTACTAGAAAATAATCAACATAGGAATGATGACGCTTTGTTTAAAGCATGTGTAACTGAAAATCCTTATCAGCTCCATCATTTGAATTCAGTTTTGCTGGTGTATGGTGCTGTTTCAAATTCAGTGCAGTGGTGGCCATACAGAGTAAAGATACTGTGGGAGAAAAAAGGAAATAAAGAGGACCGAGGAGGTAACTATGCCTTCGGACCACTGATTTTCAGACAAAACTTACATTTTACGTCGTTATGTACATGTTAAATGCACATCTCCAGCCAAACCATCCCGCTTATTCTAAAAGATCTACTTCCGTAAAATGTTTGCTGGATATACAATATACAGAACGATTTACTGAAGTTATATCCAGATGAACCGAAAATAAATAAGGAAAATGAAAATATGTTAATTCATATAGGTTAATTAAATTAACACTTATGAACGTCAAAATTTACAAAATGTCAGCAAATTAACCTACAACCAGTTCGCTGACAAACTGAAGAACAATTTTAAAAGAATTTTAAGAAGAAGAATTGAAGAACTGACAAGAAACTCAGGCCACTCTTTTTAATCGCCAGGTTATTACAATTTTTGTAAGTTACAGTTTCAAGTAGCATGCAAAGTGACACAGGCAATACACTTAACTCTATAGGTAATTAAATACTTACAGCTTTCTATGTTGCAAAGAAAAAATAAAAAGTAAAATGTGTGCTTTACAGGCTGCCTCAATTTGCATATTGCTACAAAAGGTAAAGGCAACATGTGAACTGTAATAAATGTTTCTATGTAAGTATTATATAAACTGTTAATATTCGATATAAGTATAAAGTAAGATGAACTTAATTTACCACAGGAGTTCACAATGTACATTGTGAACACCTCTATTTCACAAATCACAATGTATAATTTTAATAATACTAAGTATACAATTTTAACAAAACAATACAAAATGTGTACTTAACTGTACAATTATGGCTCGGGCATTATGTCATATATAATTAATACAAAACAAAATCATTTTATGTCAAAATGTATCAATAAGCGAGATTACAGGATGGAAATAAATTATAAATCATTTAGTATAATATTCTGTATACATCTTTGCTCGAGACAGAACAGCGTTTTGTTTCGATTAGATTCGTGTTCGTAGAGTAGATAATCCTTCCACTGATTTGGCTGCGCGATAGAAGCCTTATTATAAAGGATGAATTTACTATGGCAAACTGTAAAGCGCTAAAAGCAGTGGACCAGATATCAGACAACACCAACTCATGAGTGGCTATCACAGTCCTACTATTTTGTGTTCATTTTCGGCAGACTGTGCCTGTTATTCCTACCTCGTGGACTAAGGCTGATGAAATTAAATAGTGTTTAGGAGGTCCACAGTCTGTAGCACTTCAAAATTGTTTTGCATTTAATAGGCTCCAAGCCTATACACTCCGCAAGATTTGCCATTTAATACAATATACAAGTACAATGTATAGTAGACAATGCACAAGTGTAGTCTGATTTGTTACTCGAGTTTGGTAGCGGTACGTATCTACAGAACCAAGAAAAAGTTGTCTTGCACAAAACCTTACTTTACATACATCAATATAACCGTGCCGTACAATTGCCTATCGAAGTGACTTCACTCTGCCTTATGATACAGTCAGTGAGATCCAAAAGAGTAAGTGGTAGCCACCATTCCAAAGGTTATTGTTTCAAACTGCTGGCTAGGTGGTCTTTATGAGATGCTTTTTTATTATTGATGCAGGACCTCATATCATCAGTCCATGAAGACGCAGTGGAGTTAGAAAGTTATGAAAACTCTTGGCTTTTGTAAGAGCTAATTTTGAACACTTAACAATCAGACGGGCATAAATAAAGATTGAATTTTTCAGTATTGTTTTAAAAAGTCATGTACTAGTACTATTGATACAGTTATTTTATTCATACTGGTCTACCAACGTGACTCTGCCTGGATAATTTAAAGAAAAGACATTTTGCTGGGGTAATGTTTCAAACGTTACCCCAGCAAAATCTATTTTTTTCCGAATAACTTTAAAACTATAATGCAAACAAATTTTGCTATAGGCAAACAAATTACTCCTTACGAGCGACGCACTAATTATCTGTTATACTCTCACCTCTTATAAGCACATTTTTATCAACATTTTGCTGGGGTAACGCACTCCTCTGCTATTTTAATAGAAATTGTCTTAAACTGCTAGCATAGCGGCTTCATGATACTAGCGACACTATTGCAAATAGTAAAAATATAAATGAAGATGAGGTACGCATACGTTTCATACGTGCACACACACAAACTTTCGCATTTATAATATTAATAGGATGTTAATACATTTTTTAAGTCAAAATGTTTTAGTTTGTTCATGTACAAAAAAGTATATATATAACTATAACTAAATAAGTATAAACTCGGCAGGGTTACTAAACTAAAGTGTACTAGTATTAGTTGAAGAATACATATCATGTCAATTATAGGAATTTATCACAATGGTGTATTGTCATTGGGACTTAATTTTTAAGCGACTTCAAAAAATATTAATATTATATATATTATTAAATATTTTTTTGTATTCAATAATTCATAAAAATCGTTTTAAACGGCTTTTTTGATCAGGTAATACATTTCACAGCAGCTGGGTTTTGAGTTTATTGTTTTAACCCACAGTAGTTATTTTTATTTCTACTACATATTTAACAAACGTCATGATTCTAAACACTTATCTTTGCTTTCGCTACTATATAAATAATAAATATATAAATAATATATACTAAAAAATATACATACTTACTAAACGAAATAATAAAAGATACTAAAAAAAATTCATTATTGGCGCGTCTATCAGATTTTAGCTCTGCGGTTTCGGACAAGTAAGGTCATTGTCTTATAGTTGTGCTACTGCTACTTGCCGCTAGAGGGCGAACTCGCACGCAATGTTTTTTTCGGGTGAGGCGCGGGGTGGTGAGGAAGCGAAACGCTCAAGGTCATATGTGACGGAACGCCCTTAACTGACGTTCATTTCATACCGCGGGATAAAATCGAGCGGCCTCCGTTGACTAAACAGCAGTCTCTTATCTACAAACTGTTTGCGAATTTTTTTTTAAGTCATGAAATGTTCTTATCATTTGAATTAAACTTTTTAAAAAAATCGACTCGTACACTTTCTCTATAGTCTCAAATACCTCTTAGATTTTTTCTAAAATCATACTCGTACTACCCGCGTTTTTTACGAACCGTAAATGGTATGGTGGAATGACAATGCAAAGTTTGAGATTCCTAGCACTTGTTGTTTCTGAGATTTCGTGATAAGTGAGTGAGTGACCTTTTGCTTTTATGTATACCTATAGATAGCTTTTGCCCGCGGCTTCGCTCGCGTAAATGTCGTTTTTTCCAATAGACATTTTTATATTGTTTAAATACTGTTTTTCATACTATTTTTAATCTCCCATTCATACAAATCCTCTGTCACCTACCTAAAGATATCCCTCGTAAAAACAATATACAATACACAAAGGCAAATTTTCACTACAATAATTACAATAATTGACTAGCCTGTTGGTCTAGTGGTTAGTGACCCTGACTGCTAAGCCGGAGGTCGTGGGTTCGATTCCCACCCAGAACAAACCTTTGTGTGATGAGGATGATTGTTTGTTCTGTGTCTGGGTGTAATTTATCTATAATATGTATGTATTTACAAAAAAAAAAATGTATGTAAGTAGTATATCAGTTGTTTAGTACCCGTAACACAAGCAAATATAATTGCTTAATTTGTTGCTAAATGGCGCTGTGTGAATGTGGTAGAATATTATTATTATTATTATTATTATTATTAATAACTTTCCCCTTCCCCTTCTTCCCTATTGCACTTTTTCTCCACTCTCCACAGATTCCTTCTTCCTCTCCTCCCCTCCCCCTTCTCCTCTTCACTTCCTTTAGCATCCCTTGCCCCTCCTCCAGCATCTCTCGCCCTTTCCTCCACTTCCCTCTACCTTGTCTCCTCGCTTTCCCCTCTCTTCCCCCCTTCCTTCACCTTCCTTTTCCTCCTTTCCTCTCCTTTCCTATCGCTTCCTATCCCTTCCCCTCCCTTTTTCCTCACTTTCCACTTCCCACTCACTTCCCTTTCACTTCCCCGTTACTTCTCCGTCAAAGTGACGGAGAAACTCACTTCCCCTCACTTTCCTTTTACTTTCCTTTAACATTCCCCTCACTTTCCCCTTACTTCTCCCTCACTTCTCCCTGGCTTTCCCCTGACTTCCCTCTGACTTCTCTCTGACTTTCCCTTAACTTCTCCCGCATTTCCCCCACACTTTCCTCTCACTTCCCCTTCACTTCCCTCTCATTTTCCCCTCCCTTCCTTCTTCTCCTCAATTCCACCTTTTCCTCCCTCCTTTCCCTCCCTCCCCCTCCCTGTAAATTTCAAGTCGCTAGCTTCAAAAGCTAAAGATCTTTGTATAGAATATTTCATCCCTATTTTCACCACTCTAAATCCACCCCATGTTAAAATAAAATTATAAGGATATTTTTTATTTAAATAGAAGTATTCCAAAACAAAATTTTAAAACTGTAAGTTAAATAATGAAGAAGATTCATACAATCAATTTCATCCCTTTTCACACACTTAGGAATTAAATTTTAAAAAACCCTTTTAGTACAACCTCTAGCCATTTAAACAAACACACCCTCAAAATTTCAAGTCACTACGACCAGCAGTTTAGGCTGTGCGTTGTCTGTTAGTCAGTCAGTCAGTCAGGACATAGCCTTATATAATATGTATGGGTGTATGGATGTATGGATTAGACGTATAGCCATCGGGGATCAAACCATACAGGCTGCTTGGAATGCTAACTCGTAATAGAGCCACATAAAGCTGACCGTGCGAAAAACAGCTAATACTTGATACAACTAAAAGTTGTGGGCGTGGATCTACCACGCCCACAACTTTTAGTTGTATCAGACCTTGGGCTTTATTAATTATCATCGCAAAACATAGGCTCACTGGAAACTGGACTCATTTAAAACTATAAGGAATATTGTTTAGAATGAGAGGAATCCGAAAAATAAAAACGCTCTTAGCTATTCCGAAAATTTTTAAAGACTCTGTTTCTATCAGTATTTGTAGTAAATTAACAAATGTTCGTCGTGATGTTTTAAATTGGCATAACTTTTTTATTTATGAACCGATGGACATGAAACACTAAATGTTAAGTGAAGCTTACCACAATGTATTAATGAAAACCATATCTAAATCGGATAAGCCGTTTCTGAGATTAGCGTGAACAAACGCACAGACAAACAGACAAAAATTGTAACAATCATTGTTTTGGGTTCTATTTGCGTTGATAAAGGCCCCAATATTTTTTTTTCTCATATATCTTCCATGTACAGACA
The DNA here is from genome assembly GCA_963082885.1 of Parascotia fuliginaria. Lineage (NCBI taxonomy): Eukaryota > Metazoa > Arthropoda > Insecta > Lepidoptera > Erebidae > Parascotia > Parascotia fuliginaria. The sequence goes on along the minus strand of OY720176.1, from coordinate 15,257,706 downwards.
GCGATCGGTTACATTTTTATTATATGTATAGATAATCCATTTAAATGACCATATCGATTCTCGTGACACCAAATTCCAAATAAAGCTCACATTGTTTAGCATGGTCCTTTTAAAATGCAAATTGCTTAACTCAACCACGTCTATTGTCTTGGCAATTTTTATTCCTTTCATTATCGTAATTAAGTGAGAACAATACCATGTACATAATGGTACCACAAGATGTTGTAGTAAGACATGCGTGTGTATAAACACAGTGATAACATCGGGCGGAGGTGGGTGCAGCGATATATGACATGTTGGGAGGCAAGTCCGCGGCACGCAATGTCGCCCCGACGACGGAGCTTGCGTAAACATAACAATACAGTGTGGGCTGGGCAGGCACATGCTGTTTGTGTACCGTCGGCCAACAATACTTGGACAACAATATCTAAGGTGAACTTTACACTATCGGTTGTTTGCTATCAAACTGATTTTAGTACATACAGTATGTTATTCGTAAATTAGACGATACGACACTACTTCTAATAGTGTATGTTATGTAATTTTATAGTTGAAGTAGACCGACTAAAATTAGAAGAATAAAAGAAGACGACCGATAGATACAATATAGCTAGTTAATAGCTGCAAAAACAAATATTATTTGGTTTGAATTACTTAATAATGTGTTTGAGTAAAATACGTTGTCTGACATAAGCATTCAGACTTACATAAAAGATTCTATCGAGTGAATGTTAACCATTGATTAATTTATTTTAGCCTCGTTTTCAAGTCATGAATATTTTACTCGTACCTATAATGCGTAAATCTCTGGCCTAGTAAATACGGTAATAAATCTCTGCCCTAATACCAGGTAGTAGATCCACGCTGGTTTCAGCATAAATGGGCCGGATCGACCGCGGAAGTACTACCCTCTCACAGAAGATTGACGTAACAATATTATAGATGCTAATGTGTTTCGCTCGATGAGTGAGAGTGCCTGCAGCCTAAATACCCCCTCGGTCCTCTTCCATTTCCCTTTTCCTACCTCATCCCCTTCTCCGTGGTCGGCAACGGCTTGGTTGTGTTTTCTAAGGATTATTACTTCTGCGATGCTTGGAAAACACAGCCATCTCTATAGGTTACGGTTATCCACTACCTAATTAATAATTATTAATTAGGTAGTGGATAACCCTCAACAAAAACTGAAATGAATAACAAATTTATTGTGTTTTGTTTGTAATACAAATTAAGTGAAAGAAAGGAGGAGAAGTTAGAAGAGATATAATACAGTTGACTAGCTACACTTGACTTCATCTATTGTATAATCATCTGAACTTACAGTAAATTTTGAATTGCCCTTCCCTCTAATTAGTTCGAAACTTTGTATATCTATAATGATAGGCATATTGCCTTGAGTTAAAGATATAAGAAGTTTATATATTAAAGCAAATAGAGAACTGCATTATCATAAATTTGAATTGCAACTGTAATCTTTGATTTTCAAGATACTCATCAAACTTTGAAAGTGAATGTTGCAAAATTAAAATTTAAACTGAATCTTCTAAAGGGTTGACACTTCGTGTATACAGTACAGTTCTTAGGTGGGTGGGGTGCGCGCTACAATAAGATATAATCTTAATAACCCTTTTATAAAAGTTTTGACATCCCTTTAAGTTTCCAGTATTAAGATAAAGATGTCAAAAGTACCTTTCACTACTAATGTTCCTCTTTATTTTTATCTAAACTAATATTATAAAAAATAAAGATTTGATTATTTGTATGTTTGTTTATTTGTAACGATTTAAAATCAACGTTAACGATTTGAAAAATTCTTTCACGTTCAGAAATCAATACTTTCAGCAGGTAACATGGGCTATATTTTAATCTGTTTAACATATAATAATAATAATACCACAACAACCACACTACATCTAGACCAAATATATTAATAGCTTGTGATATGGGTTCTAGAATGCGGATAAACATACTTATATACTTTTTTTTTTTTGTAAATACATACTTAATATACATAGAAACACCCAGACCAATGCAAATAGCCATGTTCATGTACACAAATATTTGCACTGAGCGGGAATCGAACCCGCGACCTCTGCGTGGCAGTCCATACACAGTACCACCGAACCACAGAGGTTGTCAATATTATTTTGGGTTTGATCACCTAGGTCTAATTCCCTAAATGTCCAGTCTGTCTATTACGTCCAATTCCCAGAAAGTCCATGCCCCAAACGTCCACTTCTCCAGACGTCTAATTTCCTGAATGTTGTTATTCCTAAACAAAGTTCAGTCAAATATTAATGTCAATCAAAAATGTCAAATGACGTCGACGGCTCTCGGCTCGTTTCATTTTATACGTGTAAGCAGAGTTATGACGTCACGAGCACCCACTCTTAAACTTTAAAGTAGTCATAATGTGCAGAATGTAGGTATGTAACTAGTAAACGTTCAGGGAATAAACATTAAGAGAAAAGACATACAAGTAAAGGCACATAGACGTTTGGGAAACAGACATTCGAGGAATTAGACATTTGAGGAATCGACGTTCAGACGATAGGCTTTCGGAAACTGGACATTTAGGGAATTGGACCTAGATGACCAAACTCATTATTCCAATATTTTTAGCGCCTTCGTAAATTTAAATGATACAATACGACACTATTGCTATGATATTTTACGCAAGAGTTTGTTTTGAGATCGAATAAAACTTTTGATACCGAACCGAAGCGAGGGCGCACTTCTAGTCTTTTATATTTAGAACTCATTTATATAAACTTCAAGAGATTCATTGCTTTGTTGGAGTTTGAAAAAACCAGTCTAATACTCCAATGCTTTGCTAATAGCTTTGGGTGAGACTTAAAAGTATTTCCGTAGTTTGAATTCCTACGACAACGCAAGCACGAGACTTTAGTGTCATTAAAAATTGACCGACATTTCAGCATTTGGGATAGACTCGGCCGATATTTACTACTACTAACTCAGTCGAAATAAACAATCAAGACCGATAGTTCAAAGAGGCTCGTATATCTCTTTTTGAGCTAGGAACGAAACCATTTATAATAAATAGTGTAATAGAGTTAAGAAAGCTGTGTTAGTAACGTTAACGTAACGTAGTAACAGTTGTTATTTTCTAAACGCTGTTTAGAAAATAACAACTGTGCAGAAATATTTGTCTAAGTAGGGTTTCATAAGACGCGAATAAGAGCTACTTATCACGACTGGCTCTATGCAAGAAAAATATGACATGGTGTGGACAGCGGCCCTGATCGTATCAAAGTATTGATTGTGCCCACGTGGGTCAGTCGTCCAGTGTTAACATGTTTATGTGTAGGTTACTGACCGCCGTCGGATCAAAGCTTGGACACTCCGCAATGAGTAAATATGAATGTCTATCCCATAGCCTACACAACACCTACGTATACTAATAGGAAAAGGACGACATAGCTAGAGCTCAAATTAGATTAAGTGAATTCGTGGCACTATCGCACAGTTTAGGGCGCAACCTCAATTATCCCTACTGCCTTTGAAAAGGCCATGAGACATCGACGTGAAAGTAATTTTACAGTAGAAACGTAAAATGGCGTTTAATAAAAGTTTGTGCAATTTGGCTAAACAAAGGAATGCGTTAAAACTAAGTATAAAGAGACACGAAAACTATTACAAAAATGTACTCTTGATTTTAAGGGCATGAATTCCTGCATCAACGTATGTTAAAGACTAAGCGTGAAAGACAAACGTTCAATTATTAATTAAACAGAATATCAGCATACTTATTAATTGATTAAGCCCGTGACGGGCGAGCGGCACATTAGGAGGCATAACTCACGGAAAATGTTCAAATCGCCTGTCAAAACATCCTGTGGAACTCATATTTAACAGTAATATCTCAAGTATTATTTCAAGTTAGGAAGTTAGCATATTAATTTCTGCATCGAAGTTAACATTGTTGGTGTCGATATGTGCATTATGTCAGCAAAAGGTACTCAATTGATTACTACTTGTCTTGGCAATTCGGCAATGTCCGACTGGTTGCGGTTCTTTGTCATCATTCCGTCTTATTTGTAATCGTTGAGTGCAGTATTTATTTATACATACTTACTTACATAGGCACTTGAGCATATGCAATAGTTTTTAACTAAACGATAACCGAACGGTTCGTTAGATCTCTGGATATCTGTTCTGATGATCTATGAATGAGTGAGAGACCAGATTTTTTTCCGTGCTTCGCAGATTATGTTGAACCATTATCTCATCCCAGTCGGATGTTATAGGAACATCTATGTTAATCGTTTAAGATGGTCTGAAGCCTAAATAAAGGTTATAACTACTAGTTTAAGCAACGAATATCAGTGTTATCCAGTACAATTGAATTGTGGAGGTCAGCCGGTAATCGCTACATGTAAAATACAGATGGTTAGAACGGAAGTCGATCCTAATACGCCTAATAGGATCGGCTTCCAGCGAACTCTTGTACAATTAAATATCAGTGTTTTAGTTTATAACAACATGTCATTGTATGTAAGGTCATACATATGAACCATACCCTTCGGTATTTTCGCTACCTAACCAAATGTTAGACAAATTGCTGTAAATAATATTTTATGATATCAAAATCATAAAATCCTTTTTTTCTCATGTCTATGTATAAAACAGCAAACTGTATTAAAACATTATTTTGTTAGGATGATAATTCATGAAACTTTTCTTGTTATTAATTTGACAAGGGTGGTTCATTTTAATGTTATTTTAGTTATGTAACAATATTGAAACTTCCATTATATCATTTGGTGAATGCAAAATGTAATGAGAACTATAACATATAACAAATCATAAGTATCCGTTAAAGAGATTAAAGATACTACAATTAATTTTTATAGACCATAAAATTTCCTTTTAGGAATAAGTACTTACCTTCAGACCTTGCCTTTTACCTTCAGACGTTCCAAAAATTTTTTCATATAGAATTACCTACTGTTAAGAAAATACTTCACATAGGTACAAAACACAATAACATTCAGCACAACCCCTTATAAGAGCCCGAAAATCTTATGTTCGGTGTAAAATTCACAATTGAGACCAATGAGAACAACGACACAACAAATGACCTTTCCTTTTGAACTTTATGATCATTTAGGGCGAGATAAGAGCTGTCGTTTAAACAATAAAAAGTCTTTTGGCATTTTAAATAGAGGCTGTTTGTCATTCACAATACAATAACTTACAATTTTTCTTCCTTTCTTAAATCGCACGCTTACCTACTGCTGTTTTTAATTCATATAACATTTATTTACTTTGTACTACTTACAAGCAATATTATTTAAAAAAAATCAAAAAGCTCGCCTGCCTAAAACAAAGTGAAAAGAAAGGAACCCATTTTTCTCGTGCTGACGCTACATTGAAATATTATAATTATGGCCAAGAAGTAGACATACATACATACATTCATTCATACGTTCGAAAAACATTACCTACTCTTCTTTGTTTCGTCAAACAACTGCGTTACTACTACTTCACAGGAATCTTGTAGGATCTCTAGTATTAATTATATTCGACAAGCTCACGGTTTTAACTCATAACAAAGTCTTTGTGTTGGGACACTTTATCCTCATAACATAACTGTAAGTTTATACGTAAAAAGGTTGTAATTAATAAAAGAGTTTTATTTTATGGGTCATACTTAAATAAATAGTAATTTATTAGTCATGAAATTTAGAGTATTTTTTATAATTTTTAACAAAATTCCTATATAGTTAGTGCACTCGCATCTAAATACGCTTTTACTCTAAAATACGATTTCAAGGCCTATCCACTGCTCTATATGAAATAATGAATAATATGAAGCTCTGTAGAACAAGTGAGTTTTCTTTGAAAGGCAATACTAATAGCTTTTAACAGTCTTCAGCTTGCATACACATTAGACGTCACATATGATTAATGTAGGTGAGCTTCTAGCTACCCGCAGCGCGGTTTCACTCGTGTTTTTGTTTACTGCTCTGCTCCCGTCGCCAGTAGCGTGATGTTACATAGCCGTAACCTTCCTCAAGAACTGGACGATCATACGCAAATAATATTTATTTAAATCCGACTGCTAGTTCCAGAGATTAGCGCGTTCAAACAAACATACAAACAAACTCTTCCGCTTTATATATTAGTATACATAATATTATAGAGATCAATTGGATGTACTACTTACTAAAAGTTTTTCTTAGTGTCAGTACACTTGCCATTAAGTTCTTGAATTGTGTAAAAAGCTTCAAATCATATCTCGTACCTAATATTTTCTCAATTCTTACAAAATGGCATCAATCGACATTTATGTAGGTATATATGTGAAGTATGTATACCGTATGAACTCATACGAACTCACAAAAAAATTATTGAACGAGCACTTTCAAATAGGTATTCGATTTCTTAAAATATAGCTAATCTTTTACTCCAATATTTATTTATGCGATGAAGATATTTTTAAAAGATTGTATATTTTCTTTTCTAATTGAAGTGAATAAGTGAAATTGAAAAAGATCTCAAACCCTTGTATCCATTTACTACTAGACCAGCAGTATACCTCATATACTGCTGGTCTACATCACTGCGTTTGCCGAAGTCAGTAAGCTTCGTAAATTTCATGTTGATTTATGCCAAGTGAGTGATGTTCGATGCTGGCGCTATTCGCCGATTCCCCAATGTGTTAAAGCTATGGATATCTGCTATGTAGGTAGTTGTCTAGTACTGTATTCCATTGAACAATTTTGGTAAATTTCTATAGACTGCTATTTCCTATATAATTATTATCCGGTTTGGGTATTTAATAAAAAATCTGAGCAGATAATAATATATCTTATACCTATAATAATATTCTACTACTGAGAAAACCTTTTTTTTTTTCATTCAATTCAATTTATTTATTTTTATTTTTTCATACGTTTTGATGTGAAAATGCAAAAACTATACAAAGGCGTATATTGCTAAGTCGGGCGAAATCTCCTGATAAACACAAATCTCCATTCCATGTATTTACGTCAAATTTGACTGAGAAAGCCTTCTCTCGAGTCGTCTCGTCAACCTAAACCAGATTTATGCATTCAGTAACAACAGAAAATAGTAACGTTCGTTCCACAAATGTAGAAAGACGTATACAAAAACATTGTGGCTCTAAATACGGCATTCTAATTAGTCAGCCCCGCGTTTCCTGGTACGTCAATCACCGCTGCAGACCAAAAGTACTACAGGCTAAAAATACTTAGAACTTTTCAATCTCAGCCATGATAGTGTAAAGCCGCGTATTTACCAGAGGCAGTCTTGACTTGAAGGCAGGCAAAGGCTCGAGGTACTTACGTTGCGGATCAGCTTGAGGCACAACGTGCGCAGTTGAAAACCAAAACGCGATAGCACTGGTTGTTGGATAGCACTCGACGTGCGTCGAATGCTATCCAGCTAGTGGATATGCAGCTTTTAATGTAGTTTCCACATAAAATAATTTAGGTAAGTAATATTATAATATAATATAATAATATTTCAACAACTACACACAACGCCATCTAGACTCAAAGTAAGCATATCATATGCTTGTATTATGGATTCTAGAATGCGGATATACCTACTTAAATACTTTTTTTTTGTAAATACATACAATTTATACATATTAATTTGCTACTGTTAAAATATATTATGCATATCATTATTTACGTAAAACTATACAGTATTCGTACAAATTGGCCATAAACAAAGATGTTAAATTCTGAGGACACATTTAAAAAAGAACATGTGTAATTTTATAACATACACAAAAATGTGCACAAACAACATAGCCGTATTTAAAACCTACAATAAAAAACAGTTTAACAGTAAGTCAATAGCGTAAGCATCCAAGAGCTCAGTATGTTTTATCATGGTTTTATTACAGGAGAGGTATACTGAGTGGTAAATGTGCATGCACGCACGCGAGCGAAGGGTCAACATTCATTATCCGCAAGTCATTCCCAAGCTAAGTACAGAAGCTATCTTTATTTAACGCAGTATCTATTGGGTTAATAGAACAGGTGTCGAATAACAACTTTTTGCTTGACATTTATAACGTAGCAAGAGTAAATAAACACAATGCTATACGATACATTACTTGATCTTTTCATAAAAATATTAAAATTAATCGTGACCTATTTTAACATAATCTGCCAAAGGTTCTGAACGCGCTTTGTATTCTAATCCGTCGAGCATAAAACACGATCGAGTTTAAAATACATTCAAACGCTATCGTGCAAGTGGAGAATATTGTTTGTTTGATATATAAAATTGAACAAATAATTTTCATTTACGCTACATGTAACTTATTATAAGCATTCTGTCAGCTTAAGTCCATGCATTTTATCCGGTAGTGTAACTGAACCGTTTCTTCCGCAAGAACACACAATCGTTTGTCTTCACTAACAACTCGCCTAAAGGATTGCTCTTAATATAGATAATGCTAAAGGTCAAATTACTCGTGGTAAGAAAGATAACACTTTACGGCTCTACCATAAAAATGCTCTTTGTCGCGGTATTATCCGCGAAATAAAACTGGTTTACTTCGAGACAAAACAATAAGAAACGACTCCGAACTATGATCGATGATGGATGAAACAAAATAATTTAGAAAGTTTTGAACTTCCGTATTACACGGAAATGGTTGTTGTATATAGCATAAATAAATGATAAAACAAGTTTGCAACTTACAGTCTGCCCGTTATATGTGTGTAAGACATCGATTGTAGAACTCCTGTGTAACTATAAACTCTATTTAACTCTTGCAAAAGTTGCGACTTTCAAGGACGATATTATGCATATCGATTCCACGAATGAACGGACATCGAACCGCGAAACGAGTTAAAAATACCGACACCGGCGACCGGCCGACCGGCATCTGTGGGCACACCGGTTGGACTACTCTGTCCGGCCACATGCGTTTGTTTACTATCTGCTGCGATCGCGTCTGCGGCGACGGCGGCAGCCGCGGTGGACCTAGCCGGTGGTCACATTGCAGAATTTGAGCAAAAAGTTTTTTCGAGCTAACTTACGGCGGAGGCCCCAATCCATGTCGAGACGCGCGAAAAGTGAGGCGCGTGGCGCGGCGTCTGCGAGGCGACTGCCGCGTCCTGCGCCCGCACGCTCCCTCTCATGTATTCCCCATTGTGAGTCGCACCGAGCATTGTCCGCGCCAACGGGGACCTTTCTTGCGACCACCATAGATACTCCAACACACGAACGAGCTAATGACTACTTTCACGAGGTACCACTTAACTAGACACTGATTGCACTTGTTTAAATTTATTTCTACTAGTTTTGGATAGATTCTTGTGAGTAATCTATTAACTATAAACACGAATCCAGTAGATTATGCTCTACGACAGGGCGTTATTGTTCACTTTAATTGGTAATCTAACTGATAATACACAAGGCTTCTGAATTCACAAAAAGTTTATAGGTCGCGCACATATTGATGAAAATCGTTATCGAACAATTCGTGACGGCCATCTCACTCATTTCCCGTCGGGAATTCGATTCCATCCTATATACTTATAACTTTGTCTATCATACTTCGTATCAGTGATTGCTAAATCCTTATCGACTGAAATAAATATCTACATATGGACTCTTTATATTGACAAAAGCATTCATCAAATGGCACTCGTAGAAATGCCTGGCTGTCCCGAAGTAATGTTATTAATAAATAACAAATATAAGTAAGCTTAAAATTGCAATATTTGATGTTGACTCTACAGCGAAATTTGTAATTATAAAATACAAAACAAAGACAAATATTGAAAATCACGATATTTTGGTTTTTGTTAAAAATGAATAATTGTAATTTATGCAGGTTTGCAATGGAATGTGACAAGCAACTTAAGTCTTAGGTGCAGTGAATAAAAAATACTAAATTTTATATGTATAAATTAATGGTTGTCGCAGATGATAGGCATGTACGTTAGCTAGCAGTCGAGTGGTTGCTAATTATTTTTTTTTAGCAATTACACGTCCACCTGTCAAATGTATCCTATACCTACATTATTAGTTATTAATATATTATTATTATATAATAATACGGGTACGTAATTAGGTACCTACGTGAATATTAAATATGTAATGGTAAAACTTGTTTAATAAGAGTACAGAGTATTTATCTATTATTTTAAAAGTAGGTTATTGAAACTTATTTACTTTGTAACATAGAGGTGCACAAACACAAAACCGCTAGCTAAAGAATCAAAGTTGCCGTTTGGAAGACGTGATTAGTTATGAAACCAGCTTCTGGTAGAGCTTGTACGTTTGAATCTGTCTGATTGCCTGGTACCAATGTGATTTTTTAAATTTATTATGTCCTGTTTATATTTTGCTTTGAATATTGCCGACAAACGATATTGACATGAAATACAGGATTGTGACGAAACCCAGACTAATAACAATTTTAAGTCAAATTTCTCATTTCATATCATATCGCAAATAAAAAATTATGATGGCAAATAATGCAGTCCTCTACGAGGAGAGCCCTATGTACTGAAGTGGAACATAAGACTCATGCTGAATTGGTTATACATATACTTAGAACGACATATTTTCACTTTTTTAACCGACTTCAAAAAAGAGAAGGTTCACAATTCTTCGCAACATTTTTTTTACGTAAGTATGTTGCCCGATTACTCGAAGATGGCTGGACCGATTTAGATTTCTTTTTAGCGTAAAGGTCTCAGGTGGTTCCAGGATCATCACCTTCAAGTTAGGATGTTGTGATAGGATCCTGGAGAAATAGAGAGAACTCTGCAAATTTTATAGTCACACTTGAAGTGATTTTGGGTAGTTTATGAAATAGTACTTTCTCGGAGTGATTTCATTTCAATTTGGTAAAGATCTGATGTAGAGCATCGGAGATCGGCAAATTAAGGAACTTTTCAATAAATGATAGCAAATGGACTGGGATTGCTGAAGTTTCATGTCTGTCTATTGTTTCAAACCACACCAGTGAACACCAGTTCACGGTAGTAGATTCACGCTGGTTTCAGCATGAATGGGAATCGACCGGGAAAATACCACTCTCTCATAGAAGATCGACGTGAGAATATTAGTTTTCATGCTAATGTGTTTTGCTCGGTGAGTGAGAGCGCCGACAGTCCAAATACCGTCTCGGTACTCTTCCGTTTCCTTTTTCCTTTCTCATCCCTTTCTTCGGTGGACCGTATGCTTGTTTACCACCAAAGTTGTATAAAAAGTAGTTCATAACATAACAACTTTACGCCGGCACGCTGTGAAAGGCACCGGTTTCAAAATTATAAAATATTTATTAAATCATTCCTGATAACTAAATCAAAATACGAATTACTTTGTACCCAATTACTTTGTGCTTGTCTTATTTTTGATTTTTTGTAGCCTACATGTTAGAAGTCGGTTTTTTGTTAAAAATTATTTTAGAAGTGACGCCATCCTCTGTCGTATTTAGAGTAGACTTTGTAAAATGGCTTTAATAATCTACCCAACTTATACTTAAAATAGCCGCTCTGCACGTGTCGGTCGGTCAAAATAATACAAAAAGCTTCATAGCATTTAGGTAGTTTCGGTGGCTATATTGGCCACGAAAGCCAAACCTCGACAAGCGTCAAGTACACTCGACTCCGAAATGAAATTCGGACCAGCCCCGGAAAATGAAGTAACATAAAATTTTTGGCACGAGTTGATAGGTCAATACAAAGGATATACTTTGCCGACTTGAATCGATCTGTTTTGAGCCTGTTTGAATTCTCGCGAAGGCAATTCCGAGATGAATGAGAAAAAGCTCGAGAGACATAATTCAGTTGCCTTGATTGATTGAATTAATCTTTCGCTTTTTTGCCCTGTGAGTAATCTTTTTCATTACCTTACAACACGCTTTAATATCTTAGGGTACGTATATACCTGTGGGCGTAGATATTAGTTTAAGTAACAAGTAATAAGCAGCGGGCGTATTGCCAACTAATACTTTCCTTCGTCGTGTCGTGGTACTACTACTAAGAATTTGTTGACATATAAGTAGAAATAATTTGCAGATCTGGGAGAATAATTAGAATGTAAATGTATTGAGTAAATTGAATACTAATTAGTTGCAACTTTGAAATATAAAACTTAGTTAAGTATATATATTATGTTAGTACGTAAGTATACAAGAAGCTTGTCACTAAGCACACGAGTGCAATTGTATCATTGTCAACTGGGCATGACGAACGTTGTTCTCCCAGGGGCTTTAGAACTAATTGCGATGTGGATTACACTGTGGGGATTATACATGATCCTATTTATGCTGAACAATCTGAATATAATATGTAAATATATTAACGTTAAATCCGAACTGTTGTGGCTCGTTCGAGGTCGGCTTTTAAAAGTAGATTTACATGAAAATAATAAAAAATAATACCATACAAATTAACAAATACAGGGCAGATTAGCAACAAGAGACAACACGTTTTAACCTTGAAACAAAAATCGTAGGTAAGTTCTAAAACGTAGTACACCGTACTATTGATTTACAAGTGTATCACTAAAACATACATGTCTCAATAACTTGACCTTAAGTGTAAGTGCTCACAAATGGTTGGTAAAATATATCACCAGCATTTTGTCTGATCTGGAAGCATAAATCAGCAAAATAACCTCATATTTATAAATAATACACCGTAATGGGAAATAGATGGGTACCTATCTCACGGCTGAACGAATTCGAGCGTGAATCACGTTCCGAATAATGTGTATCTTTATTAGCTGACGAAGAAATATGGAACTCCTTATTGCACCTGCCGTGTCTAGGTATACTCTATCGCTTTGTGTTGTAGTGAGTGACTTAAATAACGCAGAAGGCTATTGCATATATCAGTTGTATTTTGCAATAAGTAATAGATAGAAACATATTGAGCAAAAACGTGAGGCACAATGCAATATTTTAGAAATATGGTGTTGTGTAGCGTATCATAAATAATTTATGTGGTCACAAAAAACATGTTTGCGTTTTATAAAACGCACAAACACTAAATTTTGACAACTATTTTTGAACCATAAATGGACCTATTACTCGTATGTGCTAGGTACACAAGTAAAAGAATGCCAAGGTGATTAGTAACACAAATAGCCGGCTTGGACAAAATGGCAGATATTTGTTATAGCTTTGTACCAAATAAGTGTGTCGATGTGGAAAATAAAAACATAAAAGATGAAATTTACAAACACTGATACGTGAATTTGATTTTAGTAAGGTGTAAAACTTGCATTTCACAAAGACATCATAGTAACCAACATCCTGGACTCTACTGACTGCTTATCATCAAGCAGAGTGGAGTCATATTGATAGGCTAACATAATGAGTAATTTGTCTTTAATATCCGCAAATCCCCTTAGAAATCCTCAAATAATATTCCTTATACAACCTACAAGGAAAAGCAAATAGCTAAAATGGTCCAAGAGCTAGCTATTTTAACGAAAGAATGAACTTCATGTCGCTAAAGTGAGTCGCTAACCGTGTCGATATGATTCTGTACGACTTCCTGCGTCTCGGCACAATAGACACACACAACTGAGTCTATTGTCAAGAACTGCATAATAATGATGAAAGTAACTATTTGTATAAAATAATATATTGAATAATCTTTTAAAGGAACAATTCATCGAGAAGTATTTATAGTTCATAAATTAAGATGTCCTATAAAAGCATATCAATTATCATCACCACCGTAAGTAGTGGTTTTTTCTCTCATACAATTTTGTGAGGTTAAAATTTACAAGTATTACGCTTTATTTTTCTTTTTATGTCGAAATTGAGCAGTCTTAATATAATTTTAAACAAAAAAAACCGACTTTAAACGGGAAGGCAACTGAAAAGTTAAAAATAAGTTCATGTAGCAGAAAGTAATTCGTATTTTAATTTAGTTAATCAGAAATTATTAAATAAGTATTTTATAATTTTGAAGCTAGTGCCAAGTATTTTTAACTTTTGGGTAAATAAAATACCTAAATCTTGCTTAGGTATTATTTTTGTACGAACTAAACATGTTGCAATATTGAACCGTATGAAGTAAGCCCGACATGACTGCTGTTATGGAATTCCCTCGACTGTCTATGGTCACCTGTAATGGCACTTAAAACCCATATGGGTGCAAAGTTCTCATCATTAGAAATGATTTAAGTCCAAACACCAAGTAATTGCTGTAAATCGTTGTCGAGTTCCCTCGACTGTCTTTCGGCTCCATCATCAGAGCGACTCCAAACCTTTACTAAATAGTTAGTGCCTTAAAATACTAAATGAAAAAATAACAAATGCACACAAGGTTGTAGCATAGGATGAAAAGTAAACTTTTCTTAAGTATCATAAATGATGAAAGCGTATAAAACAACTGTCAAACTGTTTCTGGCGCTTTTTGCATTTCAACACATCAAATCAGCCATTTTATAATCTATTTATTTATATAAGCAATAAATAAACCATTTTATTGTTATTTAAATGGACTTTTACAGGAAGACATTACGACTTCAGCAGTTGTTGACTAAATTATTGAGGAATGTAAAACTGTCTAATAAATCCCTGACAAATGACGTGATTTTTAGGGTTCCATACCCAAAGGCTAAAACAGGACCCTATTACTAAGACTTCGCTGTCTGTCTTAAACGGAGCGACCTTGAAAAGGATGCGCCGGCGTCGCGCGCGCCCTCGCAGCTGCGGAACAAAAGCGCAGATAACATTGTTTCATTCCCTTTTTCTTTTTCTCTTGCTAAAAACTAAGCTTACAACAGAATGCAGATTTAAGAGGACAACGACTTGTGAAAAGTTTACTTACACAAGTTTACCTCATAACGTACATTCGGCTAACGGGGACAACAGGAAATAAATTTAATCACGTCCTGCTGTCCCCGTGACGGGAATATAGCATACGGGGACAACGGGAAAAAAGGAAAATATAAACTCTTCATATCGATTCTTGATACAATTTTATTGCAAGTGTACTCATTGCATAATACGTTTTACTGCATTATTTGAAGACTCTTGTATGTAGATCGCAAACAAGAGTCTTCAAATAATGCAGCAATACCTCTAGCAGGTACACAAAACCTATGTACCTAGATAAATAGGTACTCAGTAATGCACTAAGCTAAGAATACTAGGTATATGGAACTCTCGACATTCGCACAATAAGGAAATGCAAATCGGCTTAACCGCTGGGGACGAGTTTTGCTGGCTTAAGACTTTAAACGACAAAAAGCGAAACTTCGTTTTACTTATTCGAGTTGTTTAATATTTTAAGGGCCATAGCCCATAAGTCTAGCATTACAATAAAGACATACAATCAACTTATTTTGAATTCCCGCCAAGCTAAGCGATCAGGGATATATTGCCTGACTCTATCGTATTGTTTTTGTTCGATCTTAAAGAAATAATAAAATTACTTACTAAATCTGCTCAAATTTAAACTACCGCATAAACCAAGCAGTCTGTACTGAATATCTACGAATATTTTGACAGAAAGTACATATTTTATTTAAGACGTAACGAAAAATAAAAGATAAGAAAAGTAGTCTTATTGTTGCTCGTAAAAAATGAAAACCAAGTCCTATTTAAGCGAATGTACAACACTTGACGTGCTTGTGCAGAATGTCGTGTTTCTTGCACCCGATGTCACCCATGTGGGTCGAGTGGCCCTGCATGCAGGGTCATCTCATTTTCACTTTACACAAAATCTAAACAAGAATGTTCTTTGCATGCAAAACTTTGCATTGTTGTAGCTAGATAATCTCTGTGTAAGACTTGGGTTGGCAGATTAGTTCACGTCACAGACTTAATTAAACCCCTTATTGTCTTGACCTGTTCCAATTTTTTTCAGTATCTACTTATTATGTTTTCTCCATCCAAAATATCAATCATCATAATTTCGGTCGAGAGATATTCTGCATTTTATTCAATTAGATCCTACGTCTCATGATAATAGTATTTAGGTTCAGTGTTGATACCGAGCATTTTTTGACAGCAAAATTCATGATCGTCCAGATTTGTAACTGAATTTTCACAAGAAGCTTTAAGAGAAATGTTTGCACGAGATCTGAGAACACCAGCCACTAGAGCGCAATAGTATAAGTGCACCACTGAGGCAATTAATAAAATTATTATTGATCCAGTCTTATTTTTTATCTTTATCGTCATCATCATGTTATTGCAGGACAGCTTCCACCAAACATTACATGGTATGACACAAGCGACATATGCAGCCGAGAGAGAAAGCAGTCTTAACACAGGTCACTGTTGTCCGTTCCGTTGATTAATTTACCTGCCTAGTAACTTCTTATGTTATAGTTTGATCGCCATCATTTGGCTGATTGATTGCACTAATGAAGGATCTATTCTATGTATAGTTACATAGTAAACCGTATAATATATACTTTGCTAGCGGACACCACGGTTGTCACTCCCCCTAGTCTATAAAACAGTGATTGACATTAATTAACACGGACTTCAAAAGTAACCGCTCATTGATTGATGTCAAGACCGTTGTTCGTTGGTTTTGGTGAAAATAAGATGTGACTACGTACTTTTTAAGTATTTTATCTTTTGTCTTTAGCTTTTTGCTTAACATCCATACTAATATTATAAATGCGAAGTAACTCTGTCTGTGTCTGTCTGTCTGTCTGTCTGTTACGCTTTAACGCCTAAACCACTGAACCGATTTTGATAAAATTTGGTGTAGAGTTAGATTAGACCTCGTGGAACAACATAGGTTATCTTTTATCGCAAGAAAATGGCTTAAAGGGGTTGAAATAAGAGATGAAATTTTGTATGAAATATAATTAATGTAAACAGAGATAATAACCGACTTTCACGCTGGCGGCGCTGCGGGCAACAGCTAGTATCAAAATACTTCGACCCTTCAGGCCTTTTCTGCTATATTCGTTACTAGCTGTTGCCCGCGACTTCGTTCGCGTGAAAATTCAGATGGGTGCCTCTATGAGAATATTGCGTGCCTGATTTTATGGCAATCGTACATTGTATCAGTATTATCCGTCTCTATGGCGAATCCAGTTTAAACCCGCTACCGCTAAAACTGACAAACCACTTTCACACAAACTCACGACTCTTATTTGCCTATTTAATAAAGGTGGTTTCTGAATATTAAAAAAAGAGTATTTTCTAGTAATTTGGTAATCCTACTATAAAAACTATAGAAGTTTCATACAAACTTTGCCACCCCTTTATACCCCCTTAGGGGATGGATTTCGCAAAATTCCGTCTAAGTGAGCACCTATATTCTAATAGGAATGACAATGCAAAGTTTGAGATTCCTAGCACTTGTTGTTTCTGAGATTTCTTGATAAGTGAGTGAGTGACCTTTTGGGCTTCGCTCGCGTGAATATCGTTTTTTCCAATAGACATTTTTATATTGTTTAAATACTGTTTTTCATACTATTTTTTATCTCCCCCTCACTCTCTCTCTCACTTCCCCCTCACTTCCCTCTCACTTCCCCCTCACTTCTCCCTCACTTCTCCCTGGCTTTCCCCTTACTTCCCTCTGACTTCTCCCTGACTTTCCCTTCACTTCTCAGGCATTTCCTCTTCACTTCCCCCTCACTTCCCCATCACTTTCCTCTCACTTCCCCATCACTTCCCTCTCACTTTCCCCTCCCTTCCTCCTTTTCCTCCCTCCTTTCTCTCCCTCCCCCTCCCTGTAAATTTCCCTGTAAAGATATTTGTATAGAATATTTCATCCCTAATTTCACCCCTCTAAATCCACCCCTGTTAAAATAAAATTATAAGGATATTTTTTATTTAAATAGAAGTATTCCAAAATAAAATTTCAAAACTAAGTTAAAAATGAAGAAGATTCATATAATCGATTTCATCCCTTTTCACACACTTAGGAATTAAATTTTAAAAAACCCTTTTTAGTACAACCTCTAGACATTTAGACAAACACACCCTCCCAATTTCAAGTCGCTACGACCAGCAGTTTAGGCTGTGCGTTGTCTGTTAGTCAGTCAGTCAGTCAGGACAAAGCCTTATATAATATGTATGGGTGTATGGATGTATGGATTAGACGTATAGCCATCGGGGATCAAAGCATACAGGCTGCTAGGAATGCTAACACGTGATGAGCCACATAAAACTGACCGTGCGAAAAACAGTTAATACTTAGATCCACGCCCACAACTTTTAGTTGTGTCTGACCTTGGGCTTTATTAATTGTCATCGCGAAACATAGGCTCACTGGAAACTGGACTCATTGAAAACTAAACGGAAGATTGTTTAGAATGAGCGGAATCCGAAAAATAAAAACGCTATCAGCTAATTCCGTAACCTGTTAAAGTCTCTGTTTCTATCAGATTTCGTAGTAAATTAACAAATGTTCGACGTGATTCTTTAAATTGGCATAACTTTTTTATTTATAAACCGATTGACATGAAACAAACACTAAATGTTAAGTGAAGCTTACCACAATGTATTAGTGAAAACCATATCTAAATCGGATAAGCCGTTTCTGAGATTAGCGTGAACAAACGCACAGACAAACAGACAAACAGACAAACAGACTAACAGACAAACAGACAAACAGACAAACAGACAAAAATTTTAACAATCATTGTTTTGGGTTCTATTTGCGTTGTTAAAGGCCCCAATAATTTTTTTTCTCATATATCTTCCATGTACAGACAGCGATCGGTTACATTTTTATTATATGTATAGATAGTTTTCTTTCTAACGTTGTTTTCCTATGTGAGTTGATCGGTAATGTACATAGAACATAATAACTCTGATATTTGTCAGGTTTCGAACCCTCAACGTCTTGCCCAATGTAAGGACGAGTAGGTTAACCATTACTTCATCACGAGCTGCGATACCTACTAACAACTAGATTGAAACAATGTTTACACAATTAGCAAACTTTAAGGATACGCAGTTATCTTGAGTTATTCCGGTCTGATCCCCAGATCTGATCACCCAGGAGATCGGTTTATTTTAATTTTATTTTCTATTCCGTCTGATCCCCCGCGCAGGGGATCAGAAACAATCTTGTATAACTACCTAATGTTTTCTTTTCTTTTTCTAGTGACTATATTAATATTATAAATGCGAAAGTTTGTGAGTATAAGTGTGTTAGTTACCACTCAGCGCCTAAACTGCTGAGTCGATTTCGATAAAAATTGGTATGTAGATAGATTCGCTGCTGGAGACGGACATAGGCTACTTTTTATTCCGAAAATAGGTCTGATTGCCAAGGGATACAAAACATATTATACGCGCGTGCGAACCCGTAGGGCACCGCTAGTATATTAATAAAATGTACAGTCACTACTGTACTTCTTTTTATTTCCTTGAATAAAATAAAAATAGGAACCATATGTTGAAGAATGCCTCAGTACTGCCAATACAAGTAGGTATGTATTGATATTACGATTTAAGCACATAATAGAATAGTAGACCTATTGAAGGATAAAAGTATCTGAACATACTTCAACCAATTGGCATGTTGAATAGTGGGTAATAAACAAAATGTCATCACAAAATGTGTATGTACATAAATATAGATAGAAGTTTCTACTCTACTTCCCTCAGTTACCTTGGCCTTTAAAAGTAACTTCCACTAAACATTATAACACTTTTACTGCTCGTAGTTGAAGTGCCCACGCTAATGAAGTCGTAAATCTCTAAAGGGAATAGTACTCTTAGATGTTTTATACTTTAAATACGACGTACAAATAATGGTAGTAAAATAGCGTAGTTACAGTACATATTTATGACTCGTAGTTAAGACTAAAGTGATATTAATTTCAATAAATGTAAATGGTTCAAGTTATGACGGTGTTTAAAAATTAAAGTTTTACTTATTTTGCGGATACACCAGGCTTTAGTTTTAAGAATATATACTATTGTTATCCTTTGATTGCTATTGTGAATTAAATCGCTTACTATTATAGGGTATAAAGTTAAATAGAACAAAATAAGATAATAGGTAAACGTTTAGGTATAGAACAGATTTTCTAGACAGGTATTATTTTTGTGGATCATTCCACTTAGAACCATAGTCTAGATCCATAATTATTTCAGCAATGCTTAGAAAACATTGACATGTTGTCATAGTTGATTGTTGCCATAGGTTATTGTTACCATCTACCGTCAAGTTTATGTGTGTTTGCCGCCAAATTTGTACAAAAAAAGATTAATAAAATTGCTCTACTGGTTAGATTGGCAATTTATAAAAGCTTAAGTAATTGCAAATACCTGCTTAATGACTAGAAAGTGTGTAAAGACCAAAGAGGAAGCCGAGAAATTACGATCCTAAACGAAACGCCAACATTCGAGACTTAAAAAAGCTGTAGAGGATATAATTGCTTAGTTTTTTTATGGCAACGTTCCCTAATTTCATACATCCAAAATATGTTATGTCTGCCACTGTCGGCAATAATAAAAAAACAATAGGAGCTTTAGAAGGAATTTGTTAAAAGTTAACTTACAATTTTTTTACGTAACAAAATCGAAATAAAATTCAATGTTGTACTTATTATTATGAGTTTTTCTCCGCACCAGTAGTTTCGCTTCGACTCTGCGCCTATTAGAGATTAGAAGCCTTAGATTATTTTTATGGCGGTCTTGTTTCATGTTGATGACCGTGTCGGCACATCTGACTTTGTTTTCCTGGCTAAATTTACCAATCATTTCAATATTAAACGATACACATAAGTATATTACTTACTAGCAACCCGCCCTCGTTTAGTTTTGGTATGATTAGTTGTTTTTTTGGAAGTCCTATCTTAGCGTATATGTAGCTATTAGTATGATAGCTAATTGCATTTCAGATGAAATTAGCCTGTTCCAAATTCAAGCTTTCGATACTTTTTTTGTGTCCTGCCCATCAACACTAGTGAGTTAACTCTGTGGGCTATTCTATTCTCCTTTAAATCATATTATCTCGCAAGGAGATACCTATACCTATATCTCTGTCGTCTTCTAAATGACTTTTTTTAAAAACAACATCATCACATTAGGGCACAACCCACTGTGTCTTGAGCAAATTCTTACCAAACGAATTGGAATAATGTTTTATTATGTTTTCTTGTTGTTATCTTTCTGCCTGTGCGTTTTAGTTTAAAAAATTAATTACGTTTTTACATATTTTTCGATAAGGATTTTTAGGTTTTTCCTTTCAAGAGGATTAAATGTTTATTAGTTTAAAAATACTTTGAACATAACCTATATTAGTACAACCAGAAAGAGTGCGCTAACTTTTGCTGGCTCCATTTACTATTATCGTTACTGCTGGGCCCCATAGATGATAAGTTAGGCAATTCGCACACTGCCTCGCATTATGCAGCGTGATGCGAGAGTGCGTGTTCTTTCGTTGCTTGTAAGTATCTCCGTTAGTATACAAAACACTCACGGTGCAACACACCGGAAATGCATCCACGCGCGTTCATGCGCAAGGTATGGCACACAGTCCCGCAGTGCCGTGCGTGATTTTGGAAGGGCTTGACTTGTGTTTAAAAATGGATCTCAATATAGATCAAAATCAATATAATTTATAATATTTGATGCTACCCGTCCTATTTGTAGCTTTCTAAAGGTAAAAGAATTTTTTAAATCGGTTTGGTAGATTTTAAGGAAAATCTAAACAAACATACAAAAAAATCAAAACAAATCTTTTCTCTTTATAATAGTTTAAATTTCGTTAACAACGTATATGACGAAGTGACCATTATCAATAACCATCTGTATTGAAATAACATAAATTTACACGATTTTATTGTTTATTACTTTTTATATTTATTTCATTAACCCCTCTCTTACTTTTGAAAGAAATTTATTTTTCTTACAACGTTGGACAACTAAAACTTTTAATTAACAGCCTTGGTCCCTTTTCAAAATGACGACGGTTTTAATTAGCATAACGCTTAATTAGCAATGTTGTGTAATATACATTATACAAAGTACAAATAAATTAGTTCATAATTTGGTACCAGATGCGAAAAGATCTGATTTTAAATCTAATCGCCGTGGTATAAATACTTACCTACAGAATAAAACACATTTGTTCTTATAATTATGCTTAAAATTATGCGGTAGATATCAATAGTAGCTAATTAGTAACCACCAAAGTCGTCGTTATAATAATACTAGCTGCGCCCTGCGGCTTCGCCTGCGCGGCAAATGGTATGAGTTTAACTAGAGAACCAAACTGATTTTCGGAATAAAATATCTTATGTCTGTCTGCGGCACTGTATACATACCAATTTTAATCGAAATCGATTCAGATGTTTAGGCTCTGAGTGGTAACAAACACACACACACACGTGGAGACACACAAACTTTCGCATTTATAATATTAGTAGGATAACTTAATTGTAACATTCCAGATGTTAAAAAAAACATGCATCACTTACTTCTTGTCATATTCATAAGAGCCAGTGGACACTCGTCGTCTTCTAAGATGTATTCCGAATTGTCTGTTTTGTCTTCCTACAAAATAAACAATCAAATTATAAAAGGAAAATATTTGAATACGTCAATATACTCCTTCAAAACTTAATAAATTCCTATTTGATATTGTTATCGTTGTATAAATTGTTCAAAAGAAAATAATTTCGTATTCCAAACATTTATTACATAAACAGTTGAAAATCAGCTTCAGGGCAAATTTAATAAGACCTTTAAACTTTCATCTATAACTTTGAAGTTGCTTTAATGTGTGTTTAAATATATTTTATAAACATAGATGTAATAATTGAACTTTCGCCAGAGACAAGTGAGTGAGTTGTGTGAGATGAGACGACATTAAAACCGAATGTTGAAGTTACGAATGCCGAAGAGGTTGAACCTAAAAAAAATGGATCGATTGCATAATACATGACGTGGCATGAAATTTATAGCAGAGCAACATTACACTTTTAAAGTTAAGATAAGGTTAAGAACATAAGTGATTCCTTTAACAAACTGGTAAATATTAGGGAATACAATATTGATTAACACAATAATTAAGTATGACCCAAGCATTTCAAATTCTTGGAAATTAGACATGGTAGTAGTTTTATTTGCATTTCACTCTTTTTTTATGTAATGTCCTAATATCGTACCAGTGATACACAGAGTAGTCTGTGGTAAATTTGTACTCTTCTTCTATCGAGTCGATGGTACTATATGATTTCAGCCCAGTAAGTAGCCATGGCAACGGCAGTTCTGTGGTAGTCCTCATTGTATATGTATGGGCAACTTGGACACTCAGTAAATGTGCCAGAGTCTGGTCGGGGGCGCCACACGGACATTCGGTGTCGAACGGGTTATTTATCCCGCACTTGGCCAGATTATGTTTGCAACCATCCAAAAAAAAGTAAAGTTTTATAACCATCATATAAATCAATATCATCTGAGAGTATGTTTATCTTACTTGTACTATACAAAATTGTTGTGGGTCTTGATACCCCATGCCGTATTTGTCGAGCGTCTCTCTAAGCACGGTGGCTGCGCTATCATTGACGGAGAGCAACAACGTGACGTAGGAGACGTCTGGTCGCAGGATCGAGCCGTATACTCGTAAAGTGCCACCTAGAACAATACATCATTACTAAAATTGCTAATTAATCAGCGGTTTTGCTGCGATAGGACGCAATCGCGTCTTCTTTTGACTGAACCTTAGTACGGAGTAGCAGTAATCATTCATCATAATTTTAACACGATATTAAGAGTTTTAATCAAATTAATTAATGTGATGGAAGTAAAAGTGTTTGTAGACTTTTAATTTTTTTTATAATGTAACTAACTATTATAAAGCTTAAATAATTGCATAGAATATTCAAATAAGTAAAATTCTTTCAATATAAAACTCGGAAGCCAAAAGATGCAAATGAATGTTTCGAGGAACAATTTACCACTACAATTGAAGATAACGGGTCTTATGATTCACGAATGGTCCACACAGGTTATTCTAACATGGAACCATTGACCCAAGGTCACGATGAATATTATTGTCATAAACTTTGTCACGGTCTGGGCAGTGACTAATGCTGTAAGTCTCATCAAGCAAATGACTAAATCCGTACGAATAGCCATAACAAACAGTCACAAGCTTATACAATTCTTCTATCACTACGCAGACCGTAACGCGTGTTACAATACATCAACACATTTAAGACTGTAAACAAAACAATAGCTCGCTACTAGCATTATATAAACATCGGATGCTCAGACAAACAAACATGGGACTGCCGACTGCCTGATGGCAGGTGGTACTAACACCTGGTCTTTACCTGACTCTGTTTATTGTTAATTAGATTAATGATAAACAATCAATCATTGAACAAAGTTATATTAAACATGTGTAGTTTTACTGCCCATAGCACGATATTTGTACTGTTGTTTTTTTATCACTATCGTAACGATGTGTGTGGTACTGTTTTATGGATATTACTAACCCTCAGTTATTAAAAGGCTGCTTAACGAAAAATTTACTAATCACCTGTTAAATAGCATGTGAAGTACCAATTGTGTTGCTAAAAACATTAATAATTAGTTTAATTTGATCTAATTAGTAACTCAAACAAACAAGATCAAATTAAACTAATTATACATGCTTTAGGCATGCTTATTAAATACTAGCTGACTCGGCGAACTTCGTTCCGCCTAACAGTCGATCAACATTACTTTATTTTACTAAAATAAAAGATTTTTTCTAAAATAAACGTAGCCTAAGTTACTTCTTATTACATCAGCTACCTGCCAATAAAACTCCCGTCAAAATCGGTCCAGCCATTTCAGAGATTAGCCAAAACAAACAAGACAGACAGACAAAAATTGTAAAAAATGTTATTTTGGTGTATGTACCGTAATATTCATATACATTTAGTAAAAACGGTTATTTCAATATTACAAACAGACACTCCAATTTTATTATATGTGTAGATGTACTTCACATAAGATTAAACAGGTTATGAGTTAATTTTTTGTTGATCAGCCTTTTAGAAACTGGGGTAAAAGTACTTTGTGTCCGTTAATTAGTTATTTGTAAAATGTAAGTATCACGTCATGTCTTTTAAAATACAAAAGAATGTGACTAAGGATTTATATTAAGGATCTATTATATTCTTCTTATTGAGTGGATAGTGATCAACCTAGTATCAGAAATTGTTCAGATCACTTATTTTATTTTAAGTAATAGAGAGTAAGTCGTTGTTTATATACCTGTATCTGGTCCACCGTCTTTAGACTTGAACTGTTGCAACTTGCGTCCCAACTTCTGTTGTCGACGACGTCGCATCACCGCTTCAGGGTTACTAATGCTGCGCATGAACGACGTCTCCGGTAGTTCTAGTAATAATAAACAATGTCAAATAAGGTACACTTAAAAATTAAAGTGAACTTTTAATCTAGGTATATTCGGATTATAAATTAACGATTTATTAACAATACGATGTATGAGATTGGCTCAAGACCGATCAAGGTAACAAGACTTAGTGGAGGCCTATGTATAGCAATAGACGACTTTCGGCTTAATATGATGACGATGATTGACAATACTTATAATATTTAATTAGGCAATTCGATAAAGAAAGTTATATAAAATTGCCAAGTTTAACTTGAATATTACTCACAAATTGTGAAGGTATAATATAAACATCGTGAGCAATCCTAAGAGCTACCACAAAGGTCGAAGTGCTCTGACCCTTGGGTCAGTTACACAAGGTCTATAACAGTCAAGGCAGCCAAGAACTACTAGAATAAGTTAATATATTATAGATGCGCTCTTGTGCGATGGTTTGTTTTCAGCTAGTAATTGATTATTTTCATCATCATCATGTTATTAAAGTGGCGATACTTGGGGAATGATTATTTCAGCTGATATGGTGATGATCATGACTGACTTATGTAAAGTTATGCATCAATTACCTGTGTATAGTTTCTCGGCAACCGGTCTGTTTTCATCGTTAGTATCGGATTTGAGTCGTGATAATTTTTCTTTCTTCTTCAATTCTTTCTTTTCTCGTTTCGATAATTTTCTTTTAAAGTTTTGATCTCCTTTGTCATTCGCTGAAGACAAGGGTGTCTGGAGCAAAGTAAATATGACTGTTAACAATCAATTTTTTATTAGTAATGTAGCACAATTTGGCGTAATCGATGCTATTGATACCTATGTTGAAATCTAGAATGTCCGTTGCCAATATTTTAGTCGCCCAACAAATAAAAAAAAAAGTCAGTTTCCCTCGATGGTTGACGTGGTCTGCGATCTCTTGACCACGATTGAACACCCACAAGCTGATAGTGATGTTGGTCGGTGGATCAGTCTATTTGGACAATCACAACGCACAATATCACCTACGGTGGTGGTGGTGCCTTTATACAGCAATAGAAATGTAAAACATATAAACTATCAGGTATTTTTGTAGACATTTCAAAAGAACTACTATTTATAGCTACCTCATTGTTGCTAAGGCACTTGAGTAAAAACCGTCCCTCTCTATCATCAGCGTGCCAGTTGAGTTGCACCAGTAGTGGCTTCTCGTGAGGTTCTAATTTTCGCTCATCGTCAGGTCCATGCGTCTCCCACAGAGAGTACGAGCCTAACGACAACATGCGCATGTCCGGACGAAATTTCTCGATCAGCGTTTCTGCACAACAAAACAATTTTTATTGTAAACTAAATAATTTATACATAATATAAAAAGTAGAAAACAATAGATAATATTACGAAGTCTTTAAACATACTACAATGTGTAAAATCTACGAGACATCACACGTGACAAACTTTAATTGAGAGCAAGTGAATTGTTTTGCTCTACGGCCATCATTTTACCGAGAAACCCAGAAACGTCATAGCTTGAATATTAACAGATTCTATTGCTTAAAGTGTGATCAAGCATCTTTAAATGTAATAGGAACAAAATAATTTGTTATGCTAATACGACATCGTTATTCATTTGATTTGACTATTTTTAATTCCTACTCTACTTTCGCTTAACTAGTTTATAGGTATAACATTTATTAGCATGTAATATTATGTAGTATATTTTTTGTTTTACTAGAGGTACAAATTTAGCCCACGGCTATACAGTACATACATTTATTCTGTCTAATGTTTAATCTGAGATACCTATTATTTTTATTCTTATAATAGTTACTCTATGTGAATATTTATTACAATACATAATGGGTAATATATATTTAATTTGGCAAAACAATTTATTACCATAAATTAAAAAATATGTATTCGTATTTAAATCAACATAATTTGTTAACTTATTTAAATATTTATTTCTGAAATCAAACATTAACGTAACGCGTAAAGCGCTAATCCAATAACGTGCGATTCCAAGTCAAGGAAACAAGCAGGCATTGGTATACAAATATTTCGATCACGGATTTGTGCACGCAGTGGCTCCTGGCCTCGGTCAACGTTACAAGTAATCAGAATGAGTCTAGACTTATATCAATTTATCTTTAAAAAACAAGCTAATCGGCTAAGTGCAGTGCTAGAAAATAGTAAACATACAAATTACGATCTATCTAAATATACGATGCATCTGCTGAGATAAGGACAGTTCTAACAGTTTTCCCGATCAGAATAAAATATATTGATTGAACTGTTCCTATTAAATGCATATATATATCAACACAAAATACATATTCCAAAGAGCAGTATTTCGTCTTATATTTCTTTTTTACTACGATTTATTATCTGATGCATGACCCGCAGACCACCTGCATCGCAGCGTTTCGCAGAACAGCGTGTTTAGTTTCTGAATATCATGACTCGTTTTAAATCAGGTTACGTAATTAAACTATTAAATATATCTACGTAGAATGAAATAATCCTTTGGTCATTGAATAAATGATAGAACTGGTTGGCATCAATAATTAATTCATACACAATGTACTTGATGCTTTTGTGGATGTTTAGTATTCATTATTAAAATATCACATAACCACAGTCTTAATATTACTAACAGTCAGCCGACTGATGTACTTGCGCGGGGCAACGATGAGGGGGATACGGGGAAGCGAGCGGCAGGGTCGACGAGCGCAATCTCACTGAGTTTGCGCTCTCTAATTTGAACGGGTGTATGTGTAATAAAAGTACGTTTCCAACTACTCCGATGAATCGACACTAAATAAGTTATATTTGCGCGGACGTGTATGTAACACTAGTAGTGATTTGATTTGAAGTTTGACGAATTGCAGGTGCCTCCAGCTGATTTTGTCGACTATTGCGAAAAACTGGAAGCGAATTTAATGCAACATTTCAGATCGTTTGTTGGGAACTATATTCATATAAAATTGTATGATGTTTTAAAATAGGTCGATTTTAAAACACGATCCTGCGTTTGTTTCCCATTAGAGTTTCTATTGAAATTGTATATTCGCATGAGAATCCATTACATAGTAAAATCATACATAGTTGTATCCCACGTGAACCAGACTCATTTTCAGGATAAAAAGTAGCCTAAGTATGTTCGTAATCCGAATTTCTCATTTTCACATAAAGTCACTATAATTAAGTATTAAGTAAGCCGTCAATCCGAGACGATTAATTTGCCAAATTTAATCCCAAAGCTAACTACACTAGGCAAGCACTTCAAAATTTTTTTTATTATGCGTATCAGTCAGTATTTTGATGAAAACATTTAAAGTATGCTAGAATATAATATGGTATCATACAAAGATCAACATTCTCCAGATCTAGGTAAAATACTTCGTAGTTGTTTAAATCTTTAAGTTGTAATAGTAGGTTATCGTATGTCGGTTGCCAGTATATCAGTGTGTAAGAACCTAAGTAGACGGATAGATATTATAAACATTATTAGGATATTATTCAAGAATGTCAATATGACGTAGGTAACAGAAAAAGGTTCGACAATCTCAATGGCAATAGTTATGTATGAAATACCTACTCTTTAACTATACTTACTTATTACTTTTACTGTAAACTAATAATATAGAAGTCTGACTGGATTATTAAAATAGAACAAACAAAAATGTGACCGCCCACACAAAAGTATACAAATATAAATTGGCTCCGCAACTGAAATAGATAATATCAGTTATACCAAAAGACTAGTTTCTAATCGTATTTATTCTGGCATGATTGGAATGAATACAGTTGACATTTTGATGATAATCAGCTAATGGATTCCACGAGTGGTGGTCATGGTCACTTCACCGATTGCAATCACGGACTATTGTGATACTTTAAATACGGAGAAAGTTATCAGTCTGTCAAAGAGTTTTAGCAACAGACACATATTTATTCCGAAAAATAAACATGCGCCAAATGGCAATCGAAAAAGCTATTCAAAACCTAACGTCACTCGTATCAGTCAGTCACTTCGTTTCAAGTGGCAAAAAATTCTGTACAAAAATCTTCTAAAGATACTTGTGAACTTTTTAAGTATAGTGATATGAACTTGTACTCTTAAACCACTCCTAGGCAGTGTTGTATTTCAGCACAAGAAAACTAGTTTTAAAATCAAAAAGTGAGCTGTCTCAAAAAAAAAAACTTTCACTAAAGGAAAATAACAGCGACATTCGGCAAATAACGTCAGTTTAATGATATTTGTTACGACACTTTCGTCATAATTCCATGGTGATTTAGATCAAGAAAGTGTACATTAGTGAGAATTTATTGTGTGAAAGCTACTTTAGGTTGTTATTTGCGCAAATAGTAGTCTCACCTATGACATCGCTCACAGTGGCATCTGATGCGACGCGTATACATTTCGTTGCTATCTTCTGACCTGAATCTTGGAAATAGAAGCGCATAACACCGTGAAACTCCAAATTCTGAAATACAAAACATAGAAATATGAGTAATTGAACAATTTGCAATGTAATGAGTAACACAATGAAACGGACGAAGTTTATCTCATGCGGTTCTTTGTACGATAAAATGTACCAGGACATCGTTTTATCTTTGCAAATATTTATAAAACAAGGTACTTATTTGCATATTTGTATGAGATAATTTAGTGCAGATAAGTTTTGGTGGTATAGCTTTTTTCTATATTCTTCATAATCTGCTATGATTAACTATCCACTAAGTACTTGTTAGAATTTACTGGTTAATTTTTTTTATTATCTTTTTTGTTATTATCCACCACAATGAAACCATTCTGTCTTAAATAATGAATAGGTTAACAATTATTCTACACGCAAAATACAAATAAAATAAACCCGTTGTTTTAAAGAAAGAACCTACATTTTGTATCAAATAACCAGAAAGAGTAAGGTCACGCATCCTAATGTCGACCTACACGTAAACTCGGCTACTTGAGATACTTGTTAAGTAGGATACATTTTTTGCTGTAATTGATGCATACTATGACCGCTTTGTGTCATGTCAGCGAGTAATACCATTTTGTCACTGATTTTGTAGAAAACTTGAAAACAAGACTACAGTCAAGATAATACTAGGCGTTTTCAACTACAAATAACTGAATATCTCGTATGCATATTCACTCTTTTTCCCGACTGCTGAAGTCAAGAGGTTCATGTTTTTTTCTATGTGAATAATATCAGAAGGACGAAAATGAGAATGCGTATCATCATCATCACAAAATTAGTTTTTCTTAAAAAAAAATGAATCATCTTCTCAATAGCTGCTTTCAACTCACTTTCAACCATAGCAAATATTTTAAGAAATATAGTATCTGCATATCGCTTTCAAACTAAATCAGTTACTTACATAGAGTATGCGTGCTGTTAATACACTCGTTTCCGTTAATACACTCCTATTTATTTAACCTACTATTTTCAGTACTTACTTACACATTACATACATTCTACTCTACTACTTTCTACACAGCTTTAATTTATTTGATAGAGCTTGAATGGGAATAGCGAAGTTGGGTAGGAAAATAAGACAAAACATTTTCCATTTAATTTGAAAATACAGCAGTAAATTTTAACGTATTTGATACAACTGACGTGATAAACAAGCATGCAATCTAATATGGTAAGCAATTACCGTAACCTATGAACTTGGCAGAATCATCAATTGCTTCATATCATTCATCAAAGTACAGATTTTCTTACACAATATTAAGTAAAATAATCTTTAAAATGATTTGTCACATTTACAAAATATTCAAATAACATTAAGTTTAGACATATTTTTGGTGTCTTTATGTTGTAGTATACCACATTACATTTTATCTCACTTGAGATAAGATCCAGTAGAGGATTAGTTATCACTACAGAATTAATTGTTATATGATAAGTGATAAGACAAATTAGGCAAGGTATGAATCATACGAGTAAATAAACGTCATACTTTACAAGAAATCGTATACTATGTTAATTATCAACAGTATTAGTAAAATAGATGATAATAAAATATTGTGTAACAAAGATACTGACAGTAGCTTGTACAAGGTACTTAGGGTATTTAGACATGTAGAATAACAGCTGAAATTAATCTTGGCATATCTAATACAAAATCTCAGGTTTAATAAAATCTTGACTTTTGCGATATGCGATAAACATTCGTAAAATGTGCAATTTTAAATTATTAAGATTAATTTTGTTCCCCTTTTTATTACGCATAGTTGCCATTGAATTTTAGACAATCCAGTGTAGATTTTACTACTTATTGTTGTATGTGCCACAATCATGTTACGAAACTACCAATATGATTATGTACAGTGACAGAGTATCGTTATGTAGTAAAGGAAATAAGTGATACCTCGTTGGGCTCACTGAGCGCGAACAGATCAAGGCGATTGGCGTTCCACTGCTGGATCATGTTGCGGAGCGCCTCGCGCTCCAGCATTCGCTTGTCCGCCGCATCCATTGTGTCACCGCATCAAGTCAGCCTGAAACGTCACACAAACACTAAGTAAATAAAAATTATCATTAACATTAGTAGTATTTTAAGAAGATATAAAATCATTGGCAATGTGTGCCAATAATTTTATATCTTAAAAGACTACGTCACAATGAAATATATTTTTTTTATCATTTATTTGGAAAAAATAACAATGATGAATTACAAAAAACATAACAATCTCTTGCATACATTTTAAGATTAAATTCATCACCAACATCGTTTACCACAGCTAGGTTATGCAGTCTAGTCGTTTGCTAAAAGAGTAGTATAAAAAAATATTAAAAATAACAACAAAACTAAAACTTTATTTTTACAAGGGAAATACCTACAAAATGTTGTAAGTAATAGATTTTAAATGTACTTAGACGCATTGATACAATATCAACCGAGTTGAAGTTCTCGTTTTAAGACTGTACAAGACAGTACAGCGGCGAACGTTTACCGGCATTTGTGCGGCATGGTTGGTAGTAGCATTGACAAGGATTGCGGCGATGAGTCCTAACAGGTACTTTATAACATAGCCTATTGATAACAGGACTACATTCGTAGTATCTATTATGGCATTAGTCGTATAACAGAGCTTGTAATTGGGTAGGTACGTCTTACGTTACAGCTAGAATGTACCTGTACCTATATTACTTAATATTATAAATGCGAAAGTAACTCTTGTCTGTCTGTCTGTTACGCTTTCACGCCTAAAACCCTGAACCGATTTTGATGAAATTTGGTACAGAGATAGATTAGACCTCGGGGAACAACATAGGTATAATATCTTTATTGCGAAAAAATGACTTAAAGGGGTTAAAGGGTTTGAAATAGGGGATGAAAGTTTGTATGAAAAAGATCGTCAATGTATAAACACATATAACCGACTATCACGCGGGCGGAGCTGCGAGCGACAGCTAGTTTTAATTATATTTCCACAGCAGAGTCCTTTGCTTCTCATAAAGGTTATAAAATATTGCAAACGAGTGTTTTAATAAATGCAACATTAAAAAACCCAGCTTAATTAATAACTTAAAAATTTTAACAAAACTTATTTGTTTTTAGAATTTTTTTGTAAAGAGTAATTATTATTTTCGTCGACACTGACATACCCTGTCATATCCGAAGACCTAATTCATAAGTATTAAAATTATTACGTCGAAGATAAACTTCTATCAAGATGATCAAAGCCCTTAAATTGTTTTAGGCTACCTACATTAAAATAAAACAAACCTAAATAACAGTCGCAATTTAAACGATGGCGATGTAGAAAATGATAAGAAATATGAATCAATTTAACAAAATATTTAAACATTAATGTAGTATTAAAAGAGTTTTCAGATGACCTACATTTCAAACAAATGTCTTTTATAACGAAATGTATAATATAATATTATTTGTCATACAATAATTGTGTTCTGATATTTTATTCGTTCTAAAATTCATAACATAAATATTAAAGAGCCTCTAATTGATTTCATAGTACCGTCCCAAATTGGAATGTCAACAATCAGCCGCACCTAAACAGGTCATTATTATCAGTTCAAAGAGCGATAATGTTCGAAGCAATAATAAATATAGGTACCTATTATATAGAATACATAGGTATGGAACATTCAATCACAAACACGATCTCCCACTATTGTGGTTGTACACGCTTTCTGAAAAGCACAACGATTCCGGTAATAGCTCAGTTCCGATCATCCGTCATATTGTTCCGCTGTTGTAATAGACGTAACATTATCAATATGTAACAATCTTATGAACACAATGGTCTCGAACACTCTCATCAGTCATCACACAACGTAACGTAATTCAGTGGGTATCTAGTAAACATTAGTATTGAATAAAACAAACAGTGACTATGACAACCACTCAATAGTGATCATCATGAATCTGGGTCAAGCGACTAAGGTTGTCATGTGACTTTCTATTTCGGAAAGAACTCATTAATTGGCGGTTTTCTCCAATTGCAGCTGTGAACTTGTAGCAAAAACGCAATGATGCATAAAACATTCCAATGAGGAGTAAAAACTCAATGTGGGCGGTTTCTGGCATTTATCATGCGCAGGCGCAGCGATACATATACAGGCACGCGAACACCGCTGTAGGTATTTATATCGTAAACATATGGCCCGACGGTCATGAAACGACCGACCACCAATACCCGTAAATTTTCTTACTCCTAAAAAGGCAAGTTAACAAGAGATTTTAAACAAATATTCTATGTGTCACTTTAACAAGCTAGTTTCTAATTTAAACATAGGCTAGGCGTGTATCTGGTGTATTCAAAACATAATAAAATTAGAGTTTAATAGAATAGGTGCAGGTTTAGGTTAAGACGCCAGTCGTTTATCTACCGACACACCGTCATGCATGTCAGATTGTTGTTGTTAACAACTGACTTGAAATTCGGTGGCCCTCAAAGTCTTAGTCTTAAACTAACCTAGACATACAACAGCAAAAAGGCTTTTTCTGTCAATCGGTCTCTTTTTGTCTGAATTATCATAGTTACCTTTTATGTTCTAAGGTTCAGCTATCGACAGAGACATAACGTCATAAAACTTTATCCGATACAATGTTTTAATCACACGAGCATTAGACTTGTATTCGCTAGTTAAAATTATAACCGAAAGTTTGCCTGTAACGTTTATTTGCATTGATAACACAAGGCTCGAAATAGTCATTTTTCAATAATACCGAATAGAAACAAATCGTCAATGAAAGAGTACTAAAAACTCCTTACATTACTTCCACGTAAATGAAAGTTCTATTCCTACGAGCACTTACAACGTAACCGGTGTATGCGCTTAAGTTTAGAATTACACAGAAACATGTTCCTATTTCATTTTAGTTTTCATCTGAAACCAGTTTATTAGTGTTAACTGTCAGAAACCGAAACAGCCGTCAGTGATGTTATGGTTCGGCTCGCTTCCGCTATTTGGCCGACTGCAGCATAAGTATGAACTGCTTGCTACACACGCTTGCGGACCGAGGTACTACCATCCACTCAAACATACAGCGTTTACTCGTAAAAATAAACACGCATCGATAAACGTTACTTTGGCAACGCATTTTTTCTAACTGTTATCGACTAAATTATACGATTGATATGACAAGCAACGACAGATGGCTAAAAAATGAGTCTCATGCTGAAGTCACGGCTCATTATGAGTTTTGTTAGTGGCATAAACACACAAAGTTATCTTCGGTGTCGTAACTTCACGCTTGGACGCCAACCTTGCTTCTTCCTGTACGGCACCAGGATGGTCCAAGCAACTCTGTCCGTCAAGCAAAGATAAAATAATGAGTTATTAAAAAGTAATATCCGGTGAATTGGTACGCTGAATGGTTGCAAAAATTTCGATAATTTGCCAATTTGACTCAATATACAGTGCATTATTTTTAGATAGGTAGTGGTATGGAAGTCTGCAAGAACATGAAACGGCTAATGCAATAATTTTTGAGTAAACGTAAACAATCTAGTTTTTATTGAACAGGTTAATTCCGTTCAAGTGCAGCGTGGGAATGTGTTGGCTTAAAATAATGAAGCGGGTGCAAAAACCATGGGCATATCGACCCTCGCGGCAAGTGCATAGGGGCGGAACAAGTGTACCTTTCCGGGACACGACAAATACCGTAATAGTGCCACACCAGTGATGCAACTGTTACTAATAAGTTATCAGTAATAAATAACCCTCATAACAAAAAACAAAGTGGCTCGGGTTTTAAAATTAAAACCTTTCACATTTTGAAGATTAGGGTAAAAAAGAGTTTAGCTCAATCAAACTTTGCATCTATCATTTTACATTGCCTGTCATCAAATTTAACTGTAAGCAAGCTCACAATCACAACATACTAAATATTTGTCACGGGAGAAATATAATGAGAATGCTATCGGTATAATTGCGTGCTAAAAGTAACTCAGATTACGGGAATCTGAAACACAAGCGATAGCGAGACGGTTGATGTGCGCGACTAAAGGCTTGAGAACTTGGTCCCCGTATGTGAATGCTCCCATGTCTGTTATGTAATGCGACAGTACTGTTATTCTGTCAAGCAACAATACTAATTGACGACGATTTGAGTTCATCTTCACAGAGCCGCTCGGTACGTTTGCCCAGTCGCGTAATGTCATTTCTTATCTACACATGGCTAAACTATTTAAAACTGACTTTTGTTTTATCGCTGCCCTCGTTTCAAATGGACAACAAGTTTTAAGAAGAACGTAGGGTGAGTGTAGAGTGATGTTAAGTAGCTCTTTCTTTTGTTATGTACATTTTATAAAATGAACAGCAATTTAATCAACTAAGCAAGCGCTTGCATTAATATTATTTTAAATACTGTTTGCCGAAAACGTTTTTCTTATGATTATACACATTTAGTTTATAGATACTAACTTTTGATCAAAATTCTTAAATTATACTTAATTAGAAGAATTTAAATTTTGGAAAATATCAGCTCATATTTGTGACAAACTTTCATTTTATAATAAATACATACATATTCCTAAAGAGGCATTTTTTCGACTTTAAGATATTATTCAATGATTTATCAAATATTTTTTTAGTAAACAACAGCATTACCTATGTAAATTTTATGATATTTCAAGTTCTTTTTAAATTATTAAAATATATGACCAATAAAATTATGTGTTAATGCCTATATGTTTTTAAACTTAACAAATGGAACGCAAAAGCACCAGCTTAAGGTATTAGCATGACTCACGAAGAAGGCACGCGAGAGACTACTCGCCGACGAATGCAGCTAAGCTACCCTACAACCAACCTCCTTGTGTTTATCAAGTTACATAAAAGTGTATAACATAAACAGAAAAAATATACTAGTGAGGAAAATATAACCTTTAATGTAAATAAAAATGTAACCTTTAAGATTAGGGTCATTGCGCAATAATAGCGTGCATGTTGGGACATCAAGTGCACCTGCTAACATGTACATTCCTCATTAACACGACGTGACTTAATTGTAGAGTCGTATTACATCTCCACGTTAAGGTATGCAGGTTATCATTATATTAAAATTCATTAAACCTGAACCGACGAATGTAACCGAATAAAAAATAAAAGATGAAGAACAAAATATGTCTATAACTCATTATCAAATAACATACGATTTGGAATCGCTCGCGAAGTGATAGTAGGGCAATGGTACAGAGAGTGCGACAGAGAGAGGGAGGCGAGTTGGCAATCGGCCGGTGTCCGGTGCCACGTCCTACACCTGGTATCGACGAGGAGAAAAGTGTGACGCCACGGACACCATCGGTATTGGCGTTCCAACAAATGACCATGACCGGACGATACGATGCGTTCACTCTCAAGGAAAACGGAACCGCGAAGCACGCGATTGTACCAAATTGCTGATCGATGTGTAGTCGAACGTTGCCGAAACCAGTCATTCTCATTATAGGTAAGGATTTATTCTGGTATATGTATAGGTACACAAGTTGACATACAATTGTATCGACCACCTCCGGCATGTACGTGGGGTCGCTGGAGCCTGGTACCGAGTGTCATGTAATGGGAACCGTTTCACATCACGCAGGTTCTCCTCCTTTTAACCAAACTAACTCGGAAATTGTGATATTGTCCATATTACATCGATCCGGATCAAAAAGTAAGGAATTGTTCACATATTTCAATTCACTTAAATGAGAAACTTAAACTAAGTTTACAATTTTATTAGAAACATGCTATCGATCTACTATATATAATTCTATTTTAATTAAATATGTTAGGTACTAAGTAAGGGTAAGATCTTTTTTAAAAAATATTAAGTGATACACTATCTTTTATATTTGAAGGTAATTTGTTATTATTATAGTTGGGTTCCCTCATACTCTATAGATTTCTTACCGTATTGGGTTCTGTTTAGAGGTAGTTCTATATTACTTCTATTTCTGGTATAATAATGATGTGTTTTATGTTTTGTGAGTGAATGTTAGTAAGTATTTTCTTTATTAGTATGCATGTATGGTATGTATACAGTTTATTTATATTGAAAAGTTTCGTTTTGCAGTAGATTTCTTTAGTAGGTGTTAAATAAATAGTAATTGTAATTAAATGTATTTTAATGAGTTTATTTTGTGTTACTTGTAATTCACGTAAGTTTGTAAGTATTAAATACTCTAATCGTGGTTTCACTAAGGTGTTGTACACTGAATCCCGCAGTTTAGATGGTACGAGTTTAGAAATAGTTCTCAGAGCTCCAGTTAATGAAATCAAGTGGATCTAAAAACATTAATTCACTTTCCATTTTTCGGTTTAAGTTATATTTAGCGACACATGCCTTGACTATGTTTAAAAAATTAGGAGATTTCGCATTTATCATATTAACTTGGTATTAGGTAGGTATTCTTTTTTGCAATTAATTTTAATTTCATAACAGACAAAACGTAATAAACCGACCGGATTTAAGAGATAACCTCATACAATAGCATTGTTGCACCATTGATGTGCAGACAAAGCGAGATGCCATTACAAGCTATTGTTTACTAAATCAGTTTTGCAAGTCGATAGTGTTCAATGTTAAACACAGGTATAATTTGCGTAGCTGTAAAGTATACGATTTTTTTTGTTCGGTGACCCTATTTTAATGTTTTCCAATTTATAATTTACCGCATCTAGAGTGGCTCAGGAGCAGTTCCTAGAGCAGGTAGTTACGTAATTAGACTGTGATGCTTATGGATTTTCTTTACGGGACAAAATACATCACACCATTAAATAAATTAACTTACTGCATCCGTCATCAGACGTACATACATTAAAAACGCATTAACATCATTGCTTGAACATACAATATTTTCCATTTACTAAGTATTAGGGTGACGGGCAACCGATGGATGAGAGCAGCTCATGACCGGCCAAGGTGGCGAAAATTGTGGAAGGCCTATGTTCAGCAGTGGACATCTTTAGGCTGATATGATGATGATGATGATGACTAAGTAATAGAGGAAATTTTTATTTTAGAAGGCATTTAATTAATGTTTTCTTATAACAATAAAACAAGTCCAAATAGCACTTCTGAGACTATAACAAAGATTTGTTTCTACTTGCATACTATACTTGCATTTTTAAAGTATTGCATGTTTATATTACATAAGAATGATAATTGTTATAATATCGATTTAGTATACAGAACACATGGTTTTACATTGGAATGTAGGTATTACAAAGTTGTTGGTCGTGTTTCTCTTTTGTTGCACATCTCATGGTTTTGTTGAACTAAATTGTGATGTAATATCGGTGTTACTGAGTGTATAAAGCGGTCAGGGTATGCGTGCGCCAGGCGCGTTCTACTTGCAACCTAATTAAATTAGAAACAATCGGCTCTGGTGCTGAGTCTACTGCGCCAATCCTAGTGCGGTGCCGCCCTCCTCGTGCGAGCGCCTAAGGTCATTGTTCTTCCCACACACAACTAATGTGTGATTAACTCACTGCAAAGTCATCAGACAATATTTTAAACGCATAGCATCATTCCTTGGCCATGTGTCATCATCATCTATACAAATACAATACAAAATACAAAAATACTTTATTTGTATTTGTATCATCTATCTATCTATACGTTTATATAAAGCGAAGGGTTTGTTTGTTTGTTTGTTTGAACGCTAATCTTTGAAACTACCAGTCGGATTTGAACAATCCATTTTGCGTATGTTAGCCCAGTTCTTGAGGAAGGTTATATGCTATATAAAATCACGCTACTGGCGCCGGGAGCAGAGCAGTAAGTAAAGCCACGGGTGAAATCGCGCCGCGGCAAGTTAGTACTATTTAAATTGGAAGAGTTTGTTTGTATGCGCTAATCTCTGGAACTACCAGTCGGATTTAAATTATTCTTTTTAGGTATGATAGGCCACTTTTTGAGAAAGGTTATAGGCTATGTAACATCACGCTACTGGCGACGGGAGCAGAGCAGTAAGCAGAAGCGGGTAAAACTGCGCCGCGAAAGCTAGTGTCTGATTGAATTCTAAATATTGATAAAAATTACGATTTCGAAAGGTTTACCTCATATCGGGTACTAATATTGTATATTATATTGAATAGGTACAGTCGTGATAAGGTTATGTTACATACTGCTACTGTCAGCCCAAATCATCCCACTCATCTTCCCATAACTTCCATTCTCCTCGATCCAGTGCAAGTGTGGACCACGATTTTATGTTAAATGTTACATGAATATTTGGTGGCTATGCATTTGTATCCTATGACATGTATTCATTCATATTCCACGTGTTTTATCCTCTCGGCCGCAAATGTAACCAGAGTTTGGTAACCAGTATCCTAAGAAACAACAACATGTGTATTATGTATGAATGAGTCACATTTCACCCGAGCGAAACCGGGTTTTCATAACATTTAATATCTAAGTAACTACTTATTAACTACTTTCGTCATTTTATTATTTTTGTATCCTACTCCGTATTTCTAACGCAGTAGTTGCCTAATCATGAGAAAAAAATAGACAAGTTAACTAGGTAGTTAGTACCAGTATTGTTATTTTCTTTTATTTGTAATGTAGGTAGATTTATATTCAAACGGGTGCAAGCAAACCGCAAAAACATCCGCATGAAGCCAGTGTTGTCATCAGTGACTTTCCGGCATCAGAGCGTAACCTCTGCAGCACAAATTGCAATATGATACAGAGGAGATTCTTTCTACAAAAGTCTCGCCGCACGTGAAAAAAACTGGTTCCAAGTAGATAAATGGCATTTATTGCGAGAGGTGGTCGGTGGTCGTGAAAGTTTTACCGAGCTTAGAAAACTG
Organism: Parascotia fuliginaria; assembly: GCA_963082885.1. Lineage (NCBI taxonomy): Eukaryota > Metazoa > Arthropoda > Insecta > Lepidoptera > Erebidae > Parascotia > Parascotia fuliginaria. The sequence goes on along the minus strand of OY720176.1, from coordinate 15,217,115 downwards.
GCTAGGTACCTACTTCATTTCTGACTGACATTAAGCTATAGATAAAATGATGATAATATCTTATATCGCAGATTTATGGCATTAAAAAAGTAACAAAAATTGATAGTAAAAATATTTGGTGAATTATTGCAATTTTAGGACGAATGTGTATTTATGATGTTCTACTCCTAGGTTATAAAATTAAATCCATTATGGAGAAACTAGGTTGACGAAAGGATTGTTCAGCAGAGATATTAGTATGAAGTAATGTCAGACTGGTATAATGAAGTTTACAAACAAAACTAAGTACCTAGTACAAATACCGAAGTAAAGCCAATGTGTATATTAGATGCTTTGTTAGATGTATGCAACTAATAGCCTATAACATCTCACTACCTCAGTTATGAACGATATAATAATTATAATTAGTCTCAAAATTATCGATGGTTCGTTAATTTGGAAAGTATAACGAATTACACAACGTCACTCACTTTACGAACTTAACATCATGTAAGGTACGTCAATGCTACAACAGGAACTAAAACAATTCTCTACTCGTAGTGTCGGTCAAAGCAAATAAAGTTTATATGCATGAGTCAGGGCTTCATCTTAAAGCGAGACAGCAAGGTTCCAGCGGTACATTACGTGCGGATATACAGGCCCCTTGCGGTGAAAACACACCATGAGAAGGTAAAAAGACGCAATCAGCGAGAGAAAAGCACACACAAACTAACACAGAGGCGTAAGCAACGCCTTAATGGAGTACTTAAAAATTCAGGACGTTACCGTCATAGCTATGACCTACTGAGCTTCCGAATGAAAATCTTGGCTCAAAACTACCTATTTCCTTCATACATAAAACTACTTGATATTTTTTAGCTTAAATGTATAAAAACAAGTGTTGGTACCTACTTACTTAGAAACTACACGTCGAAAGGACTTATAGTTAGATAGCAGGATGGGTAGACAAATCTACGGCATGCTATCTGAAACAAAAGAACAGCTTGAAACATCAACTTAATTACACGAAATAATACAAGTGCAACGAGGTCATCCATCTGCACAGTTACGATATCAATTGCCACAATTGTCAAGCGAAACCAAAATAATAGTGTCACAGACATAATATCATAGAACGACATGACGACAACTCATCATTAACAACCGTTGCGTAAATAAATATAAATTAGGAGTTTAGAAGCTTTTACCATTTACGGTTCGTAAAAAACGCGGGTAGTACGAGTATGATTTTAGAAAAAATCTAAGAGGTATTTGAGACTATAGAGAAAGTGTACGAGTCGATTTTTTTAAAAAGTTTAATTCAAATGATAAGAACATTTCATGACTTAAAAACAAAATCGCAAACAGTTTGTAGATAAGAGACTGCTGTTTAGTCAACGGAGGCCGCTCGATTTTATCCCGCGGTATGAAATGAACGTCAGTTAAGGCCCACCCAGATGAAGCTAAAGTAAAGACGGGTCACTAGTATCGCATCATCTGTCTGTGCATTCTGACTTCTACGTTTACTTTCTATAAAATATTATAAATCAATCGAAACACTCAATTCGACAAATTTCATATGACTTCAGAAAAGAAAGTTTCAAAACAACACAACAATACTTTGATTTTGGATTTATTCTAGAAGTTACTGTTAGATATCTTGCGTTTAAAAACAAGTTGTACAGATGAATAATTACTAGATATATGAATAGGTACTAAGGTACTTCGGTGCCCCAATCTTTTCAAGTATAGGTATTGAGTTACATGTCACCTATTTCGTTCGATAATTTAAAAAATGTAGACACATAAAACTATAATAATAACTGTGCGGATTCTAAACCAGAGGGTTTGATCAGCGCGGCAGTGCTATCGCTATACCGATAATATATCGTTATATAAAACGGACTGACTCACGGAGTAAAACCTCTATATCTTTAAATAGTATCAATAACAAATTTTGAGTTTTATTATTGAAACAACATCGTAATTACACATGTTAAAGTCCACTTCAAAGAAGACGTGGTGGACAGATAAACCTAGAATCTATTGATATCGTATAATATATACATCTAATAAAAAACTGTATCGAACTTAACACCTGAAGTTATTTGAAATGATTGTATCCAACAGAGTCAACTCACAGCGTGCATTAGTGACTCATTGAGGCAACGACCGGGTGGTACAGAATGGTTCATCATACAAAGACCAAGTAGGTAGATATGATTGAAATTTTGTTCTAATAAAATCAAATTCTTTTTATTTTTGCTTTTGTCTCTAGCAGGTAAATATTAACTAAATAATCTCTTATTTAGTTAATATTTACCTGCTAGAGATAAGAGAGCTAATGATTTTTTATTGTTTCGCTTGTCGTCAGATAATTTTCTTTGAAGATTTTATATGGATCTTTGTGTAGATTGTACAAGGAAAAGCGATACTTTTCTTGCAAGCACAACATACGTCATTTAATAGTTTCTAACTAACTGTCTGTATTATAAGAAGGCTCGTCGCTTAACTATTCGCCTTGGCCATACCCGGATACAACAAACAAAATTCTTTCACATTCAAGTTGGAATATCTAGCCAAAATTTAGATATAACTTACAAGTACATATTTAAACAATGTACAAAGCTACCAACGATGATATCAATGACACATTGAATGTGAATGTATTTTACACCGTATTATATACAGGTGAAGGTTTAGGACCGAAGGACATTATATTATAAGTACACGCCGACCGCATAAATAAGCCCATTCAAAGCTAATTAGAATGGCAGTCGTGTATGCGTCGTATTATAGTCAATACTTCAATAGTTCCAAGTCGACACTCAAGTATAGCAAATGCCGCATACGTATGCGTACAATCTCGGCACGTGTCATTATTATGAGTTTAGGAATCATTGTTAAAGAAATCATGATTTCCACAAGGAATTGTTATATACCTACGCCTTCGCTTACCACTGTACAATAATATGTCCGATAATTTCTCCGCGCTTTTCACCGCCCACCATAGTAAAGAATCGAGTATTTAATTCAGAATCTACTACTTGAAGATGCTATATTTGAAGTAGGTGAAAAAGTATTTAAACATCATTTATGTATTCATTGGCTGAATTATGAATGTACTATTGATGCTGTTTTGGACACTGTTGAATTATAATTCAGAATCGTGTCATAATATTATTATAGCAGTCCGAGATTGACTAAAAGTATTATTCATATACTGGTCTACATGCAATTCTACAAATCATTCAAAGACAACACAACGGCGCGCCGTTGTGTTGTCTTTGAATGATTTGTAGAATTCGTTCGGCGTTAAGTCTATTGCTAATTAGCGTTATTATCGCCAAATCGAACAGTTGGTAAAAGTTCAATAGTTCAAGAAAGTAGTTTTCTTCGACAGCATATCACATAACATCACGTGCCTTATTTAAACACAATGCTTGCACATAGCTTGGTTTATAGAGGTAGGTAGAATATGAGCTAACTAATTAGTATCTTGGTATTAAATGATTACAAGCAATAGTGAAGCCAAAGAAAAGCATTATCCAACGAAAATAAACTAATAATGGCATTATTTAAATTAGATACCACAGAACACAAATTTACTTATCAGCTTTTTAACAGTTGATCTTAATCATTTCATAATTTTTGTTCTGAAAACTTTAGAGCTGTGGAAACGTATGATATTTTTAAAACATTCGTCAAACAATGTCACATGTGAAAAATCTATGCAAAACAGTTTTTGATTCTTTTGGATAAAGAATCAAAAACTGTTTTGCATAGATTTTACACAATAATACAGCAATTAATTGCAAAACACCACTATTTGATTCTCTTTTCAAAATTCTTAAGCAAGAGAAAGTAGTCCAGCTTGACAGTAATGTAGTTTTTGCATAAATTGAACTTTATGCGCTAATGTTGTCTCTTGAATATGATTTGATATCTCTTTTGACAAAAAAGCTTTGACTTCCGTGAGTGTTAAATTCAAGTCAATGTACTTACAGTACCAAAACTTTAAATATAAACGACGTATCATGAGAAAATAATACCATGTCACAAAAATGTTATTAAATGGAATGGCAAATCATTAATGAATGCCAGAAAAAAAAAGGACCCAAAATGAAGCCCTGTGACACGCCCATCAGTAATCTAGTAAATCTACGTCTGTTTCAAAATATTGTATTATATCAGCGTCGGAAGGACGACATAGCCCATTAGTTACATTTAACTATATTCTAATAAAGGTAATAAACCTTACGTCGTCGTATAGTCAGTCAGTCAAACGAAAGATGGCATGATCAATTAATGAGGGTGTTTAGAAAAATTTTCGCCACCAGTTAGCGCCACTTTGGTAAAAGGTCTTACATTTTGACAGCGTTATCAAAACAAATATTTTTCTGTGTTCATTTCGGCAATTTTAATGTTTAATAACAAAATGGATAAATTAACGTGCATAAGGACAAAATAAAATAACTGAGGTTTTCTAAAATAGCGCCCACGAGGAGGAAGCACCAAGCACCGATGCGTCAGGTCTAGCTGACAAACACTTTTTGAAAGATAAGATAATCCCTGATGACAATGACAATTGAAGTGGCGCCAACTGGTGGCATAAATTGTCCTAAACTAGCTCATTGATCACCAAATGAAAGAAAGAAAGTTCCAACAAAATGACTAACAGCATCCCAATTTAAGACTACCACCACTAGATCACTCAATCGCCTGCATAAAATTTCTCTATACTTGAGCGAGACCTATGACCAGCAGTGAACAGATAAAATGTAAATTAACACAGTATATTATATTGCTTTAATAAGTGGGTAGCAAGTATTTTATTCAAGTGCAGCACTTGCTTGTACAATAACAATGGTGTTTATGTTTGGGCCTATTGTGTTAGACACATTCAAAGGTGTTTGAAAGATTAATGACAATGATCAAGAACATCTCTTTTATTTTGCCAGACATTAAAACATGCCTACTAGGCATACCATAGGCATACAAGAACAAGCATAACAATATTGCTCATCACCAAAAACTATCCTTTCAGGCCAAAAATAGACACAGGCCTCCATCAAGTATATCTACACTAATAATAAAACAAGAGAGTTTGTTTGTTTGAATGCATTTGGAACTACAAGTCGGATTTGAATAATTACGTTTGATAGCCCGTTTCTTGAGGAAGATTACAAGCATGATGTTATATTATTTACCTGTTAATGCAAACTACTTTATAGAGGATCAACATTTTTTTAAATGGCCTATATTGATGGGCAGAGACTTCTATCGCGAATCCAGTTTGATTAGCAAAATCACCCTCCTTACTTAAATTATTAATAGCTTCTGATTGTTTTGTCTGATAGGGAGTATCAATTATTTATTATATTAGGATATTAATTTATTACTCTATATAAACCTCTTTGCAATGCTTAGATAATGGTATTATTTGGAAACAAGCATGACGATTTTTTTTTTTTTCATTGCATGTTCCAATATTTTTTTTTTTTTCATTGCATGTTCCAATATTTAACAAGTGTCGAAAAATTACCTTTCTATAATTTTAGGCCGTTCGATGTGAATATGTAGCTATATTATTTAACACTATTAATATATCATTATTTTATTTAAATCGTCAAACTGTGTCCAATAATCGACACCTGTGTTAAAGATTGGAATTCTCATATAAATTATTGTGTCCAGTAATCTACAAAATATATATTGTTTGGGCGAATGGCAACTAAAAAATAATCTTTGACCAGGGCGTGTTGCCAGTGAAGACATGTGAATCAGAGGCGTGGTCCCTAATTATGGAAATTGTTGGAAAACTTAATGTCACTCACATGGCAATAGAGCGGGCTATGTTTGGCGTCTTCATGTGCGATTGTATAAAAATTTTAAAACCCACAGGGGAATCAAAGTAACTGATAAGCTTCCAGAGTTGCTTTAATGAAGTGGAAATGGGCAGGAGACATCTTCTTCTTCTTCTTTTCGCGGGCTCGTTTTCCGCATGTGGTCCCTTCGTAGTTGGGCCTTTTTGCGTGATGGTGTGGTTTGTGTACCCACTGCCCTGGGCAGGAGACATAACTTGCATAACTAATAGCTCTGACCTCATAAGGGTAGCAGGTAACCGAAGGAGTTGAGAGTGACTCCCGAACTTTCAAGGTGGCGAAATGTACTTTAGCTTTGCCATTATTTCCTTTTACGGACACATGGAATATGAGGAAAAGGGAGAAATAAGAGATGAGGTGCTAGCAAAAGCTCTTACTTATATTATTATCTTGGATGTAGCATCACAATGAGTGTATTCTAAAAGAACTCCACATGAAAGAACGACTGTGAATCCTTCGATTCCGTATACTAAAGTTCTTTGGGATGTGACAGGAGGATGAAGTGATTCTGTAGAGCGCCTAGTGGTGCAGGGCGAGTTGATGCCTGCAGATTCAGAGAACGCTCTCCTCTGCGTTGGACTGGTAAGATCAAGGCTCAAACCCAAGAACCTCTCAATGATTGAGCAAAAGAATCATCTTTGTGAGACGCAACCTTCTGACACAAATGGCCACGACTACTCTGTCATTCGAAAAGCCGCATTGAGCAATGGTGGTGATCAATTCTTATACCTACTTTATGTTGAGAAGAAGCCTTTCCTTGCAGTGGGGTAATAATGGGCTGGTATGATGATAATTTTTAAATGAACATTAAAATGTTCAATAATAAGAATTGTATCTTATATCTAGACCTACTGCATATACTCAAATGTATTAATTTCTAGGTTACTGGCAATCTTTGTGTTGGAAATATGCAAATTTGGTAGACGAGAACATGTAAAATACTAGATGATGATTATTGGACCATGTTGGTTACTAGGTGTTGCAAAATGGAATTCTGCCGTCGATTACCTACTAGACAAAAAGAAATATAATGTGCCATTTTTTTATCTAGTAGTATTACACTTATTTAAAATTTAAAATATACTGAAAACTCTGAAATTTAACTCAAAGTATCATAAAACATTATAAAGAAACCAAATATTTCAAAGAATGCTTCTGCGCTTGTCTTAAAGTGTCAATAATTGGGAATGTTACATTAAGTGTATTTACAGTTTATGAGAGTATGACAATTTAAAAACTTATATCAATTTTATTTATATAGTGCTTTACTTAAATAATCTTTCGCTAGAGGCTAATCATAAGTAAGCCAGTATTTTGTGAGCACTGAAAAACTAACTCACTGGTGATACTTTTTTGAAATGTTCATGTTGATGGCTAACAATATTGTAAATAAACATTGAATACAAAACTATATAGTATTTCTTTTCAAAAAAAGTTGTAGGCAACGTTGTATCTACACAAATTAATGTACCTAATAATTTGTAATTTTAACGCAGTTTATGGGTCACATTAATTATTTCGATCATCAGGATTTGTAATGTAATCATACAGATATTGTTACGTGATTAGCCTACCTGTGTCATGTCATGGCATTCCGCGGAAAACAGGTCCAAAACTATTTTACACTAATAATATTCTCACCAGTGGCAAAAATTTCAGTAACCATTAACAGCATTCACACTTTATTAGTATGATTCGTTAAATATCTAACGTACACGAAAACAAACACTATAAAACTTTATAATACCTAGTCCAACAACTTTTCAATGTACTGCGCGACACGATTAACATAGTAACTTGAAACACACAACACACTTTGAAACTTCAATAAAGTTAACAAATATCGAGAAAAAGTTTTTCAAACACACATAAACTCCAAATGTACTCCTCAGTCAGCAAGTTTATAATTGAAAGACGTCAGTAGCGATAAAAGACACGAAACACCAAAAATATTTTTTCACCGCACAATAAGTATCTACACCATTCAAGAGAACCAGGAATGACGCTGACTGACAGCATTCAGCAACCGTCCTCACAACACAAATTACAAAAGTCGTAGACCACAGATTAAATTCTCAGTATATAGTGTATAATCTATGGATTAAATAGAACAAGTTTCGTAAACGGAGAAAACTTGTATTGCCATGTATTGTTAAGGCACAGATAACAAATTAAAAACTCAACTTTAAAAAAGTTAGTTAGTGCTTACACATGAGAGTGACAAAGTCGCAATTTAGTATCATATTTTCGTGTATATCATGTAATCGGCGCTATATTTTAAAAATGTTTTCAGAACACTTTATAGAAATACGTGATAGCTGTATAAAAAGTAAGTAACCCTAATGCTTACAGTTATTTTACTATGCAAATAACGCCAGGAAAGTTTCCCTGTATATAAATAACATAATAATATATAAATACAACTGTAACCATAATGGTTACAGTTGTATTTTTTATTACTCGTCGAGTATTTCCCGAGAGACTACAACATGGAGTTCTACAAGAAAGGAGATAGAAGGTTTTTATCTGGGCCGGCAACGGGCTAGTGATGCTCCTGGTGTTGCAAGCGTCCATAGGTAGGCTACAGTAACTGCTTACCATCAGGCGAGCCGTATGCTTGTTTGTCAGCTTCGTCGTATAAAAAAAACTCACGTTATATACAGCTTTTACTAAAATTCTAAAAAGTGTCCTGAAAATATTTTTAAACTAAAGCTCCAATTTAATGAAAAAGATTGAAAACCACAAAAATATGACAATAAATTGTGACGTTCCCATTATGTGTAAACGCACTTGTTTACTTATTCCACTGACCTGTAATAATTATACAAGTGTACAATAGAGGTCAGTGACTTCTTTCTATAAATTTATTATTTATTTTAGAATACCTAGTGATACTTAAAAAATCTCTGTAGTCGATTATGCTTTTAGGGGTTTTAGTCGATTAAATGAGAAGGAACTCCTAATATTCGAATGAAGTGTAGGTGCTAGGTAACACTTGTTTTACTACAGCTGCTAGAGGCAAGCGGCAAATAAAATGGAGGACCGAACTCACTTTCCTATTCCCATTGGTGGAGCGAAGAACTTTAAGACGTTTTATCATTTATGTATACCTATTCTATTTATATAAGTACATATATACAAAATCCAATAGTATCATAACAGCATGATAATTTCCATTGATAAATTAATTTTAGAATTCCTGGCACATTGTTTCTTTATATTTTATTTAGTTTGTTTAATGTAAGCACCTGGAGCAAAATAAGGACAAATCGAATTCATAGATTTATTTATATTTTGTTCTAAACTTGTACATTCACGCACATACACACAATAAATGTCAATAAAAACAAGTATCAAGTCTGCCAAATAAAAAAAGAACTGGTAAATACAAAATGGCACTACCCATACCACTACATGATTCAAGATAAGTGTAACAGTACTAAACCAAAAACAATTTACCATTCATGATTTCGATAACACATTTTCACTTAATAGCTGTCAATCCCAAGTATTTTGAAAATACAATCAATGGGAAAATAAGATTATTTCAAAGTGAACTTAATATTTATTATTATATAAAATAATACTTGACTTAAAAGTCAAAATAAATCTAAAAAATTGTATGAATTATATAATTCAGGAGATTACAAAATACCTATTTGAATAAACTCTACAAAAAGGGATCTTAATCTTACAAATTAAATCTTATAGTTGTACGTTTCTAGGGAGAGCTAAGTCATCCCAAATTTATTCAAGTGAGATTAATTTCCTAAATATTCCAAGTAAATGCACATGAATCACACAAAATACATCTTAAGCAACTATTACATCTGAAATAATCTTTTAACTTCTCACATGATTAAAATTTGGGTAGACAATCTCAGATGAGAATTTTGTATTGTCAAGATAACTCTGCATGAATTATGATAAAAGTGATTACCTAATTTATTGCAAAGATCTACAACAAAATGTATGCATTGCAATAACAGACAAAGTTATTGTGACAAACAAATTACACTAAGAGTGATTGTTATGTGATTATGTCGGAAACAAAACACATTTTACTGCTCCTCAGATCCTTCATCCTCATCATCTTCATCCTGTTCCTCTTCAGTAGAAGCAGCATCTTTTTTAGGTGGAGCAGTGTCTTTGCGCGGTCTACCACGTCCTCTTCCTTCAACAGGTGCACTCTGAGAATATAATATGAAACTTCAATTGATTGGGCAAGAAATTATAACAATGGATAATGAATAAGAAGGAAGACTAACCTTTCCTTTTGCAGCTGACTTTTTCTTAGAGCCTTTAGGCCTGCCTCGACCTCTTTTCGCTACCGGTGCCTGCTCATCATCAGACGATTTTGCAGATTCTTTAGTTCTTGTAGGTGCTGGAGGTCTTCCTCTTTTCTTGGTATCGCCTTTGACCTCCTGGTATTACAAAACACATTACAGTACTAGAAGTGCAGAAAATCTCACATGGAGAAATATAGAAACGGTATCAAAATAGATAAAACTAACAGGTTGTGTTCCATTGGCTTTCGGTCGGCCGCGTCCTTTCTTCTCAACAGCCGTGGAACCATCATCAGACATCGTCGTTAAATTAATAAGCTGCTAGGCAATAAAATCTGAAATAAAAATTTAAAAAAATATTATCACAACATGTACCAGACTACCATAGTTAATTCCGTCAGGATTTTAAAGTGACGCCAAATTTTGTACTTAGTGCAAATTAGAGATGAATGGTTGAAAATAACCAAGAGATGTTACTAACATTTTAAAAATATTAGACAATGTAACGTAAACATACCGTAATTTATAGAAACAAAACAAACAAGTTTATTCAGAAAACTATAAAGTAATAATACCTACCTATAAATTAATCAACATACATTCATAAGCCCTCAAATGGATTTATATTTTTATCACTTTCGATTTGAGGGGCTTAGTAATGTACTTACCTACCTATTAATGTTATTAAAAAAACGATAAAATAAATTCAATATAAACAAATTGAACGCGAAAATGCTTTATTGCACAGTGTAATAAATGAAATTACTGTGAACGAAGTCATTGTGAATACCAAGCCACTGTAATAATGGAGTCTGCTTACATTAACTAAACAAGAAAGGATTTTTATGAAACTACAACGAATAAAACCTTCTAAATTTAAATAAACACAACAGAGAATGTAAGATTTTGGAATTTTTGTACTGAATTATGAATTTAAGTGTCATTTAAAATAAAAATACTCACAGAATTGTTTACAGCAAACGGTAGCGCGATGAGCCAAAGAGAATTTATGGCGGGCAGCGAACCGGTGTTTGTTTGGCTGGCGTCTGTGTAGAGGGCGCTGTTGTAGCTTTAAAGAAAAATAAAAGTAAAACGAACAGATAGTAATTTAAACGTTATTGCAACGACAATGAAAGGATAACTAAACAACCAACTATAATTTTTAATTGCTCTATCAAAGAGTAGGTCCAATAATTTCTAATAATAAATTCATATAAATTAAAATTCTCGCCAGGAAACCATCAATTCACAGCTAAACATTTTATTTTCGCTATTAGTCGATTTCAAATATCACTAAATTCCAACCGTATTTTTATACTGTGGGTTTCTCGAGGAAAGGTATGGTATTTATGGCACACCAACATAATTTATTATCATTTAAAGGAGCCGAGCAATAACGATAGTAAACCAGGCGAGCAACGAGCATCAACATTTAGTACCGACCGATGAAAGTACTCTTTGGCTCTGTGGACGGATGCGAAGCGAGGCGGGAGCACTTTTATACCTAAGAGAACGCGATCAATGCTCAATTGCTCATGCCACACGAGATACAAGCGATCTCTTCTCTTCCAGACCACAGAGTACATTATTAATATACTGTTCCAGACTACATATGCATATTGCATGTTCTTGAGGCAAACGTTAGCAGTTTACGTACATTATGTACTTATAAATAATTATATACTTTTATAATTTTAGTACATTCATACATATACAAAGGCTTCGTCCTGTGACGATTGACTGACAGACAACGCACACGCTAAACCGCTGGTCCTGGTCGTAGCGACCACGTAGCGACTTAAAAAAAAGTTGTGTTTTGTTTACCTTATTTTGTAGAGGTGTACTAAGGGTATTTAAAATTCAATCTCTTAGTGTGTAAAATGGGATGAAAATTATTGTATGTATGAAACTTCTTTTTAATCTATAGTTTAAAAATTTTGTTTTTAGAAGAGTGAAATCGAGGATGAAACGTTGCATGGAAAGATCCGTGTTTTTAAGTTAACGTTGTGCAAATTCGTATCGCCTCGGCTTACTGCAAGAAGTCATTAAGCGACAAATTCTCTATTCTGAGAAAACGCGATTTTAGTTCAAATTAGTTAGTGGTTTATCCTAAATTAAAATTACTGAATAACTGGTAATAAAAAATTAAATGTTTTCGATTACCATATTAGGTAGGTAAGTAAATTAATATTAGTAACAAAAATAAACGTTAATGATAAATTGATATTGTAAGTCTGTTCGGTATAGGAATTATTTACTTCTCAAATTGTAATTAAAGCAATGAAACTCTACATAAACGTTTATTAAAAAAAAGTATAAACCGTAATAAAATACCTAAACAAAATAGTTCTAGCCATTTAAAATACAAATTAAATTCTTCATACATACATAACTTCACGCCTGTCTCCCATTAATGGGCTGATCAGAGACTATAGAATGCCATTTGCTGCGATCCAAACATACCTTTTTGCCTCTTCAACATTTATTAATCTTTTCATACACACACGTCGGTTACGGGTGCTTGTACCTAATTGTGCTCTTTGTCCACACATCATCTATTTGGTCCACGTATGTTCGTCTAGGACGACCCTCACCAACTTTTCCATTCATTTTCGCTCCATGTATCTCTTTCGTTAGCCTACTTCCGTCAATCCTTTCAACATGCCTAAACCACCTTAACATTCTCCTTTCAATTTTAGTCGCTATATCATCGTTCAATACACATTTTTCTCTTAACGTGCTATTCCTTATTCTATTTAAGAGCGTAATTCCACACATGTTTCTCAGTGCTCTCATGTCTACTGCATTTATTTTGCTTTCATACTTTTTCTGCCATACTCAAGATTCACTACCATGAGTGACCTATATGAATAAATATATTTTCATTTCATTTCAGTGTCGGCGCTAATACTGCTTGTACTATGGCTAGGCAAGCTCTGTTGGGTATTATTTAAAACTTTTATCTCTTGTAAACATTGAACCTAAATAAACAAACTCTTTCACTTGCTCCACTTTTTCATTTGCAACCATTATCTTTTTCATCTGGCAGTCAGTCATAGTTTTATCCTTCTCGATTACCATCTCTTTAGTTTTATTAACATTCACTTTTATGCTCTTTCGTTCCAATGTATTATTCATGACAGTCACAATTAGCGAGTGTTCCAATGGTTTCAAGAGACTGCAGGCTACATCCTGAGGTGAGGATCAGATCAGGACGGCGCTTCACATCTGAGAGAGATGATCGCTTTATTGTGATGACGTCTTTGTTCCAATTAACAATACCGTTTCTGCAATGCTGTTGAGCTCGTAGAACCGCAGTGAGCACATTTAGGATTAGAAGAAGGCTGCGAGAAAGGAATATAGCGGCCCGAAGACCAGTCAAGGCCACCGAAATTAACGCCACATCATCGTAGAAAACGATTACAGTTCGCTTGACAACATCTCTACTGGGATCTCTAACAATGCAGGATCGTACTCTTCTCGGGTGAGACGAGAGTATGTTTCTTAGTTAACGATAGGCGAAGGAGAGTCTACAGAAGACAAAACGAACGGTTTGCTGTAGCGTGCTTGAAGCAGGCAGTGGAATATAGAGGAGGATCAATGTTCTGGGTAGGCATTTCAATCGATAGCAAGACGGTACTTGTTTGCGTATCCCGAACTGGAGGGGCTCATAGAGAGAGATCGCTGACCGCTCATCGGTACATAACCGAAGTGCTGGACATGCAAGTAGTCCCATTTGCAGGATATATTGGCGATGGGTTCACAATAATGCACGACAACTTCGCTGCCAGACCGCATTAATTGTGCAGGATTACCTCCAAGAGGTTTGAATTCCAGTTTTACTGTGACCAGCGGGAAGTCCAGACCTGAACCTAATAGAGAAATCTGGGATGAGCTAAAGTGTCAAGTACGGTTACGTGATCCTGCCCCAGCAACTCTTCAAGACCTTCATGATGCTGTTATTGAAGAATGGAATAACATTTCTCAAGAAAGTGATGTGCGCCTGATTAGGTCCATGAGAGAACGAATAGAAGCTGTAATTAGAGCAAGGGAGAGTTGCACTAGGTTTTATAGAGCCTCTAATATTGTTTTCTTTTTTTATTTTATAATATATTGTCTGTTTATGTTTGAATATTTTTTTCGTAATAAAGATCAATTTGAGAAAATTGATATATATTAGGAAAAAAATAATCAAACTTACCTTTTTTTTATACTGCTGTAATTAGATGCATATTTCTGTACTTTGTGATTATCTATCTATATCTATACATATAATAAAAATGTAACCGGTCGCTGTCTGTACATGGAAGATATATGAGAAAAAATATTATTGGGACCTTTATCAACGCAAATAGAACCCAAAACATGATTGTTCCAATTTTTTCTGTTTGTCTGTTTGTCTGTGCGTTTGTTCACGCTAATCTCAAAAACGGCTTATCCGATTTAAATATGGTTTTCACTGATACATTGTGGTAAGCTTCACTTAACATTTAGTGTTTGTTTCATGTCAATCGGTTCATAAATAAAAAAGTTATGCCAATTTAAATAATCACGTCATACATGTGGTATGTATTTAGCGTAGGTTAGTGTGTTTTTAAGTTAGGTTAACACGTCTTATTTCTTTATTAAAATGTAAATACTTTATCAGTTAAAATGTAAATAAAAGTTAGATTTATATTTTCCTGGGCTTATTTTATTTTTATTTTTTGTGATAAAAACATGTTTGTTAACACGTCTCATTACGGAATAGGTGGAATTAAATGAATTACGAAATAGTAGTAGTCGATTTACGCTGTTTTCAGCATGAATGGGGCGGATCGACCAGGGAGGTACTACCCTCTCATAGAAGATCGTTGTAAGAGTAATAGTATCCATATTATTGCGTTTCGTTCGGTAAGTGCTAGAGCCGGAGGCCCAACTGATGCAGAGATGACAATCCTCGCAGCATGTGTGGGACCAGCTGAGTATCCGTGGAGTCATTGTGTGGGTGGTGTGGGTCAACCCGCCGGCCAGGGAGACCCGTATAAACGGTGGTGCCGCTGGCCGCCCGCGGCATTGTACAGAGGCCCAATTAGACCTAACCGTAGTATTACGGTCTACTACCGTAATACTACGGTTAGGTCTAATTGGGCCAGCTAACCAGCTTGGATCTACATCCAAGCTGGTTTCAGCATGAGTGGGCCGGATCATGCGGGGAAGTACTACCCTCTCATAGAAGATCGACGTAAGAATAGTAGTATTCGTACTACTGCGTTTCGTTCGTTGAGTGAGAGTGCCGGGAGCATAATCCCGGGGTGGTTCGTCGTGCAGGTTGGTGACCGGATAGTGGGACCCGGCGACCATTTTCGAGAGGGTACGGGGGCCGTTTGCGAGTAGTCCGTATCATCGGAAGCCCGGAGGCCATTTGAGCCTTTACAGCTGCGAAGAGACATCGCCTCCTCAATGGCCGTCTTCTATCGCCTTTACCTCGGAGATCAAAGGCCAACATACCAGTAGTGTGGCCTTTGGAATGGTGTCCACCACTTTTGGATTCCACTGACTGCTTACCATCAGGCACAGTAGAGTCACTTTGGCAGGCTAATATATTTAAAAAAACCTTATATTAGCGTTTTTATTCCTTGGATTCCTCTCATTCCAAACAATTTCCCGTTTAGTTTTAAACGAGTTCAGTTTCCAGTGAACCTATGTTTCGCGATGACAATTAATTAAGCCTAAGGTCAGACACTAAATGTTGTGAGTGTGGATCTAAATATTAGCTGTTTTTCGCATGGTCAGCTTTATGTAGATTTGTCACGTGTAAGTAATCCTAGCAGCCTATATGGCTTTGATCAACGATGGCTATACGTCTAATATCGTATATAGAGAAGCATTTACTGTAAAGATTTTTCTTATTCACCTAAACGAAGATGTTGATAATTCAAAACAAACCAAAAGATATATCCAAAAAATGCTGCCTAAAATCACTATTCCACGCGGACGAAGTCGCGGGCACAGCTAGTTATACTTAATATCCTTTCAAATAAATAACTAGCATTAAACACCCTTACAGAAGATTGACCACTACTTAAATAAACCGAATTAAACTATTTTTGCCAAAGATGTGATTTTTTTGACGCCGATTTTTATCGATATTATTTTAATTAAATTATATGATTGACAAATAAAAAATATAAAGATAAAGCATTGAACGATTTTAGAAAAATCTTAATTACTTAGGTATACTATTTGTATGAAATTAATTTCGATAAAAATCATCAAGATTACTTATTTGTGCAAAGTGCTAACTAAATGCAAATAATAAATTTTATCGAAACCTAGTTAAGTATTAGTTATTTATGGTACCTACTTATGTTTTGATAAAGTTAATTACATGATGAAAATGAGTTCTTTGTAATGTTTTATGCTGTTGTAACTATCTGTTTGATGGAATAATTACAATCGAACACATTTTGATGATCTAGCAACTTAATACGGTCGCCTCGAGTGCGCGGCGACTTCAGTGGTGCATAGTCGGACAGCAAACCAGGTGCATTCATTATCGTTAGCATTGCACATATCATTCATCTATTAGCACATACATATTATTAATCCATCGCAACGTAGGAAACATATCCTACACTTTCCATTTAATGAAAATAACTTTCGAAGGTTAGTGATTCTTTGTGAATTCCTGAATTCCGACATCTGACAAAGCCTAGATTAGTGTATTTTTGCATTAAGTAGAATGTGTAAAAATGAGTCCATTACAGATAAAACGCATTTTGTGATTTTTTGCAGTTTTTTTTAGTACCTGCAGTTAACCGATGATTGGGGTTGTTGGTTAAAAATGTCTAAAATCTAGGGGATGAAATATTAATTAGACAGTTCTTTGATTTTAAAGTTTTAGTTAAGAAAAATATATTTCGATGCTTTAACCATAATGTAAAATGCTGTTCTAAATATTACTGGATGGGTGGCTTTATGGATGTTATAAGGATAAAACATTGTATGGAAAATCTTTTTTTTAAGTTAGGTAAGTTTTTAACCTGTATATTTTTTGACGAGGGATATCTTTAGGGAGATGAAATGGGGAATTGCATTAATAAGAAATAGTATGGAAAACTATATAATAATATATATTATGAATGTGAATAAAATGTCTATTAAAAATAATATCCACTCTATCGAAGCCATGGACAAAAGCTAGTTATTTAATAAAAAATATTATTTAGAAACGCGTAAAGTTATTAAACTGAAATTAATCACTTGATGACTTTTTATATTTATAATAGTTCCTTTATTAAGTATAAAATATATAAATATATATACTTATAAGTATAAAACTATAGATACCAATAAAATCATTCTATTCATATTTCGTATGGTTGTCGAACTGCCAACAGAAGTAGATACTCAACAGAACAGTTTCGAACAGAAGTAGCTGACGACTACGAGAATTATTTGCAATCATGTTCCATTGACGTTTGGTCTGAACAATGCCTTTGGGAGAGGCATATGTCCGCATGTGAATGTCTTCGGGCTGATGAGATATAACTACATAAGTAGGTATATCATTTCTCGAAAACGTAATAATTTTATATAGCAATACTTGTTAATAAACTAAATATATATACAACAACTTCTTTAGCCATAGTAGGTACTTCCCCTAATAGAACTGGCAGTACCTACCTAGCCCGTAAAGACGGTGCTATCTTAAACACGAGAAGGTTGCAGATTCTAAACCAAGCAAATGTTTTCCTGTTAGAGAAGAGGTAAGTAATTTGGTATTCACCCTGCAGTAAAAAAAATTAGTTCTATAAATAATAATAATAATACCAGCCTTTTTAACTGTCCCACTGCAGGGCAAAGGCCTCTTATCATACAGAGAAGGCATGATCACCACGCTTGCTCAAGGCGGCTTCGCAATTTCAGACTTTTAAGCCCAGGTTTCTTCACGATGTTTTTCTTCACCGGCAGTCAAAAATGACTAAGATAAACTTAGAAAGTACATATAATTTTGAAAAATCACGTTGGTACTTGCCCGGATACGAACCCACTAACTCGTGTTTACAAACCAGATGCCTTATCCACCGGGCCATCGACTAGTATTAGATATATCTATTAATAAATGGTCTTCCCCTGTGCATTGCCAAAAATCTCCAATTATACGACCTACAGCGTTCACAGTGGGTACGTCTAGAGAGGAGAGATACGATACGCTTCGTCGTCATAGAGTAACTAAATCTAAAATAATAATAACAAGAGAAAGATTACATTTTTATATGTTTGTTTGTATGTTTATGGAGGGAGGCCATATGGACACTATGAATTAAAACCCAACTTATTTTATAAAATTATTATGATAACTCAGGGGATTGGCATAGCACCTTTCATTACAATTATAGATGAAATTTAAAATAATGAAGATGATATGACTAAATCATAAAAAAATCTAAACTAATATTATCAAGAGAAATAAGAGAAGTATACTGACAGTTAACTATCCATGTTCATCACTGTAGTAAGTAAGTAGGTTGGTTTTAGCAGAATAACAGCGTTAAGTACCTGTTGTATGAAGAGGTAGCAAGAAGCTGAGCTAAGACCATTTTGGTCTCTCACCTAATTTTAGTTGACGGTTTTTTATTGTTTTGAGACCAAAATAAATTTATTCTCTTTTCTTTCTTTCTTTCTAGAAAAGACTACATTTTTGTATGTTCGTTTGTTTGTATGTTTGTTGCAATTAACTCAAAATCTTCGTAACTGATTTAAAAAAAATCTCTAGAAAGCTATAAATAAGATGGGTAACATAGGCTATATTTTATTAAGTTTAACATTTTTTAGTCATTTTAAGAATTTCAATACTATGAGCGCCTTTGTAAACCTGAATGATGCAATACGACACTAATGCAATTATATTTCGTAGGTGTTTTTTGGATGACCGAATGAAACTTTTGATGCCGAAGCGAAGCGAGGGCGAATGTCTTTAGTAAATATAATAATCTATCTGTGCAACGGTAAGATGACAGATGACAGTCATGGAGGTAAAGCCTAGTTTGCACCGTGCTAGTATTTTAATAAAGCGAGTAATTTAGTATCTCAAATATTCGCTTCTGTGCTAAAATGCTTTTGCCTAGTTCGCACAATGCTAGTTCAGTTTAGTACCGGGTAATTTAGTAACTAAGATAATATTCGCTTCTGTGCTAAAATCGTTTGTACTTTGCCTTAGTAAGTACAGTTCACAAGTGAGTTTTGTTTTTTATGACGAACAGTCTACAACTAAAATTTGTTTTGCCGATGAACCAGTGAGCACGGACGATTGGTGGTAGATGCTACTCGACTAAAAAAATACAATAAATCGAATCGACTTGATTTAAATACTTATTAATTAGTATTAATAATTACCTACTCGATTGAATTATTATTGGTGTTCAGGCACATTTAGCTACTAAATTACTCTCTAAACTAAGTCTCTAAAATGTACTCTGTGACTAAAATGTGTGGAGGCATATGTGACAGTGAGAATTCTTCTTCTCCTTTTTTCTTGGCAACAGAGCCGATGATTGTGTCAGCTATTTCTGCCAGCGTCAAGTGTAGAATAATATTCTTGTTGATGATATTAATGGTATATTACAATGATAAAATAGAAAAAATGTAGATGAAATTAAATGACAATCATCTTCCGTGAAAACAAAAGATCTTTGCTATCGACAGTGAGAATTGACAGACGTAAGAAATCCTACACGGAAGACTAGGCAGCGCGTGCCATTTGGGCAAATAAAAAAAAAAATGAGAATTGACATTGTCAGTTCAGTCAGTATCAAATCAAATGTCAAATGTCACATCACATTACTCACAACATCAACAATTTCTGTACAGATTTCTAGATTTTTTAATAAAATAAGTATTTCTAGGTCATTTAATTTCATGCACATTTTTTTTATTTTATCATTGTAGTATACCATTAATATCATCAACAAGAATATTATTCTACACTTGACGCTGGCAGAAATAGCTGAGTTAGCTGACACAATCGTCGGTTCTATTGCCAAAAAAAGGAGAAGAAGAAATATTTACTACATGTTATTGTTATTATAATAGCAGGTTCCTAATATTTTCTTTTTATAGGTGATCGTAACTTTATTAGTGCATAATAATATTTTTAGATTTGATTTAAACGAGAAATGGTGAAATACTACAATATACAACAATGCGTACTTGTACTGTAAGGACTAACCGGCTATTACTAATTAATTTGGATAATACCTGACGTCGTTGTTTGAAGGGTATTATCAAAATTTTGGTTTTATTTACAGATATAAAATATGCACTGATGCAATGGAAAAACCAGTAGAGCCAAAAAAAGAAGATTGCTGCGAGAGTGGTTGTAATCCTTGTATATTTGATATTTATGAGAAACAATTAAAGCTGTATGAAAATCATCTAGAAAATGAAGTTAATTTTAATGATTATCAACAGAATGGCATAGCACAATTAGAATACACTAAATTTATTGTTATAAAAAATGTAAATTTATGCAAGTCACATAACCTTATTTTGTTTAAAAGGTCTAAAATGGATGGAAAGAAAGTTTGGTGGAAACCTGGTGATCATCTTCTATTCAAATATATTTCAAATGGCATATCATGTACTCGAGCATACACACCTATCATCTTAAGAAATGTATCTAAAAATGACTATGATTTTGCCATAGTCATAAAAAAGTATGAGAATGGTCTTGTTTCCACTTATTTATATAGTCTGAGTGAAGGTTGTGCAACTTTATGGAGGGGGCCATATGGACACTATGAATTGAAACCCAACTTATATAATAGAATTATTATGATAACTCAGGGGACTGGCATAGTACCTTTCATTACAATTATAGATACAATTTTAAATAATGAAGATGATATGACTAGAATAATAGTATTGTATTGTTGCAAATTTGAAGACACAATTTTATTTAGAGATGAATTGTATGAATATAAATCATATTGGAATTTTCAATATGAAATTTATTTAAGCAATACATTGACTAAAGCTAAAATAAGATATAAGGAGCCTATAAAAGAATGTAAACTAAGTAGTGAAAACTTGTGTAATTACCAGCCATTTACAAGTAAAGACCAATTTTTAATATGTGGCTCCCAACAGTTTAATGAGCATTTTGATAAGTTAATAAGAACACATAAAAAAATAGAAAATATAGTATTGTTTTAGAAAAGTTTGTAGTTTTATTTAATGTGTATTAAAATAATGATAATGTCCGTAGTGTAATTTGTTGCAAGGGACAAGCGTCTACGCGTTATGAGTGGCAACGTCGCAATAATAATTTATTGTCATATTTCGTGGTTTTTAATTTTTAACATTTAATCGGAGCTTAAATATAATTATGTTTTGTCTGTATGCTAGAATTAGGTGAAAGCTGTATAAAAAGTAAGAAATCATTACGTTTACAGTTATTTATAAATGCAAATAATTCATTTGAAATTTATGATGCGTTATTTTCATAGTAAAACTAGCTGCGCCCTGCGGCTTTGCCCGCGCGAAAATTGCTATGTGTTTAATTAATGTAACTCGGGAATCGGAGCGATTTTCGGGATAAAAAGTAGCCTATGTCCCGAAACCCTTATCTATCTACATACCAATTTTCATTGAAATCGGTTTAGCGGTTTAAATTTAATATGGTGGTTAAGTATTCTTGAACTTTCTAAATCGCCGCGTAATTTTCTTAGTTTTTCTTTCATAAGAACCTTCTCCTGACAATAACAAACACAACAAAACGAAAGAATTAACAAAATTGATTTAGCCGTTCACGCGTGATGCCATGACCAAGGGAAATAGGGATTCATTTTTATATATTATATATTAGATAACATTTTGGTAACATTATAAAAAGTAAGTAATCATATTTAAGCATTATGTGCGGATATAACGCACGATTTGTTATCCATATGTTTCTCTGACTAATACACGACACGGCTACACGGCTGTGGTCTACTGTCTGTCTAGTAGTGTCTAGAGTTAGACACACACCATACTCTTGTCTCTTACCATGGGTGTCGCACGGGGGCGTTAAAAGTGAGATAAGCTCCTGGTGCCAAGCATGGTGACTATTGGCAGTAGCACATGTCTATTAATTCAGTTCCGCATTTTTTTTATTATGATGTGGTACTCCTACAATTATGTTTTTAATTATAATAATTGAAGTGCCTGTGAAAAGGGTTATAGCAAAGTAGAGTTAAGTAGACCGTTGAATGTTGAAGTGTTCCTGAGAGCTGAAATAAAACTAGATGGCGCTATAATTTTTGTAACTACTTATTTTATGATCTGGACTGGATTTTTGGTTACTCACTCGTTACTCAAATATAAATTTTGAATATTACTTGATATGCAAAAGCCATAAATGTATTTAGCAAAAATATAAGAATTATTTTTTTTATTTATTTTGTAATAGGGTTAAATATGGTAACACCGCTGTGAGTGAGTTCGGTACGGTATGGATTTTTTCGCGCCGGCGCGAAACGTGTTTGCTTCTAACTTATTTTTTAACGTTTCAATAATTTTTAATGAGATATGTTTGTTGCACAATTTTATAGTTAATATTATGTAAATAAAGCTCTGCTTTTATTTTGACCAAGAATATGTTTGACACGTAATTATAGTAAAAGTTTAAATCCCAAAAATAATCAGTCTAAGAATGTTCGTAGTATAGAATAAAGTGCTAAAAAATACTGTGGTTCGATTTTACAAAAATAAAGCAAAATGGGTTCTATAGTGTTGAAAAGTTTATCTATCCTTTTAGGAGTATTTTTTATTTTTGTTGGGATCACAAAGTTAACTCCTTTTATTTCCAAGGAACTGCACAAAGATTTGGTAAGATTTTTTATTTATTTATTAGTTAACCAGCAGATGTAGAATAAAAGGTCGCTAGGTGCATTTAGATTTTTGTGGCACAGCGATGTGGCTTGCTATTTTGGTATTTGGCCTGCCGCCTAATACCATCTCTGAGACGTCTCGTTGCGACAGCGTGACTCGATCGCGGATAGATTTCCCTTGCGCTATCAAATCAATTATTTTCTTGATGCTTACATAGGTACCTACATAATATTTAATAAACCACTGTCGGCGCCGCGCCGGACCATTTGTACCATAATTGGCATTAATTTGGTAATTTATCTCACTAGTTAGGTAGTAGTACCATTGATGGTACTACGGCTATGTTTATTTCGTCTGGATTTCACATTAAACGGGGTACTAAATCAAAATGTTGTTTTGAATAAATTAATAAAATTACTTGTAAAATAAACGACAGAAATAGATGTTTATTTATCATGTGTTAATTATTGTTTTTCAGACTAGTTTATTGAAATTTTTGTGATACCTACATAGCTACGTAATTAAATAAATAAATCATTATAACTAGTATGTCTAATATACATAGGTATATTGCTTGCTTTCATTCAGCCGTGAACTTGAATGTACCTAGGCTAGCACTGAAATAAAGTTACGGTCAGCACTTTATTGGCATTTCTAGAAATGAGGTCACAGCCACATAATTACACGTCTGATTCTAAATTGTTTGATGTGCATTGCGGTAATAACGATATAAATTTTGAGGAGATGAGTATTCGTGAGTAGTCTGTATTTCGGATAAAAACAATGTATTTATTAATGGCTATATTTATTTCTCCCTTCCTAATTTTTGAATAGATTTAAGAGTAATGTAAATTAGTTAATCAAATAGGTAATTGTTAGTTTTTTAGAAAACGGCATTTTGATTATCAAATCACATTTTTGGATATTGGGGAAAATACAAAATATGTCTGGTAATTCCGAAGTAGTATAAAATATGATCATATTAGCTTTATTACACATGGACCGATATGGTATCTATTTATTTTCACTAGCTGCGCGGGCTGCGCCCCACGGTTTCGTCCGCGCTTTTATTATGTTTTGTATCTCTCGGAAACCATACCAATTTCGGGATAAAAGTAGCCTATGTCCGTCTCCGGCATTAAATCTATGTAGGGGTACCTGATGTACTTAGTGTAGTTTTTTAGATATTTATTTTTTATATTTTTGACGTATTGTACACAAGTCGTATTTGCATATTATACAAGTTCAATTATTTGAGTAACAAATACATAGATAATATTACCGTGCCAATACTAAATTATTAGAAATGTGACATACAAAATATGAAATAGACATTTGAAATGTCTATTTCATATTTACATGTTTAAGACCTTAAAAAAAAAGGTAAATATGGCAAAGGAAAACACCTCCTATGTAGGTACCTCGGCCAGTACCCAGTGCCACCTAGGACACATTGAAATTTGGGGTTAAAACAGGACACTATTTACTTTTTGCTACCACTCGGTCTAGTGAAATATTAGAATCACAAATCCTCAACAAAATCAACTTAGCATTCATAATACGAGTATTTTTTTGATATATTTAAAACTAAATCTTGAAACAAAAACATGTTACCTTTTATTTACTGTTTTCTCACATGGCAGTATTTAAGACTAGTAGATACAAAACATAGGTTCATTTAAATATAAGGTACTTTAGTAATTTTTAAAAATTACTATGTCACCTGTTATAGAACAACCTGGCCAAGGCACAACTGATTGACAGTGGCTGAGGTACAACACTACTACTTTGTTGTAGAAGAAAAAGATGGTACTTACATTTCAATTATTTTGAGGTAGCACATAATATATCTCCTCGTAACTAATTATATTTTAAAACTCGTTAAGTCCAAGAACTGATTGCATATAAAAGTTAAATGACTATTACAAAACATATAAAACTATCGAAACTATCAGACTTTAAAGTACCTAAATTAAAAATATTTACATGTTTCGGTGAAAACGTTTTCACTTCGATAACACCAAACACCGGCTTAAGGGCGTTAAGCGACTAAATTCACATTAGGTAGTCAACAGTGATGTACCTACTACAGACAACAGAATTTTATAACGAGCCAAGTGGCCGAGGTACACATTACACATAGTGCCAAGGTTCAACAGGTTCTCCTACATTCTAATTTTCATCGAAATCGGTTTAGCCGTTTAGGCGCTGAGTTTCGCATTTATAATATTAATAGGATTTGTAACTGCCCCTTACCATATTGACATTGATTGGTAGTTGTATAACATTGAGAACTTATAAGTCGAGGCCTACCTCGACTTGTAAGTTGATACACGGAGCCTTTTCCGTGGCAGTGCATCGCATGTTTCTAACTCTCTAAATTTTAACAATCTCCTTGGTCATCTTCCGTTTACCTTTTCCTTTCTCATCCCCTTCTCCCTGCATGGTCAGCAACTTGTAACGACGGTACTGTACTGTACAGAGATGCTCAGATGTTGCGATGGTTGGTCAGCGACGTGGCGGTTAGTTGTAATAAAAGTATAACTTGTCAGCGTAACGATATTATTACAGTCAACAGTCGATAACAAAGTAACTCCAGCACGGGCTTACAACCCATTTTATACTATCTTTGATAATTAGTATAATTACGAATGCCGGTACATAACAATATTATCAAATTATAACAGTTTTGCAAATCGATACAGCATCTTTAACAGTTTTATAAACCTAGATCCGACTGGTAGTTCCGAAGATTAGCGCGTAGAAACAAACAAACTCTTCCGCTTTAATAATAGTATAGTCCAGTGTTTCCCATTTGTCGAGTCGCGACCAGGTGTCGGGCCATCAAAATAAAATAACGAGTCGCAACATTTCCGCCTTGTTTTAAAAATAATTCGCACTAAGATTTAGTGACTAAATAGGCGATAAGTACTAAAATATGTACCTACCTATGTAGTATTAAAAATACTTATAAATACTTATAAATACTTATCCCTGAAGGGTTTGTTTATTTGTTTGTCTGAACGCGCTAATCTTTGAAACTACCAGTCTGATTTGAATAATTCTTTGCGTATGATAGCCCAGTTCTAGTTATGGGCTATGTAACATCTCGCTACTAGCGACGGGAGCAGAGCAGTAAGCAAAGACGCGGGTGAAGCCGCGTCGCGGTAAGCTATTAGTACGATAAAAAACAAATGAATTTGACTTTAAAGAAAGTATGAGCTTTAACCCCAATTTTTTTGTACTTACTTACCTACTTTTTACCTGAAATACAATTTCAAAATAATAATACTTAACACTTTCCGGGACAGTAAACTTATATGGCTGTGATGTGATGACAATATCATCTATTGTGTCATTTGTGTCTACAGAGTGTTCATGAAAATTTCGTGGTTAAGTATAATACCTACTTAAGTACGAATTTTTATTAACCCTTTCGTGGACACGTACTATTGTGCACTACTTCTTGGCTGTCACTGGGGCGTGCAATATCGAAAAGTTCTCAATTCCGGAACTGAGTTCCAATACTGGAGATCTGATTCCGGAATTGGATTTTATTAACACTTTCATGGACACGTACTACTGTGTATTATACTACTTCTTGGCTGTCACTAGGGCGTGCAATATCGAAAAGTTCTCAATTCCGGAACTGAGTTCCAATACTGGAGATCTGATTCCGAAATTGGTAATTTTAGTAGAAAATAAAAATAATGTTTCAAATAAAAAGAAAATACAATTAAATCAGTCCTTAGTAACATATTAATTTAATTTATACAGTAAAATCAACCAGGCTTTCAGAAAACACAATAAGTATAAATAAACATTTATAAAATTAATAAAAGACTGAAATATTCGTACATGTCGCGTACACTAAATAGTTCCGAAAGCCTTCCAGTCTTAACATTTTTATTATATTACTAGCAGACCCGGCGAACTTCGTTCCGCCTAACAGTCGATCAACATTACTTTATTTATTTATTTTTCTTAAATAAAAGATTGTTTCTAAAATAAACGTAGCCTAAGTTACTCCTTATTACATCAGCTACCTGCCAATAAAAGTCCCGTCAAAATCGGTCCAGCCATTTCAGAAATTAGCCGGAACAAACAGACAGACAGACGGACAGACAAAAATTTAAAAAAAATGTTTGTTTGGTGTATGTATCGTATAGAGGTATATTCATATACATGTAGTAAAAAACAGTTATTTCAATATTACAAACAGACACTCCAATTTTATTATATGTAGGTGCCTATAGTACCTACATGAAGACATGGACGACGCTGCGCTTTTTAGAAAAATAAAAAGATTCGTTTGTACCTATGCTATCGTACCTACTTACCCAGAAGCAAATTATTAGAATTCTAAAAAACTAATTGCTCTGTTATCGAAATTCAGAATACTTAGATGACTAATATTGTTGCTCATAACTAAAGGTCAAAATTCACTTATCACAGTTATCTTCGTGGTAATATCACGCTTAAAAACTAAATCTCAATTCGTTCGCCACGCTCTTGAACTAATACCTACGCACTAAAACTGAATCTCAATTATTTTCCTTCTTCGCTCACATGAACTAATTAATACCTCTATACGCAATAGGTCAAAATACTTATTTAATATTCCTAACTCTCGTTAGGTCAGCGCAAATCGTAGCTAAGTACCTACCTAAAATAACAAAATGGTCGACAGCGCCTCCTGTTTTATTCGACACATATTTCACTTCATTGTGTGAAGGAATGTAGTTTCCATATTAATAAACCATCTTTAACTGAAGAGTAGATAAGTGCGTAAATAAATAAGTAAGATAAAAGACACACTTAAACTATGTGATTTAACTATGTAAAGTACAAAATATAGGTAGATACTCAGGTAGGTACCTAGGTACTTACCTACGCCAGTCTTATTATTACTAGGTACATATTAATACTGTGCCTACGCCCAGCGTGGTTAGTTACTACATATAGTCTGTAGTCTGGACTATTAACGAAAGGCAGTAATGGACGTTTTCAGACTGAGATCGTGAATTTTATGTAAAGTCACAGCGACTTTATTGTACCTCTAACAAAGACGTAGACTTACGACTTCTGACTGACTGACCATCTTATCAGTAAGTACATCGTACCTACTTGAAATACTGCTATCCGTTTCCCTAATTACCGGCCCATACTTGTCATAGGGCTTAGATGGCACCAGTTGTTTAGTCTAGTAGTTAAGTCTGACTTCTCAGGCTTCTGACAATGTAACTATAGTCATAGGTCCCTCAGCACAGAAAGATTTTAGAGATCCCTGAAGCACAGAAAGATTTTAATGTGTTTTATTAAGTTTATAAAGTTGTCAACAATAGGCACACAAACTGACCTCAAGCGCGCTTCACCTCGGCATCTTTTGTTGTGAGAAGCTGTTTAAAGATTATACACTTAAATACTGGTAAAGCTATCGTTACGTAACCACGACTCCTTATAGCGAAGTAAGTATAACCTGGAACTTATTTTTTTTACAGAGAAAAGAATATGTGAGGTATGCAAAAGTATTTCCGTTGACTGAAACATTAGACTTCAAATTACCGTCGAAATGGTACAGGAGGGCTGTGGGCGCGCTCGAAATATTATTTGGGTTGGCCCTGGCAGTTATACCTAGTCGTGAGTAAACATGTTTTTATTCTGCATTTTCCGTAACATTACCTACACTGATTGTAGGTAGGTAGATAGATACCTAACTATCATAGAAAGAAACGCGTGACAAAACAAAACCTCGAAAAATGTCAACAACTCTAAATGATTAAGTAAGTAGCCAATGACCATCGTTCTAATTAATCACTACATACAATACATTGTGATGAATCTTGGCTTCACAATCAGTGTAAGTACCAAAATACGAACACGGGTACGTATTTATGAGCTTTCATGCCGGAAATATTGCGTGATGATAGAATGAAAACTCGCATACGGCCACCGCCGAATATACTTACCTACCTAATGCCGACGTATATGTATAGGTACCTACATACAACAGTGAGAAGAGAATATTCATCATAAAACACATTATTTTATATTTTCTCACTCATATAGATATGAGTGAGAAAACATAAAATAATAGAATTAAAAAAATTAAATAGATCTATGTGTACAGCTGAAGGCCACGGCTACCTATTTGAAAGAAGCTAAAACAAGTTTATTCTGGTATCCATCTAACCTTCGAAAATAAGAGGGAGCAAGTTGCAGTTTGTCATAACATCTATGAGGCCGTGAAATGACCAATGTGAAGTGCTTGTATGAGGTCGAACAACAATAAACATGCATGTGCTAATCAATAAATTTATAGATTGGTAGGTAGGTACTTAATTATACCTAGTATCATCTTCACAGTATTAATAATAAGACTGTGGTATCGTAAAGTTATAGGTAGGTACCTACTTTCACTTGGCAATTAAATAACGTGTTTGGTTACAGATAAAATAAAAAACACAGCCAACATTGGCTTAGTGTTATTGATGATACTGGCTGCATATTCTCACGTGATGGTGGGAGATCCTTTCGACCGTTGTGCACCAGCGTTGGTTTTCTTCTTCATGCTTGCCGGAAGACTCGTTGTCTGGTAAGATATTTTCAATACATTACCTATCCAATTTTATTTATTTTTTAGAAAAAATCTCAAGATGCCACCATGGCTATAATTAATAATTTAGTTCAATCAGAGTTCAAATTGTGATTATTCTGCAAACAATCCTAATCCACGTGGGTCAATAATTACCTAGGTATCAACCTAGGTAATTATTGACGCCAATTCGTCAAATTTAGCCGATTTTTTTTTTATTCGTGTCCACAGCGATATACTCATCTAACTATCAAAGATTAGGCATTAAAAATAAATAATTAGGTATATTCAAAGCAATTAATACCGATCATAAAAGTCTGTGAAATACCACAAAGATTTTACAGCTGCGATAAATTAGGTGAATACCTACGAAACCTAATTACGCAGCGGTGGTTATGTAATAAACGTAGATAGGTATCCTGAAATTACGAATGTCACATAATTATATGTTTAGGGAAATAAGTACCTACACCTTGAACCAATATTTATGTGATATAAACAAGAGTTACGAAATTAAATTAGTGCTATCGCGCACTCTAACACTGCTCTGGCAATTGGCCAGAGATTAGAGAATGACGAACCAGTGTGTCGCGCAAATAATACATGTTCCAGTCGATTGGAATATGTATCGTTTACCTACTATGTTGTATTTCATCTTTTATGGCGTTTCAAGTAAATATCAGTAACCTATAAATCTTTTAAGATTACATATTAAACTTCAACGAAATGCTGAATTTTTCTCGTTCACCGCAACAAAATCGTAAAAGCGAACTATTAATATCCCGCTGGGCAAGGGTCTTGCTAGCTAAGTTTGTTATGACTTAATAAGTGATGACGCTCCGTAGCTAACGATACAAACAAGTACAGGTGATTATTTTTTCCTAGCAAACCAGAGTGGATGAGATCCTTTCATATATATCCACTCTGGTTTGCTAGGAGAATAATACGAGGTGTCTGATGGTAAACAGGAACCTTACTATGGCTTGCTCGCTAAGCTTAGTCGTATCAAACTCTCCACCAGTCACAAAATTTCTATCAGGCACACATCATCTATCATCATACATCTGATAATAATAATTGGTGGAAGCTGCTTTGATTAGAGTAGCTAGATTTTAAGAAGTCCCACATATTTAAGATAGGATCTATAATTATTGCACCTAACCAAATAATTGTATTTGTTAAACCAGGTACCAAATTAGTCGTCGAGAAGAAACTGAGAGATCCTCAGCAACACAGAATGGAAATGGGCTCAAGAGAGAATAAGTAAACGTGTTTTATATGCTATGTCAACAAGCATTGCAATAATATTTTGTGCGCGGATATTATTTTTATTAATAGGCGTTCGGTAAATATACCGTAGTCCGTTTGTCACGTGAGAGCTCTCCCAAAATGACGCGATGAGAGATGTTCATTTTAATATTAGGTATCCTACAAAGATATTGCTCGATAAGTAATATATTAATCACACTGTGATTGTACTAGTCAAACTTGCGAATTTGTTATTTTGTTACATCCATCAGCTTATTAGTTTTAAAACCTAGTTAGTGCAATTTAAGATACGACCTTCTGGTTATTTATAAATACCACGAATACAATTTAGTTTATATCTACCTATATCAGAATCTCTAGCTAGGTGAATGTGCCTCGAGGAGAATTTGTAACTTGTACTTAAAAGTGA
The DNA here is from genome assembly GCA_963082885.1 of Parascotia fuliginaria. Lineage (NCBI taxonomy): Eukaryota > Metazoa > Arthropoda > Insecta > Lepidoptera > Erebidae > Parascotia > Parascotia fuliginaria. Next base: position 15,185,834 of record OY720176.1, on the reverse strand, counting down.
TATTAATTTAAGCGATACATGCTAGGTTCATTTTGTATGTGTGATTGTTGTGTGTTGGTCTCGTATATAGGTACATAAAATAATAACTGCCACTGCGTATTGATAGATGTAGACAAATATTTATTTCACATTAAAAAATAATAATAAGGGCATCTTATTCAATATTATTTGCTCAATCATACACAGAGATAACTCCAAAGCTTTTTAAATAGTAGTAACTAATTTATTTTGCTTTAAAAATATCATCACCATATTTAATTTTTAAAATAGTAAATATAATTGCAATATTTATATCATACTATGTATATTATGCGTATTTATGATGTGATGTGTTTTGAGAGGTGATCAATGAATAAATGTAAAGTATAGTATGTTCGTTTTATTTATTGAACACCTTTCTAGTTGTTATCGCCGATGATGGTGGCAAACGAGTCAGCTGTCTCTCAAGGTAAGTGGTAAAGTTGGCTGTACTACGAGCGCCTCTGCCAGTTTTGGCACCATGTAAAAGAGTAAACGCTACACCTCTTTGACACACACATTTTCAGACTACAGGTCAATATAATAACAAAAAAACAGTAATCTAAGAGTATTGTTTTCAAAATTTAAGTAGACTTATCTATTCGTACGAGAGCTCGTTTTTTTGACGTGTTATCGTCTTATAAATCGATGAACGCCGGCGGCAAAAAAAAATGTCACGTTTTGCGTGCAAGCAAGAGCGCGAAACAAGCGATAGAGAGGAACGATCGGCCTAAGGCTTGTGACGCAAGACGTTATCACGTAAAATTATATCGTCCGTGAACCGACTTTACAGACAATAAACAGTTCTTTTTTTTTGTAATTCGGATTCTAGAAAATTGCAGTTTGGAGGTCATGTGACAAATTAAACCAAACTAGCATTTTAGAAAAAACTGATTACAAATAAACATTTCTTTTTACTGGCCTACAAAATTGACTCCACTCTGCCTTATGGTAAGCAGTCAGTGGAATCCAAAAGTGGTGGACACCATTCCAAAAGGTATGGTATGGTAGCCTCCACTATGGCGGCTTAGTGACATGCTTTTTCACGCCCCGCTTAATAAGACCCAGGATCATAATTAGATGGGAACACATGCGCTGGTAAAGAGTTCCAGGCCTTTATTGAGCGACAAAAGTATGAAGTGCTGACCCTGTTTACATTATGGCATACCTATTTTATCAACAACATTTACAAGGTTTCGATTATTTAAAAATAAAGAAACAGTACAACTGTAATTATAAGTGCCTATTATCATGTCAAGGATAGGTACAGTACTAACAGAGGTACTTGTATCTACAACACACTCAATAATAATACACTGTTAGCAAGTGTGAAATTACGTGATAGGTGCGTCAACAAATAATTATTCTAATTAAGGCGAATGCAAAAAGGAAGAGATTTATAACTGTTTTGTAATCAGTATCATTGCGTGCAAGTTTAAAAATATATTTATAATGTAATATTACGTTAGTAAGCATTCAACATTATCGCGATTAAAATACAACATATAAAAAAACGATTTATACAGATACGTATATCACATGGTTATTGTCCGGGGTCGCGACCGGTTTGCAGCAGTTCCAGCGCATTCTTTAGATTGCCGATGGCAGTTTTAATATCATCATAGTTGAGAGCACTACTGGCCCATTTGCAATACTTCTGAGCTTTACCGATTTGATCTGGGGTGAGCAGTGGCGAAGGTGAATTATCACCATAGGTGGTGGCGGGTGGTTGTTGTGACGGGTCATATGGTACAAAACCGCCGGGGTTCGGATCCGGTGTGTACGGAACTGATGGCAGTAGCGAAGCTGCTTTCATCGCAATATTGGGGTCAGGTAACGAGTTACTGAAGCTTGATGGTATAGTAGGCGGTGTGGACGGGGCCACTGAAGGATAGTTGATCGCGTCGTTTGAACTTGGAGCTGGCGGCTGACTGTCACTTGTCTCTGTACTGTTTTCACCTCCATCTTCAGACTGCATTGGTCCTGTAAGTACACAAAATATAATACACCATAAACATATTTACATCTTAGTAATTAACCTACCTATAGGGATTACTAGATCTTGGGCATAAGCTCTTGTAAAATGCCTACCTACTATGGAATTCCACATAATGCAAATTACATTAATATTTTTATCACATCAGATCAGATATATATTTATAGCGAATGATGCAGGCAATAGCCTGTAGTGGAATATTCTTGTTTAGAAGATACCTGATCATTCACAATTAGGACAATAATTGCCAGCTATCAAAACTATATGGTAGACTAATTTTTTCTTGTCTGCATATTTGGGGATAAGCATCATCATATTGGCCCATGATTATCCCACTGCAAGGAAAGACCTTTTCTCATACAGACAAGGTATTAGCATTGATCGCCACGCTTGCTCAAGGCGCATTGGCGATTACAGACTTCCTCAGAAGTCCAGGTTTTCTCGCGATGTTTTCCTTCACCGTCAGTCAGAATGTCCAGATAAACTTAGAAAGTATATACTTACGATTTATGATTTAAAAATCACATTGTCACTTGCCTGAATTCGAACCACCGACCTCGTGTTTACTAAGCGAGTGTCTTCACTACTGGGTCATTACGACTTTTTTAGATAAGCATTAACTTCTTATATTTTAATATTGACAATCGGCGAAGTACCTGGGACAGGTGTTTCACCATTTTTGAGGCAATTGTGGATGTACGCGGCCTTCCATTTGGCATACTTTCTGTTCTGAGCAGCTTCATCAGTGAGTTCACCAAATGTCGTGAGTACGTCATAAATCATACCAGCTGTATAGAAAGCTTTCACGATATTTCTGAAAGAGAATGAATAGATGTTGACTATTGGAGGTTCAATTAATAAAAAAAAATATGTTTTGACCAGTTGCTTAATTTCACAATAGTAGAGCGTTATCACAGCAAAATAATTTCGAAAATAGTCATTAAAATGTTGTAGATTTTTAGTTGCTCAGCTTCTGTAATTGTTGCTCATACATTTTTAGTTATTACACAAAAACATTACTGCAGCCAGACATTTTATTTTTAATGGGAATATTGAAATAAATATTAGCTTTATAATTAGTTGTCTAGACGAGGTAAATAATATAATAATACCAGCCTGTTTACTGTCCCACTGCAGGGCAAAGGCCTCTTCTCATATAGAGAAGGTATGAGCATTAATCACCACGCTTGCTCAAGGCGGATTGGCAATTTCAGACTTTTAAGTCCAGGTTCCCTCACGATGTTTTTCCTTCACCGTCAGTTAGAAACGGTTATTCATTAGCGCCTTCATGGACCAAAAGCACTTCCAGGCATTCTCGACGTGACGGTCGATTTCATTGTCTTGCCTGTTTTCGAAGAAAACTAGCTGGCCTAAGTAGATATATTCATCGACATGCTGTATTTCTTGTCCATCTACCGTTACCCTACGTTTTATGCTGTTAGTCATTACTTTGGTCTTTAACCGGTATATTCAATTAACAAAGACATTTTTAATCATTGGTCATTTTATTATGTATTACTTAACTAACTATAATCTTTATTATGGGTACACTGTTGGTTTGTTTAATAAATACTTAAATAAATGTATAGTGATATAATATAGGTATAGGTATACATATGCCAAAATGTCAACAGAAAATACTTGTATGTACAAATACAATAAGGTTGTTTCCTTGTGAGTAAAAGACTAACTTTCTTATCTTGTACCTACTAACTAACATTACAGTTGAGATAGCTCTCTACTTACTTGCCATAGTTGAGTTCCCTGTCCTGTTTGTCCGCATACAAAAATAATTTCAAAGCATAATTTTCAAGATGTGCTTGAGCCGCTACTTCATTAGTAACAGCTTCATTATCCTTATTGACTTTCTTTGCTTCCTCCAGCCAGTCCATCAATGCTGTGAAATGTTTATACAAATAATTACCTTAGCTGGCACCCACTACTAAACATAAACCTTTTCCATCTATTCCCAAAGGGGCAAAATGGAAGCAGCTTACTAAATTATATTGATAAGGACAACGGATCAAGGTGTCTGAGTGCAGACAACAAGCCCATCCATGAACAAATAACTAAATGATAATAGCAGAACTGTAATTAGTAAGGAGAAACGGGATAATAATTTTTACACCCAGGATAAATTTGGACTAAAACAGGAACAAATGTGATTTAATCATAGACACTTTATGTACTTTCAAGTTTACACTTTAAGGAAAAGTTAACATGTCAACAACAATCATATTCTTAAAAAACAAAATGCCCGCCTATCTAAAACAAAGTGAAAAGTAAGAAACTTCATTTTTGTTCTTCTGCTGATGCTACATTGAAATTTTACATAATCTATGTCACTCCCACAATCAATACGAATCTAATGACACCTCATATGTTAAAATCCATCAAGCCATTTAGGCTGTAGAGCGTGCCAAAAAAATAGACATACATACATACATACATACACTCAAAAAATATTACCCTTCTTGACTGCGTCACTCGGGCAAAATTAAGTGTACAGTTCCCAGTGCCCTTTGCACATGCATCAATCAAATAAAATAAATTCTACGATAAAATAAAAAAATATCTATATAATAACTTAACTAAGTTGTAAAAATTATGTTCCCTCTCTATATTCCCAACCATATGTGAAAACCATGTATTTTGAATAAACTCGTTATTGAGTTATTGACGAGAAACAGCACTTCTCTCACCAAAAAGACGTAAGTGCCATATGGGCTCAGAACACTATTAGTGCATGGTCTGACATGCCTTATATTACCTAAACTGAAAAGTTCAAAATGTACTAGGATAGCAGTAACTTGGAAGATGTTTATTGAAATACGAGCGTTCCTAGGCAGGTTTTGTTTCCAAACAAAACCTATCTCCTACAACCTTCTGATGGCCTAGTACATTTGCAGGATGATTGAAGGATCTTAAGGAAAAAAAATGTTATGAAACCATCTTTTACTTTTTATTTTTCTTTACAACATAGAAAGCTGAAATTAATAACCTATAGAGTTAAGTGCATTGCCTGTGTCACTTTGCATGCTACTTAAAATTTTAACTTACAAAAATTGTAATAACCTGGTGATTAAAAAGAGTGACCGAGTTTCTTGCCAGTTCTTCTCATGGCTCTACTTCGTCAGTGAACTGGCTGACATTTTGTAAACTTTGACATTCATAAGTGTTAATTTAATCAACTTAAATGAATAAATATATTTTCTTTTTTATGCTAAGAATAAAGTGAACATTTTCCCTTTTGTACATTATACGTGTAGTGTTTGTTTTGGACGTTGCGCATTCTGCATTTTGTTCATTTTGCTTTTTATCATTATGCGTTTTGTACATTTTGCGAGTAGTAGTCATTTTAGGTTTTGCTCTTTACACTCTGAATTTTTTTGCTTTATATTTTTAAAATACTATTCTGTATTCCTGTCCTCTGTTGGTTTAATTTAAATAAAAGAGTAACTTCATTACTCTGATAATACAGACATTACAAAAGGCAATATTAAAGGCATCAAAATCAATAATACCTTTAAAATAAAATTTATTTATGTACTTATTTTTAAAATAAGTACAAGTATATTTTTTTAGTAAAACTACTCCATGTTGATGTAAATATAAGCCGTAACTTACCTATTAACAACGCAGATTCTTCTTTTGTTTTCTTGTTGGTAATTTTGAGTCCTGTTTGTAATGCATGAAGCCTGCACCAGTAAGCCACCACAGGATCTCTGTTATCATGTTCTGCAGCAGTCTTTAAATAATGCTGAATTGACTTTAAACTCGGTGGACACTCCGGCAGCGACATTGTTCATCTGTAATTTTTAATATAATTGAATTGATTGAATAACATAAATACAACGACAATATTATTTATTGAATCATAACATTGATAAACTATGATCTAAGCGCTGAACTGCGATAATTAGATTATGTCAAGATTAACATTTGTATTTACCTATACCAAAAGGCCCCTCAATAAAGCAATAATTATTACTTAATTGCCAAAACCTCAGCAAACAAGAATAATTTGGTAAATCCTTGTTCTGAGGAAAATCTACATGTAATGACATCAACTGTCATCAAAAATAACAACTGTCAAGTGTCAAAGTCAAAACTTTGCAAAGGATAACCAACTTTTCAATTTTCAGTGGTTCGGTTCGAGAAACTCAAAGTTGGTGGCGGCTAGCGGTTGAGACCAGTGACGAGGCAAGCTGAGTCATAAGCTTGCCTCGTCACTGGTCTGTGTCATAAGTTATGACAGACACAGGTGGCCAGTGGGCCTGTCTGATAGCTATTAACTACCGTTGGGATTTCCGTACGGATGCTCCATCCATGCCGACAGGACCGATAACTCTTAGAATTTGTATCTGCGAAAATGAGAACAGCATAATAATTACTAATAAGTAGGTAATGAGTACCCAAAAATATACGAACTTTTGCCCAAAAATATTCAACACCGAAGCAAATAGGTTAGAAATTAATTTTCATAAGAAATCTATCTAATTCGTTAAAACTTTTTTTTACTTTAACACAATGTTTTTATATAAGTATAAAATTAATCATAATAAAAAAAAAAGATTCCTCACGATGTTTTCCTTTACCGTCAGTCAGACATGTCAAAGATAAACTTAGAAAGTAGGTACTTACGATTTTGAAAAATCACATTGGTACTTGCCCGGATTCGAACCCACTACCTACCTCGTGTTTATGAATCGGGTACCTTATTCACTGGGCCATTTCGACTTACGAGGGTTTACGTGTCATGAGTGGCAACGTCGCAATTTAGTGTCCTAACTTCGTGGTTTTCAATTTTTATTTTATATTCGGGGCTATAAATAAGTAACTATATTGCTTACAGTTATTTTACTATGAAAATAACGCAAGGTAAGTTTCAAATGTATTATTTGCTTATTATTATATATAGAACTGTAAGCGCAATGATTTCTTACATATAAACTGCTTTTACCTAATTCTAGCATATAGACAAAACGTAAAGCCCCGACAGGATAAAAATTAAAAACCACGAAATATGAAACTAAATTGCGACGTTGCCACTCATGGCGCGTAAAAGCTCATATGGATAAGAACATACTTGTTAACATATTTTGTTGTTTTTGCCGACCAAAATCAAAAATAAATAGGTACCAAGTATTTCTGAATATTTATATCACATTATTTAATATTTTCATCGAAATTGGTTTAGCCGTTTAGGCGCTGAGGGGTAACAAACACACACACACACATACATACAAACTTTCTCTTTTAAAATATTATTAGTAGGATTATTAAAATTAAGAGTTTATAATATTTTGATTATGAATAGGTATTGTTTTAAAACATGCCGTTCCATATTTAGTATAAAATAATTCTATACATACCACGTATTGCATCACAGACTAAGTAGTATTGCACGTTCGCACGTACCATATTTGCACAGATGTTTTTTTCGCAAATTAAAAACTCAGGAAAACTGCTACATTTTTTTATATTTTGTATGGGTTCCATAAATTATAAACTAAAACATATATTTTTTTCTGCACAGTATCTGTGCATCATGGCTGTAAATGCAAGGGGTTAAATTCTAAACTCTTTGGTTAGTACACGGAAGACTAGGCAGTATGGTCGAAAGACTATAGCCTGCCCTTTGGGCAAATAAAAAAAAAAAAAAAAAACTCTTTGGTTAGAATAAAGAATGTCAAACTCAACAATGTCAAACAAGCAAAGTCTTGAAGAAGTATGAATTTGATCTAACTTGTGTTTAAATTAAGAATATATAACTTGTGATCGACTATTCATAACCATTTATTAACTTTGTTAAACTTTTTAAAAATGCCATCAAAGCAGAGAAAGATTGCCATGATGGGATACCGTTCTGTAGGTAATGTTATATCGTTTCAAAGTTTTGTGCGTCTTAGTTAATGTTATTGACGTTATAATAGTCCGAAATGTTTCCAGGTAAATCATCTTTAATTATACAATTCGTAGAAGGACAGTTTGTCGACTCATATGATCCCACGATTGAAAATAGTAAGTATTAATGGAGAGATTTTAGTGCTTATGTCTCCTGCTAACGCGCTGTTAGACCTTACCTCACATAAATATGTTGGTTTTTATTGCAAGCTCGTTTTATTATTCCTTTCTATTTCGCTCTCTTAATTTTGACATTGAAATAAATATTGTAAGTAAGCTGGTTATACATTTATTATTCTGCAACACTATTTTTACTTTCAATCTATTTGCATATTGAAATCTAAGCTTATAAAGCTAATAAGTATTTAACATCAACATTTTTTTATAACCAACATATGATATTCTAATCAAGATAAAACTATATCATGTTGTTATTTAGTGATCAGTCACTTGTAAGATTTTCTTTTTATAGCATTCACTAAATTCATACGGCTAAACTCAACTGAGTATGAAGTGAAGCTGGTAGACACTGCTGGGCAGGATGAGTATAGCATATTTCCACTACAATACAGCATGGACTTCCACGGCTATGTCCTGGTCTACTCCATCACATCCAGCAAGAGTTTCCAAATAGTACAAATCATATATGACAAACTTTTGGACATGGTTGGCAAAATACAGTAAGTATCACTAATATTAAAACTGTTAATTATATAAATTAATTAATTTACAGATATGATAAAATATAATTTATTGCATTTCAGTGTGCCCATTGTGTTAGTTGGTAATAAAACAGATCTTCATTTAGAAAGAAAAATTAGTACAGAGGAAGGCAAAAGACTAGCAGAGAGATGGAGGGCTGCATTTGTAGAGACTAGTGCTAAACGCAATGAGGTTAGTCAATTCAATACTCTTTCTGTTCTTCTAGACATTTTTGATATAAGTTTACCATTACCTTAGCGTATTCATCTATTGGCATAACTCACTTTCCAGACTTAGACTACCAGAGTTACTCTATAACTCAGTTATTGCCTACAATGTATAGGTATGTGTTAAGTTAGCTAAATTGTGTACATAATTTTATTGCTTCATGGTATAACAAAATACACATTATTCATTGACAGATTATGTTGCTTATGTCTGAACATATTTAAATTACTTTGTTTGCCTTGAAAACAGCAAGCAGGCTCTAGATGTAGCTGATGATCTCTAATGAATTGCTTGGGTTACAAAAATAACAATATGTCAATAATGACTGTCCATTTAAGGGATGTGTTCAAAGTGATATGTTTTTAGTAAGTTAACCTTAGACTTTATTGACATGATGAAGTGGAGGTGAAAAATGGAAAAAAAAACTCACAAATCCACAAATCACCTTCAGCAAATATGGTGATTAAGGGTCTTCTCTGTATATCATACAATATTATTGCCATTAGATAAATATGCTTTGTATTTCTATTTTTTTTGGATAAGACAAGCTAAGAGTAATGTGATAAATCATTAACTGAACTTATTATTATATTTCAGTCGGTGACTGACATGTTCCATGCTATATTGTCAGAGATTGAGCGATCAGATGGACATATACAAGACAGGAATGGATGTGTGGTTTCTTAATGAAAGTTTACATTGATTATTGATTAATGCTTTTTACTTAAGCTGAAGTGATTTAAATGTAGTGTTTGTATGTGCACAGCAAGCTAAATGTTGCAACCATTGCATTGTTTAATAATTTAATTATGTTTATCTATGGATGATCAGAAAATGTAGAGTATATTTTATTTTATTCAAATAGATTATCATTGGATACCATAGACTATTTCCGAGGACTTTGTTCTTCACATGTCACATTTAAAATAAATTATTGTTAGGGTTTACGTACCAATTACCCACTTTTTGTCTATGGCATATGTGGCAGTTTTACCTCACATTATTCATTTACAAATATACAATTACAGTACAAAATGAGAATTCTCTTTTTAAGACCAATTTTTCGTTTAATTATTTATCTGTTTCTATTCTACTAATTTCACCTAAAATGCAACCTAAATCTTATTTATAATCTAAACACCAAAAAGTCTATATTATATTAAAGAATATTTATTAACATTTAATGTAAAAAAATAATGTATAAATATGCAGAAAGAGATTGCCTAAACTAAAACATTATCCTTACATAAAATTTTGTTTCAACCTTTGGAGGTATATCCATTAAATTTACTGGTTCATTACCCTTGTAGTCCCAGTGTCACGGATGTACAATTTATGCTTACTGCGTTTTGTCAGCTATATTGAATATTTGGTCCAAAGGTAAACTATTCTGTGCAAAGGAAGGCAGCACACCAGCTATTTCAGTTTGCTCAATCTATTAATACATATTTTAGTTTGATTTAAGTTTTCAAGTACAGAGTGTATACTAAACCTATAAATTTGTATGTATCTTATACTTTGTTTTTTAAATTTATAAATGTTAGCAAAATTGTTTTTCAGGTATCATATATCATATTGAATCAATATTTAACTAATATTACTCTTGCCTGTAAATCGCACATACTGAGGTCTCATATCCACACATTTATGTCAGTTATTATAGTTATTTGTTTGACGACCAGCCGGATATTAGAATTAAAAGCGTAGCTGCCCTATTTTGGGTTTCAAAAAAATACTAATATTTACCCACCTCGAAATTTAACCCATTCCATGCATACCGAATATAATAAACTGGATTGATAGATTACCATTTATAGTATGTACGACTGTCAGTCTGCTTTAAATTCGTTGTTGCCATAGCCAACATGCATTGAAAGTGACGTACGCTTTATTCAATGGTTAGGCTATACACAACATTCTTGATTAAAGCGACCAGAATATTGTAATATGATGAAACATACGTCATTTCGAAACAGTTACTCTACTGCAAAATTTTGAATTTCTGCAGGGTTTTCTACGGTAATGAGCTGTATCCCGAGAGATTCTAGTTATTTTAATTTTGCAACCTTGAACACTAAAAACGCCATGCTAGCAGACACAATAGAAAATGTATTGTTTAGGGGACACCAGTTGAGTAAAATATTATATAAGGTCGAATTCAGCAACCTCCTCTTTTTTTGAAGTCGATTAAAAATGGCGTTCAAGCTAATTAAAGAGTGACCTGTAAATGTGTGGGATAGGCCTTACAGCAGCTTCAGCTTTGGGTACTAGATAAATTGGAACTTTTTTTTTATTGTAAAAATGTATAAACAGTGTAAGTTTTCATTATGCCCTGTTGGATATAAATATGTAATAATGGTGAGATTGCATTTAGTACTTTAACTATTGTTATTTTAGAGGCTCGACCATAAACGATAGATTTAATTGTCTCACAGATTAACTTCAATGTATACAATGCTTTATAAAACTTGTGTGATATATGGATGAAGGATATCGAAGTGTAGGGCAATATTTGCGTGATAGGTATAAACATCAGCTTTTATGGAGTGATTGCACGAATTATATGTTTCCACTAGATGGCGCCTCTCGTATTTAGTATAGGAGGCAGGTGCTGTAATTAACTGATATTATGGTAATCATCATAAAGTTAATAATATGACCAAATTAGGTAGTGTATGTATATAAACATCGATGGTATGAATAGTCGGCAAGGGATAGAGTAAGGTTGGTGGTCAGCTGATGAGAATGGGTTTATATTTAAGCGAGAAATATTTTTTTCTTTTGTTAGAGTGGAATGCTAATTTAATATATATTCAAATCTCTGGCTGACCTAATTTAGGATGTTAAGTGAATAAGGTTACTGTAAATATGCGTGGTGCGAGGTAAATGTTTTTAGCGGTATATATTGATTTTAATCTGTGATTCAATTTCATTCTGAATTAAAGAGATATGTAACGGTGGTTACATTTAGTGGTCAACAACATCATTCGAATGTACTATTAGGCTATTAAAGACCGCGTGGTAGACAACGCTGTATCATGCTTTGCTAACTTTGTAATACTGTTGCTTGATCTGTAGTTAAATCGTTTAAGATATTTGACAATTTCCATTTAATTACACCCTTAGGTCCACCACCGTAACTATTTTTCGTAACTAGCTACGAAATAAGATGTTTATTTCGTATTTTCATAACTAGTTCCTAATTATGAGTAATTAATAATTATTATTACAGGCTCGTAAATATTTATCGTAAGCAGTTACGAATCAAGATTTTTATTACTTTTTCTGTAACTGGTAACTGTTCAAGATGGGGGTGAGAAAGGAGGTAGTCATTATGTTACTATGAAATAGTAATAAGTACGAAAAATAGTTATGATGATAGACCAAAGGAATTATACAAGTATCTCTGTCTCTGTCTTTGTTCACTTTCTTTCACTGCAATAGTTGACACTAAGTTTTAGTTACATTTATTATGCTTATGAACGAATAGTGCTCCCGATATTTTAATCATTCTAGGCCTAATGTCTGAGATGATGTTTAAAAGTCAAGAACTGTATAAGCTTTATCGCGCAATAATTACTAGCATCTCTTTCACAAAGTTTTTATAGGTTTGGTTGGAATTTTATGTAAAACTTTCTGTAAAAATTTTTTTCTTGTGCAAAGGTATTTTAGTATCGATCTTTGGCGTTTTTGACTTTGTATTTAAGTTGATAAGAGATATCTAGAAATAGCATTGTAAACTACAAGAAAACCTCACATTAATTAGGACACTTTATAGGTCCTTCGTTTAGCCGCCTTTTATGTCGCCCATTTATAAAATGATAATATGCTTTCCTGTGTGGTTTTCCATATTTACTCAACGATTCAAAACTTCTACGAACCATGTAAATACTGACTTGAATTTCGAAAGTGGCGGCATGTTGTACGTTATACAATATTTCGTTGTAAGTTTGTAGTTACTTTGAAGTTTTGCATCAGTGTTTGATACATAGTTGTATCAAAGAATTACGTTAACTTTACTTGTTATACTTAGTTATAAAGACGTACCTAAACGGGGCTAACAATCAGTTGCAACATTTGTTTATATAAAGCTTTGTATATTTTTGTTATATTGTTTGGGGAAGGCCATTGAACGCCAGCATAATGATTAAACGTAGAGATCGTAACACAGTAGATACGTGTTATGAAATGGGTAAATTGTTTTAATTATACATATGGTTTTAAATAAATATTTAGTTGTTCGTTAGTTATTTTTGAATGTTTGGATATTCAAATACTAAGAGTTATGTATAGATTTAAGTATTTAGCACAAATATAGGATATACGCGCTTTTAATCACGTTTTCGAGAATGAAGATTGTGATATACTTATTTAAATAAAATGTAATCATAAGAAAGTCTTATGTGGCGAGGTTTAAATGAACCGGGTCTTCTCTTAATTAGATACGATAGATTTGAGAGGAAATAGGCAATACATGGCATGTAGGATAAGAAATAAGGCCCAAGCTTGTCACGTATATTGTCACGTATAGGTACCTAGGCATCTATGAAACCAAAATTTAATTATGTAAACATCGTGTTTTGATTGTATTTTTAATTCAGATTATAAGTGAGAAATGAACAAAACGGTTTGCGTAAAAATTGTAAATTTTATTTCTGTTGGTACTTAAGTACTACATTTTGGAATATTATGTACCTTTTAATAGCTGCTAAAATATCCAACGCATATGCTTACGGTCCATTTTATTAAACTGAATTTATGCCAAAATGCTACTCGTTCATACCACCCTTTAGCTTAGTAACCAACTAAGTAGAGCTATACAGGTGAATCATTATAACATTATTTAATTGAACATCCTACTGTATTTTTAATGTGGCATACTTTGGCTTAGTTTGATGAAATTAGCTCTGACACATTTTCGTTAATTAGTTAGCCATATCCATAAGTATTTAGTTCGACTTAAGACATTTCATGTTAATTTTGTGCAATAGTAGGGTATGTTTTATTATTACTCTGGATAAACTGATATTGATTCAAAATAAGCACACGTCAGTGTGCAGTAAGCATACATAATTATATGAATTAATTGGTATGTATCTAACTATTATGATGGTAACCGTGTTTTGTTTTTAATTAGGCTCGGTAACTGCCACTCTAACAAAAGACAGGGCCTTATGTTACTCTGATGTTGAATTGAACCATTGATCCCAGGTCTTTGAATCATTTTGTTCTATGTTATTGTTGTTAGCTTAATTTTAGTTTAGATGTGTAATGACATGAAGTAAGGAGAAAACATTGAATTTTGTAGTTAAAACATAGATTACAATTTAAATGGCTGTGCACCATTACATTTGGTATCTTGCCTCTGTCGAATTACTCACTTACTAGCCGCTTTGGCATTTTGCATTTCTTCATCGTCATTATAAATCTAAAGTATCTTTTCAGCGTTTCCTAAATAGATGGAGTCCAACAATGTTAGCTTATAGAATGCTGAACTAGTGCCGAATGCTTTGTGTAGTGATACAAGCGGGCATACGTAGATTGTGTAAGTAAATGCTAACAGAGTCAATGTTTACTATAGGTACGTTGTTGCCTTTTTCCCATATTAAGTATATTTAGGGGAGTAAATTAACATTTTTGAGCTCCCAAAATCACTCCATGTAGACACAAATCGAACTCTTTATACACATTTATCGATCCAGATAACTCATTCAGTCATTCATTTTTAAAGTAGGTATTTGCGGTAATGTCTCACTAAGCACACGAAGCCCAGTTGGAGTTCTATTAAAATACACAGCTATCTCTCTATACACATGCATATGCCCGGTTACTGCATAAGTCATTTTATTACATACCGTGGGTATGTAGTCAAATACAAAGCTTGCGATTTAAGCGTCAATGTGAACATATTTGTATGCCTGTGGCGCTATAATGTTAGTACCTACCCTCTTATTTGTAAATACTTTTAAAAATAAACTACTGCCACCACTATGATCGTTTTTATTAACCCACTTCACTTGGAACTTCAATTTAATTACAAAATTAAATTTGCTAGTTTACAAGTTTTTTTTTATATTTCGTTAGTTTCTCTAATAATAATAGCATATAATCAGATAACCCCTTAAGACAGTAAGGGTTAGTCCATTCTTTCTGTTAGTAGGAAAAGGAAAATGTCGTATCCAGATCCACACACTTGTCGTATCTGTATACCTATAATTGATATTTTGTTATATCTTCAGTAGTACTTATAACAGAGTGGACCACACCAACCATAAGGCAGTCGCCCCGCGTAGTCCGTAGTAGTAATTTCGATTTCTGTCGCATTCCCGCTCTCTTTGTCGCTCTGCTAAATGACGATTCTGTGTGGCAGAAAGGGATAGAAGCATAGGAAAGTGCGATTTCGTGCTGCCAGATGTAGTTCAATCCTTGTTCTTTACGTAAGGTACCTACTTAAGCAAAAAAATATCTACATCCTGTCAATTTGGCATTTATTTATTTTGACGCTTTAAGGTTCGTCAGTGGCGGTTACTAATTATGTTAATTGGATGTTTTTCACGAAAGATGGTTGTCATTTAATTTCATCCACATTTTTCTATTTTTTATCAGTGTAATATACCATTAATATCATCAACAAGAATATTATTCTAAACTTGACGCTGGCAGAAATAGCTGACACAATCGTCGGCTCTGTTGCCAAAAAAAAAGGAGAAGAAGAAGAAGAAGTTAATTGGATGAACCACAACACAGCCATCAACTATTTTCGGGAGCCTGAACTGCCTATCTTTCCGTTGTGCTAATGACATCTTTTTGTTGAGGTCCATCTCCATCAAACGGACAGCATCGCATCGGACAGGAACGAATGCGGCCACATGCGATCGCGTTCAGCAGGATGTCGATGCATGCCCACGACTGGCCGGCGCGGCGCTTCGCTTACGAACGTATCCGTTTCTGCGCCTATTCAATAGTTTTAAACATTGAGTGTTGACGTCTTCTATTTTTTTAAATGGTTGAAGTTGACGTAGTATTGTTGGCTATTGTATTAGAAGAAGAGGAGTAGAATAATCGTAAAATACACCTTCGACCGCACGCGGCGGCACCTGGAGCCGATCGCGCGTCGCGGCATACCGCCGGCTGCGGTCGCCCGTCGATGCACGCACGCGCAGTCAAGCTGCTGTTTGCGTGACTCGATAATATACTTTAAACACTGTATACAAGATTTAAAGATTGTAAAATTCGTTCCTGTACGATGCTGTCCTTTTAATGGAGATGGACCCTTTATATTGCAATACCATTTTCTTTGTTTCTGAACGATTAGCTTGGTGAAATGTCAACTTGACAGTAAATTGTCAACAAATTATTGTGAAAATGGCGACTACCGGAGTAGGATTTCGATGGTTAGATCTATTAGAAAAAGAATTTGATAAAGCGTGTGTCGAATTAGACACCTCTCTTAGTAAGTATAATTTTATATTTGTATTCTAGAGAAGAACTGTGACAAATACTGATTTCGACGTTGTTTAATTTTCACTTGTATTGAAGTGCCACTGGTTCCCAGCGTTTAGCAAAAAAAATAATGTACTTTGCAGTGGTTTATCGATTGTATCGACCAGTTACAGTTGTTATAATGTTTAGTGTACTGATTAGCCGAGGGAAAGTGATTGCTTTTTTTTGCAAGTGACTATATATTCACATTTTGGGCTGTCACAACAGTCATTGCCCTGTCTCAGTTTAGTGTTGTTCAACTTGTAGTTTGTTAGGTGAATATAGAAATTATCTGCATTCAAAAGATATAGACTAACAAGAACATTGCATTGTAAAAGAAACCCCAAAATACCTATGTTCACTCTCACAAAGCACTAATTGCATTGACAAACATGTAATCACATTATAATTTGATTTATTTTTTAGTGACTACTTCTCTGGTTCTGCTTTGTAGTAGTTTATTTTTTTTTATACACTGGATCATTTGATCCATTGTGCATTATACAGGGTTTTATTCTTTGCATAAATGATATTTAAATATGATGTTTATTGATTCCAGCTGAGTTGGAAAATGAGGAACCAGAGGTTGTGTTTGGTTCTCGGCAGAAGATTGCCACGCTCAGCTCATGCTTCGCACAACTTACACACAAAGCACTGACTATATTTCAAAATAGTGCTAAAATTGAGGTATGTTCTCAGTATTTTTGTAGAATGATGTAGCATTGTGTAATACTATGAATGACAATTAGTATTCTTGGCAATTGTATGATAAATTTAGTGGAGGTCCAACCTAGGCAGTAGAAGGTAATAATTTTTATGAATAACAGTGATACATACTTGTCAGATTATTATGATACTTTTGCCAGGTTAATGTGATGGACCCCTGTAAGGCTTAGGATATTAGATTGGTTTGAGATTAATGGCAGTGGATCTTTTCGATGCAGATATCCCAAATTTCTATAAGATTAAAAATATTCTAACTTATAACTGAAATAAAAGTTAATAGGAACGTCTATCTATCATTGTTTTGAAAATAATATGATAACAAGCAACAAATATACAAGTGCAAGTAAAGCAACACTATTACATGGCAAGTTATACTCCCATTGTAAGGTGTATACTAGTTTGTCACCTTAGTCATATAAACAAAGAAAAATACTTCTAGTTTTCTCACTACGACTCAGTATTATAATTATGTATAACAACAGCAGCAATAAGATATGGAACATACTCTGCAATTTTTTAATGACATTGATATTTTTTGTTTTGTGTCTGTTATTCTAAACAAGACATTGTACCAGTAATTATAAAGATTTGTTTAACTTCTCATACTCTGCCCTGGTGGTTAAGTATGGTTGAAATTCTTTTGTTTACATTTTTCATGCTTTGTACAACTATTCATTTTAAAAATCGTACATTATAAATAGTTATATTCTTCAGGCCACTTCGTAGGACTTTACTACCAAAGTATAGTACTACTCCTTTCAGTTACATATGAATCTTCTACCCATTGCTTTCTAACTTCACTGACGGAGGTCTTCTGTCCCTCGTGAGGATATGTCATTTGGTCAGCTGATCAAGAGATGATGTTAATTTGTAACATCCTCCTTCTGCCATCTCACATAGCCATGTGTAGAGCTCACTATTCTTTTTTTTACATCTTCCAAAATTCTTTAGTAAATTATTGTACCAATATTGCTTCTTTGAAATATTTTATTTTTATTAAATTACTAGCTGTCCGCGACGCGGTTTCATCCGCGTCTTTGTTTACTGCTCTACTCCCGTCGCCAGTAGCGTGATGTTACATAGCCTATAACCTACCCCGAGAACTGCGCTATTATATGCAAAAAGATTTTTTCTAATCCGACTGGTAATTCTAGAGATTAGCGCGTTATAACAAACAAACTCTTCCGCTTTATATAATAGTAATAATTAATAAGCAGGTTAGACATAGCTACGCTTCCACCTCTTAAATTTGATGGTGAAGTCATAAAATTGTCACCAACAGTCAAGGACCTCGGCCTGATTATTGACACTTCGTTGAATTGGCGAGCTCAAGTGGCTCAAGTTAGTCAAAACCCTCAAAAGTCAAACCCAGGTACCCTGCGTGCTCTATACCGACTAAAAAATTTTCTTCCATGGAGGACTAAGGCAATGCTGGTGCAGGCTTTAATTTTTACTTTAATCGACTATGGTGATGTGTGCTACTTTGACCTGAATGCAGAGCTTCTCAATAAACTCGACCGTCTTCTCAATAACTGCATTCGATTTACTTTTAACCTTTGTAAGTATGACCATGTGTCCACTTATCGTTCCCAGCTAAAATGGCTAACTATTTTTCAATGCCGAAGTTTGCGTGCGCTAACCACACTATATTCAATTCTAACTTCCCCTAACCCTCCTCCTTACTTGACTCCTTATTTTCAGTACCTTAGTTCTATCCATGATAGAAATCTTCGCTCCGCTAATAATCTTCTCTTAACTTGTTTCTCTCACACAACAGATTTTGTTCACTATTCTTTCCCTATCCAATCTATCCTTCTTTGGAATGTGCTTCCTCTTGAAATCAGGAAGTCCACTAACCGTTATGTGTTTAAAGTTAAAGTCTGGGAGTTATTATTATCCAAATAATAAGGCAGTTTCATCACACATATAAGTAATTATGTATTATTTTCTATCTACATGTGGATTATTTTATTATATTTATATATATTATTATATCATATTATTATATAATACTATGTATATATATGTATATTTATTTATATATATTATATATCCTATATCCTATCCTTTAACTTAATTACTTTGCACCTACTTGATTGTCTCTGCATTACCCAATGGTAGACTGGTAGATAATGCCTCAGGCATTAAGTCCGCCTTTACATGTATGTGTATAAAGTTTTAAATTAATAAATAAATAGTATAGATAATTTGAAGGTATTTATGTAAGTAGCAACAGAAGTTGAAATTAAAACCACAATAAATATTTTTGATAAAATTTATGTTACATCTTATGTTATGTGAGCGAAGGGTATTTTATACTAGGGCCGCGGTCGTAGGGATGTTTATGCAGATGTCTCCGGCGCGGGTGATGAGCGGTCGTGGTTCGAGGCCTCTTCGTTGTGCCACTCAGAATCAGCTTGTCCTCGCCCATAATGTCGCCTCCTCCGTCGTCGTCAAAATACCCGGCGTCGTCTTCCCCCAAATCGTAATATTCTTTAGATTGACTAGATGGTTCTCGGCTGTAATAAATTTTGAATTGTGACGTTAATGCCGATTTTACTGTTACATTGTGGGAGAACACTGATTAGTCGTGTGGCCTAATTGTAAATGAATATAAATAAAATACTAGCTGCGCCTCACGTCTTCGCCCGCGCGTAACATGAGATTTGTCTCCCTAAGGAACCAGACCGATTTTCTGGATTAAAGTAGTCTATATACGTCTCCGGCAACGATTATATGTACCTACATACCAGTTTTAATTGAAATTGGTTTTGCCGTTTTAGGCGCTGAGTAGTAACAAACATGCACACACAAATTTTCGCATTTATAATAATAATAGGATAATAGTATAACGTATCAAAAACTGTTCTTTGAACGACACGATTCTACTTCTGCGCGAAACACTGTGACTATCTGTTAGGCAGTATTAACAGTGAAAAATCTACCGAGAACAACGAGATATGACACTCGGAAGTCTCCGGGACTGCAGAACCTACTACTGCCTTAGCCTCCTTGCCTTCGAACTCCTGGAGACGAGACTTACTCTTTGAAAGCGTTTTATCACCTCATCGGATTAAGTATATTTTATTTCTAAAAGTGAACAAATGGTATTCATTTGGAGTAAGGAGTAGATTAAAAGCTTTATAAAATTTAATGAAAAGCAACAATGACTTAACAATATTTTAGGAATCCAAACTTACTTATGAATAGGGTGCATTAATATAAATGAAACTAAGGAATTATGTCACGCTTACTCATATCCTTCAAGTTTTTGCAGGAGTCTATCAGCTTCAGCTGTTAGGTCAGACTCTGGCATTGCTTCCTCAGGGTCGTTTTTCATTTGTGCTTCTAGTCGTAATAAGGCCGCGTCAGCACGGTCGGTTAACGAAACGAATTTTTCTGTCAGTTGTCGTAGTTCATTTTCTTTTAAAATCGTATGAGATGTGTTTCGAAAAGCGGTTTCAAGTCTTCGACATGTCGCATCACTCTGAAATCCAAAAGAGTGTAAGATAATTCTTTATAATATACATTATAGTTTTCGTCAAAGTTAAGTTTGAACGTGAGACTACAATAATAAATGTTAAATTAACACATTCGATGTCCTTAGGCAGATTTGTATGAACGAAATCGTTTTAAGCAAAGTTTTATGTGCTTATATTTGAACATTTGTTAACTCTCCAGTTTTCTGCGCCTTATGACCAGATCATTTTTTTAAGAACGCTATTTCGCACCTTCTACTAATGACTACCTAAATTAAAAATATTCGCACCTGTGCATTCAGAATTTTGACAACTCTGTTATCGTGCAGGTTAATGTTGTCTTGAACTCTGTGCAGCTCATGGAATATTGATGATTTCCTGAAAACATTTAATGACCATATTTATAAACAAAATCTTATCATGATTAGCATTGTGATATTAAGACAATCATTAATTAAAAGTATTAAAAATATTAGTAGTGGGTGAGACAAGATTATAACTTATAACGAATTTCTTCATAGCTTATTAATTATATATTTTTTACGGATCTAACTATTTACTATTAACGTTATTATTGGTAACATAACAGAATTATCAATTAGGAATAATGCATTTTACATACATTTTAATGAGCGATTCAATTAGTTTGTCCAGAACATCAGCCACGGGCTTAGGATCATCCTGTTGCACTTGCTGACACGAGTCCACGAAATGTTTCTGTGCATCCAGTAGCTCTTGCATCTAAAATATGTAAAATAAAAATACAATTGATACGTAGAAAGTAAAATTGAAACATATTACACTTGTTGTGATTGTTAGGAATAAAGTCAACAAAGTTTAGGTAGATGATGAAGTAACCCTGCTGCCAGTGCCGTAAACATTATTACATAACGCTTCTTAATTTGGAATAGATTACTGATAAGCTAGGAAATGCAAATCAAGTATAGCTAAGGGTATGTAATCCACCCACTACGATTTGCCGAACAATCATTGCTATTCAAATGTCAGAATTTGACCGTGATAGTCCCAAACTTACAATGAAACCTAATTCAAAATCAAAAACACTAGGTATTAGCTTACTAGAGTAATCCAACCTACGCTGTGTATTATTTAGATACAGGTGTGGGATTTAAATTGGTTTTTGTTTTTTTTTAACCAAGGATTTATTTGCACATTTTCTGATGGTGTGAATACCTTGATTTTGTGTTTATGACTATCTAATCGTGACATTTCCTATCAAACATTTCGATGAGCCCTACGTATACTGGTGCAAGTGCAAAAACACAACTTTACAGAAAAGCGATTCAAGTTCTAAGGCTTGTAACTTTAATATGTTAAAGTTTAAATGCAGTCTGTAAAATTACATTTTTGCACTTGTACCCGTCTAAGTAGGATCCGTCGATGTGTTTGATATGTACATTATAGTTTGTAATATGATTTGACATTTCGTCTTATGGGATCACGATATGATAGTAAAGTTCGTCCACTGCTGGACATAGGCCCACCCCATATTTTTTTTTTTTTTTTTTAATTCTAATTAATGTGATATGTTTACCTTAAGATCAATTTTATTGGTGTTGTCGTTCAATCGCTTGGAAAACATAGCTTCTAAGTCAATAGAGTTCATCCTGGCTTCTCTTTGCCGCCTGGCTAAAGTTCGCAGTCCGTCTGCTAGTTCTCGCCTCGTCACATTGACTAGGGACAGGCCGTCTCTCATTAGAGATTCTAGGACAAGACTGCGATGCCAAGTGTCCGCGTAAGCGCCATTTACCTGAAAAACCAGAAACATCAAAATATTGAGTTTTAGTTGCCAGTAACCCGATAGTCATTAAGATCATTAATCTTTATAAAAAAAGAGATTCGTGTCCAGTGGAAGGTCTGCATTTTTTATCCTAAGGCTACATACGGGGCATACATAGGTACATGCGGGGCAGTGAATCACCAATGATAACGTTCATACAAAAATTGAGAAGCTCGGCCAAGTTGCTACCGACTGTACAGCGAGTGCTCTAATTAAATTTTGTTGAAATTGATATATTGGTATAATCAAACATACTAAACGAGTTCGTTTCTAGGTAGTACTTGCCCGGGTGAACTTGGCTGTGCAGCTGATTGGGCAATGACACAATGTCAAAGAGTTTTTAGAAAGACAAAAGTTTGAAAGTAATTCTAATATTAAAGTCTCGCTTTAGCCATCTAAAGCGAGACTTTAATATTAAATTGGCTATAGCTTGCTTCGAAAAGCATGTTGTAATCGCATCCATCTAATATTTAAAAACAAAGTATTAGTAATAGAAAATAATAAAATTAAAATATTCTAACCCGAGTAATATATAAGTGGTAATTTATGGCATGTGATACAATCAAATGTGTTGCACTCTTGTATCTATATAAGTTAACTTTTGTCACATAAATACTGGATGGTACAAGTTTTATAATTGCCACGTACATTAAAGTATTACTACCTGTACCAGTTATAAATAAGCTTCTAGTAGTAATCATCATAAATCAACCGGAGACAAAATTGAACTCGTGACCTTACTGCTATTATTGTTGTTTATACAGCGGGGTTTAGAAGTCAAATGCTCATTATTTTATGCATAACACGGCTCGTTTTTACAAAGAAAAATATCTTGAAAGTTATTAACATTTACTGCTAATTAAAATAAGTTTATTACCTTTTCTAATAAATGTTTGTGGTTTATTATTTGACCGGTCAGATTTCGCGTCAGTTCTGCTATTTTCATTTCACTGCGGTCGAGGTTTTCACTGCTCTCTTTGATTGATGCCTATTAAGTAAACATAAAAATGTACAGTCATGTTGTTAAATGTGAAAACTGAAGTAAGTAGTTGGTGTGATTACGAAACAAAACATTAAAGCTTGGAATATTTAAAGATGCATAAATGTCTTTTAATCATTTTCTTAGGAATAATCTCTAATGTGATGGGCAAGTTGATTATTCTGTTGTGATTGATGTAAAAAAAACGCAGCTACAAACTGAACATTTCCTAATTAAGAAAACAGTGCGAAAGACAGGCAAGTGCGATTCTTACTCGCGCACCAAATGTATTATTTAAATTAACAGTTTTCGACTCTCTTTTCGTTGTAAGACCGCGCTCGCCAACTTCATTATTTTAGTTCAACGAGCAATACCCTGATTTAGGTGCTTGAAATAACGCAACATAGTTACAGCACGTTTTAACGTTAACAATTATGAGAGTTTTCTACTCCATACACCGATATTATTTGTTTTCATAAAGAATTCAGTGACACAAACCTGCACATTAGTCTGCAGCATATGTAACCTGTGCTCGAGCCTTTCTGCTGCTAATTGGGCTCTTTCTAATTTCAAAGTCAATGTATTTTCCACGCGATCTGTAAGCAAATACATAAATATTAGCGGAATTCTATTCAGCCAACGTCTGCCTCGCATTCCTTAATTTATTCATACCATTACAGACATAAGCGGTTCCTTTAGCAGTTAATTGTACGTTACTCTTGTTCGGTCAATTGCGAGCGACATACGGTAGTGCATAGATATTGCTAAAGTTAACCCATCGTTTGAATTGTAAAATAGGATATGACACAATATGGCTACCCGTCTGAGTCAGAGCGCATGTTACCCGGATGAAAAATGCATACGTATTGAGCTATGATTAACCGTGTCCTACTTCTAACAACAATGAGAATACACTGTTTAGGTTAAAAATTTCTGAGATGATGAAAAGCTATTATTTTTCAATTTTAGCTTATCACAAGTGAGATATGAATATTGTAAAGTAACGAAATGTATCAAAATGGAATGATAAACCATTTCAATTGATGCATCCAGATGCATATAGGATTATATATGTATTTACTTTTTTAATTAAAATACGTAGTCAAATTACCATACTAGACGAAACTAAATAATTGAAAACCTCTTTTCTTTTTTTTAATTTCGTTAATTAAATTAATTGGTTGATTTGTAATAATTACTTTGTATGGTTCTTTGGTTGCGTTGATGTGTTAAAATTGTTAACTCATACAAAAAACTTTAATTATCTGGCGATTGAAAAGAGTGGCGTGAGTTTCTTGCCAGTTCTTCTCACATCTCTACCTCGTTAGCGAACTGGCTGGTTAATTAGCTGACTTCATGTAATTTTGACTTTTCATAAGCATCATACTTTATGATCAAAATGAAATAAATGCTTTGAGTTTGAGCTTGAGTTTATAGTAAACTAGCTGTTGCTCGCAGCTCCGCGCGCGTGAATGTCGGTTATCGCATAATATATTTTTACTAATCGTGAATGTTGTTTATTTATTTGTTGTTCATATTGTTGTTTCTATTTCAACCCCTTCAAGCCTTTTTTCGCGATATAAGATAGCTGTTGTTCCTTAAGGTCTGCCAAATTTTATCAAAATCGGTTCAGTGGTTTGGGCTTGAAATCGTAACAGACAGACAGAGTTACTTTCATTTATTATGTTAGTATGGAAATCTTTTGAATAGCCACCCGGACTAGTTATGTTTATTTTACTACAATAAAGCTAAAATTACCTACACATTAAGGTGTAGTAATATGCGGAAATATCATAATGTCAACGGGTGGTTCATGGTCAGCTATAGACCACACTGATATATTACTTTCATCAGAAAACTCATTACGTTACTGAGTAATAAAAGGGTTTATCTGTTTATAGATTACCAACCAAGTTTATTTTGAATAATGTCCAAGCGCCGCGCTTGCTTCTCTTGAGTGGCACTGATCGTGTCTAAAACCCGCAGTCGCTGCTCGATGCTGGACAAAATACCAGATATATCCTGAAATAAAGTAATTTATAATGTGTCAGTCTTTAGTGTGATATTTTCAATTTAATTTTGATTATAGGATCGAATAAACGAAAACGTGTGAACATTGTTTCTGTTTAATAATATGAGTGAAAAACTGATTGAGCAATTTTACTGCTGTTGTATGAACGCTGCTTATTGCGAAAATATTTTAGAACGTGAATATTGATTCGCAACTGTAAAATATCAAATACAAAGAGCTTCTTCATAGACACGTACCTAACGTAAGCATTTCGGTAAGTATGTCAAATTTTATTTTGATATAGGTTGTAGATAGAATATTTTTTATTAAAATATAAATAAATTCATAAAATATTAATTCTTGTTAAGTTTTTTCTGCTCTTTGTTTAATAACATCAGCTACCTTTTCAAGATCATCGTTATAGATAATTATAATCCTACGTATTACTGCGTTTGATAAATCTATAATGTACTGTATCTTGGGATTATACGTGTAATTATCGGACAGTTCATATAATTACGTTTTCGATGTCTAATTTTTAAGTATGATATATTTAGGTACAGCTTAATGTGAATTAGCTATTAAGCAGTAGAAGATTCAGTCGAAAACTAACCTAATCTAGTTTACAAAAGTTCATTAAAACTTTTTCTTAGGAGCTTGCTTATATTTATTGCGGTTTTAAGAAATTTTAATGATTATTTCAGGTTAAGGAAGATACAGTTAATTGTAATATTGAATATAACACAATGAAACAGAATTGAAAGAATATAATAATTGTTTATTTAAATCGAAATATCGTATTTATCTAATACTAGCTGCGCCCCGCGGCTTAGACTGCGCATAAAATATGTTTTGTTGTATCCCTCAGGAACAAGACCAATTTTCGGGATAAAAAGTAGCCTATGTCCGTCGCCGGCATCAAAACTGTCTACTTACCAATTTTCATTGAAATCGGTTCAGTCGTTTAGGCGCTGAGACAAACACACACACACACACACACACACACACACACACACACAAACTTACGCATTAATAATATTAATAGGATTTACAAAAAGTATTTAAACATAATATCATACTTGAGTGAGTGAGATAATATTACGTGTAAATTATAATTACGTAAATTAGGAGTTTAATGGTTAAGAATCGTGACTATTGACGTCACATTTCGTTTCGCATTGGTGACGCCTTTTGAAGTTTAAATTTCCTTCTCTTATTTTTTATTTTAAATATATTTTTAAATATATATATATAGAAAAACAATAAATATCAATAACAATGAAGTGCTTTGAACAGATTTGTCCTGCCCATAGAGACTCTTTAGCCGCGGGCAAAACCTAGATATTGATGATAAATGGATTTTTAAACGACGAGTGCCTCCTTCAGAATAAATTTAAATAAGAAGGTTTCAAACGAACTCCCTCAAAAGAAAAATATGTTTATAGCGAGTAAGAATCGCATTTAATAAGAAACTTGCTTACTTTTTGCATAAAACTACTTTTGCAACTATTATCACCGGCTAAGAAATAAAACACTTAGGTAAGTCCACAAACAACTGGCTGTCGAGAATTCGACAAAATCGACAACCCTGCAGACTTACCCAATAGCTGTACTTAACACTTCAGTAATAACATTTCTCAAGCTTGAAAGTTGTGAACTTTAATCAGAGCCTATTTCTAACCAGTGACGTAGTTTGACACTATTTATTCTGTTCTATTTATTTGACGGTTGTAATTTATCCACTTTGCCCACACGCGCGCCGTAAGATACTTAAATTGTTTGAAAATACGGCGTATTTGTCTAGTTCGGGTGATATGTCCCGTGTGTGTAAATGTTTGTAAGCGACAAGAGGGTGGTATTTACCTTGGGGTTCTGTGTGTAGGCTCGTAGGTTGTACGTCTCGGCTGGCGAGCAGCGAGCCACGCAGAGGCACGCCAACACCGCCACAGCCGCTCTTAACATCGCCTCGACTGTACAAAACGTTACAGTATTATGATTTATGAATGAGTGTGACATGACAGTAAAATAAATATATAAAATATCAATTTTGATTGCCTCTGTGGTTACTATCCGCGATACAGCAAGCGCGGGTCTCTTGCGTATAAAAAGGATGTCGGCTTTGGAGTATTCACCTTATTAATTTTAAGACAGCCGGATCATACCATTATGCAATTTATTGAAATTTTAAAATAATAATTAATTTTAAAATTATTTTATTATTATATTAATAATAATTAATTTAATTTTAAAATTTTAGCAACAATATCAATACTTATTTACACATTATCTTTTGTAAATTAAGCTAATCTCTTATTGAATTTCTCAATCGATATCAACATTATTTTCCATAAATATCAAAACAATAAGATAAAAATCCAAAAAGATCAATTTAAACGGAACTGACCTCCTAAAGCTTTCATTGATTTTTGATAAACGATACGGTAGATGGTTAATCTGCGCTATAAAAGTGCTTTGAGCCATATTATCAATAGCTATAATGTTGTGAGCGGCTTTCATTAGTATTGTAGCATTAAAATGTAAAAATATTACGGAATAACTAACATAATATATATTTCGAGATCGTTCGTGTAATGAAATGAGAAAATATAATAAGACATGAAATTTATAACTTCACACCTGTTCATTCCTCTATGTTATGATAAGGTACTTACTTCTGTTCCCGTTGTTCTGTAGGCTGTATGAAAATGTTCAGTAATGCTAAGCTAACACCGCAGGACGTCTCGTGTGTTTTGAGGTCATTGATATCAGTAAAGCGGTTCTTTATAAGCATGCGACTTCGGTAAACTAATTTTTTAAGGTCCGTATATTTACTTATACGAGTACACCTATCCATTAAAGCTAACCATGATTCATTCATCATGTCTGCCCATTATTATCCCACCTCAGGGAAAGGCCTCTTCTCATACAGAGAATGTATGAGAATTGATCGCCACACTTGCTCAAGACGGATTAGCGATTTCAGACTTTCTTAGAAGTCTAGGTTTCCTCACGATGTTTTCCTTCACCGTCAGTCAGTAATGTCCAGATAAACTTAGAAAGTACATATTATGATATGAAAATCACATTGCTTCTTGCCGGGGTTGAACCCCTGAATTCGTGTTTCCAAAGCCTTCCAAGTAGGCTTTTATGACTTATACTAACTAACTATGATTGCTTACCTTTATTAACGTGCTAGAGACATCAAGTCTTTAATTTACTAGAATTATGGCTGGGAAGTAATTACGTATATTTACACATATGACATAATACAGTAAATTACAACGTTTGAGTTTATTGTAGACTGTAGACGTGATTGCGAACGTTGTTGTAGCCAAGTACCATTGGATTTTGTTTTTTGTAACCCAAAGTAAATACCTATATGTAGAGACTAATGCCTAGCATACCAAACCCTTCATGATTTATGTACGACTAGCTGTGCCCGCGACTTCGTCCGCGTGGAATAGTGATTTTGGGCAGCATTTTTTGGATATATCTTTTGGTTTGTTTTGAATTATAAACATCTTCGTTTAGGTGAATAAGAAAAATCTTTACAGTAAATGCTTCTCTATCTACGATATTAGACGTATAGCCATCGCGGATCAAAGCCATACAGGCTGCTAGGATTACTTACACGTGGCAAATCCACATAAAGCTGACCATGCGAAAAACAGTTAATATTTAGATCCACACTCATTAATTGTCATCGCGAAACATAGGCTCACTGGAAACTGAACTCGTTTAAAACTAAACGGGAAATTGTTTGGAATGAAAGGAATCCGAGGAATAAAAACGCTGTAAGTTTTTTTTTTATATTAGCCTGCCAAAGTGCCTCTACTCTGGCTGATGGTAAGCAGTCAGTGGAATTCAGAAGTAGTGGATACCATTCCAAAAGCCAAACTACGTGTATGGTGGCGTCCACTATGGCGGCTTAGTGAGATGCTTCTTCACGCCTCACTTAAAAGTCCCAGGATGAAAGTTAGGTGGGAACACAGGCGCTGGTAAAGAGTTCCAGGCTTTAATTGAGCGACAAAAGTATAAAGTGCTGAACCGTTTGGTTCGAGACCCTTTAGATTGCACTGTGAAAGGGTAGCACTTCAGTCCCGCATGTGTCGTTCTGGATAAAAAGGGAGAGGGAAGAATTAATTTAAAGAGCTGTTGAGAAGACTCTCCGTGGTAAAGGCGATAGAAGACGGCCGTTGAGGAGGCGATGTCTCTTCGCAGCTGTAAAGGCTCAAGGGTCTTAGGCCTCCGGGCTTCCATGATACGGACTGCTCGCAAAAGGCCGCCGTACCGTCTCGAAAATGGTCGCCGGGTTCCACTATCCGGTCACCAACCTGCACGACGAACCACTCCGAGATTATGCGCAACCTGGTGGGGCAGTCTCTTTTTTTTGGTTAAGTCTAATTGGGCTCTTGTACAATGCCGCGGGCGGCCAGCGGCACCACCGTTTATACGGGTCTCCCTGGCCGGCGGGTTGACCCACACCACCCACACAATGACTCCGCGGATACTCAGCTGGTCCCACACATGCTGCGAGGTCAACGCCATCTAGACCCAAAGTAAGCATATTATATGCTTGTATTATGGGTTCTAGAATACGGATAAACATACTTAAATACTTTTATTTTTGTAAATAGATACACATTATACATATAAACACCCAGACCAATGCAAATAGACATGTTCATGCTACAAATATTTGCACTGGGCGGGAATCGAACCCGCGACCTCACAGTCCATACACAGTACCACCGAAATACAGAGGCAGTCGATTTCCCCCTGACTTTCCCCTCCCTTTCCCCTGACTTCTCCCTAACTACCCCCGCACTTTCCCCTCACTTCTCACTTCTCCCTTCCTTTCCTTTTCCTCCCCCTCCCTTCCCCCTCCCTCCAAATTTCAAGTCGCCAACTTCAAAAGCAAAGATCTTTCCATACAATATTTCATCTCTTATTTCACTCCTACAAATCCACCCCAGTAAAAAAAAAATTATGAGCGTATTTTTATTTAAATAAAAGTATTCCAAAACAAAATTTCAAAGCTGTAACTTAAAAAATGAAGACGTTTCATGAATTGGGTTGAATTTTTAATAACCCTTTCTTTGTACACTTCTAGACATTAAGACAAACACACCCTCCAAATTTCAAGTCGCTACGACCAGCGGTTTAGGCTTTACGTTGTCTGTCAGTCAGTCAGTCAGTCAGGACAAAGCCTTTTATAATATGTATGGATGTATGGATTAGACGTATAGCCATCAGAGATCAAAGCATACAGGCTGCTAGTACCTAATGCTAACACGTGATAATGCCACATAAAGCTGACCGAAAAACAGCTAATACTTAGATCCACACCCACAACTTTTAGCGTCTTACCTTTACGTTAATTACTTAATTAATTAATTACTTTAATTAGTCATCGCAAAACATAGGCTCACTGGAAACTGGACTCGTTGAAAACTAAATGAAAGACTGTTTAGAATGACAGGAATCCGAGGAATAAAAACACTATCAGCTATTCCGCAACCTGTTAAAATATCTGCTTCTATAAGATTTCGTAGTAAATTAACGAATGTTCGATGTGATTCTTTAAATTGGCATAACTTTTTTATTTATGAACCGATTGACATGAAACAAACACTAAATGTTAAGTGAAGCTTACCACAATATATTAGTGAAAACCATATTTAAATCGGATAAGCCGTTTCTGAGATTAGCGTGCACAAACGCACAGACAAACAGACAAACAGACAAACAGACAAACAGACAAAAATTTAAAAAATCATTGTTTTGGGTTCTATTTGCGTTGATATAGGTCCCAATAGTATTTTTTCTCATATATCTTCCATGTACAGACAGCGATCGGTTACATTTTTATTATATGTATAGATTTTAAAAGTATGAGGTAATTCTTTGCTATGCTCACTCACTCTTTTATTATTAGTTTAATTGTCTTTCTTTTATTAGTTTAATTGTCGTAAAATCCTTAACGTAAAGTGTAGGTATTGATAGAAACATTTTAAAGTAAAAAAAAACATACAGTATAGCAACCATTGTCTTTCTTCTTATATTGCTGATTTTTTCATATTGAAATCACCGTCATTTACGTTTTTGGTAGAATTTGGTATACAATATCTACAATGAGTCAAGTGTATTAAGCATTAGCGAGATAGCTTGTAGCCGATATAAGTATAATGTCAAAGACGTGTCACCGTTGGTCGTGGCCTGACGTGCATTGTTTATGTGTCTGATCAACGACAGGTGTGCTTCGTCCTGTTTATGTGCATTAATTTATTTGCATTCCGGTATAGTTCGTAGACCTACGTCTGTCAGATTATCATTGTCTTGCAACCGCCTACGCTCTGAGGTTAACCTTTCATCAGGCCTTTTTACCATGCGGTTTCATAATCATAATACAAACGGTTATAGTTTTATTTATTTAAACCAATTGTACTTTCAAGATGTATGCTTACGCACTGAACGGATGTGAACTTGGATTAGATGTAATCCACGGAGCTCCAACTCTATTTGTATAAAACATTAATTAATGAGAAGATATGAGTTGTCAAACAATATTAGTTATCTGACGTCACGTACACCTACTCTTGCCTGTTACTCTAATATTGTGTATTCGTCACGCGGCCAACCTACAAAATAAGATCTATATTATCATTATTTAACGTTATATCAAATGTAAAGTTAAAAGACAAGACAATTAACGACCCAAAGGTACTGATTTTATGGCGCAATGGCTACATAGACAGTAATATGTAATCAATGACAGCTAAATCATGATGGAGTGAAAAACGACACACCAATTTCTCTTAATGAAGCTTTATGACAGAGCGCCTCATGATTAAAAATCGATAAAGAACGCATGCGCATCCATAGTGAACACAATGCTCGTTGAGCATGTCACGACAACTCAAAGAAATACTGCTGTTCGAGATCAATTGACGAAACCCCGTCATTATATTTTTGTTCCTATTACATACCTGGAAGGCAATCAAAATTCAGAAAGGAAAAAAGAATGCACGTATAAAGAGTGCGTCGACCTTACAGTACTTGAAATCATACGACATGGGAATGCAGAAACATAATCAAGGTTGTTTGAAGCATATAGCGCTGAAATTTACTTGGTACCTATAATAACATGCACAAGCGTGTCATTAGTTGTTGATGATATTTTCTGAACTGCATTTTCTCGGTGGTAAATCTTTTGCATTGCGCGTATGTATATGAGTACGGCAGACGGATGTGTTACAGCAATTTACCGCCGCAGCTAGTTGTCAAAGTTCAGTAGAACTGGAGCCGAGCCAACGCGACTACAGCACGCACTTCCAGGTGCTACACGCTTTTATTACTTTTATTGATGTACATTACGTTTCAATGAACTTTCATTAATATCGTAATGCTAATAGTTCTGCTCATTGTGATTCAAAATTTTTGTGTTTAAAATTTTCACGTGATTCATATCACAATCACAGAGAATTAGTTTACTAACGATGCGAGACGGAATTAATAGAGATATATTTGTTTTTACAAAGTCATTGGCCTTTTCATCCTTTCTCTCGCCTTATTGTGGACGAGTTGCCTGGTGAGATCACGTTTATTTTGTTACAGTATTGTATACCCCTTTTGTCTACACGCCTAAGTCGTTCGTCTGAGAACAATTTATTTCAACGGATCGGTCGCAT
The DNA here is from genome assembly GCA_963082885.1 of Parascotia fuliginaria. Taxonomy (NCBI): domain Eukaryota; kingdom Metazoa; phylum Arthropoda; class Insecta; order Lepidoptera; family Erebidae; genus Parascotia; species Parascotia fuliginaria. Next base: position 15,152,814 of record OY720176.1, on the reverse strand, counting down.
CAGAAGGGACAACGGTGAAATTAATCTGATTCTTTTCTGGCCGAGTCATGATGCTTCCGTTCTTAAATTAAAATGTAGGAAAAGAAGGATGTCCTATTACTTTTTATACTTGTATTTCTAATACGTGCACTGTTATGCGTTATATAATGAAAGCGACCACCCGAGGTTGCTGGCTGACTCTCAACTTTATTTTGATTGTTGCTCTATTGTAGTACGACTCTTAGTAGACCCTCCGATTTGTGACGGTAACACAGACGGCAGGCCTAAAGAGGTCGTCAATTCATTTGTTTTTCATAACAGTTTTATACATAGTTTCTAGTTGTTTATTCACAGTAATACTATTGAATGTAGTTGCGCTATTAATATTTTTTGAGATCATGCTGTATATTATGTGAATGGGCAGCAAATTAAATCAAAACTGGGTTATTAGTCTTGTAGGATACTAAATGCACTATTTATAATATGATTACGTCATATTTCGAAATGTTCACCGTCGTCACTTCGATATCATAAAGCCAGGAGTGTAAATCAAGATATATTGCATATCAGTAGCTAGCGTGTACTTCTAATTCTTTATTTCTAACTCTGTGAATTCAATCATTATATTTAAATATAAATAAACTAGCAGATTACGAGGCAACAAATAGGAAATGTTTGTGCCGATTAACACTGCCATTAGACCAATATCAATAAATCATGTTTTCCGTGTTAAACAGTAATGCTTATGTCCCTTAGGAGCTTATGAATATTATAAAAGCTGATGTATCTGTTTAATATTATCTATCCAAAAGCAAATTTAGACAAAGCAAGATAGTAGTGATAATCTGTAGGGATTTTGAACATTTGAACAGTCTCGAATGTTGCAAATTTGTAACTCCAGACAGTAGATACCGACGTAGTATTTCGGTTACATTATAGGTTCTTGGGCATCTTCAAGCCATAAATTTAATATTTATACAAATGACTAGATATCAATATGGTTTTAGTAGTGTAATGAAATGCAGTCGCAGAGTCCCAGTTATCAGCGGCGGGCGCGGCATGTCGCGAACGCAATGTCAACTCAAGCAAAGTTTACCTGTCTGCCACTATGCAAACCTCGTGGAATGTCGTTGGGTAGCTCATTATAAATTTGCCTTTATGTTGCAATTTTGTATGACTCACCATTTAAAATAAATAACCTCTGTGCTCAATTCATCAAAGATAAAAAACGTAAAAAGCCTCAGTGAAGGCCGTCCCGCTTCAAAATTTCCTTCGTCATTCACTTTTTAACAACATAATGACCACTTCGAAAATTCAAATTATCCTTGTACCAATTATGTATGTTTGTAGTTTAAATTAATTAATAACTAGATTGTCAAATGATAGTGTTCCCATGGAAAGGGTTCGTCTCGCGTGATCTATTGTGATTAGTGATATAATAGTTACATTCTGATTTGTATATTATATTATAATACTAGCTGCGCATTGCATTATTTAATCCGAAATCAATGACAACTATTTCCCAATAGCTAACGAGTTTGTCGTTGCACAGCTTTTTGACTTAGCCCTGAGACCATGTTTGTTCTCTCGTAATAAGGAGTGCAAACTGTGTAAACGCGCTTAGAGATAGCTGGGAGTGCTCCTAGACCACGTTATCAGTTCGCGTTAGGTCGTTTCACTGTCCTCATTTCAAAGCCGATAGCTGTGCCGCTGCCGCTGCCGATAGTTGAATCATCTTTAAAAGTGAAGAGCTGCACAGTGTGTCATCCTGTCGCCATTTAAAACTCACCATAAATAAACTAATTAATACATCATTATGAGCTGTCGACACTTTTTTTTTTTATTTTTTTTTATTTTATATTATAACCTACCAAAGTGACTCCACCCCGCCTGATGGCAAGCAGTCAGTGGAATCCAGAAGTGGCGGCCACTACACCAAAAGCCATCGTCTTAAACTGCTGGTATAGTGGCCTCCACTATGGCGGCTGGGAATAGGGTTAGGGGAAGGGAATGAGGGAGGTGAGGAAAGAGGATAGGGGGGAAATTGGACCTCCGGCGCTCTCACTCACCGAACGAAACGCAGTAAAACGGATACTACTACTCTTAAGTCGATCTTCTATGAGAGGGTAGTACTTCCCCGGACGATCCGGCCCATTCATGCTGAAATCAGCGTGGATCTACTACCGTATTTGGTTTGGTGCCATTTTATTTATTGTAGTTTTAGCCTGATGAGTAGATAAGTAGTTCATGGCATAAGGAAAGTTAACAAGACAAGGATGTAGATATTTATTTGTAATAAACTTTTGAGTAAACTCGTATAGAGTTCATTGTCATTTGCTGCTGTTGTTTGTACCTATGTGGGTTCCTGGCGCGGCAGACTGCGCGGCGACCACTCGCACAAACCGGCTGCCAATTAATCAGTGCCACGCTTCACATTTCCGAACAACCTATTTGGAATTTTGGATGCATTTTATCTCCTTTATAGTTTGTTGTTATATTTGGTTTCATTGGGTCTGCATAAGTTTGTGGACGATCCTGATATCCTTTAATTGTTAGTCTCGGGTTGACCCAAAAAACTTGTTGAGCTTTTTATGTCTAAGTAGTGTTTGCGTAGTTTAGTGGTCTCTCTTAAAATTTGTCAGTGGCCGCTATATCCGAATTTCGGTCAGGAGAACTACTAATTTGTATGATCAATGGAAGTAAAGGCGTGGCGCCGCTCTTAATTTTATAATTATTTAAAGTGTATGGTATATTACCCGCTGGTAAATTAAAAAGTGAGGTTGTTGCGTGACCGCTACCGTTTAGGTACTTAATAAATGGTTGTAAATAGTAATATTTAAATTGGTTTGCCGAATATCATAATAAAAACTATCATTAAATATAAGTAACATAAACCGAAATCTCACCATCTCGTGATATTAGCTGTAGGGCAATTATTTAATATGGTTTATTTATTTGGGTTAAATCATGTTATGTATTTACGGAAATGACTACATAAGTTGAGCTTCTGTGCGATACTTTGTAAATTTCATGGTTTTCTAGAAACTTTGATGGTTTGATGTTAGTAGGTACTTGTAAGATCAAAGACACTAAATGCCAGACTCCTTATTATAGCAACTTCTTACCATGAACATTTATTGTATATCAGTGAATTTACTGATATTTTAAAGAATGCACATTTATATGTGTTGTAAAAGTAAATAAAGTTTAATAATAACGTAGTACACATAACTTTTTCTTTACACAGTGTCTAGTGTTTGCGGTTCTTAATTTTATCTCTGATGTAAATATTTAGAATAAGTTTAATTATTTTAACTAAAGCGACATGTTTTTATCTACATAACAAATAGTCACCGCTGAATGTCCCGGGGGAGCCGCTCACGACTGTATTTGTAATCTTAAAACGGCATATTTAAGCCGCTGTGGCTGGGCAGCTGTACGTCTGGCCTGTACCCTCGGAGTGAGTGCGCGAGCGCTGCACAGAGCTCGGTGCGCGTGCGCCGCTCCCTACATAGATTCTAATCAAAAGTATCTGTACAAGACAATGCTTATTGCTTAATAGGACCGCGACTTAAACCAGACCTATTGATTCGTTATCTTGTTAGACAGGTCTTCATAATCGATTGGAATTGAATTCACTTTGTTTTATTATCTCATCGACTCGAGGTTCAGAATTCAGAATTCATTAATTAACAGTAGATACAATGAGCTGCTACATAAATAAAAACGATGAATACTGTTTCATCGTAATAATCATAAGTAGCTTTACTGCTTTTTTCTGAAATAGATGTGATATCAGTGTTTATTTTATTACTAACGCTTAAACGGATTGTTCAGAGAGGTTGAATCATAGTGGTGTTGTACCGCACCCGTGTAAGCGACGTCCAAGGGGTCAACACTCAGCCAGGTTCAATGTCTTTGTGCGGTAATGCCTTGTGGTGTGGACAACATAACAATGCTCCATAAAGCTTTATAAAAGGGCAGATAACGTGCTCTTTATTTAAGTGTTCCATCAGGATTGTCACATAATAATAATGCCTTCGGACGTTCAACATTTTCATTTATAGTGTACCTTTCGAATGCTAATTAAATCCAATTAAAATGTGCATTGGGTTTCAAATATTTCAAACTTTGTTATTACTTCATCATAGCGCACAACTTGTCATAATGGAAGCGAATCTACGAGAAGACTAAATTCTAAAGATTTACCTACTCTCATAAACTCACTTTTTAATGACATTGAATATTCTGGATGTAATTAATGTAACTAACTTGTGTATCAAGTTGTTTTTTCGGCTTGTGAATATCCCCAAGTTCCTAAATCCGATAATACATCAGTGTTGGTGCGCACATTATTATTATATATTAGATAGATATACATGTATCATATCGACTGCGAGTGTCAACGCGGCACGTTTGCAAACCGGCTTTGACGCGATATTATCTTAATTACTACATTAGCATGGTGATGATTCGCTTTAATAAACACCAAGCGGACTTACCACGCAGCGACATTTTGCGTTCAATCGGGTAGTAGACCTCCTTTACTCTTTATAGTTCGAGCAGAATTCTGTATTACGAACAAAGAACAACGGACAATGGTAGTACATGACAAACAGTATCTAAAGTAAGATACCATAGGCGCCTTTTTTGCCCATCCAATTACAGCTTTGTTTCATAAAAGGGCACTATTGATGATCACCACTTTTCTCAACAAGCGCTACATCGACACTTTATAGCCGATACTGGTTACATCAAAGTAGAAACTGTAGGTGCTATATTACACGCATCTCCGTTATAGTCGTCGTAACAGAGCTATTTTACTAAAAATCTTATTTGATATCTCATTTATAGCAACATGTTTTTCGATCAATCTTATGTAATATACCTACATGCATTCACGTAATGTAATCTTATGTATCGAATAAATTGCGTTAGCCTTTTTATTGATGAGTGTATTGATATCTTTTATGGATATTTATTCTGTTGTTGGAAAAACAACATAATGGTTTTTGATTTTCTTACTTGTTTCAAAAGCAAAGTTACGAAATGTAAACGCTGGTACTTTCTCTCTCGTCTCGCAACTGATACACGAGACGTGCGGATGGAGGTTAACAAAACAAAGTGTCGCCTTCACAGAGTCTGCAAAACTCTATGACATATCATAATTTATCTACCATAAATGCATAATATTTCAAATTTGTTGTTGCGTCGTTCTATATAGGGTAAACAGTACAATGATTGGCATTCTAAGATGATCTTCAACATAAATGTAGTGACTTCTATGTTATAATAATATTTTTATATATCTAATGTTTACCAGATATAAGGTATATAAACGTATAAATTATAATGAAACACATTAGTATTAAAAAAAATAGCTTTATTGCTTAAAAAGTAACATTAAACTTAATTCTATGTTATTGCACAATCATTGGCACTGAAGTATAATTATTGACACAGCGAGTTTGGTATAACCATTGGCACTACATATTTACTAATGTAGGCACACCTTGCTGTCGCGAAAAAAGGCGAACCTAGGTACCTACGTACATAAATAATTTATCCCATCCATGGTCCATTAATAAACTCCCCTACCTAATCATCTTCTAATAGTACTTTTAATAGTTCTTCATTTGTCATTGGTCTCAATCTATTTTCTTTAACTTTTATCTTATCTTTTCTGGTTTCCCTTGATACTCTGAAATTTACAGGTTCATCTAAAATAGGTCCTTTCTTTAATGCTTTTTTGACCATTACTTGTTCCGATTCTTTAAAGCTTCTTTCATTTTCAGTTTCAGCTGCATCTAAAATTGGTCTGTTTTTTATTTCCTTTAGGGTAGTAATATTTGCAGGTTTAACTTCGCTCATAGGTTCTATTTTTAATTCCCTTGTATATCCTCTTTCTTTTTCAATATCACTTGAGATTCTATTTGCAGGTTTAATCAAGACGTTTGATTGGATTACAATTTTGGGTTTGATACTATCAGAGTTTGGTTTACTTTTCTTAATTAACTTTAAATCTTTGGCTTTGTTCTTTTTCTGTATAGTTTCAGCTTGTTTTTTTTCCTTGAGTAATTGTTTCTCTTTGGCTTTCTCTAGTCTTTCTATTCGTTTGTTCTCCTTTTCTTGTATCTCTTTCATCTTTTTTTGTTGTTTTTGTAGTTCTACAGCTTCCCAATCTTTACTAGTCAAAACAAAAGAGCGATGTTCTGTACCAGCTTTCTGAGTTTTAATTGGAGTCTTAGGTAACTTTAAAAAATCGTTTATATTTTGCGCCTTTGTAGGGACTTCGGTTGGCATATCATCCACCAGTACCCATGTTCCACCAATCAGCTCTACACTTTGACGACTGGTGGATGGAATAGGTATTAAATCTATTGGCGTTATTGACTGGTTTTCTCTTTGAAATTCGGAAATAACGTCAACCGTTTGTGCAGCTTCTGGTATTGAATCGTTTATTGATGAATAGATTATACAGGATTCTAAAGGTAATTCTTCAACCACCTGATTCTGAAGTTCAACATGCTCTCCACCTATTTCGTGTCCTGAGGTTTCTGAATAATCGACAACCATCGTGTTTGCTTTAGATATGCCAGTGTCTTCGGATTGAGGTTCATGGGACAGTTCTGGTTCATTTAGCAAAAGTTCTACTTCTGTTGGCACTGTCGTTAATTCATTAAAGGCTGCCATTGTGTTCAAATCTTCTGAACCATCGTTGTTTTGTTCATTTAAATTGCTCCTGTCCTTGTGTTGTATTAGTTCCATAGAAGTTGTCTCTTGTTGTGGTTCTTGTGTTGAAATTTTTGGTACGAGATATTTATACAAGTCATAAAGCTTTTTAGCTTCTATTGATTTACCTACCATCTGATTCTTCATCTTTTGGACTAGCTGTGGTCCAACAATTTCTTCAAATGTCTGATAGCTAAGACTTGTGGAACAGTTGTCATCCAAAATTTCTTGTACTGGTTTAGAGGGCATTAAACATTTTGTATAGTCCACTTGATCTGGATTAAATGGGCATAAACCACAAGCTTCAAAACCGTTCTTTAACGTCGTCTTGTTTAATTTGGGTAAAAGCTTCTCTAATATAGGAGCAACATCTGTTTTTAGTAAGGATTTCGTTAAGTTATCTGTACGCCATTCCAGGACTGCTTTACGCCACATAACTTTTATTGGGCGAAACGCCGCTACGTCTGCTGGTTGCAAAATCCGGGTCGCGTTAGGGTATAGAGCTATAAGTATTATACCAAGATTTTGACAAAGTTGAGTAAGCTGAAGTGTTGTGTGGCTTTTATGCCCATCCAAAAAAAGAATTACTGGAAAAGTGATATTCCTCTTCATTAGCGCTGGATGCAGAACATTCTGTATGTACTGAATGAAAAGCTCGGCCTTCATCCATCCATTATCTGACAAGCCAATGCCCCACTCGCTAGGCACAGACTTTTGAATCTCAGATCGCATTCTCTTTAAGGGGTAAATAATCATAGGAGGTGTTGTTACACCATCCGCCGAAAATGTAAACATTACGGTAACACACGATTTAGACTGAGCGTGATCTACCTCATACACATTTTTGGTTCCCCTTAAAGCGATAACTTTAGTATTCTTTGGGCATAAAATAAAATTAGTTTCGTCCCCATTGTAAACTCTGGATGGATCACTCAAAATATTAAAAAGATCATTTTCTTTCAGATATTCTTCTACTTGTTTAAACCAATTTCTAATTTGCTTCTCTGTCAATTTTGAGCTTGCTGAAGTTACAGCCTCTGATGTTCGTATAGAAAGCTCAGGATGCCTCTTCAAAAATAATTTATACTATCCATCGCCTGGTGTATTATCTATAAAACTGTTTGGTCTGGGATTTTCGTCCAAATACAGTTTGACACTCTTTATGACGTCCTCTTTACGCCGTGGAAATCCTTTCCTACAAGCTGAAATTATCCATTTAACTACCTCTTTTTCTTCTGCATCAGTCAGAACTGTATCTGGACCAGGTCGACTTTTAACAAATAAGTTGGATAGGCGAAACTGCAAAGTTGCCCGTGGGATATTAAATTTATTTGCAGCAGTTTTCTTACCCATTCCATTTTTTATGGCTTGCAAGGCTTTTTCTACATCTTCTTCTGTATATGCTTTTGAATATTTTTTTCCAACCGTAACCTTCGGCATCTTAAAGCCATCTAAGTACCTGAAAGTGATGAAAAGAAGAGGAAACCTTAGGTGGATATAGTCATTGGCACAACAAAAAATATGTAATGATTGGCAGTGCCAAGAATTCGAATAGAAGCGAAATCAAACTTATTTAGCAACCCAATATGGTCTATTTTGATGAAAATGTAATTTAAACAACAAATACATACACATGCCACCAAAAAAAAAAGTACAATCATTGGCATCTCATCCAATCACTGTACCACTATACAAAAAAAAATACAGTGATTGGCACCAATGCCAATGGTTGTACGCTTATTTTTCAACACTGAAAACAATAAAAATAGCAAGATATACCCTAATTTAACAATATCAAATATAAATTGGCGTAGAAACTTACACAAAAATCACTTTTTCACGTGCACTTCTATCCTCCAGCACTACACTTTTTACTATAAAATCAACACGATCACGACCTCTCGATTTCCGTTAAAACTCACAAACAGCTGTGAAATAAAAATGGCTGACAGCAGTGTTGCCACTATAGAAGATTAGATATTCTACCCAATAAGGTATTGCAGCCGTAAATAAACAAAAATTGTCTCTTATTATCTGGATTTTTATATCAGAGTGCCAATCACTGGGGGGGTGCCAACAATAGTATGGTTTACCCTAAAAGTGTTACCAAACAGGTTGGTTGTTACCAAACTTTGATCTGTGGATTATATTATTGATATTTTATTACTTTTAAGCTAAATAAATAAAATACATTTCTATCAAGTTTATTGCCACATGTTTTTATGCGATTTATGTAAGTTGCAGGAATCTAGTTTGCCGTATGTTATTATCTGCGTGGCTTGGGCTGTGCCGGGAGCCATATTTGTATAGAACAAATACAAGGTGCTTGAGGCACTCGGCAGCACGCCGACTGTATCCATATTTACCTACGTTGATATGCATACCTCCGATTTAATTGTAGACCTTAAAAACGCGGGCGCTTACTGCATCCAATAATATATAATATATAATATAATAGCTACTACTGTGCATTACACATAAGGATAGCACCATAATCGTTACAGCAGAACTGTAAAATATTTGTTTAGATACTGTTTAACAAACAAAGTATCTATTTAATATACCTACTAATTTACTAATTTGGAATTATTCCACATTTTCCCACTAACTTGCCCCACTGCTGGGGCAAAATGAAAAGCCTTAATCACTAAATATGATGTCAGTGGGGCAGTTTACACTAGTTAAAAATTTTGTGGATTCTGCCCCACTAGAGGTGGCACTTTAGATTTACTGTTGGTAGGTTAGCTCATAAATAATGTAATTTTTGTTTTCAAAAGTTTTTTTTTATATTTAACTACAGTATGTGGCCAAATTATTGGCCACCTACAAAATTAGTAACACTACAAATTTTTATATAGGTGATTTATAAATCACCATTGGCTGGATGATTGTAAACATATTTATGGCGGTTTGACCTATCTATATGACATTTTAAACGTCTTGACCATAAGAGCGACCATATTGTTGACAACAATAAGGAAACTGTTTGTACCGATATTATTGACGTTTTGGTTGCGTCTATCAGTTTGAATAGTGTCACTGACTGTTTGATACTGTCTGAAATTTATATTTGTATTCTTTATGTAAAATAAATCAATAAAAGAAACCGATCAAGTGCGAGTCGAACTCGCGCACTAAGGGTTTGTTTAGGGAGAGAGTTTCAAGACGTTGCAAAACTAGACAAGGGTATTCGACATAAATTTCAGCTTAATACCGCCACCTAAAAAAAATATTATTAAAACATTTTTTTGAGTGATGCTTTTTGCTGCAAAAAAAGTGTCTGGGTGTAGCGGCATGCTTTTAAAGCATGCTGTTGCATTTTGTTGCAGTTGAGAGTTCTGATGCATTTCTCTAATGAGACTTCACATATGTTTTTATGAGGTTCGTGTCTGATAAATTCCCTGGTCCAGACAGAACTGTAAAATTATTTTCTAATGTAAGTATAACAATGATACCAGTAGTAATATCAAATGGAAAAAACCTTTCATATTTTTTTTTGTTAGAACAAACAGAAATATTTTCTCGTTCTCGTTCTCGCCTTGTCGCGGCTACCCAGTAGCTACCCAGAACCACGGTGAACTAAGAGGAACCCTCGGATTGCGGACGCGGTGGGGCCGCAGGGGAAGAGGAGTGTCGGTATTGCTCCGCGCCGTTATCGCTGTCCTCTGCGGCCGAGTTAGGAGGTGGCCTGCGTGCGGCGATCAGGCAGTTGCCGCCCGAACAGCACGGGCCCGAGATGGCAAAGTGCGTGTTTCGCACGCGCCTCTCGAGGGAAGGAGGGCTAGGCCCCCTCAAATCGGACGAGGCCCGCTCGCGTGTGGTGAGCGGGCCATGGCCCGTCGGGGTCTAACACTCTGGCTGTCTGGAGGAACACTGTGGGTTTTAGCCGGCCGCGCCTTAAGTGTGGCCGGAGAGACCTAAAGAGAGTCCAATTTTTTGTCTGTCTGTCTGTCTGTTTGTTTGTTCCGGCTAATCTCTGAAATGGCAGGACCGATTTTGACAGTACTTTTATTGGCAGGTAGCTGATGTAATAAGGAGTAATTTAGGCTACGTTTATTTTAGAAAAAAATGTTTTGTTTGGGAAAAATAAAGTAATGTTGATTGACTGTAAGGCGGAACGAAGTTCGGCGGGTCAGGTAGTCGTAAATAAAATATAAAAAAGTTTCAGCATCATAACTACTTGATACCGTTATGAATAAAGTGAAGCGACATAAGGATAGAAATCTAAGATTACTTACATTTTTCACTTAATAAGCGTACAGCGAACTCGCTTTTGGGAAGGCTTATGACACTTATGACAGTAGTGAACGTGTTTCAAAGTGATGATGACGTTTTGCTCCTTCATGGCACGCGCTTCCTAGTTTTCATCTAACATAAAACAGAATCGAATATAAATCGATTAAACTAATTATGATGATATAATAATATTATGCAAAGATGCTTAATTATAATAATTTCAGATGTAAAAATGTTTATCCGTAAAGTACAGTGAAAGTTCAATTAAATTTATTTTAATGTTATTTACAAGCGAAAGTCAATTGAGTTTGCGTCTCTGGACACGGTTAAGTTCTGTATGAATAATATAATTTATGAGCCTTAACTATATCCCAGTACTGAGTATATTGAATTCGCTTCAATTTTATAGCAACTTCTCTTAGCACTAAAGTTTATGGCAAGTTAAGTGAACAGTCAGCTTTATTTATTATTTGCCCTCAGGCTCAATACCACCAAGGTTAATTTGCCACGGGTAAATACAGTAGCATTTGTGTCACAAATAAATGATCGATGACGATCTGTGGTTTCAACGGCGAAGAGCTTTTGGGCTTAATCTTATTTAGTACTTAATTGAATAATTGTATTCCAAAGAAAGCACAATCTCTATTAGTTCGAGTCTATCTCAGACTATATATTTAGCGGAGGTCTACCTATAAACTATTTATCTACCTATCTTTCATAGGTTAAGTTAGTTTACAAGAGCTCATGTTTAGTCAGTGAGAGCATGAGATGAAGTTCCTTTCGCTGTTGTAATACCTATCTTATATTGACGACATTGAATGAAGTATCAAACAGTTTGATGACAGATAAAGTCCTCAAAAAAATTATTATTACCTAATAAAAAAGTTTATAAAATACTAATAAAGCACTTATACAAAATACTTTTGGATAGCATATTTAATTCAATCATAACAGACTTATAACTTACTCGTCCGTGAATATCGGTTATATCTCTGTTTATTTAATGACGATTTTATACAAACTTTCATTCAACCCCTTTAAGACATTTTTCACGATAAAAGATATGTTCTTGCCTATGTTGTTCCCCGAGGTCTAATCTATCTAAATATACCAAATTTCATCAAAAGCGATTTAGTGGTGTAGGTGTGAAAGCGTAACCGACAGACAGACATTTCGCATTAATAATATTAGTATAGATAGTTACATGAATGAATACTGAGATGAATGTTTATTAACAGAGCATTACTTGAATGAATCGTTCTAAATAAGTAAGCAGTGATCACGATCATGCAGTTGAAAATACGAGTAGTTAGTTAGTTACTCGTAACAGATGAGCGGGTTATACGCACATTCGCTATCGGAAGAGCTTACCTAACCGACGCTCAAGGCGAGCCCTTGATGATCACTTAATTGCCTCTATGTGCTCACTGGTTTGATTGAATTCGACATTTAATATTAACGAATTAATATGAATTACATACAGCTGCAATAAAGTTTAAGCCAGAAAACGCGGTACTCGGCACGATTAATTTTAATTGCAACGACATTTAGAAAATCGCTTAAAGCGATGTACATCATTGCAAAAATATTGTTTTCAATTGATGATGCAGTTGTGTCGAAATAAAACTGAATTTTCAAATCACTGATCTGAGCTTATACACATAAAAATCAAATTAAATTTACGTAGATAACACATCTTATGACGGTGAAAACAGGTAGCATGCCATCGATTTCGTGGTATACTTTATTCGAGAATTCCAGAACACGGCCTAAATATAAATTACGGTATTACATTTACCGCTTAGTTACAGTAAACTTTGTCAGGATATTTTGCAAATATGTACAAATCAAATCAAATAAAAAATTTGTGGCCCCTGGTTTTCCTTTTGGTGTTTCCTTGACCGGTATGAAATCATCAGTGCAGTTAACGAGTGTTTACTCTTATGATGCCCTTCGCTTGATCGCGCTTCCTACGTCGTTATGCAATGATAATGCATTTAGATTCTACGTTTCAGGAGTGAGTGGCGAGTGTGACCACGCCGACGCAACGTCTCTGTATTGTTAACCACAGTTTATGACTCCCTAATGATTATGATGTCTTCTATGCTACTACACTTGCCACTTAACTTATGTCTAGACATTAATGCCATGATTTATGTGACCGCACATGGTCAAGGTTCGTTCACATCACCGCGTTAGGAAATACTAATGAATATAATCGATTCTGGTCCCGAGAGGTCCTTTAAATGCTAATATTAATTAACAAGCCGAACGATTTACGTGATCAGTTGTTACGAAGTAAAAGTGTGAAGTGAGGATGTTAAACGCACCCGTTTATTTTTAAAAGTTTCTTTTGATCTTAATTTACACTGTAGATAATATTCAGGTTTTACGAACTTCTATGTAGGTCAAATTGAAATCATATTAAGTGGACAAAATGTGATCGGAGCGACGACGGTCGCAAACGGCATAGCAGCGGGTAGCGGTCGTCGAAACCAGTCTTCGGTGCCGATATTGTAGATAACATGCGTTGTTACTGTACCGAGAGGTTCGGCAAGCCTCCTCTTTGAAAGCGAAAATGTGCGATAGTTGAAACCTAACAATTAATTATGTGTAAATAAACTATCGTTGCAAATTAAGATTAATGTTAACTGTTAATGTTTGCTTATAAACTGTTGAATTTGTTTATTTACATAAATTTATTGATATGAGATATCATCGCATTCATCTCTCTAAATAATGTATTTTATTGTGATACGATTCAATTCGTTGCATACTTTGTTTATCTTAAAGTTCATCTCGAAAGATATGTTTGAAACAAAACGAAATGTTAATTTTGTGTAAGAGAAATAGCCAAGGTTAACTACGAAATATTAAATTTATCTATACATATAATTAAATTGGAGTGTCTGTTTGTAATATTGAAATAACCGTTTTTACTACATGTATATCAATATATTATACGGTACATACACCTAAATACCATTTTGGTGTATGTACCGTATATATGGACCGATTTTGACGGGACTTTTATTCGCAGGTAACTGATGTAATAAGGAGTAACTTAGGCTACGTTTATTTTAGAAAAATAAAGTAATGTTGATCGACTGTTAGGCGGAAGGAAGTTTGCCGGGTCAGCTAGTTGGTAATAAGAGACAACGTTGTTTTTATAGGCATATTTCGATAGAAAACTAATAAGATTTTATAAGATGCACAAACAGTAAATGAAAAATAAACTATATTTTACCAACGATACAACATAATAATTTTTGTGTTCAAAACAAAAAAAATTACGTTGACGTTGACGATTGACGTTTATGTGATATTTATCTAGATAAATATCACATAAACGTCACACCTTACAATGTACGAATAATCCAATAATGAACAGTAAGAAGGTAAAGTAATTAAAAATAAAAGGATGTATAATAATAAAGCACATTACAGATATTCGCACCGCGGATATTGCGTGCGCAATCAAAACATGCGATAGTGTGATAAGAAGATAAAACGTTGCGCTACCGACCTACGGTTGATCCAGAATGCGCAGCAGACAGGGCCTAGTCTTAGAGCCCCCTTGTAGTCACTAATGTCACTGTAAAATCACTGAGAGTCATGTCACAAAATGTATTGTATTTCTATGAGTGTGATCACACGTGTGATTGACGCGAGTCGGTCGTATAAGCGTAGGACAGGTGCGCTTGCCGCAGCATCCGCAGCGGCTCTGGCGGCCGGCGCTTGCGCCGACCACGCCTCGTGCGTACGCGCACCTCCCCGCCTGATGCCCGCCCGGACAATGAATTGAATCCTTCCTGAAACGTTTACAATATCCTTCTTTTTTTTATCTTTTACAATTAATTCTTTTGATTTTGTATTTTTTCAACTTGCATTTTAATATTATTTGCCGATACTTTTAAATGCTTCTTTGTAGTGTGATTGAGAAAAGTTACTTTCACTAGAAAATAGTAAATTATTTAGTTTGGTAAACGGACTGATGTATCAGTTTAAATTACAATTTCATTATATTCTATTTTCTGTTATCATTTATTGTAGACATTGAACTAAACAGCCTACAAACACACATATACATACATACATAGAAACGAGCTTTCTCAGAAACAAGATGCAGTGATTAGCTATCATAAAATGAGATGCGCTGAATCTGGTCAGCAAAATGCGTGAGAAAGTGCGCCGCATTCCACCCATAAATTGTGTATTAGGTCCGTCTAAATGAAACTCTTGATTACTTGTTAATTAATAGAAGAACACATTCGTTATGGCTGGTGGTGTTTTATAGTGAAACGATGAGCGATGTCTCTTGCTGTAAGTAGGAGGCATGTGCAGTAACGAGTAACGCACTTGTGTGTTTAAAACACTTGTCTGTTGCGTCACGTGGTAAACTTGAAAAAGCCCAATGTACATCGATCATCATAATCAATATTGGTTCTGTTGCTACGTTTAGTTACATAAATTTACTTTCCCCTCTCCAGTTCTTGAATCGATTAATGTTTGTCATCGCCCATCACTACTATCCTGCTACTTCAATTGCGAACAGGCATTGTCTTTAAAGTACCGTGCCAAATGTTTCTTTTACCATCTCAATCCATCGTTGTATTTTTCTGAATTAAACACGATGAAATATACACTTGACATTTACCTATAATATCATTTTAGTGTGTCAATTTATTGTTTCAGAACGTTTTCTTATAATGACTATCCATTTAAAATATAAATTCTATGATCATTATCCGTAATTACGGTTTATTCACGCGGTAGGCAAGAATAAAAAATATAATTTAAAGTGTTTAAGTAGCTGTTCTTAAGGCATTAAATGCGAAATTATTATAAAACTAGCTTTCCGCGGCGTGGTTTCACCCGCGTCTTTGCTTACTGCTCTGCTCCCGTCGCCAGTAGCGTAATGTTACATAGCTTATAACCTTCCTCGAATAGGTTATAAGCTATGTAACATTCTCCTCCTTTCTTCCTCCTTCATTTAAGTTGAACTACTACAACACTTAACATCTTAAACAACATCGTCGGAATCGCGCATCTAAGAGATCGTCGACAAGTATTTATGCCTTGAGAATACCGATTTTGTCAACGTTGTTTTCAAAGGCGTTCATAAGAAATAAACATCCGTGATGCTCGTCGTTGTCCACATCTTTAACGTAATGCTTAGAGAATCACCTTCCTGGACTAACATACGCAAAAAAAAAATGTTCAAATTCGACTAGTAGTTGCAGAGATTAGCGTTCAAACAAACAAACAAACTCTTTCGCTTTATATAAAAGTATAGATATACCTTCATATTTTGCGCTGGGATTAAACATACACATAATGTTATGTAGCTACATACACACACCCGTCTTCTTTTATTCGTTGTAATAAGTGTAATGTAACAGTAAAATATGAATAATTTTATTGCAATAGATACTTCTATTTAAGCGCAGAAGCTTTGGGATTATTTTGTCAGCTATGGCTATTTCTGTTGGATTATGATTTACATAGAAATGTAGAATCAATTTATGTTAGCATTGGCCAGCAATCGTTAAATAGCTTCTGCAATCCGTATTATTTGTAGTCTTACGTAAAATAAATAGGTGTTAAACATGATGTCGTCGCTAAGTTTCAAGTGTATGGGCACTATTTGTGGTAAAGTTGAAAGTAGTTTCAACAATGCTCTTCAATGTTGATCATTAAATGAATCAGTCATTATCATTAATCAAGTGTATGATTATATGAATTTAATTTCATTATATAACTCTTGCGGTCTTGATCCTAAAAGTTTGCGTGGGCTGATTGCTGTCATTCTCAAATACACAAAATAAAGGCAGTCACTGGGCATTCTTTTGTAAAAAAAAACAATATAAAATGAATTTAAAACTGTTTAACTACGTTATTAAATAATTATACCCATTTCAGCCGTGGACAGTAAAACAGCATTCTCTCGAGTAATATTTATGGTGACTTAAACTGAGGGTCGAAGTGAACACATTGAACGTTAACAAGTTTACTCACACATACGCAAAAATCGAGTCACATCACCACACTAATAAAAATATACGTGGCAAAGTTCAAAATGCTCATATAAACAAATTATTCAAATGCAATTGCCCTAAAGTACAGAGTCCTGTTGATTTTAAGTACGAACGGGTATACGTTCATCAATCGTCTGTTGTGCATTCCGGTCTAGACTATTAACTTAATGTTAAGCATTTGGCAAATATAAAAAGTTAAATTTATTTTATTAAGTTCAGATTGCGAATGGTTTCGTTAAATTTGTATACCGCTATTTGTTGTTTTCTATTCAATGCAAAGCATCCTCGTAGGAAGCGGTCTTTTATAAAGTGTTTTGTGCCTCTACTTTTCTCCAGAGTGTGTTTATTCAAAGCGTATTTATTTGTTAGTTGGTATCATTTTTACAGTTACTTATATAATTTTACAGCTATATTAAAATACTTATTCACAATATACACTATTTGCGTCACCATCACCTGGTACACCACGATGACACTTATCGCGCCAGAAATCTCGGCGTTTGTTTGCTTTTATGAAAAGCTGATAAGCAGTTTGCCATTCTTATGTCATTTGCACTGGGTTTTAAACAACGCTTCTGTGACAACATGTAACTGTAAATATATTATTTTTAACAAGTAAATTATTAGGTAGGTACTCAAGTTGCCATATAAAGTCATTAGGTAAGATATGTACTACTTAGTTTTAATGAAATGATTATAAATCACGCTTGAGCACATGTATCGAAAAGCGTTGTTGTGTTCATACAGTAATTAGGCTTTGATAATTTTCGATTAACGCAGAGCGTGTCCACTCGGTGCTGGCCACAACTGCTTCCTGACAGGTTATGTGGGTTTAGAGTCGTCTGCTGTCGGCAGGCAGGGCGATGTGGGTGGTCAGCTGTCCTTTGCAGTAGACATACTATCTTTATTCATTGATTGCATTGCTAAGAATAAAAACATCATGGTTTATAAAATTGTATCTAATATGCTAAGTGCTATTTCTTGCTTTTACCAGTGACACCGATAGTTTCTTGTTGTTATAAGCTAAATCAATTGCACCTGTGCAATAGTGGTTATTGTCGGTCATATTTGAGAAATCTCTCTAGAATCATACAAGTACCTATAAGGACCATTCAAAATGTATATGCCTACTCAAATAACAGTGAAAGGTTACTTACTCACTGATTAAGCACGAAATTTCGCAAACTACTTGACCTAAAAATCTGAAATTAGCAGATAAGTAGTCTATAAGTAAGAGATTGTCAGCTAATGAATTTTGCCGCAGAGCTGAATTAAATAATGTCAGTCGAACCTGAGGAAGGGCCATTAAATGACATAAATGTCAAAATTTGTTCAATGACGTACGTTTCAAGCATCAGCACCAGATAGTGAACTAATAATAATGTATGTGTCCAATTAGTACCTTCATACATTATTTCTGCTATGCTAAATTGGCGCTTACTGACACACAGGTGTTAAACGGCAACTCGACTTAACGAGCTAATTAAAGCAAGATATGTTTTCGTAATTTTGAAAATAGTATGGAGCGTTTAGTTTTATTTGTGACTAAGTTTGTCTGGCTACCGAAAGTGAGGTGCTTGTGAACATTGCAAACTTTCGTATTTAAAGAAAGGATGAATTATGTATGTAACTAATTAAGCAAATTGTACATATTGTTATGTATGAATGTATACATAATTAGAATAAGATAAGTTTGGCAAATAGCTGCATTATGACAAAATCCACATTAATAACTACTTGGTTGATTTCGAACCCTCAACTTTATGTAAAGTCTATCATGGTTTCCATTATTATACTAGGTACACGAAATTGCAACATTTAATTTTGCTAGTACCCGTATGTTAACCGTTGCGGTCGTCGACACTGCACTAGTTCCTCATTGGTGAAATTAATGTATTGATGTTTTCAACGAGCGCCTATACAGTTTTATAGATTTACATGTCACGTTCTAGAAAGCTCGTAGGGTGCTGTAAGCTACACTGTCCTACTGATCGCTAGCGTTTACAAGCGTGAATTATGGTCTCCTTTTTTGTACTTGGCTTTTTATAAATGTATTTGCTACTAACAAACAATCGGGTCACATTAAAATGTAAACATGGTTTGTTTGTAAACCGACTTGACAGTAACTACACGCGTTCGTATTCCAAAATGAGAATTATACTAGAGCTTATTGACTGTAAATAGATGGCAACAAATTGAAAGCTCCATAGTTAGCTGGCCATTTATTTCAATCAGCGTTGATTTATTGATTGTATCGTGACGTTGTATGTGATTTTACAAGATTATGCGTGTTCTACGTTCTGCAAGTTACTTATGTTAATGTCACTAAAGGGATAGTCAGCTCCACGTTGATTTTGCTCATTAATTGAAATTAGATCAGAGAATGGGGCTAATCGTTTTATTAACCAACCGCGCCTACTAAGTTACGAATCATAAATAAATAACAAACTTTTACTTCTGTTTTCGTTTTGCTGCAGAAGTTAATTACAGATGTAAAAGTTTATATTACTGTTTCTACTTGATACATTTGGTAATTGCTTCGTAATTTAACATCAATGCATCTTTATAACTTAATTTTAAAGACAGTCACAAAAGTGTACGTGTAGTAATTAATATTAAATTAAATAACTTTCACCATCATTTCAACTCGTTTAATAATGATAAATTATATTTACCTGAATATAAAAATAGTCTAGTTCCTATTTATTTTTAAATTAATATTACTGTAATGATTTATGCCTTTACCATTTTTACATTGTTGTGTCATGGTGCTACATTATCACGTTTTAGTGATCTCATAAAACAAAATTGAAAGTACTTGATTGTTATTGCACTTCGGTTTATACGAGATCGAGTGCTACAATGTTTAAGACGTCTTTCAGCGATCCTGTAGTCTATACGAGTAAGCAACACGTCTAATGGGGTGTTGAAGTTCAAAGAAACTATCGTCTCCCGCAACCAATAAACATTTTAACTGTCTGAATCGATTGCTGCGTAATCTGCATTTACATTTTCAATTTTATTAGCTACTATTATTTATTTTCGAATGTACCTAACTTATTGGCAATAAAGCACATAGATAGGTATATATATTATAAACTTTGAGTTTGAACGTACATAAATTATTTGATTTTTTTAATGTGCTCGTTTCTCGCCATACAATATGTTAATTAGTTACAATTTATAGTGTTGCATTAGAAAAATAAACAACATTGTTTGCTTATATTGACGCGTTGACATCGCATACGAGGATGCTGTAAGGTGGCCAAGGCCCGACATCACATAAAACAAGAAACGTACCCACTCGCAAACGGCGGGCGTTTGCAGAAATGGTGACTCCGTCACGCCTGTACGCGATTTAACTTTAATATGATAATGCGACAGGTCTGTCCCTGCACTTCGTGGGAATTGCTCGCCGCAGGCCGGAGAATAAACTATATCCAACGTTTAATTAGGTTCGAATGCCTACTTATGTACACACGTGCAGCGTTGACGAGTTCTAGTAACTCGCCATAATAATTCTCGATCGAGTAATAACTATCGACGTTAAACTTAAATGCAAAATTTAACGACTGCAGGCAATTACTAGTCCTACTCTCTCGAGTCTACGTTTACCTACGTTTGTTTTGGCTGGCAATCTCAATTCCTCGAGATGAGGCATCCGGCTATAAAAAGAAAACCTTTTAACTTTCCTTTTGTTATTGCTGCATTGACATACGTCTCTTTGATTGATGTTTTTGTTCCACTTAACACTAAAGTCTTAATAAAGTGCTGTATGATCTTATGTTTTGTCCCTCATGCGGATTTTATTTGCACGTACAAACATCACTTAGTGTTAGACGTTTCCTAAAGGGCCAAATTATCGTATGTTTTAGCAAGTGGCAAGCGTAAACACTGGGTGTGCTATGGCAAGTGTCGGCCAGTAACGTATGGGCGCCTCCTTCACAGCGCTTTACATCAACACTAATATGCCTTCATGTTCTTTAACTACCTCATAACGTTGAAAGTTCTGTCTCGCAAATTACCTGTTTCTGCGTCTATGCGCTGTTGTTTTACCGCATATTTCGTTTTCCATGAAATTAGCAGATATTTTAGTTTTGATGTCGTAGATCATCGATTCTAACAATTTAAGATGAAAAATCATTATAGTTGGTAAGAAGCTTTATTTTTCTCTAGTATCTAGTATTAGTTAATTGTCGAAATGATTTATTTGTAGCTTAACGGTACCTAACTACTTAAATATTATTCAATAAAATTTTTCATTGTGTCCATTAGAACAAATACAGTGTAATAAAACTAATTGATAAGGTTCGTTCTTCGCGTACTGTACAATGTTCTTTATTCGACCAATTAACATGAAGTTTAGGAATATTAACATAATCATAATTGTTAGTGTCGATGTGAAATAGTATAACGCAATCAGATGGGAGGACGTAAATGAATAATGATGACTTCGCACACTGCGTCCCACATAGGTCAATGGCAATCACTATTATTTTCACAATTACTTCGATCAAAGAAATGGTTCTTTGATTAGTGTGAAGCAATATACGAGTATTATATCGTTTGCCACAAAATGAATAATTAGTTTTTACAGTCATTCATTAAACTATAAAACTGAATCATTACAATATTTATTAATTTTAAAACAATACAACATTGTAAATTGTATAGTTTCTCCTGGTAATAAAATAATACGATAGAAAAACGATTCATGTTCTAAAAATAGAAATCATTTGAATAAACGTCGTGATGGTGTCAGTAATTTATTTCTGCGTAAGCTTGAGCATGGCTAAACCTATTAAAACGCATACGATTTACATTTTTGTACGTGTAATAAGATGGTTCTTAAAGCGCTTATTTTCTAAACTGTTCAATGCATTGGTCTTCACCCCATAGTGTGACGCAGAATTTTATTTAAATTCGTGATTGAAATGCTTTAGAAACATGTTTCTGGCTAATAGTTTAGCGAATAACCGCTGCAGATTTGCGAAACATAATAAGTAGTAGTTTTCGCAAATCCATAGGGCAGAAATATATTTAGTGTAACGTACGTGACCATTCAATAGACGAAGATTCATCTACTGGCGTTAGCGTACTCAGCAGCTTTGTTCCCGCTTGCTTATCTCGAAAGTATCGCGTCATTCATGAATGCTATTGTGTTTACCCTATTCAGGTCGTTACTTGATACGATTTACAAGTTAGGTATGTGCCTCTTTACGATTCCATGTTTTGAGGTTTTGTGGGTGGTAAGGGCGGGCAGGGTAGAGACAGTGGCGGTTGACTCCCTGCGGTCCACTTTGTGGTGCGAATCCTCGATGAATGTCGTGACCGCAAACTCCGCGTCAAGCTCGCAAACCTGTTTCCTAGCCTTCTATAGATTCATTAAACATTACTCTCAACGCTCTTGATGTGATCGAAAATTGCGCAGTAAAATTGTCTAGGATGAGAAAATCGTTCAAAAGTAATTATAATACGCAACAAAACAATTTAGACTAAGTAAATTGCATTAATTTTAAAGTGGGGCTGTTCAAGACTACTATAAAGATACGTTGGAAAGTAAAGAATGCAGCGCATCCTTTATACCTGGTTACGGATGATTCATTCTCGGGACAATATCTTCGTTGACTCAAAGCCAATTTTACTGCTCAGTGGAACACCCATAAACCTAGATTATAAGTTTATAGCTTAAAATCACTCAAAAGCATTGTTGATAAAAATGATTGTATTTAATGTCTATATATAATTTGTCTATTTCACATTAATTGCTCCTGTTTTTTGAACAAGAGTAGGTACATGACTGTGTTATAAGGTATAACGAAAGCTTCTTAAATTTATGATTGAAATCCTTTTCTGTACTTGTCATCTTCTAACTATAGTACTTGAAGAATAACTAAGTAAGTAAGTACCTATATTAATAAATTAAAATATATTTATTTGAATGATCATTAATTGCATGATTGTGTTCTCTTCTAAAGCGGGCGAAAATTAAACTCTGAATTAAATGTTCAATAAAAATAAATTTGTAATATCAAGATTAAGACTCATATATAATAATGATATTCACCATCTACCTATTGCTAATAATAATTAATATGCGTGAGAACTGAGAACTAAACAATAGATAAAATTAATTATCCTTCACAGGAGTCATACACTTACAAAGTTGTACACAACACAAGATGACCCTTAACTTAGTACCTACGCTTAACTGAGTAAGTACCTAACTCAAAGTCCGATTCATTAAAATATGTATTTATTATCAAAATGAGATATTTAATCAAATTAAGATGGGAATACTTAAAAATTTATGTATGAGCGTTTGTTTCATCTCTGATTACTGTTATTCGATTACAACCAATACATTAGGAGTGACTTGTAGTAATTACCTTCGTGCTCATTACGAAATAGCGAGTTTTTGTAAGGTGTACGTCGCATTTATGCTGTAATGTAAGAAGTATTAGATACGGTTACATACATATCTCATAGTAATGAATCAATAACATTATAATATGATTAATTGCACGTTGTAGTTTCATAGTGAAGAGAATTTTAGAGTGAAGGTAGGTACTACAATTACATAGAAAAGATACGAGCAATGGTATACGAGCAGTAATTCTACACCGGGCACTTATAAGAACACAGAGATTAGCATATCCTCATTCGGCTTGCAATGCATGCGTTGCATTGATTCGCTTCTGGGAATCGTGTCGTGAAATTGTCGTAGACAACACGACGACGCGTCGATCGGTGCGCAGCCGCCGCGTCGCGCTTGCACTTACCAGGTGCAATCACGATCATACTTATTACACCAATGAGCATGCATATTATATTTGGCATTGAGATATGTGACTGCTTGTTTAATGTTGTTACAAGGGCCCATGAAAATATTGTATGTAATGTACTTATTTATTGAAATTAATGAATTGTCTGGTTTGTGAGTGTGTACAATCTTCTACATTTAAGTTTCATTTGTCGTAGTGACACAATACAATGGATAGTCTCCAATATTCGTGCCTAACATTTATTATTTGTATAACATTCAAAATAATTTATTAAACTTAAAGATCTGCTCACCTTTCTCAGATGTCATTACACATTCGTAAATCTGTACTTCTTTATTATTAACATGTTCTACATCGATAGATATGTCAAGATTATTTAAAATATTAAAAGTCGTATGTTCTTTGCTACTCTTTCTGAACTTGTTAATAGGTATATATTGACATTTTGATAACATGTCACGATCTATACGTTTCTTTTCTGTTTATCGTTTAGTAATGGAAATTATCAAAAGGATAAAGTGAAAAGTGGTAATAGCCCTGTACTGTAGATAGGGCAAATGGGTCGCAGCGAGCTCCCCGCCGCGCTCCCATCCACTAGTCATGCTGCCTGCCTGATAACATCCATTTCCTGGGTGGCTATCCATCACCTTTGCACCTTGTACTCTCACCATTGTTCCAATACGTTTCTCTGATGTCCTATCATTCATAAAACCTCGCCGGTCGAGAGAGACGATTGATTCAAAATAAATTTTATAGTGATGCATCCGTTGCATTATCGGTGTAGATTGTAATGTAAGCTTAGAGATGATTGCACAACTGACTAGTATCATTCCGGCGTGGGTGCACATACCGCTATCTGCTGATCTTGTACACCATAGCCTCAGAATTATGTTCTACATTCGCTGGCTCACATAAAATTATACACAAGTGCGTGTCAATTCCACAATGTAACTGTCGTGTTTGTTCACGTATGAAGTCCGTTTAAAAGTTGCCTGGAGAACGGTAGGTAGTGAAAGAATTAGCATATTGACTGGCAATGAGAGAAAAGTTGGAGGACACTCGCGTCCTATTCGTGATACACGTCGTGGCTGGGACGAATGCAAATGAAGAGTTGCACACGGTGCAAGTATTTGTCAGACTCATACACAATGCATATAGGGCGTTCAAGACCAACAAAACAATGACCTCGTGTAAACGCTCAGGAAATGCCATTGCACATAGTACTACTACTTGCAGCTCAGAAGCTTGTTTCAAAATAATTTCTAGTGTTCCGCTTTTTAACAGTTAATAATATGTTTATTATTATTTACCTAATATGTGTACTATACAATGTATATTAATAGATCCGGTTTTAGCGCATGTCATATTGCACAAATAGGACTGTCATCGTGTGTATCATATCTAAAGACAGTAATAATTGCTAATGTTGTGCTTGGTATTTGTTGTGTAATATGTGGTGTGCAATAAATTATATTTTATCTATTATAAAAGAATAATTATATCAACTACAACGTGTTTAAATTTATATTGCTATAACTGCTGAAATATTCTTTGTAAAATTCTCTTGGAATTACATTTCATCATTTATCATCATTACACCCAAAAGATGTCCACTGTTGAGCATAGGCCTACCCCAAGCATAGCTACTCGGACCGGTCATGTTTACCCTTATTCATCGATTGCCCGCTACCTTTATGGCCAAATTATTAATCCGACAATATCAGGTTTTGCTAATTGCAGTAGATATATTAAGGTTATCTTATTTATTAGCTAGGTTTAAATTAATAATAAAAAAAGACAGTAATAATATTATATCCTTCACCTGATTTATGACACTAACATTGAAAGTAAACACACAATAGAAAAATCTGAAGTTTCTCCTCACGAACCATACCTACATTACGCACCACAATTGAAGTTTACCTACTTTCTTTTTAATAACTTTTAGGAAGGCGTTCTAAATACGTTTAGCATTGCTCACAAGTTTATCTAAAAATAATCATTGTAAAGAAAGTGAACTTACTAATACCTATCTATCATTCACAACTTAACAGTCCACAGAAGCTCTCACAAATCTGTGTGACGTCACAAATAAGCTCTAACCGATACAATATTACAAAATTTAGTTTGTTCAAGTAATTGGAATTGAAGTTAACCGCATGGCCGTCCTGAATACAACCATTGAATCTTATCGAACATATATTAAACAATAGAATATAAGAATTGTACGTAGAGCAGAAATTGACAATGCCATAACGGTACATTTTTGTCTACCGACAATAATGGAAAACACAAATTGAAATTAGGTACCTACTACATTTTCTATTAAACCTTCTTTAGTAAATTAAAGAGACAACAACATGTAACACATAAACTACTTTGCATAATAGCCACATATATACATCCAATTGAATTACATGCTTTCTTCGTTTATATAACAACGATATGAATGGAAACGTTGCGTCGCGCATTTAATTCAATTATAAGTATAGATCACACGTGTGGTCTCAAAACATACCAAACAAGACTCGAGAGTTTGTGTAGGTACTGCTATTAAAATGCGATGCCATGTGCTGTTATTCATGAGAATCAAATTTCATCTTGTAAGACGACTAGAAGTGTCGACACACAGATTGGGAGATTTATTATTGTTGCTTTACATTAATTGTCAGCTCTACTTTGTGTACGCTAGCGCGCCGGCGGGCGACGCGTGCGCCGAGAGATCGCATCTTTCATGTATCCGAGATGCGTGCAATGATATCAAACGGCGGTGAATCAATCTTCCGTTTGTTATTTGTTATCTAACATCGGGCGCCCACACCACGTAAAACAGAGGGCCCGGTTAACGCAGCATGAATTACTCTACGCACGTGAAGCCCCTAGGCACATCGCATAAGGCTGACCGCTGGAGCCGCTTTATTACCATATCCCAGAAATATCGCGATATCTTGCAGCTTAATTAGGGAGAAGATGAAAGTAACTGAGCATGTTGTCGTTGAAGTTGGTATTTAAATTGCCGCCGGCCGCCCGGTCTACGCTACTCACGTTTTATTGCGATCCTAATGAATCGTATTCATTGTCTCGCAATACAAGCTAACTGTTCATTTATTATAATGGATTTTATACAGCATCTAATAGTGATGTGTTAAAGGCCGATAGATTTTTCATCGTTAGGTTATAATATTCACGCAACAACAGACGCCCACTCTGTGTTCGGAGTCGATAATGATCTTGAAATCAGCGTAGGTCGTGTTTATTAGTTTATGCTATGAGACTCGTCCTAAACATTGTTGGTTAAATGTTGATAGCGCAAGCTCGTATTTTGTTATGTCTAACATGTTCCTATTATACGTGCATATTATATTTTGCTACGTAGAAGTTCAGCTGTATAACTGCAATCGCAGTCATACGTGCCAAGGATAACTGCAAAGGGTGCAGAAAGTCTGAGAAACGGTCAATAGGGCAAGCAAAAAGTATTGTGCCGCATCTGCATAGTGTATGTTGTTCGGAAGATTGTGACAAACTGGTTTTGGAATAATATCTGCGAAGGTTGGCTCTTTACTTTAGTATGTAATAAAATCTTTGTACATAACTAACATATTAATAAAATCTTTGTACATAACTGCATCCTCCTTTTCGAAAGACAGTTTTAGGTTCTAACTTTAGGTTCCAACTCGCTCGTTCCACGGCTAAGTATGTTATACAATCATTACAGTATACGAATAGATATATTTGGAACGACACTTCAAAGATACAAGAGCCAAGTCCATAATCTCACTATCGATTAACCATCTGCTAACTACTGTCCTATACAGAAATTGTTTTAATTGGTGCCATTGTTTCCTCGCTATTTTTCAATTGTTATTGCTTAAATAACACTAAATTATATGCATGTGGCGTTTACCTACCTAAGTTGTGCACTTAGTTTGAGATAATACTTTGTTCTGTATTTAATGAATATTTCGGTGTAATAACTACTGGTAAACCTTATAAATAAAGATAAAAAATAAAAAAAGTTAGGGATTATTCCCATCTGTCCCTCTGGTTTGTCCCCCTAGGGTGACAGATGGGAAAAAATGTTTCATCTGTCCCTGCCTTGTTAACAGAGGGACAGATGAAACTTTTGAAGAGTGATTGAAGTTTCATCAAACTTTTTTTTCCATCTGTCACCCATAGAATTAAAAGTAATTATTCTTGAAAGTAAATTGTAATTTACACATTTATTTAAATTGTAGTATTGTAATTGAGTATCATACAGTCACAATTTGGACCGTTGATCTTTAAAAGGTTGGAAATGAAAGAAACAAATACTCTCTATTTTTGATGTCCGACAACAAGTGGCAAATTCTGGATGAATTTGCCACTTCAAAAAGATTTCGCTTAATGTTCCGTCTTCTACATCCAGCCTATTAAATAATAGTACTTACTATAAACGGATATGATTATGATGACGCTAAAAGGAAAAGTGTGAACTATTATTGTAGTTATACTTAGACCAACATCTTCCATAATCTAATCCTCTTATTTAGTTAACACCCGCTGCTACAAACAACATACTATCGATTTTATATGAAACATCTACTATGACGAAGAGATTTAAAATATAGAAGGAACATAAGTACAAACTACATTCTTACTTGAAACAATTATTATGAATCACATAACATTTTGTCCCAAGAATGTTAATGACGTTTTCCTTTAAAGACACCTCATATTCGGTCATAGTTCTCATTTCAAATTAAGGTAATTATATTAGCTATAATAAAGTAAAACTTGCTCATAATTCCTACCATAATACGATGTTATTGATTGATTTCGTTAATGATCAACTTGATGTAATATTGAACAGGAATAGGTGCCGCTTAGCGTCCCGTTTATGTAATAGCACCCTTTCGATAATGATGACTCTATATTAAATCAAGTTTCAGTTTAGGTACTATTAAAGGGATTTAGATTAGTTATTAACTTCAAAGCTTCTTTTTTTTGACTTAGTTCAAAACCTACAGTTGCTGCTAACAAGTTTTGGGAAATAAATTATTTTCACAAGAATTTTTGTCTTTGATTTCGGTTCAGTTAATGGAAAAAAAACCTTACTGTACTAATTATTGATCCAAGTGTCAATGATTACAATTATTTAGTTCATCATATTAAGCCCTTAAACATTAAGATTCAGATAGACCTCGTACTTACAAGACGGCATCTACATTGCAGTGCGTGGCGCTGACGCTTTATACATCCACTCGAGATCATAGTTTTATCCCCCTGCACGGTATGCATACTTGCAGGGCACTCGAATAGTGCAACTGCATGTATTTTTGGATGAAACTCTGTTTGATCAACATGAGCACAATTATATAAGCTTGAAGATTATTGTAGCATAGTTGCATAGTTATTCTTAGTGTAAAATAAATCTCACAAAAGGAAAACAAACATTACAGTTAAAGTAATTTATTACATTGCATAGATTTAATAATCGCAAGTTTATTATATTATTACCTAGAATCATCAGTACTGAAACCATTGAGTGGCCATGCATTTGCATAAAATTATGTAGTTGAAATAGGTAATGCCTTGTAAGGATCTCGCCAGACATGTCTAATCAACCACCATCTATAATCCAAGTTCTTGTGGTTTTTTGCTTGGAAGTATAATAAATAGCAAGAATTATCTGTCTTTAGCGTAACCGCTAACGTATTACGATACGTAGAATATAACTGAATGTTTCTTTGAAATACAAATGAGATCGTCATACGACCTGAATTTGTTATGTCATGTTCAAATGAAGTAATAACATAAATCATGTTGGAATTGGTGGGTAGATGACGTGTAAACTGTCGATGAGGGTAGGCTGTGGGCGCGACACGTGTTCGTCAGGGCGGCTAAGTGCGCAGCGAGGGTGCAGAAGTCAAACGATTTATGGGGACGTTCTCAACTGCTATGTATGCCGGTCCTTTAATTCGGATTTACACTGCCATTGATTTGGTCCCGAGATTAAATTCTATTGTGCTGAATCATTTCGATGACATCCGACACTACTTATTGTTGATATACGATGCCTTCCATTTGTACGGAGGGTTTAATCGCTGAGATTAAGTTGAGTTTTTTTGTATTTGCAGGCTGAGCTTGTGGACATGAGGGCGGAATTGGTGCAGGCGCGGGTGGAGTCAGCTGGTACGTTTTTTTACAATTAATCTTAACATACGCTAACAGTTTTCTTATTGATTTAATTATTTGTAGTGGTGGCTCATTCGATAACACATATACAGTTAAAAATGTTAGGGCGAAAAATGTAACGCAAGAGCTTAATTTAGTTGTTCTAGTGCTCTATAATTTTCGTACTTACTATGTTGTTTGAAATAGATGTCAAGGTTTGTTTGAGTTAAATAACGTGAAATGAAGTAACAATAGCCTAGTTATTTTTAAAGAAGGTTGCTTCACTAGTAAATAATGAATAATTTAAATATACAAGGTAGAGCTATGAGTATGCATTCCGAAAATACGTAAACAATTGTTCAAACTTGCAGTGTAACTGTAGTTTGTTCAATTGTTCACACTGGCAGTTTCTGGCCTTGTAATGGAAGTATCTATTACACCTTAAGTACAGACCTCAATTGGGAAATAACTCGCACATATCTATTATGACGTCACTATTATTTATAATTATTGGGTGGGTACAACTAAAGAGAATGAATGTAACCACTAAACTATGAGATAATAAAAGTTGTTAGGCTTTGACTCACACAATCATGATTGTAGTGAACAGTATCTGACGATTAACATATGCGTTACTTGTATTGCTTACATACCTACATATTATATACATAGCTTCACACCTTTTACCCTGAAAGGCAGAGGTGATTACGCGCCCACTTTTCGCAATTTTATTCTGGGTCCCTTAACAGGACTGTTGCCATTTATTGGGCACATTGCCAGATTCCGGGCTAATACTGAGAATTTCTCGACAGAAAAACCCAATATCATTTATTTTATAACCCGATCCGGGGATCCCGAATCCCGAACCGAGACTCTGCGTGGTAATCCGTACAGTACCACCGAACCACAGAGGCAGTCTTGTATAGATATCTCCGACAAAATGTCCTTATAAACTCACATAGGTATCTTATCGGCTCCTGCCGGCTCGCCCAACCTAACTCTTAACCTCCGACACTAAAAGCTTCTCTTGAATGCGCAATGATATAATAACATTAGTGCACCAAAGCGTTCGCTAATCCTTAGCAAGTAGTAAGCCTAGGAGCCAGAATGTCATATTGAAATACCTCGCGACGTAAGCCGGTTTTTTTTCAAACTTACATACTCTCTATTGTTTCTGAGTCTTCTTCTGCCATATACCTTCGACCTTTCTTGCCGATATTAGTTTTAAAAAATGTTGACCAAAAATATACCTGATTCTTTATTTTCTTCTTTGACACCATATTCCCAATGCCTTTTAACTTTTTCTATATCTATAAACCAAGTCCACAAGAACAAATAATGCTAAACCAGTAAAGAAATACATAGGTACTTACTAGTCATGTGCCTACTAGTCGGTAAACCCGACTATTCGGCCAATATCGTAGCCGCCGACTAGTCGGCGTCTATTTGGCAAAGAACGCCGACTATCCGACTTCTTATTTTGTATGTATTGCTTTTTTAACACTAACAATATCTTTACACAAAAATATTTTACACTAAAGCACCGCCTTACAAAATAAAAATGAAGAAACAATGCGAAGTAAATAGTCTATCCATTGTATAGGTGGGTGCCAAGAAAGTGGAGACGCGGCAGGCAACGTGATAGACGCGACGCGAGCACGGGCTGAGGCGGCGCAACTCGCAAGGGAAAACGCAGCACTCCGAGAAACGGTGCTCTCTTTACACTCTGAGCTGTTCGGAGCGAGGTAAGAACATCATTACCTAATCATCAAACCCAACAGTTTCGTAAATCCCGCCTCCTTTTAATCCAGCTTTATTAGAGATTTGAGGACTAACCTAAAAATGACACCAAAAAGTCTACCACAGTTTTAAACACTAATGTCATCAAAGAATTATCAACAAAAGTGATTATACAAGTTCATACAGTTTTGAAAGTTTTTATACATCCAGTAGATTGTTTTTAAACTATTGAACTATAGAGAATTTTGTGCCTTGCTATTTTCTTTAAATTTTACGAACATAACTTTCAGACTGGCGACGAAATACTTGGACAAAGAGTTAGCGGGTAGGATACAACAGTTGCAACTCCTCGGGAGAGATATGCGAGCGGAGCTGCGCGACTCGTTATGGGCTCAGGTACGATATCACTTTAATCTTTCTGTCTATTTCCAGTAGCATTGTCCACTGTCTAATGTCTATTGGCTCCATACAAGCTCTGTTAGACATGAAATATTAACAGATGTGTCCGTTCTTCTGACGTCCGCACGTTGAACTCGGAAAAATACTTTTAGTAGGGCTATCAATTTCTATACAAGAAACTGTTTTTAAATAGTGCTCTCGATACACGAAATGAGGTAAACTCTTAGACTAAATTGAATATGCATCGCCAGAAAACATGTGGGCGTTTGCATGTTGCATTTATAAGTAAATAAATACTATTATATTTTATGCATATCATACATGCCCATCCTCATCTTCATATCAGCCAAAAGACGTCCACTGCTGGACATAGGCCTCCCCCAATTTTCGCCCCCGTGGCCGATCGTTGATTCATTGATATGCACGTACCACATTAATTACTTACAAAACATTTTCTTTAGTTAATGAATGTAAGTCATATTTTCTGTCATTTGGGATAAAGAATATTAAGGTCGTAAACGTAGCTTGATCACAAGTTCTGTTGCAAATGATAGTAACATTAACATAATGTTAATAAAACTTTAGACATTAAAGTTAAACGCAGTTTGTCCCATGGACTAACTTTCTTTTAATTGTTTTATAAAATAGTCTCAAAGTACTTGGTACTGCCGTATCAATCGATTAATCATTCGTAATTCGATTTTCTAAAAGTATCTACACTGTAGTTCGCATATCGTTGTGTCATTAAATTCTGTGCTTTTATAATCCCCAACGCAGTTTATTTCTTAGCGATGTCTTCTTTATTTAACAGGAAATTATAGGAACATCGCAGCTCACATGTTGTGTTTCTGCAGGTGGAAGCAGAAATCCTAGTGCAGCGTCACAAGACTTTAGTGCGCGTGTGTCGCGGCACCGCGCGC
Source organism: Parascotia fuliginaria (assembly GCA_963082885.1). Classification (NCBI taxonomy): domain Eukaryota; kingdom Metazoa; phylum Arthropoda; class Insecta; order Lepidoptera; family Erebidae; genus Parascotia; species Parascotia fuliginaria. The sequence continues at coordinate 15,119,832 of OY720176.1, read as the reverse complement.
CCCCCTCCCGCGCCGCACCCTGCGCCCTCGCACCCCGCGCATCTCGCGCACCCTGCGCATATCGCGCACACCGCGCATGTCGCGCACCCCGCGCATGTCGCGCACACCGCGCATGTCGCGCACCCTGCGCATGTCGCGCATGCCGCGCACCCCGCGCTCTCGCACCCAGCGCTCGCGCACCCCGCCCGTGAGCTCGCGCGCACCGTGCGCGTGCGACGATCACCTCATCTGGGGCTTGGTATCTCTGTCACTGTACGTTCTTTTGTTTTACACTCTTACAGTCAGTCAGTCTTGTACAGTCTCCAACAAGCGTAAAGAACCAATCTAATGGCTGAAGCGTTCTTTTTCAGTCAATCTAAAAGTAAAACATATTATATGGGTTTCTGATATTATTTTACTTACCTTTTAAATGACGTCTGTCTGAAAAGCTTGTCATCAACAGAAATTTCTTGCACAAAAAGCAAGAAGATTCAGACGACACCTCTCACTTTGAGACAGAGACGCTGCTAATATTGACCACTTTAATTAAAGAAAAGCAAGTTATGAATTCAACAGCGACAACTAAAATAAAAATTTAAAAATAATAATTAAAAAGGCTAAATCCAGAAACGAAAGCTGGAAAACATAACCATTGTTGAATTTTTGCTATCTTCATATCCATTGCCTTCACATTATGAACCTAAAAACGCCCAATGCTGATACAATTTTCAAATTACAATATTATTCAATTTTAGTCACATTTGCGTAAATTAACCAAATGCGAATATAATACATATAATATATCAAATATGTATCATTGTGTGGTAGGGTGGTCGTGAGCACGGCGTCCCTATCCTGATCTCGGAGCTGGAAGCGGGCGGCCCCGCGGCGCTCACCGGCGAGCTGTACGTCGGTGATGCCATACTCGCTATCAACGATGTCGATCTCACACAGGTGCGTATTATTACTATTATTTTTATATAACTTGCTTTAATATATTTAATACTAATATTGTGTAGCAATACATCCTATGCACATAAAAATGAGAGTAATATATTAGCAGCTCTTCCTTTTTATTTAAGTTTCTATTATATTTTGGGGTTTATTCCCATCTTCCCCCGCATTTCTTCATGGGGAGAAATGGGAATTTTCGTGTCATCTTCCCCCGAATTTGTAATCGGGGGAAGATGGAAAGTAAAAGTTTCATTTGTCCCCGAAATATTTTTAATAATTAATTTTGTTTTGTGCCACCGCACTCAAATATGGTTTAAATAAAATACTTAAACATGATTTTTTACAGGAAATAAACAAAATTAAAAATACCAACTTTTTATAAAACAAATATTACAGCATTTTTCCGTTTTACAATTAGTAAATACATATATACTACCTATTATATCTGGCAATTCCTTTAATTTACAACCTAACACTCAAATATTAATAATAATATTCATCTATTAGTTATAAGATATATTAGGAAATGTTGCGAAATCCAATTCCTTTTTGTATTTAAATAATTTTTTCACAATATTAACTACATTAAGTATACATTTTAATCAGTGTCATTTTCTTAACGATTAATATTTAAAATAAACTGTCTTATAACACTTGTTATACTTAATCAATACAATTTTACATCTACATAGCAATGTTCAAAACCTACTTCACAGTCCACTGTTGGACGTAAGCCTCTTGTAACTTTTTTCATAAATATCAAAAATACAATGAGTAGGTAGGTACTTATCTATATTTTTGTTAAATCAACATAATACTAATATACTTATTCCCAGCATGCAATATCACACATAAGACAAGTAAATTAAAAAAGTTTACTGTAACATAGTAGCAACAATAGTAAAAATAGACGTACTTTTAATATTTCAATATCACCAACCGCTCTTTAAATTAACAGTTTTAGCAGTAAATACAAACATAAATCTAAATGGTAATATATATATGTAAGACTTGTTTTGTATAGAATACAAAACAAGTCTTACATATAAAAATATCCTGGAAATTCTACTTTTTATTATTAATTTAACAGATTAACAGAAGATGACACAAACATTCCCATTTTTCCCCATTCGGGGGCCGACATGCGGGGAAGATGAGATGTGAACTTCCTATCTTCCCTCGATTTCAATTTCGGGGGAAGATGACACGAAATTTCGCATTTTCTCCATTCGGAGGAAGACATGCGGGGGAATAAACCTATTTTGGTATCTTTTGCTCAACTTTGTTTCTAAATACATCTAAGGCAAGTTGTGTACCCGCAACACAAGTGTCATCACTTCTTACCGAATTTGTTTTAATTTCAATCATTCCTACGATGTATGCCGTAAAAAAATGACAATCTTTGAAGATTGAAAAAGTTCATCAAAGATTCTGATATCAAATTTATTCTCTATTGTCAGTGCAAGCAAAACTGAGTTCAGAAATTCGCTATTAAACAAAGTATTCACTTCTACATTACATTCTGCGTTACTTACTTATGTAAGTACGTCAAATCATAAAATGGTTATAATGGCTATCATCGATATACAAGTGTTGTCATAACGCCGTAAAATTAAAGTTATTGTTGTACTCCTAAGTTTATTTCATAATTGCAAATTGTATTTACTAGACATTCATATTTAAAGTCATGACTTGAGGTATCAATAGCGTTTATAATTACCAAGGCTTAATAAATCATAAGATAAAATATTAATGTTGTGTACATCAACTTGGTAGTCATTATTTTAGTGGCCGTGCTTGGCACATTAGTAACAAAGATCTATCACTCCCTACAAAAATATTAAAATCTACCGCTTTAATAGAGTTGGGGCAGTTTCAAACTGGTGTATTTTTGTGCGCGTATACGCTCGTTTCGCGTACACGGGCGCTACATTTCGCGCTTTGGAAAACGAAACGCGCGTTCACGAGCTTATTTCGGCGTGTTTGCTCAAACCGGTTGTGTCAGTGCGCGTGCGAGCTTATACGCGCATATAATCTATACATGCGCTACGCCGACCATTGAGTTATGAGAAACAAACACCCACAAAAAATAATAGAACTTTAATATCGGTTAAAATTGCAGGCCTGTCACAAAGAGGCAGTACAAGCGTTGCAGAGTGTAAAGGGCGACTGTGCGCTCTGCGTGCAGTTCATAGCGACAGACGATGATGACAGATTATCTGAAGACAATTACAGGTCAGAGCTTTTAATTATCTTAGTTGTATTTATATACATTTATTTATGCACATCTAGAGAGAAAGCCGTATTAAATCCGACAACGTACTTAGCCGATTTAATACTATAGACTTTCAATACCAGTCACTAAACATACTATACTTACGTAGGTACTATCAGTTTTTTTCTCGGGATTGCACGTAGTTGTTTTATTTCTAAAGACACATATACATTTAACGCAGTCGCGACTACATTTCATTTCACCTTTTCTTTGATTTCATTTATTACGTTAACAAATTACATTGTATTTGAAAATATAATAATTATAGAATAGAATAGAATAAGCTTTATTGTACACCATACGTAACTTACATTACATATTTAAAAATATTTAACAATAAAAGGTGACAATGGGCGGTCTTATCGCTAAAAGCGATCTCTTCCAGACAACCTTTGGATGGACATGAAGTTAGAAGTTAATCGGTAGTTAATGGCGCACAGGTATTTCTAAAATATATTTAAATAAATATATATATTATATTAAATAATATATATATGTGTGTATTATATAATAAATATCTACAATATAATACATACTTATACATACATATACATTCCTACTTACCTACTAAATATTTAGTAATGAATAGAAACTTGTTTAAAATATTAGTATATAACATATTTATAGTGGTGACAGAACATAATGAACAAATATGATGTTTATGATGATATTGCAATTTAGGAAAAGTACATCAACAGTAAAATTATAAAGTAAGAGTAAATTATAAATTTAAATAAAATTTTGTTACCATAGCTTTAAAAGAAGCAAGCGTTGGAGCACGTCTAATTTGTAAAGGCAATGCATTCCACAAACGTGTAGCTGTTACTGTAAAGGAATTATCATAGAAGGTTGTGGCATGCGACGGCATTTTTAGCTTTAGATTTTCTGATGAACGTAAAAATCTTGAATGTGTATCATGAAGAAACTGGAAACGTTCTTTAAGATAGATAGGTGTTGACCACGGAGCAAATATAAAGAGGAGATGCCCTAACAACTGTCGTCCTAACAAATAGTGTCTCCGTCGTGCGGGGTGCGGCCGTGGGTGCGGGGGGAGTGGAAACAGGGTAAAGCCACATAGTGGCCAGTAGCCAAAGCAAATCGTTTCCTACATGGGCAGATGTTTTAAGAGTTTTGCTATATTTCGCTAGGTGTCGCCGATTTCGTAACAGGGCCGGATTAGGGATATATTCTTTATATTTTTTTAGGTTCCTTTAATAAAATTACATACAATTTTGATGATACTTAATAAATGTTGCGTTGAAAAGTAGGTACATCATAATATGTAGGTAAATTTATTGAAAGATATAGGTAAATTGTTTCAGATGTTGTGATGTCCTGCTTAGTAAACACGAGGTTGTAAGTCCGAAACCGGGCAAGTGCCAATGTGACTTTGCATTTTCTTATGTACTTTCTAAGTTTACCTTGGACATTACTGAGTAACAATGATGGAAAATATCGTGAGGAAACCTGGACCTACAAAAAAAAAACTGAAATTGTCAATCCATCTTGAGTAAGCAGAGCGATCAAGTCTCATGCCTTCTCTGTTTGAGAAGAGGCCTTTCTCTGTAGTGGGACAATAACGGGCTGGTATGATGAAATTTATCAAATCCGAGGCAGTTCGTGAAATTCGTTAATGAGGCAAATTGGGTATTACATTCGAGCACAAGATTATTACTCAAGCTGCAGGCGAGAAGTGTACTGAAGCCAGAGTGTAATGGCCAATGCATACGTGTGCCAAACAATTATATCACATAATTGTAAATAAAATAAAATAGCATAGTCCTAATTTTTCATCAAATCAGTTCTTAAAGCTAAAAGCGGTGTGTTTAGAGCTATTTAATGAGCAAGTATGTTGAAAATGTTGATACGAGTAAAATTACGAGCTACGAATTTTCGGTGCAAGTATGAGTATAAATAAGTAAAGCTGGGAATACATAAAAAATAATATCCCACCCCTGCCACATGCTCTATGTATTCTTATTATTATTTATTACCCGTGCGTGTTATTACTCACATCTGCATCTCGAAGTGATATCTGCGCCTTTACTGATACCTACATAATAAATAAAAGTCAATAAAAAAAAAATCTAATAAAAAACACACCTACCATCGTGGGCAACCCACAAAATATACTTAGCTATAAAAAATATACCTTTTTCTTGAAACGTAGAACGTTTGCTTGAAGGCGTCGTATTTTCAATGCATCTTTTTTTTCTTTAATTTTTAAGCGTGCAATTTCTTCCTTTAATTTTTTTTTCCTTGGTGTATCATTAAACACCATAAACTCACCAAGAACATAGGGTACTGGCGTTTTCGTTCGATCCTGCATAAAAATTAAAATAGCATATTTTCAAAATATGTAACATTAAAAAAGCCCATATTCATATACACTTTACCTTAATTTTATAATAATTCAAAATATGACATAACCATTAACATTATAAATTTTCAGTTATTACAAACTTCAGTGTTTGTTCTCAAATTTGGGCACGCTCCTTCTTGTAGCTTTTGGTAACCCTTTTTTGTCGTAATAAAATCGTTCGCAGCAAAATGCAACGAGCACATTTTAGTATATTTGGTCGGAGACCAATCTTTTTTATTTAAAGCGTCAATCCATTTTTTTTTTTAATTTTCTTTTGACGGGAATCTGGAAAATTATACACATAATAAAATACCTTTATTAAAAAAAATACACTACCTTGATTATATGTATCTATCTATGTACTCACAAATGTGAGTTTGAGTTCACATTACAGTCTCACAGTTCTCATTACGTCAAAATAATAATATAGCGCAAAAAATACTGACTAGTGCGTCTCTGGAAAGCCTCTAGCGGCAAGTGGAAAAAACTACTTGTTTTGCCACTTGCCGCTAGAAGCGAGGTAATTACCGAACATTCTAGACTAAATATGTCAAAAATTTAAATTAGATATTACTTACGAGTGGAAAGATATCTTATTTTCATTTGATTTTGATTTGCTGGAGGAACTTTTGCACGATACAACACAGCACTTCATATTTACTTGATTTGGAGACCGATAATATATTTTTAAGTCTCCTAAGACGAAGCAGTTACTCGCCTGACGACAAGAGTTGTACTGACGAAAGCGACACCTGGCCGTCAGTAGTTCAACTACGGTATGACGTCAGTAGCCTACATTTGGAGACTAAGCTACATTGATTACAACATCTCCTCTTCTGATCATATTTGCGCAAACCAAATATAAATCTTATACAGATATTTTGAAGTTTGCGGAGGCAAATATTTTGCCGCTCACTTCGTTTATCTGCGGGTTCCAAGATAGGTCACTGTCAATGAAGATACCAAGATTCTTCACCTTTTTACTGAAAGGTACGACTGAACCATTTAAGAGAACTTGGGGTAGTTGTGACCACACAATCTTTGATACCATTCTTGAGCTACCGACATCAATAATTTGTGTCTTCGCTGGGTTTAATTTAAACCACGTGTGAATTACTCCAATCACTTATAGTGATTAGGTCTTTATTTATGTAATATATTGCCGCTGACAAGTTACCCAATGAAGCTTGAGAGTATATCTGAAGATCATCTGCATAAAGGTGGTATGCAGAAATAAGTTTATCAGAGATGGTATTTATAAATATTGTGGAGAGTAGGGGTGATAGAACGCCACCCTGGGGCACACCAATATGTATATTACACCATGAGAAAAGGACATCCCCTACACGTACACATTGTCGGCGGCCACACAGGTAACTGCGAAACCAATCAATTACCACTGGAGATATGTTAAGAGAGCGAAGTATTTCATTCAAAACGTCGAAATCCACGGTGTTAAATGCATTAGAGAAATCAAGAAGAGCAAGGACAGTGAGATTTCGATTCTCCATGCCAAATCTTATATCATCCGTAATATTCACCAGGGAAGTGACAGTACTGTGACCAGGACGGAAGCCAGACTGGAAGAAATTAAGGACATTATTTTTTATAAGGAAGGTACTCAGTTGTTTTTGGACCAGTCGTTCAATGACTTTGATAAAAAGGGAAGGATAGATATTGGGCGATAATCAGGATAAGATGGATAAGATAATCAGGTTGAATTTTTTTGAAATAGCAGTGATTTGAGCGTCTTTACACATAGTCGGGAATGAACCACTGGATAAGGAATAATTAAGGATGTGACTGATAATAGGCAGGATTTCATCAAGGATGGGAAGGATCATATTACGGCTGACACCATCGATTCGAACAGCGTTCGTAGTGATTGACTTAATACTATTCCTAACATCACAATCGGTAAATAGAGTGAAACTAAATGGATCATACTATACTTGGGAGTTGGAATTGATGAAAGGGAATTTATCGTGCTAAGTTTAGTTGTCCTATCAAAGTTAGACGAAGCTGAGAAATGTTGATTGAGTAAATCAACGTTTAAAGATTGTGCAAGAGCATGTTTTAGTTTCACTGGGCGAATCGGCGCATGTTTGTCGTACAATAAAGTAATAGACGTTTCAAATAAATCTAATTTTCCATCAATAGATGTGACACTAAAAACTGGCTGGCTGACTGGCGTCCAGTCTATGTTGCGTGCATCTTTATGAAGGTTATCAAGATTCATGCCACTAAAATTACGCTGCATGAGGAGTTTGGATTTAGCCTTCGGTGGACGAATTTTATAGGAAAGGAAAAGTAAATCATGATACTTACTAACGAGAACACTCTTGACGAAACCATTATAAGGCCTAAAAGTGAAGCGACAGAATGGGGAAAGTGATGAGTTGCATTGAGAGGAAGGAAATGTAGATTACAGGACTCCGTCACTGAGGAAAGGGATTTGGAGCGGTAATCATGATGTGTGTACGGAGATAAATGGCCACACCACCGCCAACGCCAGCCGCACGATCATTTCTTATGAGGTGGAATCCTGGAAGGGAGTACAAAGTGGATGGGAGACATGGTTTTAGCCAAGACTCAGATATAAGTGTTAATTCTCGTGTAAATTCTTACAATCAAAGTTTGCCAGCATATCTGGAAAATGTGCCGGAATGCTTTGGGCATTGATATGAACAACATTAAAATTCTTAGTTACAACAGAAAACTGTAACTCCAGCGTATCAGCTAAAGAAGGAATACTGATGAAGCTGTTGTCACTGCTGATGGTATAAAAACATTCATCATCACTATTTTTGCATAAATAAATAGTTTTAATAAATATAAATTAAAAAATATATGTACTTAAATTAATACGAATAAGTGTGAAGTTTAATCATGTAGTTCCGAGAGTGAATGTTGTAACAGCTGTAGGTCCATTGTGTAAACAAAGTGTTGTTGCTTGTGCTGTTGTTCCTGTTGTAGATAATGTTGTCCTGGCAGCTACTTTCAAAAATACTAGTTTCTGATCATTAAAAACTATTTGTATTATGATTTATATATTTAAAAACTAAATATTTAATATGGAGCAAAATTTTTAACACCTGCACTGTCGAGGATATAGAACATTACAATAAAATTAAGATAAAATATAAAAAAAATAACAAGTACATCATGAAATCATTATACATAATCAACAGTTATCAATAATATAATCAAATATGAATTAACATTACAATTTAAAGTCCTATTCTATACATATAATAAAAATGTAACCGATCGCTGTCTGTACATGGAAGATATATGAGAAAAAAATTACTGGGGCCTTTATCAACGCAAATAGAACCCAAAACAATGATTGTTACAATTTTTGTCTGTTTGTCTGTTTGTCGGTTTGTCTGTGCGTTTGTTCACGCTAATCTCAGAAACGGCTTATTCGATTTAGATATGGTTTTCACTAATACATTGTGGTAAGCTTCACTTAACATTTAGTGTTTGTTTCATGTCAATCGGTTCATGAATAAAAAAGTTATGCCAATTTAAAAAATCACGTCGAACATTTTCTGATAGAAACAGAGACTTTAACAGGTTACGGAATAGCTGATAGCGTTTTTATTTTTCGGATTCCTCTCATTCTAAACAATCTTCCGTTTAGTTTTAAATGAGTCCAGTTTCCAGTGAGCCTCTGTTCCGCGATGACAATTAATAAAGCCCAAGGTCAGACACAACTAAAAGTTGTGGGCGTGGATCTAAGTATTAGCTGTGTTTCGCACGGTCAGCTTTATGTGGCTCTATCACGTGTTAGCATTCCTAGCAGCCTGTATGCTTTGATCCCTGATGGCTATTCGTCTAATCCATACATCCATACACCCATACATATTATATAAGGCTTTGTCCTGACTGACTGACTGACTAACAGACAACGCACAGCCTAAACTGCTGGTCGTAGTGACTTGAAATTTGGAGGGTGTGTTAGTCTAAATGTCTAGAGGTTGTACTAACAAGGGTTTTTTTAAATTTAATTCCTAAGTGTGTGAAAAGGGATGAAATCGATTGTATGAATCTTCTTCATTTTTAACTTACAGTTTTGTAATTTTGTTTTGGAATACTTCTATTTAAATAAAAAAATATCCTTATAATTTTATTTTAACATGGGTGGATTTAGAGGGGTGAAATTAGGGATGAAATATTCTATACAAAGATCTTTAGCTTTTGAAGCTAGCGACTTGAAATTTACAGGGAGGGGAAGGGAGTGAAGGAGGGAGGAAAAGGAGGGAGGAGAAGGAGGAAGGGAGGGAAAAGTGAGAGGGAAGTGATGGGGGAGGGAGAGGAAAGTGATGGGGAAGTGAAGAGGAAGTGGGGGAAATGCGGGAGTAGTGAGGGGAAAGTCAGGAAGAAGTCAGAGGGAAGTCAGGGGAAAGCCAGGGAAAAGTGAGGGAGAAGTGAGGGAAAAGTGAGGGAAAAGTGAGGGGAATGTTAGAGGAAACTAAGAGGAAAGTGAGGGGAAGTGAGAGGAAAGTGAAGGAAAAGAAACGGGGAAGTGAGGGGGAAGTGAGGTGGGTGAGAGGGCAGTGAGGGGGAAGTGAGGGGAAGTGAGGGGGAGTGAGGGTTAAGTGAGGGGTAAATGAGGGGAAAATGAGAGAAAAGTGAGGGGGAAGTGAGGGGAGTTTGCCTTTGTGTATTGTATACATTTACGAGGGATATCTGTAGGTAGGTGAATGAGGATTTGTATGAATGGGAGATTAAAAAGTATGAAAACAGTATTTAAACAATATAAAAATGCTATCTATATACATAAAAGCAAAAGGTCACTCACTCACTTATCACGAAATCTCAGAAACAACAAGTGCTAGGAATCTCAAACTTTGCATTGTCGTTCCTATTAGGATATAGGTGCTCACTTAGACGGAACTTTGTGAAATCCATCCCCTAAGGGGGTATAAAGGGGTGGCAAAGTTTGTATAAAATTTCTATAGTTTTTATAGTAGGATTACCAAATTACTAGAAAATACTCTTTTTTTATTATTCAGCAACCCCCCTTATTAAATGGGCAAATAAGAGTCGCAAGTTTGTGTGAAAGTTTTGTCAGTTTTAGCGGTAGCGGATTTAAACTGGATTCGCCATAGAGACGGATAATACTGATACAATGTACGATTGCCATAAAATCAGGCACGCAATATTCTCATAGAGGCACCCATCTGAATTTTCACGCGAACGAAGTCGCGGGCAACAGCTAGTCTCTTAATATATTTATTAAGGTCATTTTGACAAAATCAAAGGTCATCTATACTGTAGAGACATTTCTCCAACAGGAATGATGTAAGCCTTGCATTGAATGAACTTTTTTTGAAATTGCCTTCAACTCTACTGGTAACTTATTAAATAACCTCACTGCTTGGTATTGTGGACAGTATTTAGCAATTTCAAGGGAAGGGACAATTTTGTGTGCTAAATTTAGTCTAAGTGATTTCTCTCTAACCAACCTATCTTCTTTAGTTTCATATTCAAGAATATACTTTTTTAAAGTGCTAAGTAACATATAAGCCCGGCCACCATCAGAGGGATGATCGATATTAGAAAAACATCGATGTTTACATCGATATTAACAACGAATCAAAAATATCGATGTACGATAAACATCGATTGAAAAACATCGATATCTCTAAAACATCGATGTTTTTGATAATAAATAAAACTGACAATTAAATTAATGAAATTGTGTTTATTTTTAATTTAATCACAAGTAAGTTAGCATTTATTTATACAATAATCAAACTTTTGTATTGTATTTGTATGCTTTTTCGTGGTATCTAGTCTAGTTATTCACCATTTAAAATGCTTTGAATGCACTACACAAAGTCACTAAGAGAGTAAATGCATAATTTAAGATGAAATAGAACTAATATTTAATTATTTTTTTTTATAATAAGATTTCGCAAAAAACAACTGATATACTACTTATATATATACTGGGTGGCGCAAAAGTACTGGCACTAAAGAAAATACTTTTTTTTTTATATATGACATTTTCTGTCATTCTGTTGTTGAAAATTGTGTAGAGAACAAATGTAAAATACACTGAAAATAAACATGGACCGTTTTACTCCCCAAGAACGTGGAATAATTGTGTCAATGTTCTTACGGAATAATTCATCAGTGATAAGAACACAACGTGAATTTCGTCGACGATTTCCCCACCGTCCGGCACCGATTGGTCGCACAATTCGACGCTTTGCCACACGCCTTGAAGCAACTGGCTCAACATTGGATAGACCTAAGTCTGGGAGACCAAGAACAGGCCGTTCAGCTGAAAATATCGATGCTGTGCGCGAAGATGTGGAAGAGTGTCCAGAAACATCAACGAGGCGACGTGCCACGCAATTGGGCATTTCCAGACGGACCCTGCAGCGTATTTTGGTGAAAGACTTAAAGATGTTCCCGTATAAAACTCAAATGACTCATCAGCTGCTGCCTGCTGACCACCGAGCTCGTCTAGATTACTGCCAGCGCGTCATAAACCTCAACCTTGAAGAGGATGATTTTCCTTCAAAATTGGTTATGAGTGACGAAGCGCATTTCCATCTCTCAGGGCATGTCAATAAGCAGAATACTCGGTTCTGGGGCACTGATAATCCGCGCATTATTCAAGAAACACCTCTACACCCACTAAAAGTTACTGTATGGTGTGGCATCTGTGTTGACAGAGTGATCGGACCCTATTTTTTCGAAGACGCTGGAGGCAATGCGATTACTGTCACTGGAGAACGCTACAGAACCATGTTACGTGAGTTTTTGATACCCAGTTTGGACGAATTGGGGCTGGAGCACATCTGGTTTCAACAAGACGGCGCTACGGCACACACAGCGCGCGACACTATGGACTTAGTGAGGGACGCTTTTCCAGGCCGAGTTATCTCTCGTTTTGGCGATTTGCCTTGGCCTGCAAGATCACCCGATCTGACCAGTCCAGACTTCTTTCTTTGGGGTTTTTTGAAATCTCGGGTGTATGTGAACAAGCCACAGACTCTCGCAGCTCTAAAAGAAAACATTCGTCAAGAAATAACGAACATATCGCAGGAAGTGTTACGGCAAGTTATGCAAAATGTCATAAATAGGGCTCAAATGTGTATCAACTCTGGAGGTCACCATTTAAAAGACATCATCTTTAAATCCTAATGGTACGAAATTTAATGGCACAAATATACATTTAAAAAAATCTAAATCTAGTTTTCTAATTTAGAAAAAATGTTATAGCTGAACCAAATAGGGTCTTTACTTTTGCGCCACCCGTTATATACATTGACGGACTCATAAACTGCATCAAAGTAATAGACGACTTTGAAATAAATATTTTAACCAAGTATGCAAACTTTACGTTTCGTACTACCCCTGTTGAAAACAGAACACTATATCATAATGACTACTAGTTTTACGTATGAACTCCAACATAGAGACAACTCATTATGATTTTAATGATGATTCATCGAAAAATAGCTATCTGTTTACTAATACGATTAATAACTTATATGTAGACTCAGTTGACAGTACGCAATCAAAGAATACAAATGACATAAGTACGGTACAAGTGGAACATTAATTCGACAACATTTATTAATTTTCGATTACCAACCGATAATTATCGAGTAGATATAAACTTTAATGGAAATGAAATAACAGCAATCACGACATTTTTTAAAAATAGATAATTATTCTACGCTTGAGAAATAAAGTTGAATTGGGTTATTATAAAAATAATATAAATTGTTTTTATTTATTTATTTATTATATTGCGTGTACGTCTAAAATGGAAAATATAATAAATTAATTCTATATAAGAGGTCTGCCCTCGCTTCGTTCGGTATCGAAGGTTTCATTCGATCTCACAACAAACTACTACGGAAAATATAACAGCTTAAAATATTTAAATTCTGAAAATAATATGATAAACATAATAAAACATAGCCTATGTTAGCCGCTAAATACACTGACGGACTCATAAACTGCATCAAAGTAATAGACGACTTTGAAATAAATATTTTAACCAAGTATGCAAACTTTCTATATAGATTAAAATTGAAACCTCCTGAATTGAAATCCTTAAGTTTAAGTTTGTGTACTGGAAAGGACCTTAAGACTTTTTTGAAGAAAAACAGAAATTTAAGGAAAATTGGTTTAATAAAAAAAATGGTTTTAACAATAGACACAAACTTTATGCAAGGGTTTATTTATGTTTTAATAAGGTGTATTACCTCCACGTGCCCTTATTACGGATTCTAATCGGTTCCGCATAGATTTTATTTGGGTTATTAAAAGATCTTGCGGAATATTGTCCCATTCTTCTGAAAGTGCTGTTCTTAGTGCTGCCACTGTCGTGGACACAGGATTTCTCGCATATACAGCTCTTTTTAAATTCATTGTACGTATCCCAACCTCTTCGCAATATTGTCGAACTTGTGCAGCAGCGTGCGGCCGGGCATTATCCTGCATTAAAGTAAAATTTTCGCCTATGAATCCTATGTAAGGAACCACGTGATCTTCTAAGATCTCTGTTATGTAGCGATGTGCAGTCAAACCCCCTCTATTACCGTTTTGACGGACCATGTCTATGAACACAAGTTCTGTTTTCCCGTTCATCGATATGCCACCCCAGACCATACACGAACCGCCTCCAAAAGGAACACGCTCCTCAATGCAACTTTGAGCATATCGCTCCCCACGTCGACGATAGACTCTTCTGCGACCATCTGCACCATATAAACATGTCCTACACTCGTCCGTGAACAATACGGAGGCCCATTGCTCTTTTGTCCAATTTAGGTGATCACGCGCAAATCTTAAGCGAGCTTGTCTGTGAGCTACAGACAATTTTGGACCATTTGCTGGTCTAAAAGGGGTGATATCCGCTTCCTTTAACCTTCTTCTTATTGTTCGTGCACTCACATTTACTCCACGCACTTCATTAAGCTCTGTTTCGCACCAGTGCTACAATTTGAGCCGCTTGTTCAGACGAAGTATCCATATTATGGTTCAAAAACTCTCGATGAGTTAAAAAACTAACCCAACAATTCTGCTGGTAACAATAATTCAATTGACAAAAGAATAAAAAATCAATGCGAATCAATTTAAAACTTTGCTTTAAATAACACGCAAATCTAATACTACGAGTAAATTTTCTTTTCCCGGCTATATTCATTTGTTTTACTGCAGTTCTATTTTTAAATTTTGCTTTTTTTTTAAGATTAAGAGCCAGTCTCACATATTTATACTAAAAAGTTTGCATACTTATTATAAAAAATCATTTCAAAGTAATCCTGAACTTTGATGCAGTTTATGAGTCCGTTAGTTTATATTTTTTGTAAATACATATATATTATAGATAAATTATTACACCCAGACACAGAACAAACAATCATACTCATCACACAAAGATTTTTTTTCCTGGGTGGGAATCGAACCCACGACCTGCGGCTTAGCAGTCAGGGTCACTAACCACTAGACCAACAGGCCAGTCGAAATCTAATGACTCTAGTTCTTTTTTCCAATTTAACATTTCATCTATATACATCCCCAGAAACTTTACTTTCCTAACTAATTCCATTTTAATTTTGTTTAGCTCGAAGTCTATAGAATCTTTATTCCTTGCAGTTGTTTCAAATAATATTACATTGGTCTTACCAGTATTCAATATTAATTTGTTAGCATTAAACCAAGAATAAAAGACTGACAGAGTTGCGTTAACCTTGACCACGAGTGTTTGGATATTGTTTTCTGTGACTATGGCATTCGTATCATCTGGCAAAAACTACAATATTTACGTCTGGTAATGTATTATACATATGATTAATAAGGTCATTGGTAAATAAGATTGGCCTTAAGATAGATCCCTGTGGTACACAGGCTGTAATATTTCTCATGCTTTTGTTTATCGCAGTTGGGTAGCATTTTATCAACTTCGACATACATTTTCCAAAGAAAATAGTTTCAACGTCGTATCTTTTATGCCATAGTGTTCCATTTTTGTGACTAGCAGTTTGTGGTCAATAGTTTTAAATGCGGAGCTTAAATCTAAAAAAATACCGGCCACTCTCCTTTTACCAATCATTCGATGCACTACATCATTGACCAATGCATAGATAGCATCTCTAGTACCTACATTCTTCTGGTAGCCAAATGTCCAATTAACCGATTCTTTAGAATGTTTTCAAATATTTTTGATATGGTAGGCAAAGAAGAGATAGGTCTATAGTTCTCCAGATGCGACTTTGGTCCCTTCTTATGGACTGGTAAGACTCTAGCAATTTTTTATTGTTCAGGAAAGATTCCTTCTCCGATGCACCTATTGAAGAAAGTTGATAGCGACTCTGATAATATATCTATGTGAAGTCGATTCAGACGCAAAGATTTGTGAAAATGACAAATATATATTTTGTTGTGATATACCTTGTTTTTTTAATTCTTAATCTACTCTTATTAATCTTTTTATACATACCTCGTTAGGGTATGTTTGCTTTGACCTTATTCAGAAGTTCTAGAACTCCCTCTCTTTATTTCCATATTACTTTGCTGAACTGCCTTGCAGTGCGATTGCTATGCAAGAATTTATGAGTTCGATTACCATACGCAACAAAGCTTTGTGTAATTCATAACAAATATTTGTGCCGAGTGTCGGTGTACACACGACAAAAGAGTTAGGTTGGCAGCCTGCCAAGGAGTTAGTTAACAGACCTGCTAACCTAACTGCTTTGCCGTGTATATGTTGTGCTTCTCTCAAGCGTATATTTCTAAAGTATTTAAACATTTCATACATGAGATGTATATGTTGCAGGTTCCCTTTGTACCCTTCGGACGGCGACGCGTACGAGGAACAGGATGGCTCGGGTGCGACCCCTACGGCGCCGCGCACGCCTGACTACAATAGGTCAGTTCACTAACATCACACCACAAGGCACACTGTAGCGGATACAGAAAGGACTTAAAATTACTACAAGCACGTAATCACTCCCACGGTCATATTCCTTTTCCCTTTTCCTTCCTCATCCCCTTCTCCGTGGTTGACAACGGCTTGGTTGTGTTTTCTAAGGATTATTACTTTGCGATGCTTGGAAAACAGCCATCTCTTAAAGGTTACGGTTACCACTTACCATCAGGCATGCTTGTTTGCCACCAAAGATGTATATAAGCATGCAAATGCGTTTTGGGGACTTGAGCCCCTTAGAGCCTCTTCTGAATCCGCTACTATAGTCACATTAGTGCCGCACTGTATCAAAAATTAAGCTTTTTAAATCAATAATGTATGTATTTATATTTTTTTTTATGTTTTATATTTCGTTATGTATTAAAGTATTATGTTTTTATTTAACTCTTATTTTCTTTTATAATTACCTACCTACACTTCAACAGACCAGAAAATGACAATGAACTCAAATAGTATTAACAAATATATCACCGATGACTTATCAAAAGCTAAATGAAATAGCTATACCTAAGCTTTAACACACTGGAAAGGTCAGAATTCGCCTTGAATTCAGTTTCAAACTAGCGTATTCTACAAACTGGCGATTTCTTAAAACCCACCGAGTTCTGAGTTCCGTCGGAAAATGAGTTTAACGACACGTTCCTGTTGTTTTCTCTCAATGTCTGCTTGTTTAGTTCGAGATATCGCTTTAGCCACTTTATATCTTTAGCACAGCAGTGTATGCTCAAGGAATTGCAGAATAGGCAAAAGGAACGGATCCCTGAGGCACACCTATGTCATCCAAAAAATTGTAGGATGAGCAGTCATAGAGGACTTGATAGCGACGTTCATGTATAAAATTGATAATCTAGTTGAGGTAACGCCAAATGTTAAATATTTCTATCCTACTATATATTGACTATCGAAGTTTTAAGACTTCTTTGTCGGGCACTCTTGTCAGAGAGGTCGTGGTTTTATTTGTGGCGGGTTTTATTTGTGCCAATAGTGGCGGTTCGTTGCATTGCGAGCACATTGCGTATATAGTATGTTTTAAGATACCCGCAAGTAATATTCATACCATCTCTACTGGCTTATCTTTTACAGCAAGATAAATTGAACCTAACTCCTAATATTGTGTGGCACACAACTCGAAACGATGTATTGTTGTCTAGAGGTAATATTTTGTGACTACATCTCTTCTTGCATATAAATAAACTAGCTGCGCCCTGCAGACCAATTTTCGGCATAAAAAGTCCGTTGTCCGTCTCCGGCATCAAATCTATGTGCATACCAATTTTCATTGAAATCGGTTTAGCCGTCATCAATATTTGTAGGATTATTTACAAAAAAAAACTGACAAAATAATACTCTTCTTTAAAGTTTATACCTAGTTGAACGTATCCTAATAAGAGTGATTCTCTTTAATTTGAGATTCTTTAATATGTTGTCACAGTCGAGAACAATGAAATGAAACCCGTAGAAAAACCGTAGTGAAGTCGTATCGATACACAGTTACAAAGTCACTGCGATGGTAGACTTGCTAGTTTCAAGTCTAACGAGACCATCTACCCTCTCATAAAATGTAATCGTTAGGGATACTATTATAAATAAGGTAAGGACAAGCAAAATAGGTACCTGCATTGGCTCAGGCGCAATATATCAGAATCTCTAAATAACAAACTCGCAAAACACTAGGAACGCAAAATAACAGATTATGTACAGTTGAAAACAAACTTTAATTGAAAAAAAAAATCTTAGAGACTAAAGGATAAAAGCCAGAATAAGTTATTTTAAAGAACAAGCTAAATTTATATAAAAAAGCCTGTCTGCCTGAAACAAACTGAAAAGAAAGCAACCCGTTATATTTCTCGTTCTGACGCTACAATCGCTCCAATCTTTGCAGGCACACTTCGACCTCGATTTGTTTTTGTATTGTTAATGCAAGCAGTTACTGTTTTATTATTTTTTTTATGTTTTTCTACGATTTTTAAATTTTTTTCTGACCAGAATTAAAAACAGCACACTTCTTAATTTTTAAATCCTGTAAAATACATCTTTTTAGAAATAGTTCCTAATACAGAGGCCCTAGACAAGCGGCATAGATATCTATGCCACTTGTCTAGGGCCTCAGGATAGACTATAAACAGAACTCGACTGTACTCCTTTATTAATCTGATATTTAGAGATACTGGTATTTTGCACCTGAGCCACTGCATTATGTGGCAGCAATTAGTGAAGTTAGACAGCTATACTTAAAAGTACCTAAGTTCAAAATATCATGTCTTGATGGGACTGATGCTTACGGCACCTGTCTTTCGTGCACGGACAAACCAAACTAGTTTTATATTCCTATGTACTCCATGAGATATATACGGCAAAAAAATTACGTTGCGGTTGGCAGCCTGCTGTGTACTATAAATCGCCAAATATTTGAGTGTTGACATAAAATAAGAAAGAATGTTTAATTTAAATTAAATTATGATATGTAGTTGCTACTATTTGTAAATCCAATTAATAAAAAATAAATGCCTCTGAAGTAAAGCCCATAGTACAGTAATACTTATATGTATGTATTATATGTTGTAAATTAAATCTTATGGCTTTAAATATAAAGTATATATTTCGGTTTAAAAATATTGTATTTTCATGAGTCGTTCATACGCCCATAATAAATAACATTGAGGTATATTTTGAGCTACACACACAGGCACCTGTCGATAGATAAATTTATTATGTTTTAGCAGCATATGCGCCTAATATTTTATTACAGTATTACGTATTAAACATAAAGAGTATGTAATTGACTAGGCCGGCCTGTTGTTAGTCAGATGTCTTGGCACTAATACTGTTTACACGTTATATTATCTAGACTTCGACTGCTACGTCACGCAAAAATTCTAATCATTTATTGACTTATCCACGATAATCGAAACTAAATCTTATCGGTTTCTAAGAATAATATAACAGTAGAATAATAATCATTTGTTTTGATCGGTACATGCATTTTAAACCTGTGTTAAACTTTTCCTGCTTCTTATTTACTTGTTGTAGAAATGTTTCACAATTAATACCAAAGTACTTTATAAAACAGCATGTTATATGTTCTCTTTTCTAAGATTAATATGTTTACTTTCCACTAATTATTACTACTATCACATACTACACATCTGTGCGTGAGAGATATTATGTGCCTTACATATGAAATCTAACGACCGTCGATAAAAACGTTCTTGTCTTATTGTATGCTGTAGTCAAGTAATTAGCAGCGTATGTGAATATATCTTTGCCCACGTAGAAGTATACTGTATAATATATAATTTCTGCACACAGACGTAGAGACTCGGAGGGTGGTTCGGAGAGTGAGAGTGAGCCAATCACGTACCGGCTGAACGCCCCGCTCCCTACCACCTATCCGGACTACAATAACATCAACAATAATCTCAACATACTCGATATGGACGACGACTCGATCAAAATAGAAGCACGACTTGAGGTAATGTACTATTAGAAATATGCAGTGTAGTCTGCCAAAATATAAAATGCAATCATTGAGGAAAACAGTGTGTAATTGTGCCAACTCATGTGGGTTGTTCTATAAACATATTTTTGGGAGATACACAAGCTGCATGATGAGATTGATGAGCTAGTTTATGATTGGCTCAGATATAAGAAAACTACGTGGCGTATTGTCGATGTATGGGTGTGTTAATATAATTTTTAACTCTACTATACGTGACGTATCTTACATTTGATGCAAGCTTTATTTTTTTCTATATCATACAGATTTTACAAGACGAACCACATATTGTGCTTGGAAAATAACAGCATGTTTTTGTCAACATATACAACTAACACGTTATACGTAACATAACCTTACCTTTGGGTGTACGTTGTACGTACTTATTTACGTTGTGGAGTTATTATGATATTATTATTTATACTGCATGTAGTGGTTGAATGCGGGTCGAGCGGCGCGCGCGCCTAGAGAAGCTTCCTCAGCAGAGTCGAACAATTCCACGCCCGTACACGCAAGACCGCAGGCTCTCAAGAAGAAACGCAAACCACAGGTACCAACCGACCACCACACATAGCTTTAATTATAGACAAGTGTCACAAGATACATGACACAAGCGGTTATTAAATGACGTTAAAATACAGTGACATGATAGTAGAGCCGGTTTCTGTTGTGGGAATTTTTTTTTTTATGTTCATGAAATTGCAGTGTTCGAGTCAACGGTCGCGGGCCTTTTGATAATGTTAGGGCTTTGCTAATTCGACCACACTCTCTTACATTACCATCACTATTAGTTTGGACACATTTTCTTTCCACCTAGTGTCTATATATTTATGTAGGTGTGTGATATTTTGATCAAAGATGTGAGCTTTTAACATGTAAATTAAAATGATCAATTGAACGCATAATGCGGGCTGATAAATTACCTAGTGCGCTCTGGAGACTCGCCAGCCAGACACTGTCCAATACCTTCTACAATTTTATTATACTTGACGTTATTATCAATAACACTAGTAAAACCATATTTTGAGAATCTCGCCAAGAAATTTGTAAACACATAATTATTTGGCATAGTTTGTAGTTGTAAGTTATAAATTTAAGGTGATTAATTGTTAAAGGACTGGCGTACTAAGGGCGCGTATCGACCGGTTGAATTAGACGCGCCTTCGTCTGACGAGCTTCAGGCAGAAGCGCCTTGTGACAACGCCTTACCACTTTCGGACGGAGGTATGCTTTAGGTCCACTTTTTAAATCTATTGTCTATGCGTCTAGTCTCAGTTGTTCGGTGATTCTATTTGGTTCCAGATTAGTGAGAATTTTTTAGTCTACTTATGACGTCATAACCATGCCTATGAGTCTGAGAAAGAACCGCAGCATTTCGATATCAAACGAAATAAATAAACTACTAAAACTAGATGTTACTATAGGTGGACTGCATATTCTACCGCTTGGAAAATCCTATTCAGCGAGATATGAGTAGGTAGACTTACCTACCAAAGGTAGAAACTCTTTACATCATGAACATTTACATCAAATGAAGCACTTTCGAGAGAAGTCGTGTACATATAAAGTGTGGTAGGAGGTCTATGTCCCAAGGACTGAAGCTATGTCAGCATAAACTAACAGCAATAATAACATAACTTTTCGGTTAGTATCGGACTCCCCACCGGCGCCGGCCCCGGACTGCGCACCGCCGCTCGTCGACATCGACACGAGAGATCTCGTAGCCGAGCCCAAACAGAACAAACCACTCAACGGGGAACTCAAGCCTGTTAGAAGAGAGTCTAAAGGATTCAGGTTTGAAACCACGCGCACCTTTAATACATACTTGCTTTAAGACAGTTAACAACAACGAGCACGACAAGGTTTATGTTCTCGCGGCAGCCGTATTCGCGTAAAATATGTTTTGTTCTATCCCTCGGGAACCAGACCGATTTTTGGGATGAAAAGCATAATATGTCCGTCGCCGGCACTGAATCTATCTACATACGAATTTTCATCTAAATTGGTTAAGCCGTTTAAGCGCTGAGTGGTAACAATCACACACGCAAACTTTCGCATTTATAATAGTAATATGATTTGTTTTAGTCGATAAAAGGCAATAAATAATATCTGCAAATTATTCATGTGCAATCGTCAAAGTTAAACAGATTGAGATATTATGTCCATTATAAAAATGGTTTCGTTTTATTTTCTGCTGGCTCTAGTTGAACAAAAAATCTCGATGTGCTCTTGAAACTTCTGCGTATAAAATAGAAAGTAGGTAATAAACTGTTTTTTATTTTATGTTAAAACTGAATGTTATGTTAACACAGGATAGGTTCAGCGCGACGAGTGACGGAAGGCGTGTCTTTAACTAACGGCGAGGCGGAGCGTGGCAAGTTCCCGGCGCGGTTGCTCGCGGGCGACGGCGACCCCGACTTCGGCACGCCCGTCTGAGCACCTCTGAACAACACGCACACTACGAAACACGAACACGCTCAATATCGTGATACGTCCAAACTGGCCAACCGAACCTTCAGGGATAAATATCCAAAGAACGATAAAGAAAAAGCTTCCGCTACACTAGCGCCACTTGATTTATTAGAAATGCAAAAGGCATATGCGTAAGTGGGTATTTCAGCTTAAAAGTTGATCAAAGTACTTAGTATTGAACGATCTCACTCTGCGTGCGTGTACGAGCCCACGGAACTTAGTTATTAAAGTATTTCTTGTTTTATGCTGACATGATACCTTATAAGGGCTTATCATTTATTTCGTGTACGAAACGACAAGGGTAGTTACGCGTAGTGTTGCGCTCGGTTGCTTTTGTGTGTATGTACGATAGAGGTCAATCAGATTTGTCTATCGGTCGACTGTTTGGTTGTCGACGAGAGCTTTTATAAGTTGTGAAAGAAGGTGCGCCATCACGCTGAGCTAAAATGTCATGTATTTATTGATTTATTTAGAAAAAGTCGTTAGGTATATTTTTAGAAATAAAATTAAATTTGGTTTAATAAGATATAGGAAATTTGTATAATGTATTATGCACAAAACTGTTATTGCCAACAAAATATTGATGGGCGATGTAATTAACACCCGGTTTGTAAACGCTCATTAAATCTTCACACGGAGTCATCATACATCAGCCGTTGTCAAGTTGCCAACGAGTGTACTGTTACTAAACCGAAAACGGGTTCAAAGTGATTGATGACGAACAACGGAATGCTGTGACGCCCTGTGTATATTTGATATAATATTATTTATATAAAGCGAAGAGTTTGTTTGTTTGTTTGAACGCGCTAATCTTCTAAACTACCTATCGGACCTGATTAATTCTTTTTGCGTATGATAGCCTAGTTTAAACATCACGATACTGGCGACGGGAGCTAAGCAGTAACCGTGATGGTGAAACCGTGCTGCGGGAAGCTAATTTGATATATATTTTGATAAGAAAATAGTTTGTATTTCACAGCATTTCGTAGTCGGCTCAAGTTTACGGCTCATTAAACTCTACAGCTACCGTTATATTGCATATTTGATCATACAACCATTTTATTACTTTTTCTCAGCCTCAGGTGCGTTTAACCCTGATCTTAACTATTAAATTTTCGTTATTTTATGTTTGTAACGTTTATAATTTTATTGTATTATATATTATATAGTTTTTAATTATGTTTTTATATTTTGATGTATTTAAGGAATGGATTACTAACTAGTATAATAAAATGAAATCAATTAAATTTGACGACTGATAAATAAAATATTAAACAATAATCATTTTACATTCCTGTTTACTTTCAAAGTGTTATAGTTGTTGACAAGTGATCTTCTATGTAAATGAGAGTATGAATAATGAGATTAATGTGTGTTTTATTGTAAAGGTGGCATCATAATATATGTAGGTCCCATTAAATCTTGTGTGACATTTAATGCGGCACTTGGTATACTTATCAGGAGTATATTTATAATACATATCAGCACGGCTTGCTGAGCGTAAAGACTAACTGACAACTGTCCCCTCAACTGGACACCTGCCAATAATATTGCCGCACAATACACTACTACATAGCCGCGTGCGAATGTCCGCACTAATAAATAAACAATTAAAATTAGACAACACTTTTAAAATATATTTTTATAGTTAATTATAGTTTTTTATCAACTAGATCCAAGTCACGGGCAACTATAAGACTTCGCGTAATGGCTCTAATTTTAATTAAAATGTTATGTGATGTGACAGCGGTCTCATTAGCAATCCTTACTGTTGATCTCTTAAATAATCAGTTTTCGCGTCATGTCACTGTTCACATAGTGATAATGCTATACACATATTTAAAGTCTCGCGAGCTGTATGCAAATCAGTGACATCCACGTGATCCCTGATCACAGTGATCACACAAACAATATTGAAGTGATACAAGACTTTGGAGAACAACAGCTCTCATTTTAAATGTTTAATCTCAATACCTAAATAATATGTAGATGATTCTCTATCAATTTCGTAAGCTTTCGATATACCATATTATATTTACGTTTTTTATAATTTATTATTAATAACGATTATTATGTATGAACATTCCACGCCAGATCGCGTTTTGATATTTGCTGCGATAGCGTATTATGTTTTTTTTTTACATCTACCTGACAATATGTCTATGTATAAATAAACATAATTTTTTTATTTAAAACCATTTGTTGTTTTATTTTTTTATCCATCTCATAGGATTAACACATAGTCCTAAAAGGATTGCAGTCAACGGCGTCAAAATCAAGTGTTGTACAGTGGCGCTCAGTTTTGTAATGTCACTATCGAGCGCTCAATGCTCAATGCAGACTAAAGTTCGTCGTGTGCGTTAATGCGCCTAGTTACGTTAGTTCTATTTTTTTGGGACTTTTGTCCTATCCGCTCTTTCGGTGTCCGCCTTAATTTGGAAGACTTTGTAGTATTTTAGTTCTTCGTGTGCGTTATTCGATAGATACAATTTTATAAGAGATCTATATCGATGGATTAAAAAGTACCTGGGGGACAGTCCCTCGTTTGTGCAGGCCTTAAAGTAGATTCATAGGTGCATCAAAGAAGGCCTTGTAAAATGTAGCATTCGATACAAAATATTTCAAATCATGTTACAGTAACTTTAATGATGGGGTGTTTTCCTGCCTCTATTCTAGAAGTATTGATTTGCTAAAATTAGCACAATGTCATGAATTCATGATTGTCAAGAAGGCTTAAATAATGTTTCTTTTTACGAAGTTTTCTTTAGTGAGAAACAAAAAAATAAAAATGTGTAAAATAAAAAGCTTCTTGCCATTTTGACCGTGCGCTAAAACTGGTAAGCGCCATCAAGAAACATTTTCTGCATCAATAAAGTTCGTTGCACCTTATCGGAGGCAAATCCGGTCCGAGAGGGATATCAACAACCGAGGCTAGACCACACACCCATACAGACTCCGTCTACGTCTACGACTGTCTACACAGTGTTGAGCAAGACTTACGGAATACGGACGGACCTCGGCTCATTTGAAGTGGGACAACTTGTGCTCTACTTAGTCTGTGAGTAGGACGTTGTACTTGCTCAGTACAAAAAAGAGGCTACTCTTACAAACTCAATTGTATTATAATTGCATTTTAATAATTCAGAGCCACAGTGTATATAATTATTTTACTTTTCTTTAAATTCTTAAAATGCAGTAAGGAGTCATTAATTTTATATAGCCTATTTTTTCTATTGGTAACTTTTTACTGTCTTGGTAGAGGTAAGACAATAATATTATTATTTTACATCGAAAAATATGTTGAACATAAATTCTAGTATTGTGTGGATGGTTGAATATTTTATTTTCTTCTCTCCTAAACTGATGTACATAGGTATATAATTAATTAATTACTGTAAAGTTTAATTTCAACCCGTTCAGTTTGAACTAGTCCAGTGTTTAGAGTAAAAACATGATAAATTAATAACACAAAAACTACATAGAGCTAACTACTCAAATAAGCAAATAATAACATTAAATTAAATAATTAATAACATTATTAAAGCTTGTGATATGGGTGCAGATATAAAATACATAACATATTATTATACATAGAAACATCCAGACTAATGCAAAATAAAGCATGGACTATTTTAAATTTGTCTCACTTAGTTAAAATCTTATTGTTACCCTATTAGAATGTGACACACGGCCTCAGTACTGTACTACCATACTCGCTCGGCTCGTCATTTAGCCTTAGCCCCGAGTACTCACTCTTAGTCCTGTTTAGTAATTGCGTCCATGGTAGGGCTAAGTACCTTTAGGGAATGAGGGCTAATTTCGTGTACTGCATTCAAATAAATACCTACTTATTATAGTTCATTAGGTCGGCGAAATTTTTGTAAACTGTGCGACAACTTTCAAATATAAACTAGGAATCTCATTGCCTATCCGTTGTAATGAAACGTTGCTACACTTGCTACTGAATTGCTAACTTGAAATATTTATTTTAGTAGAACATTTTATGCACACCAAACTATTTGTTCGTCTAAAACTTTTTTAGTTCCAATTCCTAATTCATTTGAATGTAGAGCCTGACAAGTATTTAGGAACAATAATAATATCAATAAATATTAATTTAACCGTGTTCGTCGTGTAGTTCTTGCGATTGTATAATCATAATCATTCAATGGCGTGGCGGCAGTAGTAGAAAGTAACTTTTCTGGTCACACCGAAACTGTCATCTATCCTGTAATTATTATTATTAAAACAGATTGTCTAATGGCCAAGCCTAGTATTCTCGTTTAAATATTTTATTGTGCCTGTTTTATTGTTGTAGCTTGTAACGAATAATATCATTATGGTTGTCAAAGTGTATATAAGTGGTATTTCTGGAAACAAAGAGGTAAGATAATATTAGGAAATTTCTGTTATGGCCGGGTGCTTTTATCGACTGTTCATGAACCTGATTCATATACCTATTGATTGTTTTTGCTTACGTGAAATATAAAACTTTTAGGTGAAGAAGCGACAACAACGTGTGTTGATGATACTAGATTCAAAAAACATAAAATATGATGTCATTGACATAACGGAACCAGGAAGAGAAGTCGATAAAGAGTATATGCAGAACAACTCAAAATCAAACGGTGGCACCGTGAGTGACCCTAACCCGCGGTCGCCGCTCCCTCCGCAGTTGTTTAACGACGAGGAGTACTGTGGGGTGAGCTAATCGTTTCCATAATAGATTTTATTCATGAGTACAAAATAGTTTCATAATTTGGTATTTTGCCATCTGTTTGTTTTGTTTCTTTGTTCATGCAACCTCTTGTGTGGATTATGGTTTCGTTTTAAAAAATGTTTGTTTTTCGATTACAATACAGCTACTGCCAGCTATCTGTGGTAATTGCACCAAATGTTTACAAATTATTGCCAGCACACAGAGGTGTGAACTATAAAAACAAGTTTCTGTAACATGCATTATGCTTTCAGGACTATGATCAGTTTGACCTAGCAAATGAAGTGGACACCTTGGAACAGTTCTTGAAGATGGAAGTACCTCCAGAAGAGCCACAAGTGGAAAATCACAAGGTAATGTGTAATTACTTCTTTACCAGCTATTTCATTAGTCATTGTTTAGTCTTCTATCGATAAGATATAAATTGTAATAACATGATGTCACGCTTCTGGGAATTCACTAAATTGAATGTATTGAGAAATGTTTATTGCGTAATTATGAAATTTTGAAATTTTACTGTTATGTAGTGTGCTGTGCAATTTTATTCTGATTTGCAATACCTGTGTTGAAATAATCATGCTGTACTGTGTAACTCTTGCAGTTCATGAAGAAGCCCAACTGACAAAATATTGTAATTGTTATAAATTTCCATTATTCACCTTGTAAGCTTCTTGTTAAACAAGATAAATGACAGATTTTAAAACAATTTTTGATGAACACAGATAGTAGATAAATTTTCCACAAGCTAACAGAATAATAAGAGCTCATAGTTACTTCTGACAATGCCTGCTTAAACACCAAAAATCTAAATATCTGCAACAATAATTTGTCCTGCACCAAGATTTTGATTGCCATGTTGCACAAAACTTTATTATTCATAAAATATTTTAGAAGTCTGGCTTTACTTTCTATTCGTCTATTGATTGTATGTTTGTCAAATCACTGCAGACACAGGGTTAGTTTTACTCCCTCACAGGCACAATTATTCACCACCTCATATGAGGAGCTGGCAAACAAAACGGGATAATTACACGACACCAAATTTTACAGGAGGAGTAAAATACTGAATCACGTACTCACAGTGGGGTTTTGGGTTTTTGTTTTATTTATCCTTAGGTAGTTTGTGACCTGATTTGACATTATGTTAAAACCTGATCGCTATCTATAATATAATGGAATATATTTAAATTAGAAAAATTCAATTATGCCGTTTTGTTTGCAACAGGTGCAATTATTCCGTTTTGTTAGAAACCACTAACTTTGGATACAATTTAAATAGGGTTTTAGGCTATTTTTATTGAAAATGAGTTTAGATTCGTATTCAGCAGGCCCAAAACTACCGAATTAAAAAAAAAAAAAAGTATTTTGACCAAAAGTGTAATTATCCCGTTTTGTCCGCCAGCTCTTCATATTTCTTTCAATTTGTAGGAATCTTAAATTTAAAGCATATTTGATGAAAGGTGCATTTAAAGCAACCTTCAAGAGAATTAAAAAAAATGATGAAAAAATGCACTTATTTAGGATTTATCCAAAAAAAAACATTTTGTGTAAAACTTACAGAAAATTCAACAGTATAAAAGTTTGATAAAAAGGGGTATTTTTTTATGCTATTTAAATTTTTATAGTGGGTGTTGCCACCACGGGCTCTAATGAGTTCTTGAAGCCGGTTTAGCATTCCATTCACGCCGTCTTGAATATCTGACTGTAGGATATTGTGTAGCTCTTTCAGGGTCGTAGGCGCTGGTACCCTTGCTTGGGCCCATCTTTTTAGACTGTCCCAAATGTTTTCAAATGGTTCAAATGTTAAGGTCAGAACTTCACGCTGGCCATCGTAAAACTTAATCCCGACCTCATCAAACATTGAACAACAAACCATGCAGTGTGACAATGTGCATTATCATATTTATCATGCATTAATTGAAAATTGTCCTCAACCAATGGTGCGAAAGGTATCACGTGGTCTTGCAGGACTTCCTCCACGTATCTACATTGCCTCTTTCCCTAAACCATTACTGATCCACACTAGTAACCCACTGTTGTGACACATACACGACAACACAACAGCAACAATGTCAAAAAATTAATAAATTTCAAAAATGCTTACACGACACTGAATGTGGGCGAAATAAGGATAAAAGTGTTTAATTTATCGCTGAAGTATCCACTGAACAAAAAATAAAACAGTAGATAAGCCATACATAATTTAAACAAACGGTGACGATTGATCTAGGTGGGCGGTTAATTGTGCCTGTAAGTGTAGTACAGAATGATCTTTTAAAAAATTAAAAAGGTAGACATTTCACAGGCCTCTGTGCTTGCCCCAACACTCCTCTTTTAGTAAGAGTGAAGAGTAGTAGATACTAACTACTGGTTCACCAACAGCGTTTCTTCTATGTATGTGTAGGCTTTGCAATGAATTACCTACTGTGGTAGTTCCTGATAACTGTGACATTTATAATATCAAAATTTGAAGATAGTAAATACTGCCCATTCATTGTTTGTAATGTTTGAGTAATTCACATTTGTTTACCATTTTCTTTTTTGGTATCTATTAAGCCCTTATTAAAGTTGAGAAATTTAAGCCTACTAAATTAAGTTTCATTATGTGCATAATGCAATATCTGTTTTCAGGACAAAGCTTTCAATGGTGATGTGGCAGATGAATCAAATAAAGAATCTGATACCACTACACAGGAGAAACCAGCTGTAGATGAATCTGGAGACAAATCAGAGAAAGAAGGCAGTCCGGTTAAAGAAGCTACACCATCCAGAGAGGCAGATAGTGGACCATCCAAGGAAGGGACACCTGCCAAGGATGATACTCAGAAAGCTGCAGGGGACACAAAAGAAAAGTCGTCAGAAAAAGAAACAGCAGAGAGAGAGAAATCTGTTGAAAAAGAGAGCACACCAGAAGTCAAAGAACAATCTCCAGAAAAAGAAGTAGAAGCAACACCTAATGAGGCTTCTAAGGAAAGTTCTCCTGAAAAAGAAGTTAATGAAAATGGTACGGTAAGCTCTCGCGACGTCTCCCAGGAGAAGGAAGCGCCGGCAGAAGCAGAGGTAGAGAGGAAAAAAGATAATCCCTCGGAGGCTTTGATTCAGAGTGAGCAGACTGCTGCAACTGAATAATGGACTGAACATTTACTTGCTTTTCAGCTCAAATCAATCAATATTAGAACTAAGCAAGCGCTATTCATTAAGCTCTGTTATTTATAAAGCATCATCATGATCACTTCTTTGATATAGTCATTGTATATAATACAAAGAAGTATTTGTTGAGTATCCATGTTAAGTCGCGATGTATAGTTGTTTTTTAATATGAAGTGGCCTATTATCGTAAATCCTTAGAGTTTATCTAATAAATTAATGAAATTTTCTATGAAGTTCCAGAGTAAGAATTCTATTTAACAATTTGATCCTTCACTAAGGCTTGTATTATTTTTAAAGTATTAATTTTTATTTACAATTTGCTTGTAATATGGCGTATTCTTTTCTATGTTTATACATTGAATAATTTTAAAAGTTTAATAATTTATTCTAAGTGATTGTAACATTCATAAGAATGATCTATTGTGCTATTATGTCATGTCGAAGAAATGATGACACCTCCGACTTGATTGCCATTATGTTAGTATTATTTACATCTATTATTTCGTTATAATTGCATAAGCGGTCATTCTCTATGAACACGCACGGCTTTTGGTTGTAATAAATTACTTTACTCATGACAAATTTATTTCATCCTATATTAATATTAATTAAAGACAATTTTTTAACAATTTTCATATGAATTATATAAAATACGAACGAATAATTTTTATTATTTATTTTGAAATTCCTTAACTACTAACCGCATTGTTCTAAGATTAGCAATCATCGACGCACTGATTTCATACTAAACAATTCTTGTTATGTTATGTTTGTAAACAATTTATTATTGTTTTGCACTATTATGAAGTAGAATGCATTGGCATATTACAATTATAAATATTCATTAGTGAGCAAAACACGCTTAATTTTAATATGTACCGGGTAAAACGGGGTGACTAGGGTTGCAGGGGTGAATAGGGGAAAACTCGGGAAGTTTTTGAATTCACTGAAATTCTCGCATACCCATCGAAAACTTTTGATTAAGATTTATTTGTGAAGTATAACATTTATTTTCTAGACTCAATGTGACAGTAAAAAAGCTAATCAAAGTAAAGCTGTGAAAAGCGCTAAAATTTGGTTATGAAAAGCTTTGAAAATGGTAGATACTTATACTGATTATCGGATATCAGGCAAGGTAAGTACTTTTATATGATGACAATACCTAACTTACTTTGTGTTATTGTTTTTTATGTCGGATAAAAATCAATTAAGAGGTAGCCTTAGCTGAATTACTATTTCATACCTCTTCTGTTCCTATTGACCCAACCACGAAATGACTGGAAATCGGCCACATCTTTTAGTTTTTTTGTAAAATCTGCGATATGACGCTGTAAAAAGTAAATTTAAGTGCAGTTTTAGTCACCGAAACAGATATTAAAGTACTGTCGAATAATACATTAACGAACAAAATAGTTAAAATCAACTCCATACTTTGAAATCGTCCCTATTCACCACGTTTTACGGTAATGCTTTAGTTAATTTCAATTACCTGTGGTATAGTGCACTAGCATCCCATAGCGCGGTTTCACCCAAGTATTTGGCTACTGCTCTGCTCCCGTTGCCAGTAGCGTGATGTTACATAACCTATAACCTTCCTAAATAATTGTTCAAATCCGACTGGTAGTTCGAGATTAGCGCGCTCAAACAAAATCTTTCGCTTCATATAATATATGTATAGGTAGTGAAATGTAAGACAGTTTCCTTGTCCTCGAATGCCAGTAGACTACCCAAAAAAAGAGAAACTGCTAATTTACTATAATTGGCTGCATCCACAGTAATTTTATAAACTGCCATATTTTTGTTGTATATTATAGGGACTGCTGGAAGCAAACTTTTCTATGATCTAAGTAGGGCAATGCCATACACCTTGTCTCCACCAAGAGGGCCAAAAGGGGAGCCAAAACTTCGCAGGAGGGACTCAAATTTTCACCTTCATCTTGGGGAGCCAAGGCTTCAAGCAAAGTTACCTTGTCTCCACCAGGGGGCCATGTTTGTATTGCATAGCTTTTATCGCGGGTTTTGAGCGCGGCGACCGAATCAAGAAATTCCGTAACGAAAATAAAACCTGACACCTCCCACTCCGCCTACCATAAAATCTATTTCTCAGGATAAACACTAGTGGCGCTAATTTTTACCACACATAAACCAAATATTTTGTCACATTTAGCGATAAATTTTATCTGGTAGAACTATAGAAATAAAACTAAGATTTTAATAACGTGTAATAATGCATTAATGTAATGTGATGTCCCAGTTTTATTATTTTTCGGAGTAAAAATACTTAGTAGGATAATAAAAATTCCTGAATAACCTACAAGTATTGTAAGATAATAAAAATATTTTAAACGATATTAACTTCTCATTTATTCAATAAAAGAAAAAATGTTTTCTTATCGATCACCACGCTCAAAAAGTGTAACTTGAATTAATATCAAAGAAAAAAATACTGCTTAAACAAAAAACAAATAATTGCATAAGTTGATAAAAAATGCTATGCAATAGCTTTACCGAGGCAGTCCCCGAGTGCCACAGGTTTTTTTTGTTTTGTTTGAGAGTGTATTTCAGTTACAACGACCATATTCTGTTTATGGTATAACGGGTTAACTGCTACAAGTCCTCGACTTGTGACAGTTATTGGTGTAATAAATAAAATGTTTCGTACCACTTTCGAATAAATTATTACGCCGTATTTTCTGAAATTGCGCAGTGGTCTGGAATTTCGGTTAACTAATGCATGCAGTTGCAATTAGCCTATGTAATATTTACACTATATTACACTTATTATACAACAGTAGGTACATTGCATAGGTCCCAGTGAATGGCCAAAACACCTAGTTTCAAGACTTGCTTGTTATACATACATACATACGAGAGAGCAATCTGTGCAGGTAATAATGACGTTTTTGGGTTGCTCTCACTAAAAATTCACAAATTGTAATTGTTGTAATTATCGTTATTATAGTATAGAAATATGAAGTAAAAATATGAATACAAGCGAAAACATTATTTATTCAAGATTAGTACTTTGAGCAAATAAATTTTCTTAATAATTTATACTACATTTAACTTATCATAGTAAAATAAATATGGAATAACATGATATAAAATCTATAATGGAAATGTAAACATTCAGGTATCTAATTCAATTTCATTGTATAAATAATTCTACAACGAAACATTACTATTACATATACAGCCTCTATGGTAAGAACTTGCAGTTCGTTCATATACTCTTTTTCATAACTGGAGAGGGTGGGTTACTGAACTCCTTGAGGAGCGAGTCTGCGGGCAGGTTCCTGTGCCGCAGCTCTACGTCGGGGCACTCGTCTAACAAACACGCTTGAATGTTTTTATCAAACGTGACTAATCTTTGGCGCGAAGTTTTGTATTCTTCAACTAAACTAAGGTTCCTCTTGATACCGTCGACGAGCTTCACCACGGAGTACTCCCCCATGGCGGCGCCTTCTTGTAGCTTGGAGCCCGCCGACTTGGCTATGGACGATTCTCTCATTTCTGTGATCAGCTGCATGCCCCACTGCCGTAAATTATTTATGATTGCCACGGGACCTTCATATTCATTCGGCACGATCCCGTCCACTTCAGATTCAAAGAACGAAAGTAGCGGGAACCATATTCTGGTCCTGAAATAAAGAATAACAACGTAGATTACTATTAGTCAAATATAGTATTTCCAAGCGCGACAAAACTTTGTGTGATTTATATTTTTAATAGTAATTGTTGTGCACATTTTTAAATTTGTTGCGCTTATAGTTTTTCAGTTATTTCACAAAAACATTTTCTGCTGGGGTAACGTTACGTATTAGTCACACTTGTAACGCCTGGTATTTCATACATTCAGTTATTCAATGCTACTTAAATTATATAGATGCCATGTCGTTCTAAGTCTTTTGGAAAGCCAGCTGACACTGTCCTGTCAAACTTTGAACAAAAGGAAATTTGGTAGTTTGTGCAATGTAGCAACATAATGTGGCAAAACCTGAGTGGGTGCAATAACCAACTAAGTACTTATGTAAGTACTATCGGTCGATGACCCTGCGTATTGTTTGAGGAATAATTTTTTTTATTACCTACCAATAGAAATGATAAGGTTGGCGGGTATTATGGATGAGAGTGGCCTATCTTTTGGATGATGATGATTACCGATATTCAAGAGCAGTTCTAAAAAATAAGTAAGTATAAAATATTATAGTTACCTGGAAGAGTCATTTTGCATAAGAGCCTGGTTGTTGGAGAGCGTGTGGTAATACAGGAACAATCTGGACGTGATGTAGAACGCGATGAATACGTCTATGGAGTAGTGCTCGTGCGCTGCCAGGATGAAGAAGATGCCGAACATGTTCAACACCCACGTCAGTATGTGCAGTAAGTACAGGTTACGCGACGTATCTGCAAGAACAAATAATATTCGCAGATCAGCAAAAATACTCTTCAGGTCTTTTATGCGGGCGTGAAAAGTATCTTACAAAGTCACCATATTGGATGTCACCACGCCAGTAGTTTGTTACGATGACGATTATGTTGTACGTATAGTCCATTCCAATTCCAATTTCGTACAATGTAAACAATCCGCTATATTGCCATTGTCTATGTTTTCATGAATTTACTAGTGATGGGGACAAGGATAATATAAAAATAAAATTAATGACATCAATACATTGTTAAATAATAATTTTCCGTCCTTTTTCTTAATTTTTAAATAATATTACGTTTACGAATACTCTATTTGCGTAATAGATTAATTCTATTTAATTTATCACTCCAAATATTTGTATTTATGTTAAATATGGTTTGTATTGTAATCGTTGACTTATAAACATTAAGATATTAAGACAAACAATGTACCTAATCTAATAAATAAATGAATTTAAACTAAGTAAGCATTGACCTCTAAATGCAACGATTTGACCACGGACTGAAATGGAATACTGAGATACTTTTGAATATTTTCCCGCCTGATGAAAATTTGTGAAATATGGACTAAATGGAATTTGCATGTATGTTACGATTTTATTATAGGTACTATATAACAATAAAACAAATGAACAGACCTCCGAGGGCAAACCCAAAATAAATGATGAATTACAAAATATTATGTACCTATGATATGTTAAACTTATTTCTTCTAATAAATTACAACATTGGTTTTCAAAGACAATAGAGAGTACAGAAAAAATAAAACTGTTAATCAATTTGACGTCTTTATTCGACCGCAAAAAGTAATTCGTAATTTTATTAAATAATCTAGATTTGATTATTAACCATTAGTAAAAATAGTTACAAAATTAAGTATATAGTGAATAGAATGTGTATAAATTCATGTGTCATCGGTTATGGAATTTTTTATAGAAAAATACTGAAAAGACTGTTTGTTTACATTGTCCGAAAATGGATTTGGACAAGACTGTATATGTTAATATGTCATTGTTATAGCCTAATGGTAAACTAGTCTCCTAAAGCTGCGGACCACGTAGAAGAAAAATAAAACCAAAAAGGACCGTGGGTTAAGAGGGTGTTTAGGCAAATTTTCGCCACCAGTTGGCGCCACTTTCACTTTCATAATGGGCCAATCAGGAATTAACTTTTTGACAGCTAGACTTGACGCAACGGTGCTGCCACCTCGTAAGCACCATTTTAGAAAACCCTCTTAACAATTTTCTTTTGTCCGTATGCACGTGAATTATCCATTTTGTAAATTAAACATTACAATCCGAAATTAACACTGAAAAATATTGGTTTTGATAAGCGGTGTCATGATGTCATATGATATCAATCAAGCTCGTTGGTATTTTGCTATAGAAGCACGATCTCTAACTTCCAAGACAAATGAGTGCAAATCTTTATTCCTGTCTTTCCACTCTGACCAACTAAAACAGATCAACTATTTTTCTTTCTCAACGATACAACTTTGTAGTTGGTCTGATAGGAATATTTTTTTAATTCAAGTTTATCCCCATCCACACAACTTAAAACGGATCACCTATTTGTTTTTCTTATCGGTACAACTTTTTTGTTGGTCCGATAGGAATATTTTATTAATTCAAATTTGTTCCCATCTAAACAACTTAGTATCAAACCTAAAGAAATGTACCGGGAAAGTGTATCTTAGTTAGGGGAATAAATCCATATCTACTCAATAACCTATTGGTTTATAGACAGAAACGAAGTATGGTTGATTGAATAAAATGACTGTGTTAGTTGTCTATTTTTATATTTTTTATCTCAATTTTTCTAGGGCGTGTCCTATTGAGATCTCATCAGATAAACATTGTATCATGGTCTGTCTAATGGCATCATCGCGAATGATATAATTATATACGTTTAAATTAAACCTTTATTAAATTTAAATTTATTTAATAAAGGTTTAATATCAAAGTTGTGTGGTTGGGGACAAATTTGCATTAACAAAATATTCCCATCAGACCAACTAAAAAATTGTATCGTTGAGAAAGAAAATAGTTGGTCCGTTTCAATTGGTTGGTTCAGTTGGTCTCATTGGAATAATACTTCTCAAAATAAAGTAAATGATCAACTAGTTGATAAGATTGGAATAAAACCCTTTTTTGGGTTCCATTCTGCACAACCAGTTGGTCGGTTTAGTTGGTCGGAGTGGAAGGACAGCTTTATTCGTCTTTTTAGTCGGAAAGTTTTTTAAGTACTGCATTTATATTTTAACAAAGTAATTTTGCGATAATATCTGCAAAAATAAACAAAGTATTATAATATATATAATATCTAATTATTAAAAACATATTGTCATATTTTTGGATTAGATAAAACCTACAAAAACAAACACAAATACCGACGTAGAAACTTTATAACCGGGTTGTTGTTGCTTTGAACAGATAACAAATAATAGCAAGCCAAAATGTAATTTTATGATTACTAATCGTACTGACACATTTACTGTATATTTAATAGATAATTAGTTATATAGATATCATGAAACATGTTTTCAGTAAGTTGTGGTGAATTTTTAAACTCAGCAGTCAAACAATTTATTTAAAACGAGGTCTATCAACATTAAATATAAGTATTATAGAAGTGTATAATATAGGTAATGGTTTAGAATATGCAGTCTGTTTTTAAAGCCAGTAAGCTTATTTTCATGCCTTCCAAAGCAATTTAAGACAGAGTATTAAATTCGTTAATGAGGTTTATAATGAGTACTGTCGTTTGCTCCGTAAAGTAAGATGGTGTACTCATATATCTATCGTAATTTCAACGCAACTTTGCAATATAATCAATTAATCAATATAATGCAGATCAGAGCAGCTCGTAGCTTTAGCTTGTCATTCTTTGTAATAAAAACCATTAAAATTTGATCTCCACGCAATACGGGGAAGGTTGCTAACACAGGGGTAAGCTTTTTGTACAACATGCCAACAACAGCGTAATTATTACATATACACACATAAAAGAAACCGGTTTGCTTCATTTCAAGGACTGATTAAAATTGAGGGCATGTTTAGATACCAACATTACGTACTAATTACCTATGCTTTGTATTTAAAATTCCTATTTCTATTAACACGACGCACTTACATAGTTTTTTTATGTAAGCATGCAATGAACCACGACCACTAAAATAGGCATTTTAATTGCGTCCTTACGCTATCAGATTGTAACTTGCAAAAGGCTAAAATATTTGGTACGTAAGTAATTAAAAATATTATTGGACATTCTTTCTTGTAATGTGATTGTAATAACGATAGGCAAATTGCCTGACAGTTTTATATTGTCTGTTGTAGTTTACTATCGATTCTTAGTTTTGTTTTTTTTTATTGGGTTAGGGATTTTTATACAAAATACATGTGCATATCAATCCTGTAGTACATTTTAACGTTGTTACCTACTTAAATAGTTCCTAAAGTTAACATCAAGATAAACATCGATTAATTAATAAAAATAGTTCCTTCGCAGGTTTTGAGTTGAAGATAATTTTCCATTAAACATATCAACATCAAATTTGTTGATGTTTAGGTTTCCTATTAACAACTGTCTTTCCGATTCGAACTGAGCACACTCCACTAAAACATGGTATGCATCTTCCACTCTCCCACCAGTCTCGCAATTCGGAGAACTGGTTAACTTCATTAGATGTTTAAATTTACCAAGTGAAACGTGTCCTGATCTGAACCGGAAAGCTGCGGTAACAAGAGGAGTTTTGTTTAATAGAGTATCTTGAAACCAGGGCACATGAGGAGGCTCACACTGTAGCGATTTATACCACATCCCTTTTACTAATGAAATTTCGTTTAAAGTGTTCTTTCCACAAATTATGACATCTCTTTCTATACTTAGGTAATAATTCGGAGTAACATGGTTTTACTTTAATTTCCATTCCTTGACATATCATAGTGTCTTAGTTATTTCTTTGTATTCAACATAAGTCTTGAATACGTTTGTTTAAGATTTTCAGAATGTTATCTAAATAAACTTATGATTGATAAACATGTTTTGATAACTTCCGCGTCATGCCTTTCTGTGATAAGATATCGGTTAATCAAAGTATTAATAGGTTACGGAACATTGGTAGAGCAGGTGTAGGTGTTACCGATATGTAGGTCAAATGTATAAACGATTAATGAATGAAGAATTTAACCTCAAAGGACAATAACGTATGCGATAAGAATTGACAAAAAGGATTACAGAATAGAATACAAGTCTTAGAAATAATTAATTTTAGTTTATAAAGCTCTCGACCATGTACTGTTAATTTCCTTATGGATTCCGGCGGCCTTGCGGCTCAGAATAGCTCTGTCTATCCAAGGGTGTCGCTCGGGACGGCTGAAATATAATATCATCCTGGCAAAGTAAACCTACTACACGTGTATATACATTACTACCTTTCAGCGGCACGGTTTCATCCGCGTCTTTGCTTATTGCTATGCTCCCGTCGCCAGTAGCGTGATATTATATAGCCTTCCTCGAGAACTGGGCTACGCAAAAATATTTTTCAAATCCGACTGGTAGTTCCAGAGATTAGCGCGTTTATAAACAAACTCGTCCGCTTTATATAATAGTATAGATTAATTGCTAATAGCTTCTGTAATAAAAAGAATGAACATGCTATTTGCGACGTTATCGCAAAGGCCCCTTAAGGGTTCACTATTAACGAAAACTATGGAAAATGTTATGATGCGGTAAAAACTAAACAGTTTTTATATTTAAAAGATTGGTTATTCGCGATGTAATGCAAAAACAATTGTTAATAAATAAAAAGGTTTCTTATGTCATCATCACTTCTAGGGTTAAAGTTAAGTGGGAGCAAACGTAGCTGTCTGATAGAAATGTATGGCTTAAGGAGCTTAAAAATGTATGAAGAAATGTATGGCTTGTGGTATCTGTGCTACGTGTGGTGTTCAGTGTATAACACTTTACTGTTCACTGGCTTGACACTACACGATATAGCTAGCCCAACCCTAGCCGGACCGTTCTCGACTGATGAAGTCTGCGCTCCGACCTGCACCGATTCAGATTCAAAGCTTTTACATCTACCTACCTATCTACATATTTA
Source organism: Parascotia fuliginaria (assembly GCA_963082885.1). Classification (NCBI taxonomy): domain Eukaryota; kingdom Metazoa; phylum Arthropoda; class Insecta; order Lepidoptera; family Erebidae; genus Parascotia; species Parascotia fuliginaria. The sequence continues at coordinate 15,079,923 of OY720176.1, read as the reverse complement.
GATACTTTTACAAGAAACAAATAATGTTTACACATGTATTATTGTAATCTGATTATTAGTATTCCAATCGTAACACAGAGCTGAACAAAGGTGATGTGATTAAATATAATTTAGTAACTACCTAAATAACATATAAGTATATTTAGATAGGTATATTATGTTTTCTTTGTTTATGAAAAGCTTATTCGTTAAATATACTTCGTTATACCCACTAACTGTGCAAACAATTTAGTGCGTCCAATGGTAAAATATGGAACCTACAGCACCTACAGTACCCACAGGCCATATGTTACATTTACAACACACATTGCATGATTCACACGATTAGAAACTTTGTTCTTTATCTTATCTTTTGATCTGACATTTTTTTTATTTTATCTTGTAAATGTTCCAAATAGCTCAGGGTACTTTACCCTACAATCTTTTGTGCTATATTTAGTTAAATCTACATTTCCGCACGGTTTTCCTTAGTCATGTAAATAAAGTTCAAAATAAAATTGAAATAATAATATACACTACATCTACTTGCTCAGTTTGCAACTGTGTCTCGTACATAAGAAGCGGATAATAGGTACCATAAGGATTTAGACCAAAAGGACACTATACTAGTTCTTAGTACTTAGAAATCAAAACTTATAAAAATCACATATACTTAGCACTACAAACAAATACAGTACAACTATCGCATGCACATGCACACTATTGGTCACTGCAACATGAACCTACCACAGTTAAAATAATTGAATAATTGCTAGGTAGAACTCAGTGATTGAAGCAATTGAAATACCTTCTTAAAGAACTGTTATGTGTATCTGGTGTATCATAAATTCATAAGTAAATCATAATAGTCATCATCACGCATCGGTAGATAGGTGCAGTACAGGATTCACATAAGTATATAATTGTATTATATTAGGAGCAGAAGTGGAACGGCATACGGCATAGGCAAAAATTTATTACTTAAATTAAAATTTTTTATGCAGCGATATTTTCTCCGAAAGAATACTTTAGATTGTTAAAAATTTTTTATTAATTTTTTCACTTATTGTTATAGAACTCTATTAAATTTTAATTTTATGCCTCTTTATGTAAAACTTTAATGAAGCGGATAAGAATTTTAATTAATTAATATCTAGCAGTTGCGTGCGTTGGTTTATGAACTAAGTTGGCAGGCACAAGGCCAACAGAACAAATTTACACACGAAACGTAAGATAAAATACGCAATATTTACTAGTTGCAATATTTTTATGTATTTGTTCGTAGTTGTTATTCGATATATTTGACAAGAATTGTGAGACTTTTTTAAATTCATAAGTATTTGAATAATTTATTATTATCTTCGTGAATGAGTAGATATATTCCTAAACTATAAATTGCGCATCTGGTCTACATTACGGATTGTCTTTCTTTTAATGTCGCCAACAACGAATTAAAGTAGAATCTACGAAGGCACAAACAGCATAATTACTATATTATGAGATCTTAATACTATGCACTATGTGGTCAATATTGGAATTTATTAATTGCTCACGAACACAGGTCGGTTGGGCTCGGTAGCTAGACAATTTGTTAAATAGGACAAGTCGCGCATGGAACTGTTATTCCTAATCAAATGATAAATAGAATTATGACCCCATTATAAATATCATTGCCATTGTCCATTGGCATTGTCCAAGCAGCAATAAATTATATACCATAGGTGGAAGGCAAGATAACGGCTTGATGGCGATGGCATAGGTCAATCGCCTCAATGGTGGCTTTGCAGCCTAAAATAAGGATATAACTAGCTAAAATTTTCAAGTAATAGAAAACACACACGTCTTCGTCGAACTTAAAATAGAATTTAAACTTAAAAGCGAGAGAGGTTATCAAGCTGGCGCCTCGTATTATAAATACGGATGAACGCATGTGAAATTCAATCTCATTTTCGCTACAGCTACCAATTTTTGGATGATGGGTGCGTTTTGGAAATAGAAGAGAAGGAAGATTTGGTAATGTGCGGTAAATTTCGTCGGAGACGTATTCGCATTGATTCTTACCAGTACGGCGAAGGCACGAAAAACTGGGCTGTGGTGCTACCGTGCTATAGTAAAGAACTAGGCATGCATTCCTGACATTGAGACGGATGTATAATCGAAACTGATTATGGTTATACTCACATTCAGTAATAAAGAAATTCAGCAATGTTAGGGCTACAGTGTGTCCAGAGAACATGTAGTCCCCACACGTGCGTACTCCGCGTACCGACATCCCTGCGCCGCTCCAGATGTCGTACGCTTGCCGCAGCCGGCGGCCCCAGACGGTCAGGTCGTCGGCCGGCGGGTAGGAGCGCGGCTCGCACTTGAGGTGTGAGCCGGGCACCGACAACGATGTGATCAACATCGTGAAGCACCGCAGGAGGAACACCGTGCCAGCTAGCGCGAAGAACCTCCGTAGAATTATAAACCTGAACACGAAACGTCAAAACTGTCTTACCTAAACTTAAAACTGGTATAACATTATAAAAACCATGCTAGTACATTTTTCAGAAATTCGTAGCTTAGACTAATGTTTTGTTTGCAACAGAAGCTTTACTGTTTTGTTCACAAACGGTACAAATTAATTTTAAAATGTTTATTTATCATGATAATTAAATTAAATCAGTTATGTATATGTTCAGTTTTGCACAAAAATAACAGCCACAACGTAAGGCTGTTATTTTTCTGTTATTTATCTGTACAACTAACGACAATGTTGGCGTTAGCTTATTTAAGTGAATCCCATTTATTATATTAGTATTTACTTCACTTATCTAGACCCTCTGTTTACGAAATATCTAAGCTACGTGAATATTACAGTATATGGTATAAGTGAATAAAAATGATTGAAAACTATTAGTATAATTATATATATTAATCTATCAGTATTTTTTATTAGAACTGATGTTAACTGAACCAATTTCGCTTCTGACGGAATTTCGGCTACAAAGTAAGGTGCAACACAAGACGACACAGTTTTTCTGCGATCGAGCCTGCGGCGCACCTAATATAACAACCAATAGTTAATTTTACGGTTTAAAAACGTAATAGGGTATCAGAAGATTGTTCCTACAATCTTCTGATACCTCCTAGTAGGTGAGAAATTATTAGGCATTTTTTAAATTAATCAATGTTTAGAATATAAGTATTGGTAGCAGTAGACTCTATCGCACAAAAAGTCAGTCGTCCAATACGTATAAAATAATAGATAATTTTTTTAATTTACGCATTTTAGGACAGCCATCACAACCAAAAGAAATTTTGAGGGCTATTTCCATGTCATGGAGATATTTGGCATGCGTATGATTAAGTGGTAAATTCTGTTCATTGTATAGGCTGATCTGATTATATCCTCAGGTTTGTTCACTTTGTTCTAAAGCAATGTTAGTCGTAATAAGAAATAAAACTCGTAATTGTCCATAGAACTAGCAAATCAAATCAAATAAAAAATCAAAAATATGCTCTAAAATATAGGTATCCTACTGCATACTGCATCAGTCGTATTCGGAACTCCGTCGAATGTTTTAAGTTAAATAGCGAATAATGAGGTAACGATAGGTAAATTTATGATATACTTACTTAAAAATAGTTGCTAATTGCTTGCATTATAACATAAATAACGTAAGCGTCTGTTTTATTTTTCCTCATCGCCCGAGAGAAAGAGAGCGTGAACATTCTTAGAGTGCAACAAATTAATAATGCCACCATTTAACGACAGCGAGAGCAACAACTTACTCACTTACTTATTTGAGTGTCAACGTGTCAGTATGATAAATGCCAAATTTCTATTATTGCGTTCACCGAACCCGTTAAGTGTGTGATGATACCCACCATATGATAAGTTCGTCATCTATAAACACTAGCTGCGCCCCACGGTTTTGCCCGCGCGTGAAATATATTTTGTATCCCTCGGGAACCAGACCGATTTTCGCATTAAAATACTTTTTATGCCTATGTCCGTCTCCGGCTCCGAATCTATCTACTTACCAATTTTCATCGAAATTTGCTTAGCCGTTTAGGCGCTGAGTGGTAACAAACACACAAGTACACATACACACAAACTATCGCATTTATAATTTTAGTAGGATGGCATGTAAAATGAAGCGAGTATACGTAACGTATACACACTATTACAGACCCCTAGCTGAGTATATCTATAGAGCTGAATCATAAAGCTTCATGTCATTAGCCCCAGAATCAGGCCTGGAATAAAAACTAAGAACGCCAATCCTACAGATAGCTACTGCGTGTCTAGGCAGACGGAGGCGATTTTTTATCAGTCAAAATATTTTTAAATCGAAATTGTTTGCAAGAAAGATAGAAATTAGAGAGATTAGATTTCTCGCACAAATTAAAACAACCTGCCGAAGTACGAACACGTCTGCTTTTTATAAAATCTCGTCATAACAAAACTAAGCAAGAGTAATGCCATAGTCCTACTGGTGAGTAGCGGTTTCCAGTACTTATAAAGGAAACATTGTGCCGATGCAATACAGGAGCACTGCAGCAGAAAATATATTGCTCAGGTTGCAAATATGAATAGTGCTTTCCTAACAGGAGAAGGCAATAAAAGCTTACACCCAATACCCAACTCAGGACGAATAACATTTAAGAGTGGTAATTGTATTAGGCCGCAACTTGATAGCAAGTGATAATCGTCACTAACTGACGACTGAGGATTTACTTCTTCACCTAGATAGTTTTGTGCAAAAAGCGGTAAAATGATTTTTAAAACAACAAAGTCGTCTCGATATTACTATGGCTACATTACATATGCAACAATGAATGAGAACTGCATACATAGTATCTACACGTTATCATCACGATCACGATAGAGGCAGAGATGACTTACAAACAGAAGTCAGTACAATAGAATCACATTTCACAATACATAATATACCTACTTATGTTATATCGCAAAATAATTATAGACCTTGACTTAATACGTTTTACGTTATGTTAATTATGTAAGTCGGTTTTTTAGATTACGCGTAGAAATATATGAGTGCTTATGCATTAATAAATCAACAAACAAGAATTTATGGAATTGATATGTTAACCGGTTATCGATTTTACGTTTAAAACATCAATCTCGTTAACATTTAAAACATGAGAACAAAGAAAAGATAGGTACACAGTCGGCATAACATTAAACCCCCGTTTGTGACGATTATGACGCTCAGCTCAAACATAAAGGACTTTGTGCTTGTCCGTCACCAAGCCCGCACTTATGAATCATATTGTGTATTAATGATAAACAAACGATAAATAATGTGACTCAGAAGCAAAACGACAGTTATAATACTTTCTGCAGCACGGTTTTACTCGCGTCTTTGTTTGCTGCTCTGCTCCCGTCGCCAGTAGCGTAATGTTACATGGCCTATAACCTTACTCAAGAGCTGGGCATCATACGCAAAAAAAAATTTTCAAATCGAACTGGTACGTGAATTTTACAAAACGCTAATTATGCGACTGTAGCGCTGAGAAATCAATGCAATATCCGAGGTTTTCATCATTTAAATGATGCACCGAACAACCCTCAGTTTCTCTCATTCGGAAATGGGTGGAAAAGTTTGAGACTGGTTCAACATTTGATAAACCAAAATCCGGGCGCCCGAGGTTATCGAGAACGGAAAAGGTCGTGGATCAGGTTAATCAGCGTATTCGTGATGATTCCCACCTCTACATTCGAAAGCGTGCAAGTACCTTGAATGTGCATAGATCATCGCTTCATCGCCTTTTGCGCAAAGATCTAAAGCTGCACCCGTGCACTCTAATTGGTGCAAGAAACCACAGAATGCCATTCAGAGGTTAGAATTCGTAAACCAGGTATATGAGCGCTTACAAACGTTTACCAACTTCTTATTCTCGAAGAACGAAGCTCATTTTTAACCGACTTCAAAAAGGAGGAGGTTCTCAATTCGTGGTAACATTTTTTTTATGTATGTTTCCCGATTATTCGAAAATGGCTCGACCGATTTGGATTCTTTTTTTTTTATTGAAAGGGTAAGGTAAGGCTTCCCAGGTGGCCACCATGATCATCAAGTCAGGATCTGCTGATGAGATCCTGGAGAAATAAAGAGAACTCTTCAAATTTTATAAGCACTTGAAGCGATTTAGGTAGAAAATCGAATTTCGTAGATTCATTTCCAATTTGTTGTCCGATTTGTAAAGTTGTTGTTATTGTTAGAAACATATTGCAAAGAGCAATATAAAACTAAAATAAAATTTAAGTAATATAGGAATATGAAAAATATCAACTTGACTTTTTCAAAAAGGTTTGCCCTATAGCGTATAAAAGGCAAACTCTTAACCCGATCGTCTTTTGTTTAGGCTTAAATTGTAGCTGACTAAATTGTCCAGAGGAGTATTTCTTAAACTTTTGATATCATTCTTTGTTTCTCTTTCGGCGATAACTTGCTCGTTTTTAATTTTCTCGAATTATTCTTTTTGCGCCTTACAGTTATCGTATATACGCGTCTTTTGAGTCTTTTTTGAATATCATGTCTTTACAACTCTCTGAGAACAGTTAAGTATAAAGAAATGTATGACAAAAAAACTAAGACGGTAGAACGCATTTTTGAAAATCGACTATTTTTCGAAGGTCGTAGCTAAGCCAGGATTGGAGATAGATAAAAAATGTGAAAGCCAAAGTTGTAGAGAATTTTATCAGCTATCATTATGTAGATAACAAAATGTTGTATGAAGCAGCGTTTTCGAGATATAAGCAAAGAACCAAAAAAATGGGACCTTCTTTGTGCTCCCTCCCACCTCCCCTCGGGCTCACCTCGGAGGGGTTAGGACTTTTAGTATGTTTACCTCCTAATTAGTCCCAACAAAATTTTGAAGTCAAACTTGCTGTTTTCGACTTTTCCATCTACACCCCCTTGTAAGCACTCATTGACCAAACTATTAGCGGTCACATCACACCGAATGTTGTGTTGTGGTTTTGATTTGCGACCGATATACTATGTTTATAATTCGCAAATATTTTTTTGAGGCTCTACATATATATTATATGAACTTCATATCTGTAAATTACCCTGTTTGCCCCACGAGGCTTTCATGAGTTGCATTTTTAACTATTTATTTTACTTTACTAAAATACCGTATCTACCTACACAAAAGTACACGGGCATCAATTGCGTGTCCTTAGACAGAAATTTCGAACACAGGCAATCCCGTCAGTGCCGGAGAATGTCTAGGCATCGGAAGAATCGCTCCCATCTAGACGCGGACGGGGTGAATTTAGAGGAGCTCTACCTTGGCACTGTCCTCCTGAGTAGAAATGGACACACAACTACATACTTTGTGTTTGCATCTTATATTCTCTTAAGTATAATTATATACCAGGCATAAAAAACCACTATCAATCTGCAAGAATCTAATTTAAATCACAGGTACCCAACTGTGCCTTTATGAGCAGTAATGCTCATAAAGGGTTAGGTTAGTTAGTTCTATCTTACGATAGAGACTGTGAAAAGCATGTAGGTAGTCTAGGCAGAATTCCAGAAACAAAAATAACAACATATTCATTGAACTTGGTGTAATGCATTGTTTTGTTAATGTTTGCAAACAATGAGAACAAGCATGTCTGTCGAGCATTTAACAAAGAAATGTATGAAATTATAATTTCTTGATGTAATCTGTCAAATGTAACTAAGCATAGTATGTAAGTAGATGGTATGTAGAAAGAACTATTCTTGCCCAACATACATTTTATTACAAATGCTTGGACCAGTTTCAAGAGAATGTCTTAATTTGAATATAATAAGTTTCCCAATGTTATTTACTTAGTAAATTAGGGACCTATTTTGTTTACAACACTTAGCTATTATTTGATCATTACTATACACAAACAACTAGTAAACGTCGGTGATTTTAACTTATGAGGACATGAATTTTTATAATGTGCATCATTATCATTTCAGTCAATTGTTGTCATCCATTACTGGACCTAGGTCTCTTAAGTAGCTAAGCATCTCGATCGGTCCTATTAATCTGCATATTACGTACATAAATGATAACATCGGCAATAGGTCCGATCATGGTCACTAATCTCCATATTGACTAATCCAATTGGATGTAGTTTTAGTGATAATATAGATATTTAACTATTTAATATTATTAAAATTGATTGGGAAATAAGTTAGCATAATTTCTGGCGAATACAAAAATAACTATGTATTTTACAGAGAAAGGCTATCCAAAACAAAGCCCGCGGGCCGCATTAGGCCCGCGATCCATCATTATGCGGCTCGCAGTGTTTTTAATATTATAACGAAAGAACAATTTTTTTACGTTTTTTCTAATTTTATTGGTACTTACTTACCTATAATATAAACCCCTACAGGCTAAAAAAAACGCTATCAAATCATCTCTTTAAGTTAAAAAAAATTATTTGTGCGGCCCTTCAATCTATTTAGTACCTAATTTGATATTGGCCCGGGATCATCGGTCTGGGCAGCCCTGTTATAGAGTATCAGAATTAAATACAGACTTAAGTTTGCGGTTTGTAAATGTAATTAGTAACTACGTGCTACGAGTTACGAAATTAGTTTCTGAATGCTAAAGAACAGAAGGAAGGGCACACTACCTACTATGTTAAACTATTAACATTAGGATGCGCTACATATCCGTAACGGATTTCTTTCACGTTTTAATTATAATAGCAACGTTTTACTTATGTTTATAATAACTCACTATCTTCACATGTTAGCCAGTTATTTGCCAATAGATAAAAGCATAAACATAATATTTACCAATATGGAGTCAGTTGCTATTGCGTGTTCTGAACTTTGATCTGAACAGACCACTATCATGCAACAATTTGATTCAATTAATACAGACCATTACGTTTTTTATAACATCCAGATCACTATTAACTTTGCTTGATGTTGAAAAGTAAAAAGATTAAGACTATATGGATGAGATTATATAGATGAAATTCGACTATTATGTTATCCAAACATTGTTTTTTAAACATATCTTCTGAACTAGAGTACATAGCCTGAGAACATTGCTAGATACAACATACAGACCAAAATAAATATGAATGGAAACAACACATTGTCTTGGGTGAGAATTGAACCAGTACTTGTAACTGTACCAGTGAAAGGATACCCTTAAGACCACTAAAACTACTTTGTTTGTAATGTTATATAGTTAGTAAAGTCAGTATTGTAAGATTTTGCGCTTGTCTATGATGGTACATTTGTAACTTAGCAGTATTCTTAATTTTGATGTTATTATCATAAAGGTGTGGTTAATTATTTATTTATCTATTACAAATGCTACATTGGCTCAATTAGTTCATTACATTCATTACTAATATAAGTTTTATGAGGACATAAAAACAGTGCAGAAATCTACACTATAACAAATATTACAAGAGAAAGAGTTTGTTTGTTTGTTTGTTTGTTGGCACGCACTAACCTCTGTACCTACCAGTCAGATTTGAAAAATTCTTTTAGCGTATGAAAGCCTCAAAAAAGGAAGGTTATAGGCTATGTAACATCACGCTGCTGGCGACAGGAGCAGAGCAGTAAGCAAAGACGGAAAAAAAGCTAGTAACAAATAAAATGTAAAAGATTTCACTGGTAGTGCTAGGTGCTAGTAACATTAGCTCGGACCATGTTGCATATTGTGTGGCTCAACATAGGTGGCCTGGCAATCAGAGGATAATCTATGAGATCTAAAATAAATCTTTGGACAATGATTTTTTATTCCTAATTTAAATGTATAATGAAAGAGAATATATACATTGAACATCTGTATATAAAAGAAATTCATATCAAAATTGGTTAGAAAAAGGTATAATATGTAGTATTGAATTTTCAACTAGGTACTGTATAGAATATTAAGTTACTAAAACATACATCATGAATGTTCTACATACCTATGTTTATGGAAGAAAAGCACAACAAGCCAGATGGCCATGAGGAAGGAGCCAGTGATCTCGCACATGTCAAAGGCCCAAGGGATGTGTGGCACATTGTCTAAGAACAGGTCTGGCAGTGGAGGGTACTTCTTCATGTCGGGCACTTTGTCATGCACTATCACCATCACTACGGCTGTCACCCACGTCACCAGGAAGACATAGCCTGGGCAAAAATTATACACACATACATATTTACAACTATATTCTAATATATCCAGTTTATCTGGTTTCTTGTGGAAGCATAAAGTCAAGTCGGTATTAGAACAGGATATTGCAAACTAATAAATAATAAATATAACAATTTGCATTTGTAATACATAAATTGTAGTTTATTCATTGTTTGTCAACTTTGTCTAAATGGTGCAACAATTTTTTTATCACTCATTTCACAGATGTGTATTCTTTGGACAAAATCCCAAACACAAACGGTACTTAAACAAAGTCGCAAATATAATTTCACACTCATAATTACCTAAAGCTATTGCAGTCTTCCATATCTCAGGTTTCAACTTCGAAGCTTTAATGTCTGGAGTATAAGTTGACACGCATTCTGTGTTCCGCTTATATATTCCACTAGGTAATTTGTTGTGAAGATTATAACTTAAATGTGACAAATTAGTTCCAAGGAAGTTTATGTTTGTAGAGGGATTGCTTGTATCATCACAAAGACCGAGCTCGAACATAGCGACACGATTTTTCTTTTGTATTTTTTTCACAAGCAGTATAAATCTCTTACGTTCACCTAATTTTAATTGATCAAATGGAAAATCATAAAAGTCTCGATCAACAAAAGATAGAAGACACTGCCCGTCAATATCGTGAGATTTGCAAATATCTATTATGAAGCTAGATATTTTCTCTGTATGTAATAAATCTAAAACATCTTTGTTAGTCCAGTTGATAATATCAGACTCCATTTTCACCAGTTACTCTTAACTCAAAATAATGTTGTTCTGCTTTGAATAACTTGTTGGGGTGTGAATGTATATAAACAAGGTAACAAACTGAATCTAAGCACTGAATAGACGAAATAATTAGACGATCACGAAACTTTATTTGTAGAAAAAAATAAAGTTCTCTGAACGAAGTGACAACTGACGTGACATTGGAAAAAATGTCATTGCAACAATTGTCATCTGTCAATAATATTTAGTCGAATTAGAATTAGGAATCGATTTTTTAAAGAAAATGTTAACGAGTAGAAATCTTTCAGAGAAAACATTTATTTTCAAGCTATAAACATTTAATTACTTTATTTCTGTTCACCAAGTAGGTAGATTAAGTTTCATTCACTCTTGATTACTGCAGATATGGTAAAATAAAACGTATTAAAAGAAAGGCAATATTCGGAAATGCCTTATTCATGAACACCAATAAGAATTGTTGGTATACTGTTTTGTCTACGGTAAGAGTTCGGAAAAGAGTTACCTTACCTCAAAACGGCAAAACGGAACGGTTCTTCTCTACTGCTAAACTAGATTGCTCAACTGCATAAAGTTGAGCTGCAGCAGTAGATAATACCAACAGCTCGACGGGTAATTGCTCAACTATGAATTGTTCTGCAGTGAAAACTGCACAACTAGGTATGTTTGTAGACTAGAAATAATACCTGCAAACAAGACTGTTTGACTGTTTTTGTGAAGAATTTGGGGCCCTTTTATATGTAAAGAAGTTAATTAGGATTGAACCACATCTGACAGCAAGAGACTGTATTTTCCCATGTTACTTTGAGTACTTTTCCGCACTCAGAATAATCATTTATTAGAGCGAGAAAGAGAGAGAGGGAACGCAACAGCATGCGGCGAAATCGAAAAGCAATACAAACAAAATGCGGTTATGCGGTGCATTTCACAATCGTATCGTACAAGGGAAAAAGTTTACCTGAAACCTCACTGTTCAAGAGTTTTTAGGGTGTGAGAATGAACTTCCAATCGATGGCTACAAGTACGACGCTAAAAAGTGGCCGTTTGCACCTTCCTAAACAATTCTTCAGAAAACAGCCGATTATAGAGGCGGTAGAATACACGTAAGGAGCCAAAGTCTCACCTTAAGCCTAGTGATTCAATACCGCCTGTAAGCTTAAAATTGTCATAGTTCTTACAGCACGTTTTTGGATAAGGGGTCAAGGAATCCAAGCTGGTATCCAGTTGCTTCCGCCCAAAAATGGCAGCAGTACTCATAGCGGTGAACGCGCAGACTTGTTTTTCGGTGATCAGATCGTACACTACAGATTGCACTCGATTTTAGACACAAACCTTTCTCGACTTTTCTCCACAATTCTGAACATGAAAAGGGCGTAAAATGGAACCCTGTGGCACGCCAATGGCTACAGGTAATCCGTTAGACCTACTTCCGTTTATATCAACATATTGTACTCTATCGCCTAAGTAAGAGGCAACTAGATTGAGTGCAGCATCCCTGATACCATAATGACTGAGTTTTCGTAGAAGCGTATTGTGTTCGACGCAGTCAAAGGCTTTTGAGAGGTCGCAGAAGACACCAATAGTATCCATCGAATTTTCCCAGGCACTATGAATATGCTTAATTAACGTAACACCTGCATCTATTGTAGAACGACCTTTCGTAAAGCCATATTGCCCATTGTGTAACCTTTGTTGGCAAGTCGTTTCATAGCGGATTCGTCATAGTCATGACGCAAATAACCACAGATTGTAACCTTTCTGCTGACGAACAGAAAGGTGTTGCTGTACAATTGTACGGCACTGCTTGCAGTAATTAAAAATAAAACTCTTAAAGAATACACAAAATGTTTATTCCAATAATTAACGAGATTAACTTGATTAAAGTGACAACCTAAAACAAAAAGTATCCTTCGACAAATTAAAAAACAATAAACATTCACGAATCATTATTAGTATAAAAATATAATTGAATAAAATGCGTCTTCCAGTTATTTTCATTACGTATAATTATTTCGAGTGTGTAACATATTATTTGGAATATTTAGCACATTTTTAATTTATCATAATCAGGTTTTCTTAGAGAGCTAGGTAACAATGAATCACAATTGTTCTCACTTTTAATACAGGTACAAAACAAAGGAATGCAGCCATTGCAAAAGGCGAAAAATGTAACACGGTGTAGTTGCCATTTCAACTTGTGATAACGTAGCAGTAAACAAATCAATATAAAAATAGCACATTCACACGCCGAATTAAAAGAAATACAATAAAAATGGAATAAAAAATAAAGCAAAATTGTCATACAACATGTCAATAATTGTCACAGTTGTATGACATATAATCAAATAATAATACTAGTGCGATTTTCACCATCTGTTGTACTTATAGTTGAACTTCATCTGCAATAAGTACTTGACATTCACTTGTGCTATGTCGTACACAATGAATCTGAAAACTCTGCTAAGGAAATATATTTTGGGAGAATGGCAAGACATCGTTCTCGTGGTCTGCTTCAAAGGCGACGTAACTCTTTGCAATGTGATCAATGCTCACCAAGTTGAGTACATTTTTTATTTATTTTTTTATATTAGCCTGCCAAAGTGACTCCACCCCGCCTGATGGTAAGCAGTCAGTGGAATCCAGAAGTGGTGGCCACTATACCAAAAGCCATAGTTAAACTAGTGGTATGGTGGCCTCCACTATGGCGGCTGGGAATGGGGTTAGGGGAAGGGAATGAGGGAGGTGAGGAAAGAGGAAAGGAGGGCAATTCGGCCTCCGATGCTCTCACTCACTGAACGTAACGCAGTAGTATGGATACTACTACTCTTACGTCGATCTTCTATGAGAGGGTAGTACTTCCCCGGTCGATCCGGCCCATTCATGCTGAAACCAGCGTGGATCTACTATTGCATTTTAATGAATTAACTTTAGAACTCTAACTAGGTAACAAAATTGAGGTAAGCCAGATGTTACGTCTGATCCACATTTTTGCTGAGCTAACTTTTTGTGAATACCGCAAATCGCCTCTTGAGAAAAGAAGGTAAAACTTTATAGAGACATATAGTAAAGGATACTCGTTATACAGCAGGCTTGACTTGACGTTGGTCTGCACTGGAGTACCCAAGGGTACTATGAGCCCGTCGTCGAGCGTGCGGTTCATAGCGGGGTCGGGCTGAGTAGTGCCCATGCCCCACGCTGAGTGCATGTTCGGGGCCAACTTCACGTTCTCAGCTTGAAGGCACTGTTTCCTGTACGAATTTCAAATAAATAATACGAGTCAACAAATAACAGTTTTCTAGTGACAGATAAGACGTTTGAGATTTTATTCACTTACATAGTTCCTAGCGCAACTTCACAGAGTAGCATAAGACCGACAGGGTTATTCTGATTGGTACAACAGTAGTTGGCCGATTTTGACACCATGTCGGCAAAGTATATGCCTTTGCCAAACATGTAGCCGGTCACAGGGGCCTCTGGAGGGGCTATGCGTAGACCTATAAAAAAAAAGAGAATCAGGCATTTGTAGTGACTTCCTAATGCTTAACTGAAAAAAAATTAATTGACTTGGTTTACATTAAAAAATCTAACACGTCAATGAGATTAATTTGTTCATGATCATAACAATCAAAAACACATCAGAGATCAATTCAAAATATTTTCGCATTTATTTTATATCAATATTCAATTATGGAAAAGTAATTTTAGCATTACTTTGCCCAATAAGTACTCTCTCTCAATTTTTTTTTATTAGTATATATGGTACCGACCCTGAGAAATGATTCCTGCGAAGTTAGTGACGCGAGAGCCGTGCCACAGCAGCCGCCTGTTGTGAAGTTTTCTGAACGGTTTGAACCGCTTATCTTCACCCTCACGAACCACTTTGAACACCTATGAAATTAAATAAACAACTATAATATTAGTCACTAATAATGTACAACTGATCTGGTGCTGAACAGAAGGCATTTTTCGACAATATATGGAACATTATTGAACTCAAGAATCAATGTCGAGAGTTTCATTCACACTGTAAACTTTATAGATTTACCTGGGTCATCACATCAGCATTTTATCCTTAGCCAAGGTCAGCGCCCGTCTTCGGGCAAGGACTGTACCGTGTATGTCTATTTATCTGAATGTGCGTTGTGCGTTCTTACGTTTTATAAAGTAATGAATATAATAAATCTATACCTCTTCAATATCGAGCGTGTACCCAGAGTGCGTGGCGGCGTGTGTGTTGCGCACATATTCTTGTATCATTGCGAACTCGGGCGACTCCGTAGGTAATGGAGCTATATCTGCCTTCAGTTTCAAGAAGTGAGCTGATATAGGGTTGCTCTCTTCAGACTCTGTAATAAATAATAATATAGGGATAAAGAATATTATTTTATTTTAAAACAAGATGAAAAGAAACTACGAAGAATTCATATTGCAAAGCGTGGCGTCATAGGTTTATCAATATTAATCGAAAATGTATTATTGTATCTTATAAAATAAATTCGTTAGTTTTGTTACATTTTGCTTACACGAGTGCATAATTCAGTGCACGTAACGATGGCGTGCACTTGTTTTTATATAACAGTACATATTTACAACATGATATAATTATGTATATCCACTGACACAATAATAAATGGTATGTTATTCTGGAACAATGTAGAATGATTTTTAATGATTATCAATCTATAAAACTTAAAAAATCATACCTATGCCATTTTCTTCTCTTTTACTTAACTTCATATAAAGTTTTAATAAAACAGGATATCCTGCTCCATACATGTTTGTAATTACTACTGACTCCAATACAAATCAAATAAATACTAGGTATTGTATTAGTTTTATCTAATAGTTATGTTGAATGAGCAAATAATGATACTGTTGGGACACCTAAATAATTTTATTGACAATTGTTTTAAACATTATTTATAACTAGCCGTTGCGCGCAGCTCTGACCGCGCGAGTGTCAATTATATCTCTGTTTATACATTGACGATATAAAACTTTCTTCTACTATTTCAACTTCTTTAAGCTATTTTCCTCGATAAAAGATAACCTATGTTGTTTCCCAAGGTCTAATTTATTTTCATACCAAATTTCATCAAAATCGGTCGTCGTTTAGTTACTTTCGCATTTTTAATATTATTAGTATGAATTATTAGTGATCTGCCGACTAGTCGGTAAAGCCCACTACCCGGCCAATATTGTAGCCGCCGACTAGTCGGCAACTATCCGGCAATGAGCACCAACTATCCGGATTCTTATTTTGTATGTATTTCTCATAAATATGTATTTTCATTTGACATGATTCGATTTTAATTGAACTTTTTCGTCTAACACTAACAGTATCTTCACACAAAAATATTTTGCGCAAAAACACGTCACAAAAAATATATCAAGAAACAATGCAAAGTAAACAAAAACGAAAGAGATTCCGACACGTTCGCAGGTGGCGTTTGCGACTTGCGCGCGATTCAGCAATTAAGCGAAGCGTATGAAAATCCCCCAAACCGTGATCAACTCGGCCGATTCGGCTTCTTTACAACCGACTAATCGGTTAGTCGCCCAAAGTCATAATCTACGTTTCTAATTATTATAGATATTATAGACAATTATTCAGAAAGCGAATTTTTTTAATTTACCTGTTTTCATCAAACTGTAAGCTATTTCTATTTCGAGTAGGTTATCCAGCATGGCCGTCTTGGTTTTAATGAGTTCTATATTGTCCAGTAATGGGGCATTCTTCACGCCAAAATCGTGCGGTATCAATGTGAAGAATCTGTAATCATATTACACAATATTCAACTTAAATCTATTGACATAAAGCTGCTTTTAGGGTTATATTGTTAGTTTAGTAATACAGCTTGTACTTTCTACTTTACTTAGGACACAGTCGGTAATTAATTGAAACATATTCGTCGCAATTCGAAATCAATATTTACCTTATTAATTATTTAAAATATGAATAAACGAGTATTATTACCTGTTGGTAGCATCAATGATTTTGCTCTGGCTAGCAGTTCCCTCTTCAATGTAATTTATCAACTCTGATAATACGTTGTATCCTGATTTTATTTGCTTCTTAGACAATTTGCCCAGTGGCATCTTTTCAGTATCGAGCTGTAATTATCAAATATGATTAAAGTCTAGTGAAAAGAAGATTGAATGCTTTGCTTACCCAATTAATGTGGGATACACATGAAGTAACGTATGGAGAAAAAGGCTGCGATATTAAATAAAACCTCGTTTATTTAATATGAAATAGGCAATATGAGGGTTTAATACATTATCTAAGGGCAATTTGCATTTTATAAATAATTAAGTTGTTTATAACGTGAGAATATTTGTTTTAGTTGAAATAAATAACTAGTTTCAGCCAATATTTTATAAAGAATTAAATTTATTTATATTATTTTATAAACAACCTATAAGTCCATTCCCATGCTATACGGCTCGTTAGTTGTTACGGATATAAGAATAAAGTAGACAGATTTTTTATAAGTAACTAAGAAACTAGAGATAGAATAAATATTTTGCTAATATTTGTTTTAATTCTAATCGCAGTAAATAAATGAGTAGCTATTTTAGAAAGTAGTGGTAAACATCGATCATGGATCTCAAAATTAAAATGGAAGTAACTTTCCAAACAAATCTGCTCTGTGATCTACTTACTTCAAATTCCAAAAGTGTTTCTTTCATGACTGCGACATCAAATATTTTAATGACAAGTTTCTGAACTGCCTCAGGCAGGTCACATTTATTATCCACAGCAAGCGCTTGTATCGCGTCGGGTTCATCGCCACCGTAATCCATATCCAGAGGGAAATATTTGCCTGGCGCCTACAAAATATTTATTTAATAAATTAATAGCTGAACAGTTACCAGCTCAAAACTGCTTACATTTACTAGAAACTCTTTCTTTAGACTATTAGATCTTCATGATAATTCACCAATTAACTAAAATAAAAAGGCCTAACTTTTTATAACCTAGTCAATTAGTGATGACACGCACGCATGCACGCATGCACGCACGCACGCACGCACGCACGCACGCACGCAAGCACGCACGCCCGCTCGCCTATCATAAAACAAAAAGCCTGCCAAGCATGTAATTGAGTTTTACATTAAAATGATATAAGTATATAATCATACGGGAATTAACGCGATCATGCATTAGGTATTTACATACCTTATTTTGCTTGACGTTTCGACCAGGTTACACCGGCCGTGGTCACAAGCAGACTGGTGAGGCGATGTCACGACTCCGTATGTGAAGTAGATTCTAGATCTACCCTCACATTTTTGTCTTTCCACGTACTATCACAAAACACACTGACAGTGTCCCTATTCTGTATGCCGTCCGTATTCCGAGCGTTAACCGACTGCGCAAAGCGAGGTTGCGTAATTTGAATCACTGGATTCCACGTAGCCGAGAGCTTGAAGCCGTCTTCCCTATTGAAATTTATGTGTTTCTTAATTTCAATAGCTTCTCGTACAACCCGAGAGTAATAGGTACAATCAGTGGAGAGGACTTGCGTACGATGAAATTCAATCCAGTGATTGGTGTCCGTTTGAAGAATATGTTCGGCAATCGCTGATTTGCTGGTCTGTCGATTCTTTACAGCGGCGATATGTTCTTTGACCCTTTCAGCAATAGTCCGCTTAGTCTGACCTATGTACGAACTACCGCAGCTGCAATTGATCTTGTAAACGCCCGGTGTTTGTAGGGGCAAAACATCCTTTGGCGTGCCTACCATGCTGTTTACTTTGGCCCCAGGTGTAAAGACTGTGTTTATACAGTATTGTTTAAGCAGGTCTCCTATCTTATCAGTCACACCTTTAATGTAGGGCAGAAAGGCAGGTTGTCTGTCGACCTCTGGACGTTTGACCCTTTTCGTTGGCTGCCTACGTCGCCGATTCCCTTTATATCCATTACGACTAAGTACCTCCTGAACATGATCTAGTTCTTGCTCTAAATGCTCAGGGTCACATAGATCGTAGGCTCTGTTCTTCAATGAAGTCATAACGGACTGCAAGTGACGAGGGTGGTGATGCGACGTAGCATGTAAGTATCTGTCCGTGTGTGTTGGTTTGCGGTAGACACAGTGTGATAAGGACCCATCTGTTCTCGCACTCAATTTGACATCTAAAAATGACAACGATCTTTCCGTTTCCATTTCGTATGTGAACCTTATATTTGGGTGAATGGAATTTAGGTATACTATATATTGATCCACTTCCTGTTTACCGCCCGTTACTATACTAAATACGTCATCGACGTATCTTTTCCAAAGTCTGATAATCTTCGGTCCACCACTCAACGCCTTCTCTTCAAAATGTTCCATCCAGAGATTAGCAAGTACTGGGGCCACTGGACTCCCCATTGCGACGCCATCAATCTGGAGGTAGTATTGACCTTGGAAAAGGAAGTAATTGCCCTCTAGGCAGTGCTTCAGTAGATCTATATAGTTTGACGGCATCTCGTTGTCACTTAATTTGTCCTTCACGACGTCCAGACACTCCTTAATTGGAACGTTGGTGAAAAGTGACTCCACATCAAAACTCACCATGGTGTCCTCAGGCTCCAATATTAGGGTTTTTACTATCTGCACGAAATGGCGAGAATCCTTCACATAAGATAGTGTTTTGCCCACTAATGGCTGCAATACTGACGCGACGTGCTTTGCAAGGTCGTAAGTAGGAGATGCAATCTGACTTACGATAGGCCGCAGTGGCACGTCCGACTTATGTATTTTTGGCAAACCATATAATCTTGGTGGTTGGTGTGGCTTTGGCTGATATAGCTTCTGGTACTCATCTTCTGTGAAAAGGTCCTGATGTTCCTGTATCAAAGCCCGTATTCTGCGTGTTACTCTGGCCGTTGGGTTGTATGATACCGGTTTATATACCTTGTCATCACACAACAGCGTACGTATTTTGTTTTGATAGTCAGCCGTATTCATCACTACAGTGGCGTTTCCCTTGTCGGCCTTAAGCACTAATATATCCTGGTTATCCCGAATGTTCTTCAATGCTTGACGCTCTTCTGTTGTGGTATTGTTCATAGGAAGCTTCGATTTACGTAATGCAACCGCGATATCTTGTCTCAGCGTTTCGGCGTTGCTAGGTGGTATCTTATTACGTGCAATCGTTTCTTCAACACAGCTGATTATATTTTCGTACGGTATTCGCTTCGGTGTTAAGGCGAAATTCATGCCTTTGGCCAAGATGTTCATCGTAGGTTCACTCAAACTCACGCCTGATAAGTTGATAACAGTATCCTTCGGCTGGTCAGGTACTGCGGGTGACGTTTTATTATCGGCATACCGTCGGTTATACTCCTTCGAGAACTTTCGTTCGTGTGACTCACTACATAAATCGAAGGTCCGACTAGCTTGCAAAAAGGTTACCCGATCACACACATCGTAGTCTTCACGAGTTAAAACACTACTACACTTCAAATGTAACACAAACAATGCACTTTGTATACTATTGAGCTCACTGTATTTGTTACGTATTAACTGTCTCAGGAGACGTACACTCGCGTTTGATAGAATTCTACGAGAAAATGCGATGTCCTTACGCGGCTTAATACGTACACACGTAGGTAATATGTCCCAATCACGACATTTAATTAAATATGTCAACGATGCTTCCACTCGCGCACGTTTTTTCCGTAGGAATTCTAGATGACACACGTGTTTTGCTATATCCGACCCGTAGCGGTTCGCAATATTTACTTTTAAACTTTCGCGTTGCATGATATAAATTTATAATCATACGGGAATTAACGCGATCATGCATTAGGTATTTACATACCTTATTTTGCTTGACGTTTCGACCAGGTTACACCGGCCGTGGTCACAAGCAGACTGGTGAGGCGATGTCACGACTCCGTATGTGAAGTAGATTCT
Organism: Parascotia fuliginaria; assembly: GCA_963082885.1. Lineage (NCBI taxonomy): Eukaryota > Metazoa > Arthropoda > Insecta > Lepidoptera > Erebidae > Parascotia > Parascotia fuliginaria. The sequence continues at coordinate 15,059,134 of OY720176.1, read as the reverse complement.
AGATCTACCCTCACATTTTTGTCTTTCCACGTACTATCACAAAACACACTGACAGTGTCCCTATTCTGTATGCCGTCCGTATTCCGAGCGTTAACCGACTGCGCAAAGCGAGGTTGCGTAATTTGAATCACTGGATTCCACGTAGCCGAGAGCTTGAAGCCGTCTTCCCTATTGAAATTTATGTGTTTCTTAATTTCAATAGCTTCTCGTACAACCCGAGAGTAATAGGTACAATCAGTGGAGAGGACTTGCGTACGATGAAATTCAATCCAGTGATTGGTGTCCGTTTGAAGAATATGTTCGGCAATCGCTGATTTGCTGGTCTGTCGATTCTTTACAGCGGCGATATGTTCTTTGACCCTTTCAGCAATAGTCCGCTTAGTCTGACCTATGTACGAACTACCGCAGCTGCAATTGATCTTGTAAACGCCCGGTGTTTGTAGGGGCAAAACATCCTTTGGCGTGCCTACCATGCTGTTTACTTTGGCCCCAGGTCCCAGGCCCAGTCGATTTATGTAGTGAGTCACACGAACGAAAGTTCTCGAAGGAGTATAACCGACGGTATGCCGATAATAAAACGTCACCCGCAGTACCTGACCAGCCGAAGGATACTGTTATCAACTTATCAGGCGTGAGTTTGAGTGAACCTACGATGAACATCTTGGCCAAAGGCATGAATTTCGCCTTAACACCGAAGCGAATACCGTACGAAAATATAATCAGCTGTGTTGAAGAAACGATTGCACGTAATAAGATACCACCTAGCAACGCCGAAACGCTGAGACAAGATATCGCGGTTGCATTACGTAAATCGAAGCTTCCTATGAACAATACCACAACAGAAGAGCGTCAAGCATTGAAGAACATTCGGGATAACCAGGATATATTAGTGCTTAAGGCCGACAAGGGAAACGCCACTGTAGTGATGAATACGGCTGACTATCAAAACAAAATACGTACGCTGTTGTGTGATGACAAGGTATATAAACCGGTATCATACAACCCAACGGCCAGAGTAACACGCAGAATACGGGCTTTGATACAGGAACATCAGGACCTTTTCACAGAAGATGAGTACCAGAAGCTATATCAGCCAAAGCCACACCAACCACCAAGATTATATGGTTTGCCAAAAATACATAAGTCGGACGTGCCACTGCGGCCTATCGTAAGTCAGATTGCATCTCCTACTTACGACCTTGCAAAGCACGTCGCGTCAGTATTGCAGCCATTAGTGGGCAAAACACTATCTTATGTGAAGGATTCTCGCCATTTCGTGCAGATAGTAAAAACCCTAATATTGGAGCCTGAGGACACCATGGTGAGTTTTGATGTGGAGTCACTTTTCACCAACGTTCCAATTAAGGAGTGTCTGGACGTCGTGAAGGACAAATTAAGTGACAACGAGATGCCGTCAAACTATATAGATCTACTGAAGCACTGCCTAGAGGGCAATTACTTCCTTTTCCAAGGTCAATACTACCTCCAGATTGATGGCGTCGCAATGGGGAGTCCAGTGGCCCCAGTACTTGCTAATCTCTGGATGGAACATTTTGAAGAGAAGGCGTTGAGTGGTGGACCGAAGATTATCAGACTTTGGAAAAGATACGTCGATGACGTATTTAGTATAGTAACGGGCGGTAAACAGGAAGTGGATCAATATATAGTATACCTAAATTCCATTCACCCAAATATAAGGTTCACATACGAAATGGAAACGGAAAGATCGTTGTCATTTTTAGATGTCAAATTGAGTGCGAGAACAGATGGGTCCTTATCACACTGTGTCTACCGCAAACCAACACACACGGACAGATACTTACATGCTACGTCGCATCACCACCCTCGTCACTTGCAGTCCGTTATGACTTCATTGAAGAACAGAGCCTACGATCTATGTGACCCTGAGCATTTAGAGCAAGAACTAGATCATGTTCAGGAGGTACTTAGTCGTAATGGATATAAAGGGAATCGGCGACGTAGGCAGCCAACGAAAAGGGTCAAACGTCCAGAGGTCGACAGACAACCTGCCTTTCTGCCCTACATTAAAGGTGTGACTGATAAGATAGGAGACCTGCTTAAACAATACTGTATAAACACAGTCTTTACACCTGGGGCCAAAGTAAACAGCATGGTAGGCACGCCAAAGGATGTTTTGCCCCTACAAACACCGGGCGTTTACAAGATCAATTGCAGCTGCGGTAGTTCGTACATAGGTCAGACTAAGCGGACTATTGCTGAAAGGGTCAAAGAACATATCGCCGCTGTAAAGAATCGACAGACCAGCAAATCAGCGATTGCCGAACATATTCTTCAAACGGACACCAATCACTGGATTGAATTTCATCGTACTCAAGTCCTCTCCACTGATTGTACCTATTACTCTCGGGTTGTACGAGAAGCTATTGAAATTAAGAAACACATAAATTTCAATAGGGAAGACGGCTTCAAGCTCTCGGCTACGTGGAATCCAGTGATTCAAATTACGCAACCTCGCTTTGCGCAGTCGGTTAACGCTCGGAATACGGACGGCATACAGAATAGGGACACTGTCAGTGTGTTTTGTGATAGTACGTGGAAAGACAAAAATGTGAGGGTAGATCTAGAATCTACTTCACATACGGAGTCGTGACATCGCCTCACCAGTCTGCTTGTGACCACGGCCGGTGTAACCTGGTCGAAACGTCAAGCAAAATAAGGTATGTAAATACCTAATGCATGATCGCGTTAATTCCCGTATGATTATAAATTTATATCATGCAACGCGAAAGTTTAAAAGTAAATATGATATAAGTAATTATAATATAAATAAAATATTGCACGAAACAAAATAAAATGAATTGAGATCAAATAGGGTGACAACCCTAAGCCTTTTTTTAAATTTAATTACTCCTAAAGGCCGCAATAGAACATGAACATGGAACATGGTTTTTTATCAGTGATAGGCTTTAGTAAGAGCAATCTTTCTGTTCTAGTCACAAATTCCACTTTTGAGATTTTTGGAAGAAAAAAATAAAAAAAGAAAATCTGAAAAAAATTATAACTCTGTATCCAGAGGTATTTCCTAAAAATGGATAACATGCGCCCAAAGATGCTTTATAAGACTAAATTTATCTAAAATATTTTTTTTTTTTTTTTATCAAATTTAACAATTTTATTACATAGAACATCCTTTTAATAGCATTTCAAAACCACTGAGGTTTATAACAATGCTATTTATACATTGTTATAAACCTCAGTGGTTGGAAAATATCTTGGACAGTTACGTTTTTAGAATTTATTTTAATTTATTGGAGGAAAAGGTCACGTAAAGTTATGAATTTTTATATAAAAAAAGTATTTGATTGGACACGTGGGTGTTTTACTCTTGCATTTTAAATGCATCCCTTCACCAATTAATACTATAAACAGCAGAAGGAAATTTTTGGAATAGAATTTAACACTGTGAGTCGGCGTTACATATTACCCCTAGCTAATGTTGTGCTGTCCGTTATTTGTTTTGTAAGTGATGTGCAATAAAAAATATTCTATTCAATTCCAGCTCACCTTCACAAAATTTTCTCTAAACTCCCAAGGATTTTCTGTCTTCTCCATGTACAAATCCTCGAATTTATTTATGGCGTCGTGCAGGGACTTGCAATCTTCTACTTTGGACCCGCCAATCGTAGTACCAATACGGCCCCACGATCGGAACAACCAATACCTTTTACAGGACAATCATTTATTTCCAACAAGCTTACAAGTTATTACAAAAAATAGAGAATAAAGAGTATTATGTGCTAAGCAAAACAACTGGCAAACTTTACCGCAATTCCGTGGTGTTTTATTGAGAGCATTTCTTGCCTCAGATAGCACCTAAGTTCGGCTTCTCAGATTTTCAACATAAATTCAATGCCAACCATTACCACCAATTTTGTCTATTAAGCATGTATTTTTGATTGGTTGGTTTTTAAAAACGTAAATATCTTTTTAATTTGATCTGTACCTAACTTTGAGTATAGTTACTTCACAGTTATATTATAACTAGCTTTCGCGGCGCGGTTTCACCCGCGTCTTTGCTTACTACTCTGTTTTCGTTGCCAGTAGCGTGATGTTACATAGCGTCTTATAATCTTCCTAAAGAATTGGGCTATCATACGCATTATTCAAATCCGACTTAGTGCGTGCAAACAAACAAACTATTCCGCTCTGTATAATAGTATAGATTTTTTTTTTTTTTATTGCCTACAGTGGAAGCGAGCCAACAGCCCACCTGATGGTAAGTGGTAACTGTCGCTCATAGACTTCTGCAATGCCAGGGGCTCTGCGAAGCCGCTGCCTACCGTGATATTAATGCTCTCTTTAAACCTCGTATGAAGAAGGACATGTCATAGCGTTCGGGAAACACCGCAGCTGGTAGTTCGTTCCAGAGCCTGCACGTACGTGGGAGAAATGAACGCTGAAAACGAAACGTGCTAGACGAGATCGTGTCCAGGTAGTATGGATGAACTTTACTGCGATGTCGAGTGGTGCGATGATAGAAAGGAGACGATGGCACCAAGTCAAACAGTTCCTCAGAGCACTCCCCGTTGAACATACGATAGAGCACGCATAGAGAGCCAAAGTCCCTCCGCTGCTCCAGTGACTCCAATTTGTCTGTGAGATTGGGATCGTCGACGATTCGAACAGCTCGCCGTTGGAGGGAGTCAAGTGGGTCGAGCTGGTATGTGGGGGCTCCTGCCCACAGGTGAGAACAGTACTCCACGTGCGGTCGGACTTGTGCTTTGTATAGCACAAGCCGTTGAGATGACGTAAAGTACGGTCTGGCTCTGTTCAGGACGCCCAGCTTTTTGCTCGCCAGTTTGGCTTTGTCTTCAGATTCATGTTTTTATTAATGGATGTTGAAGAAGTAAAGGAGGTATGTTTGTTTTGCAGCAAATGGCGTTCTATAATCTCTGCTTATCCCATTACTAGGAGACAGGCATGAAGTTGTATATGTATGTATTATTTAGCAAACAGTTCTCATAACACTTACTTGTTCCGTTGATTTGATTCCAACACTTGCAATTTGTAGTACGAGTTCTTCTGTGCGACGACGTCTGTCTGCGACAGTACTACAGTGTATTTAGTACCATCTTCGTCTTTATAAACGTGGGCTTCGTCTTCTAGTTTAGACGCGGGGTCTACCGCTGTGCCACCTAGATTAAAACTAACGTATTAATATATTTTACTAGTACAACATTTCGAAATAACTATTTCCGTAGTAAAAGTTAGCGATGTTTAGAATTTTAAAGCTAGGGCATTTGAGATTAAGCAGAGATGCCTATTAACAATCATAACAGCATATTTGACGTAAAAAAAAATCAAAAAGAAAGTACCTTGAATTTTAAGTTTAACTGTTGACGATTTATCTGATTTCACATACAAACTACCAGATTTTGGAATAGACTTTCCATCTTTAACATCTTGAGGGATCCTTCTTGTCGGCTATTTACAAAATAAAAAAAATATATAAACCTGATTAAATGTGATTCATATTACAAGTAAATTTGGAAGTAGTAAGTTTACAATAATAATATATTATGTATTGATAGACTTATTGTTAATACTTTAATCAACACTTACATCTGAACCCCAATCAGCAATATTGTTCTCTTTGATGATTTCCAATGATCTAGCTATTGTGCCATCTTTCTCTATCAAGTCCAAAAACGATTCCTCAACAACCTGTAACCAAATAAGTAATAAAAGGTCTTTGTAAACAACATCAACAATAAGGGAAAAACTGCATTGCTAATTCTAAAAAAAACCTAACTCTTTTCTTAAAGGAGAGAAGGAGTGTCAGCAAACCTATTTATGTAAAATAAATAAAACGTCAAACTATACTATTATCTAAAGCGGAAGAGTTTGTTTGTTTGTTTGAACGCGCTAATCTCTGGAAGTACCAATGGGATTTAAAAATTCTTTTTGCGTATGATAGCTTAGTTCTCGAGGAAGGTTATAGGTTATGTAAACTTACGCCACTGACGCGACGGGAGTAGAGCAGTAAGCAAAGACGCAGGTGAAACCGCGCCGCGGCAAGCTAGTTATACTATAAAAGTCATACCTCAATATCAGCACTTTTAATTTCTTCCATTTTAGCGAGCATTTTTTGAACGTCACTCTTAGTGGATATAACGGCTGCAACAGTGTCTGTCATCTTGGTAACACAGAGCCCTCCTAGCTTCAGAATGCGTTTCTTTGTCTCCTCCTTATCTGGTACTTTTCCATAGAAATAAAACTGCAGATTTTTTAGCGGAGGTATCGGCAAGTCTTTCTTGATGCTAGAACCAAACAATTTGTTGTAGTATATAAAACAAATCTATATCTGTTTAATCTATTAGTCTTCTCTCTCTGGCTTTGTAAATTAGTTTTTATACAGATTTCTTTATTTCTACAAACACACTGCGTCTAAATACATGCGTAATGCACCATAATTCAAGAAATATAATACAGTTGTTTTTTGGTGTCCGTATACTCTACAATACACGATTACATAATTCAATTATATCATGGTCATCTCATGCTATTTCTATTTTACTTAAAGTGAATAAATATAAAACATCGCCTTTCCACTAACTTTGTGATTGGTTCATTTTTAACAATGACCATGGTAGGTCGAGGTGCTACTTCAAATAACCTAACATCAGTTTCAGGCTTAAACTTCTTAAAGATACTTCCTTCCTTGTAGGCCTGTGGTATCTTCATAGGCACTCTCTTGGGATTTTGTGTAACATGCGAACATTTAGTATAAGAACTTAAATTCCCTGTAAAAATGCAAGAGTTAGTATAAATTAAATTATATTTATATTAAAATAGTTATATGCAGAGAGAATTACTTGTATGATAATGTAAGTTGATACTATAAAGAAAATTTTCAATTGACACTCACCAGTACATTTATAACCAAAAGTATCAAGTACTAACTGTCCCTGTATGCACTCGGGACACGGCTCGAGAGCCCCGAAAGCCATCATGTCGGCCACACGATCCAAACACTGAAATAATGTCATTTTAACTTAAACTTTAATTCTAATTTTGAATACATGCATTGCAATTGCAAGGATTTTCATCATGACATTTGCACCAGCAAGCCTATAGAAAAATGCTGGTCATATTTCACAGGCTATTTGTTAAAAGTTTACACCCTGCAGCTTTAACTAATCATGTAACATGTAATTTTCAATAAAGTAGCATGTATTCTTATAATTAGTTATAATCCAGAAAGTACAATTTTGACCACACAATCTTTAAAAAAACAAGAAGCAAGAAGCAGTGTAAAGATCAATTGTGATATCAGCTTGTAATCAATGGTTAACTGAAATCGGCTGAAAATACATGTAAAATTATGTAACTATATTATAACTGTGGCTGATGTTAGCCTGAATAATAAATTAATAAAGCTTTAAAAGCTTACCTCATTTATACCGGCCGGCACTTCTTGAGAATTAGCCTCAAGCAATTCTTCCAAATCCTTTTTAGTGAGTTCAGATAAAGCACATTTCTGTTTATCAAATAGTTTACTTTGTTTCTCTATTTGTTTAGTTTTTTCCTTTTCTTCTTTTAACTCAGCTTTATCTTTAGGCTCCGCCTTTAATTTCTTTACTGGTACCGCCTCAAATTGCCTGTATGGATAGTTTCAAATGTTAATCAATTGACATAATTAACAATTTCCAAAAAGAAAAAACTGAATGTCATGTGCTCCATACAGTGCCCAGCACTATACCGCGCGTGATACAAGGAGAAATACTTACAAGCAACGTAAGAACACGCACTCCCGCGCTACGCGTCATGCGAGGCACTGTTGGGATTGCCTTAATAAATAAAATTAAAACTTACTTAATCTCTAATTTGACCATAGCTTGATCTTCTTTGCTCAGCGAATTGAAGCCTGGTAGGTCTTCCCCTCCTGCAAAGTAGAGTAGTTCACCCTTCACCTCGGCGAAACATTTGACATGATGCCACAATGGTTGGCCTCCATACTTGCTGCCCACTTCGTTATCATAGACAACCTTAGCGACGCGCACTTCATCCTACAACGCAAAAAAAAAACGATAACAGAGTAATTTTCTTACATTATTATACGCTTATATGTTGCTAAACAATTTCCTGGTTAGATACATTGTTTATGATTAAGAAGTAATAAGTAAGATGTCTAGGTAGTGAAGTGAATTTGTAAAGATAAATATAGTATATGAGATTTAGGCAATATTATGTTTGTTTCTATTTGAAAACTCCATGAATCCTTGAACTTTAAATACGCATCGAAGGTCACTATCATATTTCTGCAATATAAAGAATCGAAGAACACTGTAAGACCATTAACCACTCGTATGCTACAATATCAGACACAATAGAAATAACATTGTGTCTCGTGCAGATCTGCTCCTAAGCACACGAAGGGTTACACAAGCCACAGAAAAACAGTTCTATTGGTTTAAACTTTAGGTTCACTTCTCCAAAGCCACTGTTACATGTACAGTCCATTCCAATTCTAATTTCGGACAATGTAAACAATCCTCCATATTGCCATTGTCTATGGTTTCATGAATTTACTAGTGATGGGGAAAAGGATGATAATAATAAAATTAATGTCATCATCATAATTAAATAATAATTCCTCATTCTTTTTTTCTAACATTTTTAAATAATATTACGTTTACTAATACTCTATTTGCGTAATCGATTAATTCTATTTGATTTGTTATTTTTATTACTCCAAATACTTGTATTTATGTTAAATATGGTATTGTATTTTATTGTAACCGTTGAATTATAAACTATAAGATAATAAGACAAACAATTTACCTAATGTATAAATAAATGTAATTTAAATTAAGCATTGACCTCTAATTACAACTATTTGACCACGGACTGAAATGGAATACTGGGATACTTTTGAATATTTTCCCGCCTGATAAAAAATTGTGAAATATTGATTAAATGGAATTTGTATGTATGTTACGATTTTATTATACTATATTACAATAAAACAAATGAACTCAGACTTGCGAGGGCAAATGACAAAATATTATGTACCTATGATATGTATTGTTTAAACTTATTTCTTCTGAAAAATTACAACATTGGTTTTCAAAGACAATACAGAACAAATAAAACTGTCAATCATTTTGACGTCTTTATTCGACCGCAAAAAGTAATTCGTAATTTTATTAAATAAACTAGATTTGATTATTAATCATTAGTAGAAATAGTTGCAAAATGAAGTTTATAGTGAACAGAATGTGTATAAACCCATGTGTCATCGTATATGGAGTTTTTGATAGAAAAATATTGAAAAAACTGTTTGTTTACATTGTCCGAAAATGGATTTGGTCGATACTGTAGAGTAGCGGTGTTTTTGATTAGTAAGGCAGTATCATATCTACTTTACACAGAAAAACAAATAAGCCCATTATTGAATATTAAAATACTAATCAATGATTGGCTAATTTATAAAAAAATATTGTTTAAAATTACCTTGACAATTTTAATTTCACAATGTCTGCACGTAGCCCTGCTACTTACAGAATATTCTATCTTGAAGTCTTTCAGTGCTAGTGCAGAGGACTCATCAGCAGTTTTCCTTTTAGATTTACCTTTCCGTTTAAGTGTCGGCATGACAATGCCATCACACTTCTCTGAAAATAGGAATTTATTAAATGATAGATAAAATAGCATTTACCACTAAATCTTACATAAAACGAGAAATCTCTAAATCCTAAAAAGCAAAATAGCTGTTTCCTTCTGTCTCTGTTTCTTTGCTAACTTCAATAACCACTAAACTAATTTTGATAGTTTACACTATTTATAAAAAAATATGGGATGTTTATCTATAAATTACTAGCGCCCCCATCATTACTAAAATTTGTTGCCCCGCATGGTTTCCTTTTATCATTACCTACTGCTGGGGTCCTATAGGTGATAGGTTGATTTAATATATTATATACCTAAACATTCCTGAGTAACAACAATTTAACAGTTAAATTAAAACCACACTCAAATCCATAAGGTGGTTTTCAAGATAATCACTTTTAAACAGATAGAAGTTCGCAAGTGACTGCCTTTTATACTAGGTAATAGATACAACATACATATTTTATTACCCGTGCGAAGCTGTAAGCAAATAAGTAGAGAAAATGTTAAAAATGCAAGTAACAGAAAATTAAAATATTAAATTACTCATTTTTTTCTCAATCCTCTTTTTATCAGCATATTTAAGTTTATTGAAATTCCCAATGTCAGCAATAGTTGTTGGGCACCGCTTTTTAAAAAAACAGTCTTCATGATGCCAATTAGGTGTCTTCCCATCAAAGAAGGCAGACTGAAATAATATTCAATGATTCTCATGTATGTACTATGAATGTAATGAGACAAATAAATTAAGAACTTACAAAACTTATAAAAACTTAAAATAACAAAATTGTTGTAATTAATGACTGTACTATATCCACCGCTAGATCATTTATGTTAATTTTATTTTTGACAAGAGTGAATCTCATCTGGTGTAGTTTTGAAACTTATTTTTGTAGCAAAATCATGGGAGATCAGAAAAACAAGATATGAAAAATAAGATTATGTTTGAAATTTAATTTGCTATTTGAGAATGTCAATGATTTATAATCATGTCATCATTTTGCCGCCAAGTATATTCTGCCAACCAATAATTGAAGTTTTGCTTGTTACCGTCTTTTCAATATCTATTCTATCTATATTAAAGAATATATCTGGATAGTGTGGCCTCAGCATCACTGGCAAGTTGCCAGTGATGCTGGGGCTACACTATCGCGATAACGCAAAGATTTGCATTGTCGCGACACGTCTAGCCAAATAATTCGTCCTATCATCTGAATGCAGAAGTGCTGAACCGATGGAACATGTTCAAACTCATTAAGACATTGGGAGCTCATGAACAATGCTTAGAATTTGGGAAAATTAAGGGACTAATCCCGAAATAAAGAATTTGCAAAGACCACTATAAACCAATGTTAATAAAGAAGAGTGGCCTTCTAGGCATATTCAAATGCCATAAAGTTAACTGTCGTACAAAGGGATATTCTCGAGCAAAAGGCACATGGTTCGAAAATGTGCACTTACCACTAGATAAGTTATTCATGTTGATGTATTGCTTTACCAGTGACTTTACATATGAGCAGACACAGAGAGAATGTAATAATTATGATGGCACAGCTGTGTCACCACATACAATAAGCGCAACAAACATTGGAGAGTCACTGGGTAATTGGAATGATTGAAGATGGCTCCAATGACCTGAGTCTTAAAGTTTGCCTAGGCAATGTAAAGTCAGCAGAAGTACTGGAGCCACTTATACTAAAACATGTAAAGGAACGCACAACAATCCATGGTGGTGTTGGGAGTGCACATGACTGTCTATGTGATTATGGTTACGAACTTAAAAAAGCTGACCATAGTGACCAGACAGCACGCATACACAAAAATAGAATGTCATGCTACGGCTAGACTTGAAGGCGAAAATTCGTGTTTGCGTTGTCACGATAAAAGTTCGTGTTCGATCCATGACGAAGTGCTTGGCCACATCAAAGAAAAACCTTCAATACGTCGCGATAATTCTTTTCGAGGAAAGCATGGAGCGCTGTATCACATAGCGGCTAATATTATTTACTGCATCCTTATTAAGTAGGTACTTAAACAAAAATAAAAAAGTCAAAGAGGAATAGGCGATGGTGGATGTTATAACATTCATAATTTTGTGTGAATTCTAATATCCTCTCATTACTCCAATCCATGATTAAAAAATTCAATCAAACACGTTCAAACCGCTCGGCGTCTCGTAGTCAACTAAAGCGCGTGAAGTGTAGCCAAACCGCACGAACTTTGTCGCGACAAAACCCTTTGATGTGTGACAATTTACCGACAGCGGCGCGAAGGGCATTCGTATTCGCGAAGATGATTCGCGATAGGACGAATTATTTGGCTAGACGTGTCGCGACAATGCAAATCTTTGCGTTATCGCGATTGTGTGGCCTCAGCATCACTGGCAACTTGCCAGTGATGCTGGGGCCACACTATCTATAAAGCAGCTCCATGCTTTCCTCGAAAAGAATTATCGCGACGTATTGAAGGTTTTTTCTTTGATGTGGCCAAGCACTTCGTCATGGATCGAACACGAACTTTTATCGTGACAACGCAAACACGAATTTTCGCCTTCAAGTCTAGCCGTAGCATGACATTCTATTTTTGTGTATGCGTGCTGTCTGGTCACTATGGTCAGCTTTTTTAAGTTTGTAACCATAATCACATAGACAGTCATGTGCACTCCCAACACCACCATGGATTGTTGTGCGTTCCTTTACATGTTTTAGTATAAGTGGCTCCAGTACTTCTGCTGACTTTACATTGCCTAGGCAAACTTTAAGACTCAGGTCATTGGAGCCATCTTCAATCATTCCAATTACCCAGTGACTCTTCAATGTTTGTTGCGCTTATTGTTTGTGGTGACAAAGCTGTGCCATCATAATTATTACATTCTCTCTGTGTCTGCTCATATGTAAAGTCACTGGTAAAGCAATACATCAACATGAATAACTTATCTAGTGGTAAGTGCACATTTTCGAACCATGTGCCTTTTGCTCGAGAATATCCCTTTGTACGACAGTTAACTTTATGGCATTTGAATATGCCTTGAAGGCCACTCTTCTTTATTAACATTGGTTTATAGTGGTCTTTGCAAATTCTTTATTTCGGGATTAGTCCCTTAATTTTCCCAAATTCTAAGCATTGTTCATGAGCTCCCAATGTCTTAATGAGTTTGAACATGTTCCATCGGTTCTGCACTTCTGCATTCAGATGATTTTTTCAGTGGTCTGATGATCCAGATGGGGTGCTGGGCTCTTGCATAGGTACCTGTGTAAAGAAACAAAGATAATTAGTTATGGCTTTCGTGTGCTTTATTAAGAGAAGTCGCTTTGTCGGCTTCGCTATACTCGCGCATTCGTCTATCGATACATATGATTTGTTGAAACCTTGTAGGAGTGGGTTATAGAATGGCAATGTGGATGTTGGGATTAAACGGATTTGACTCCTGTATGAATATTATATTATATTGTTAACTAACTATATTTCTTATATTTGTAGTAACTATACTCCCTTCCATCTCAAATCTTATAAAATGTATGATTTACTCAATCCCACCATCAACCCAATCATAAATTTACTAGTGATGGGGACAAAGATGATAAAAATAAAATTAATTACATCAATACATTGTTAAATAATAAAAGAAAGAAGGAAATCAAGAAAGAAGTTGCTTTGCTTTGGTATGAAAAGTTTTATTCGGCCTCACCACAAACGTCTACAGTTTCAATAAGGTGCTTAAAAAATTCAATTTTGAAAATAACTATTTTAAATATAATTGAATATAGCATACTAGCGACGCCCCATGGCTTCGCCCGCGCGTAAAATATGGTTAGTTGTATCCCTTGGGAACAAGACCGATTTTCAAGATAAAAAATAGCATATATCCGTCTCCGGCGCCGACAATTTTCATTGAAATCGGTTCAGCCGTTTACGCGCCGAGTGGTAACGAACAAAAAACAAAAACAAACTTTCGCCTTTATAATAATAATAGGATGTTACCCGTCCAATTTGTAGCTTTCTAAAGGTTAAAGATTTTTTTTTATCGGTTACGTAGATAGATGTTAAGTTAAATCGAAACATACAAACTAACATACAAAAAATCAAATCTTTTCAATATAGTTTTGTTAAGTTCAAACTTACATCTTCTCCCGAGGAATCCGAGCTACACAACAAGATTGGGTCTGTCGATAGCTTGTCACACACTCTCGACACACTGCGACACAGAGGTCCCAAGGGGCTCTGTTGAGTCCAAAGCTTGCACACACTCATCTTCAGAAGAAATCGCAGTAGGGAAGTAATCAGCTGATCCATTAGTCGTAGCGATTTTCGCTCCCAATATGAGTACAGTACAATGCTACTACGAATGCTACAATACATGTGAGTACGGACAAGAAAATAAATTGAAATAATAGAGTAAAAAAAACTTACGAATGTTGCAATAATTTAGCTAAACATAAAGGCGTCCGTCCCTTTTTACGTTTCATTTGAAAAAAAAACAGTTTGGAAAGCTATTTTTCTTTTATTATTAATATAAAAGAAACCGCATACGTCAAAATGTGGTTTATTTATACCAAAAATATTATTTGTTAGAAGTAGGTATTTCTTAGAAAGAATGAGCTACCATTTTAACGGTGGATATAGTACAATCATGGCATAAAATTAATACTTAGTTTAAGATCAGTCTTTTTTAACCGACTTCAAAAAAAGGAGGACGCTTCTCAATTCGATCATATAATTTCTTTGTTTTTTTAAAGACATTTCAGAATATTTATTTATTATGAAGTTATGACAAACACAATATACAGTAAAAACAATGACTTATATTAAATTAGGTACCTAATAATAATAACATACAAATTTTATAAAAATGTTGACATAAATGTGGTAGAGAAAACCGGTAATTTTAACAATATTATAATCTTGTCATTTAAAGCATTTATTATTATTATGTATCTTTGCATAATTTTTTTTTTCCAATTTTACATAATACAATGTACCTACATAATATATCTTTATATAAATTTATTTTCAAATTTTAATCAAACAATGTAGGTACCTACTATGTATTAGTAATTTGTTGCCATAGCAATGGTTAGATAATCACCACTGTATATGTATTCTGCACAATTAAAGTATAATAAATAATATATTGTATTTTATTTATATAGCAGCAGTAGACTGCCATAGCCTGATGATGATGAAATAATATAGTCTCTCAAATTATTATATTTATTTCTTATTATATTTTTCTAGCTATTATTGTAGTTTCAGTCAATAATGTAAATTTAAATTTGCATATGAATCCTGAAAAGATAGTTGCCCTTCCCATCTGCTGCATTTAGTTGATAGTTGAAGCAATATTGAATAGACTTATAAAACTATTTACAAAAATAGATTGTAACTATCAACAATTCAAAAATAACTACAGAAAAGATTAATGAATGTTGAATAGGGAAAAGAGGTATGTTTGGATCGCAGCAAATATAGTTCTACTCTATAAAATATAGTCTCTGCTTACCCCATTATTTATGGGAGACAGGCGTGAAGTTATGTATGTAAATTATTCTTTACTACTTCTCGAAAAATATAATGTTTGAGACTTATTTTTAAAAAAAGTTTTAGTATTTAATCATTAAAAATATTTTTCACGATTCATGAAAAAAAAGGTATGAACTCACACATCATTAGTTATCATTTCAACTTCTGGAGACATCATCACATCGAACTCTATGAGTATGGATACAGACATGTTGACACAATGCCTAAAGACTGCTAACACAAACATGTTTATGTTTGTGTTAGCAGTCTTTAGGAATTAGGTTATTGCTTATTCGGGAATTCAAACCAAATTCAAACTCAAGACAAATGGCTTCTAGTTATAACTAGGAGTTGCTAACCTGCACCATGATAGCAAGCCGAATGACGCCTTCATCAATTTTTTGTTTACATCCTTTACAGCTAGCTCTTCCAGTTTTAGCGTATTCAGCTTGGTATGGTAAGTCTGTCATTTTCAATATTATCAATACCTTGTCTTCTTTAAATTTTGTCCGTTTGGCAATTTGCTTCTATCGGAGAAGTAGAAAACAATTTTCAAAGATCCGTTGAAATTTTTGCCATCAAATTTCACCCTAGCCAAACTCTGCCAAACCATAAGCAAACTTGGTTGCAAACCATAGACAGTTTTAATAACGAGGTATTGCTCCAATACCTATTAACTATATAGTGGCTCATAGAGAAACAAGTTATCGGTTCAAACTAGGTATTCTTTACTGCGTTAGACGGAACAATGCGTAAATACCAAACGCACCACAAATAACGGGATGGACAAACTATTTATTCTTTACTGCGTAAAGTGCATGAAACGAATAACCGAATTTAGGAACACAAAAGAGTAAGGAATAGTCACTCATTTTAAACTCTATGCTAATGAGTTAGGGTTGCATTCAAATAATCAAATTTGTTTTAAAATTTAAAGAATATTATTATTGTAGATAAGTAATATGTGCATATATATGGCTTTAAACCTTATTGCATACCTTATGGATGCAATTTGAAGATTTATTGTTTAACTTTAATCTCACTTCAGAACCTTGACCTTAAACTGGAACATTTTAAAATAAAATAAACAAAAACATCGATAGAATAACTCGTGTTATGTATTCTATTTTTTCTTTTTTTGCTATTTGCGTCTACACAAATATTTCATAATAACTAAACTCATAAATCGTTATAACTTAGTTGTCATCGTGTAAGGTTTCAAATACGTTGTCTAATAAACAGTTTTAGATACCTATATCTATTCGACGCCTCTTTTGATCGAGTTACCTTAAACGCCAGATGCCTTAGAGCATTAAACCAACAGGAGTGGACACGCGCTCTATTTCCCTTGCGCAAAAGTCTGCCACTTTCGGCGGGGGACGGGGTAACGCGAGCAACGCACACTAATTACAATGTTAACTACTAATGCATTTTTAAATCGCGTCGTTATACACGCACACAATAAAATTATTACACACTAGCTTAAACTAAACACACACAATCACATTCACACACAGGGACATCTATCAGTTTACGCTTCCTTAGCGTAAAACAGTTGGAGCTTGACTCTGTCGATATTTAGTATCGATGTTTAGGATTTCATATAAGTACGCGAAAGATTTAATTATTTTCATGATTATTATGTTTGCTTATTAAAATGAGCATTATCTTATATTATATAAAACAGTTTTAGGTAATAATAATCTATTATAATTTTAAGGTTTTTTTTTTTTTGAAGCACTTTGAAATAGATGAAAGTAAAGTAAATAGTTCATAAACATGAATTAACTAGAAGTAATTTTGTTAATTCATGTTTATGTCAATATTACAGGAAGAATAAAACAGTGTTTCTAACTAGCACACTTTTTTTTTGTAATTATTATCAAAAAAAGCCCGTCCCGTCATACGGTCGGGCTAAATTTATTTGTTAAACATAGTTCGACAAACAAATCTGGTTATGCGGTCGGGCTCTCCTACTATGTTTACTAATGTTTATTCAATACTTCCGATCCCTGATAGTACGGAACCCTCGGCGCGCGAGTCCTACTGGCATTTAGCCGGTTTTTTTTGAACACCGACAGAAAAAAGCAACACCCTGAAGTTAGTTGCGAACCTTTTACACACTGAAGTTAGTTGCGGATCTTTGTGTTTCGTATCAGTACAAATAATCTATGTGAATAAATAAAAAATATATTGGCGTTTATATCAATTCAAATATTTATGTATGTATGCGTTGTATTATTATTTGGTATTTTCGGATTGTTATGCCAAAGAAGTATAACTTCTTACGTGCGTACATGGGTACCCACTCTTTTTTTTTATTTTACTACTGCGCACAAGGATGTATGTTCAATAACCACCACCTGTTGAAATTTGTTCTAGTGTGGATTAAAGATTGTAATTAATTATTACGTGTCAATTTTACGTGTATTATTCCTAAGTATGTATGTATATTCAAACCAAATAATACTTTGAATTAATTGTCTGTTGCTATTAAATTTCGTTCCAGCTAAGCAGAGCTTGTAATTGGAGTATTTTGTTCTGATTACATAGTAACAAGACACTGACATGAGAATGTATGAGTAGATTTTTATTAGAGAGATATTTTATCTGTTCAGATAACAAAAAAAACAACAGAATATATTTCAGAAAGTCTTTATTTAAGTAGGTATAATAAAATACTGAAAAACTGTGCAATTTAAATTAACCTTATAAATCTAGTTTAACTAATCCTAGGTAATGCAATAAGAGGAGGTAGCGCACAGCGAGTTTACTTGCTAAAAACTGAGCTCTCCGCCGCTTGGGGGGTAGGGAGGAGGTAGCAGTGCTGGCAGCACAGAAGGCTTTGTCTTTTAAGCTGTTAGTCAGATACTTGTACGCTTAGGAACCCACTTATATGGTTCCTACAATATTGGACCCAAGCGACTCGAGGCGCTGCTTCTTTTGAAAATCTAAAACAAACAAAAAAAAATTAATTTAATACTGGAAAACCAATATCGATATTTGTGATTAAACTGTCTCATCTCTAATTATGCTAAAGTGTGACCAGTTTCTTAAAAATAAATACGCTTATTTTTGTAAGAAATGAGCAATTATCTTTCGGAATAAAGTGCACTAATCTTGTATATTTGGATTTATAATCTTATTTTACTTGTTCATTTAATATTATTTTGTGCATTACTTGGTAAAAAAAACATTGGTTTTAATTAAAAATAAATAAATATGGGAACGGTGACACAATAATGTACATCCAAAAATGAAACTTATTAGATATGTCAACAAGGCGAGATATAAAAAAGGAAAGGTTAGTTTTTATGTTAATTCAACTTAAAATATTACCCCAGATTGGAGTATTGATGATAAGCCTGGCAACACTTGTTGATTAGCATTTTATTTGGTTAAATTGCTAATTTAATGCCTTATTTAATAATATTAGAACAAAATAATACTTACAGGTGGAATGTAATATTATCCTTTTGTAGACTTGATGTCGCTGAACGCTTTTTACACCAAAATACACTGCAATTCGGCATTTCTATTGAGACGCTATTACGCATGCACTGATAGGTGACTTATGATGCGGAACGCGCGTCAACTAGTTTTATATAACGGGTATGACCGGTGGGCTGGTACCTTTGGCAGAGGGGTACGCCTGTCAGTGGCCTCTCCGGTTGGTTTAATGCTCTAAGTGTTAGGTTAGGTTAGGTTAGGTTAGGTTAGGTTGAAGGGGAGGATGTGCAATCCTCCCCCCAAGAAGGGTAAAGTGCAGGCGCCGGTCAGGCCTGCTGCTAACGCCGTCGTTCCCGTGGCGGGAACCTCGGCGGCTGCGGAGGAGGAGGGTGCGATGTCCGACTGATGGATAGGCTCATCGAACATCGCATCCTCCAGGCGAACACCAACCACTGCCGGGCAGCCCAGGACTTGCTGATGCAGACCATGGCTGAGTGGTTGGTGGACTTGGCGGTGGTCGCCGAGCCTTACTCGGTCCCCGGGCATTGGCTGGGCGACCGGGACGGCCTGGTCGCAGTCACATCGCGGTCTTCCACAGACTCCCCTCCCCTCTCGCTCTTAGAGAGGGGACCGGGATACGTGGCCGCCGCGTGGGGGGATGTGGCCCTAGTTGGGGTCTATTTCTCCCCAAACCGCCCTCTCTCGGACTTTGAGGACTTCCTGGAGGTCCTCACTGCAGTCGTGGGGAGGGCGGTGCCGCGCCAGGTCGTCGTGTTGGGCGACCTGAACGCCAAGTCGGTGGCCTGGGGCAACCCGGCTGCCTCATGTGACGTCCGGGGGCGCGCCGTCGAATTTTGGGCGGCGTCATGCGGAGTTTCCCTCCTCAACAGGGGGGCGGTCCACACGTGTGTGCGGCAGCGGGGAGGGTCGGTGGTTGACGTCTCGTTCGCCACCCCCGTACTGGCCGCACGCATCGTGAACTGGCGGGTGGAGATGGTGGAAACCTTGTCGGACCACCGATACGTGCGGTTCGACATTTCCACCCAGGGTCCCCGGGGGCAGTTGGCCCGCTCTTGTAGGTCACCCTTCCCTCGGTGGGCTCTCACTCGCCTGGACCGGGAGGCAGCCAGGGAGGCGGCCTTCCTCCAGGACTGGCTGTCGCCCCCTGTTGAGGCCCCGGACGTCGACGCCGCAGCGGTCCGGCTCAGGGGATCCCTGACCGAGGTATGCAACTCCAGCATGCCTCGCTCTCGCCGTCCGCCTCCCCGTCGCGCCGTGTATTGGTGGACGGAGGAACTGGCGGGGCTCCGTGCCGCCTGTGTGGCGGCCAGGCGGGCCTACACGCGGAGCCGCCGACGCAGCGCCCGTAGTCAGGCGGACGAGGACCGCCTCTATGCCTCGTACCGGGAGGCGAAGACGGTCCTCAAGACGGCTATGTGCGCTGCCAAGGACTCGGCGAGGGCCGAGATGCTGGAGGATCTGGACAGGGATCCCTACGGGAGACCATACAAGGCGGCGCGGAACAAACTGCGCCCCCATGGTCCCCCTCTGACCGAGACCCTCGAGCCGGTGCTGTTGGATGGGGTGGTACGGTCCCTGTTCCCGCGCAGGACCGACTTCACCCCACCAACGATGGACCCCCCGCCGCGTGCGGCCCCACCGGAGGAAGGGGTTCCTCCGGTGACTGCGGAGGAATTCCACGCGGGGGTCCTCAGCCTCCGCGCAAAGAAGACGGCCCCTGGACCGGACGGCGTCCCTGCTCGGGTGCTGGCCATAGCTGCCACTCAAATGGAGGACAGGTTTCGGGACCTTTTCAGCGCGTGCTTTGCGGCTGGAAGGTTCCCGAAGCCTTGGAAGGAGGGGCAGCTGTGCCTCCTCCGTAAAGAGGGACGCCCGGTCGATTCCCCCTCGGCATACCGGCCCATCGTTCTTCTCGATGAGGTCGGTAAAATGTTCGAGGGGATCATCGCCTGCCGGCTAAACAGCCATCTGCGGGGAGTGGGGCCGGACCTGTCGGACGCCCAGTTCGGTTTCCGACAGGGCCGGTCCACCATTGATGCGTTGGCCCTACTCAGGGGCCAGGTGAAGGAGGCAGTTGAGATGGGGGGCGGAGTGTTGGCGGTGTCATTCGACATAGCCAACGCCTTCAACTCCGTGCCCCACTCGACTATATTGGAGGCACTCCGATATCACGGGGTGCCTCAGTACTTGAGGGGCCTCCTGGCCAACTACTTGGAGGACCGCGAGGTCCTCCTTGTGGACAAAATGGCCAGGCTGAGGCGATATGGCGCGGAGTCTGGTGTTCCACAGGGGTCGGTGCTGGGGCCCACCCTGTGGAACATCGGGTTCGATTGGCTCCTGCGGGGGGCCCTCCTCCCGGGCACGAGTGTCATATGTTACGCGGATGACACTCTCCTCACTGCCCGGGGGAGGAATTTCAGGGAGGCGGCCAATCTGGCCTCGGCTGGCGGATCCTTG
This sequence comes from Parascotia fuliginaria, assembly GCA_963082885.1. Taxonomy (NCBI): domain Eukaryota; kingdom Metazoa; phylum Arthropoda; class Insecta; order Lepidoptera; family Erebidae; genus Parascotia; species Parascotia fuliginaria. Next base: position 15,038,032 of record OY720176.1, on the reverse strand, counting down.
GTCGCAGGGAGGATCCGCCGCCTTGGGTTGAGGGTAGCGCTGAACAAGACCGAGGCCGTGTTTTTCCACGGGCCTCGGCAGCGCTGCCCTCCTGACGCCCACATAGTCGTGGAGGGCGTCAGCATAGAAGTCCGGCCCCAGATGAAATATCTGGGCCTGGTGCTGGACAGCAGGTGGCGCTTCGGCCCGCACTTCAGCGGGCTGTCGACGCGCCTGCTAAAAGCCGCTGACGCTCTCTCGTGGCTCCTCCCCAACCTGGGAGGACCTAGCGCACGATGCCGGCGTCTGTATGCCGGCATCCTGCGGAGCATGGCCCTATATGGGGCCCCCATCTGGGCGGACTCCCTCCACAGGAGGGAGAATGCCACCGCTCTTCGCAGGCCACAGAGGGCCATTGCACAGCGGGTGGCGAGGGCCTACCGCTCAGTGGGCTTTTCGGCGGCGTGCGCTCTGGCGGGCACCCCTCCTTGGGAGCTGGAGGCGTGGGTCCTTGCCAGAGTGTACGAGTGGGCGGCGCGCCGAAAGGCGCTGGGAGAGCACCCCGTTGCGGAGGAGCGGGAGGCCGTGAGGCGGGAGGCGAGGGACGCCATCGTCGTCCACTGGACGGACGACCTCGCCACTGCCACCTTTGGCCGCCGGACCCTGGACGCGCTCGGGCCAGTTCTGCGGGAATGGCTCGAGCGGCCGCACGGTTTCCTCTCGTTTCGTCTTGTGCAGGTGCTGTCAGGGCACGGCTGCTTTGGCTCGCACCTGCACGGGATCGGGAGGGAGGAGACCCCGGCGTGCCACGACTGCGGCGCGGCGGAGGACACAGCGCAGCACACCCTCGAGGTCTGCCCGGCTTGGTTTGAGCCGCGCCGCAGTCTTATTGCGGAGATCGGCCAGGACCTCTCGCTTTCCGGCGTAGTTCATTCCATGCTGGGGAGCGAGAGGGCTTGGGCCGCGGTCGCCTCCTTTTGCGAGGACGTCATTTCGCAAAAGGAGGCGGCGGAGCGTGCGCGGGAGGACGACCCTCTCGCTGCGCCGCTCCGAAGGCGAAGAAGAGGTCGGAGAAGACGCCATCTTCTCCCTCCTTGCGGTGGTGATGGGCGGGCGATAGGCGCGGGGGCGCCTCCGCCCGCATTGCACTCCACACCACCTCCGCCGGACATTCCCGACCCTCCCCCCATGGGGAGGGCGTGAGGGGCCCGCCGTGAAGGCGGGCGATCGTCGGAGGGGGACTGGACGTAAAGGCTACGCCGGTTTCCCAGTTCCCCCCCAGTCAGACGATGCGGGAATGCCGCTGGGTCGTTTTAGTGGGTATACCGGGCTTGCTCGGGGAGCCCCACATAACCCCCCATTCCCCCAAATGGGTGGGTATGCGTAATTGCATTTTTTCCCAGCGCAAACAAAAAAAAAAAAAAAAAAAAAAAAGGTTAGGTTAGGTTAGGTTAGGTTTCCCCAGGGCCCCCCCCAACGGGGTTCTCGCCTTGTCGCGGCGGGGGGGCTTAGTAGCCGTGGTTACCAAGGACCACGGTGAACCAAGAGGAACCCCAAGGAGGCGCCGCTCCTCTGGGCTTTGCCAGTAAGCCCACGATGGAGCGGCGGCTCTGGTGGGTTGCGGTGCTGTTGGGCGGCACCGCAACTGGGTCGGGCTGCAGTGTTGCTTCGGCAACACTGCGGCTGAGGAGTGGCGGGGCCGCGGCGGGAGAGGAGTGCCGGTATAACGGTGCGCCGCTCTCCCTACCTTCCGCGGCCTCGGCGGGGCCGCAACCGCCAGATTGCGGACGCGGTGGGGCCGCAGGGGAAGAGGAGTGTCGGTATTGCGATGCGCCGTTCTCCCTATCCTCTGCGGCCGAGTTGGCCTGCGGGCGGCGATCGGGCAGTCGCCGCCCGAACAGCACGGGCCCGAGACGGCAGTGCGCGTGTTCCGCACGCGCCTCTCGAAGGAGGGGGGGCTAGGCCCCTAAATCGGACGGGGCCCGCTCGCGGTGAGCGGGCCATGGCCCGTCGGGGTCGCGGATGAATGCGCAAGCGACTCCCGTGACCCCGACACTCTGGCCGTCTGGAGGAACACCGTGGGTTTTAGTCGGTATGCTGGCCGCGCTTTGAGTGCGGTCGGAGAGTCCGACATAACCCCCGCCTTGCCCGGGCGGGTGCGTATGCGTAATGCATTTCCCACGTATAAAAAAAAAAAGGTTTCCCCAGGGCACGCCACGGTGGTGGCGGTAAGTCCCGTCCTCGAGGAGTGGCTGGAGAGGAGGCGCGGCGTCCTCACGTTCCGGCTGACACAGGTACTCACCGGTCACGGGTGCTTCGGCACGTACCTGTGTCTCATAGGCCGGGAGCAGACGTCCGTCTGCCACCATTGCGGGGTCTGCCCGCGCGACACGGCGCTCCACACGCTCGTGGAGTGTCCAACGTGGGCGGACCAGCGCCGCGACCTAGTTGCGGCGCTCGCGACGGCCCGACTCTCGCTGCCGGCCGTGGTTCTGTCCATGGTCCGCAGCGAGAGGGCTTGGGAAGGAGTCGCCTCCTTTTGCGAGGAGGTGATGCTCGCCAAGGAGGCGGCTGAGCGGGAGAGGGAGCTGAACACCATGCTCCCCGCCCGTCGCGTCCGCCCCGGACGTCGCCGTGGGGCGCTCCGGGATCGCCAGCCACCGTAGGAGGATGCCTGCGGGCGGCGATTGGGCAATCGCCGCTCGAACAGCACAGGCCCGAGAAGGCGGCGTACGTGTTCCACGAACGCCTCTCGATGGAGGAAGGGGGGCTAGGCCCCCCAAATCAGACGGGGCCCGCTCACGTTGAGCGGGTCGTGGCCCGTCGGGGTCGCGGATGAATGCGCGAGCGTCTCCCGTGACCCCGGCACTCTGGCCGTCTGGAGGAACACCGTGGGTTTTAGTCGGTATGCCGGTCGCTGTATCATTGTGGCCGGAGAGTCCGACATAACCCCCGCCTTGCCCGGGCGGGAGCGTATGCGTAATGCATTTCCCACGTAAAAAAAAAAAAAAAAAAAAAAAAAAAAAAAAAAAAAAAAAAAAAAAAAAAAAGGGTTAGGTTAGGTTCCCCCCCAACGGGGTTCTCGCCTTGTCGCGGCGGGGGGGCTTAGTAGCCGTGGTTACCAAGGACCACGGTGAACCAAGAGGAACCCCAAGGAGGCGCCGCTCCTCTGGGCTTTGCCAGTAAGCCCACGATGGAGCGGCTCTGGTGGGTTGCGGTGCTGTTGGGCGGCACCGCAACTGGGTTGGGCTGCAGTGTTGCTTCGGCGACACTGCGGCTGAGGAGTGGCGGGGCCGCGGCGGGAGAGGAGTGCCGGTATAACGGTGCGCCGCTCTCCCTACCTTCCGCGGCCTCGGCTGGGCCGCAACCGCCAGATTGCGGACGCGGTGGGGCCGCAGGGGAAGAGGAGTGTCGGTATTGCGATGCGCCGTTCTCCCTATCCTCTGCGGCCGAGTTGGCCTGCGGGCGGCGATCGGGCAGTCGCCGCCCGAACAGCACGGGCCCGAGACGGCAGTGCGCGTGTTCCGCACGCGCCTTTCGAAGGAGAGGGCGCTAGGCCCCTAAATCGGACGGGGCCCGCTCGCGGTGAGCGGGCCATGGCCCGTCGGGGTTGCGGATGAATGCGCAAGCGACTCCCGTGACCCCGACACTCTGGCCGTCTGGAGGAACACCGTGGGTTTTAGTCGGTATGCTGGCCGCGCTTTGAGTGCGGTCGGAGAGTCCGACATAACCCCCGCCTTGCCCGGGCGGGTGCGTATGCGTAATGCATTTCCCACGTATAAAAAAAAAAAAAAAAGGTTAGGTTAGGTTAGGTTAGGTTAACCTAACCTAAAAAAGGTTAGGTTAGGTTAGTTACATGTCCCCCCCAACGGGGTTCTCGCCTTGTCGCGGCGGGGGGGCTTAGTAGCCGTGGTTACCAAGGACCACGGTGAACCAAGAGGAACCCCAAGGAGGCGCCGCTCCTCTGGGCTTTGCCAGTAAGCCCACGATGGAGCGGCTCTGGTGGGTTGCGGTGCTGTTGGGCGGCACCGCAACTGGGTCGGGCTGCAGTGTTGCTTCGGCGACACTGCGGCTGAGGAGTGGCGGGGCCGCGGCGGGAGAGGAGTGCCGGTATAACGGTGCGCCGCTCTCCCTACCTTCCGCGGCCTCGGCGGGGCCGCAACCGCCAGATTGCGGACGCGGTGGGGCCGCAGGGGAAGAGGAGTGTCGGTATTGCGATGCGCCGTTCTCCCTATCCTCTGCGGCCGAGTTGGCCTGCGGGCGGCGATCGGGCAGTCCCCGCCCGAACAGCACGGGCCCGAGACGGCAGTGCGCGTGTTCCGCACGCGCCTCTCGAAGGAGGGGGGGCTAGGCCCCTAAATCGGACGGGGCCCGCTCGCGGTGAGCGGGCCATGGCCCGTCGGGGTCGCGGATGAATGCGCAAGCGACTCCCGTGACCCCGACACTCTGGCCGTCTGGAGGAACACCGTGGGTTTTAGTCGGTATGCTGGCCGCGCTTTGAGTGCGGTCGGAGAGTCCGACATAACCCCCGCCTTGCCCGGGCGGGTGCGTATGCGTAATGCATTTCCCACGTATAAAAAAAAAAAAAAAAAAAAAAAAAAAAAAGGTTAGTTACATGTCCCCCCCAACGGGGTTCTCGCCTTGTCGCGGCGGGGGGGCTTAGTAGCCGTGGTTACCAAGGACCACGGTGAACCAAGAGGAACCCCAAGGAGGCGCCGCTCCTCTGGGCTTTGCCGGTAAGCCCACGATGGAGCGGCTCTGGTGGGTTGCGGTGCTGTTTGGGTGGCACCGCAACTGGGTCGGGCTGCAGTGTTGCTTCGGTGACACTGCGGCTGAGGAGTGGCGGGGCCGCGGCGGGAGAGGAGTGTCGGTATAACGGTGCGCCGCTCTCCCTACCTTCCGCGGCCTCGGCGGGGCCGCAACCGCCAGATTGCGGACGCGGTGGGGCCGCAGGGGAAGAGGAGTGTCGGTATTGCGATGCGCCGTTCTCCCTATCCTCTGCGGCCGAGTTGGCCTGCGGGCGGCGATCGGGCAGTCGCCGCCCGAACAGCACGGGCCCGAGACGGCAGTGCGCGTGTTCCGCACGCGCCTCTCGAAGGAGGGGGGGCTAGGCCCCTAAATCGGACGGGGCTCGCTCGCGGTGAGCGGGCCATGGCCCGTCGGGGTCGCGGATGAATGCGCAAGCGACTCCCGTGACCCCGACACTCTGGCCGTCTGGAGGAACACCGTGGGTTTTAGTCGGTATGCTGGCCGCGCTTTGAGTGCGGTCGGAGAGTCCGACATAACCCCCGCCTTGCCCGGGCGGGTGCGTATGCGTAATGCATTTCCCACGTAAAAAAAAAAAAAAAAGGTAAGTTACATGTTCTCGGTCTATATATTGTACTCTTGGCTTAGAGCATTAAACCAACCGGAGAGGCCACTGACAGGCGTACCCCTCTGCCAAAGGTACCAGCCCACCGGTCATACCCGTTATATAAAACTAGTTGACGCGCGTTCCGCATCATAAGTCACATAACAGTGCATGCGTAATAGCGTCTCAATAGAAATGCCGAATTGCAGTGTATTTTGGTGTAAAAAGCGTTCAGCGACATCAAGTCTACAAAAGGATAATATTACATTCCACCTGTAAGTATTATTTTGTTCTAATATTATTAAATAAGGCATTAAATTAGCAATTTAACCAAATAAAATGCTAATCAACAAGTGTTGCCAGGCTTATCATCAATACTCCAATCTGGGGTAATATTTTAAGTTGAATTAACATAAAAACTAACCTTTCCTTTTTTATATCTCGCCTTGTTGACATATCTAATAAGTTTCATTTTGGATGTACATTATTGTGTCACCGTTCCCATATTTATTTATTTTTAATTAAAACCAATGTTTTTTTTACCAAGTAATGCACAAAATAATATTAAATGAACAAGTAAAATAAGATTATAAATCCAAATATACAAGATTAGTGCACTTTATTCCGAAAGATAATTGCTCATTTCTTACAAAAATAAGCGTATTTATTTTTAAGAAACTGGTCACACTTTAGCATAATTAGAGATGAGACAGTTTAATCACAAATATCGATATTGGTTTTCCAGTATTAAATTAATTTTTTTTTGTTTGTTTTAGATTTTCAAAAGAAGCAGCGCCTCGAGTCGCTTGGGTCCAATATTGTAGGAACCATATAAGTGGGTTCCTAAGCGTACAAGTATCTGACTAACAGCTTAAAAGACAAAGCCTTCTGTGCTGCCAGCACTGCTACCTCCTCCCTACCCCCCAAGCGGCGGAGAGCTCAGTTTTTAGCAAGTAAACTCGCTGTGCGCTACCTCCTCTTATTGCATTACCTAGGATTAGTTAAACTAGATTTATAAGGTTAATTTAAATTGCACAGTTTTACGTATTTTATTATACCTACTTAAATAAAGACTTTCTGAAATATATTCTGTTGTTTTTTTGTTATCTGAACAGATAAAATATCTCTCTAATAAAAATCTACTCATACATTCTCATGTCAGTGTCTTGTTACTATGTAATCAGAACAAAATCCTCCAATTACAAGCTCTGCTTAGTTGGAACGAAATTTAATAGCAACAGACAATTAATTCAAAGTATTATTTGGTTTGAATATACATACATACTTAGGAATAATACACGTAAAATTGACACGTAATAATTAATTACAATCTTTAATCCACACTAGAACAAATTTCAACAGGTGGTGGTTATTGAACATACGTCCTTGTGCGCAGTAGTAAAATAAAAAAAAGAGTGGGTACCCATGTACGCACGTAAGAAGTTATACTTCTTTGGCATAACAATCCAAAAATACCAAATAATAATACAACGCATACATACATAAATATTTGAATTGATATAAACGCCAATATATTTTTTATTTATTCACACAGATTATTTGTACTGATATGACACACAAAGATCCGCAACTAACTTCAGTGTGTAAAAGGTTCGCAACTAACTTCAGGGTGTTGCTTTTTTCTGTCGGTGTGCGCGCGCATCGTAAAAATTCACTCTCATCATTTTTCCCAATCGCGCCAAAAAAAGAATAACTTCAAAAAAAACGGCTAAATGCCAGTAGGACTCGCGCACCGAGGGTTCCGTACTATCAGGGATCGGAAGTATTGAATAAACATTAGTAAACATAGTAGGAGAGCCCGACCGCATAACCAGATTTGTTTGTCGAACAATGTTTAACAAATAAATTTAGCCCGACCGTATGACGGGCTTTTTTGATAATAATTACAAAAAAGTGTGCTAGTTAGAAACACTGTTTTATTCTTCCTGTAATATTGACATAAACATGAATTAACAGAATTACTTCTAGTTAATTCATGTTTATGAACTATTTACTTTACTTTCATCTATTTCAAAGTGCTTAAATAAAAAAAACCTTAAAATTATAATAGATTATTATTACCTAAAACTGTTCTATATAATATAAGATAATGCTCATTTTAATAAGCAAACATAATAATCATGAAAATAATTAAATCTTTCGCGTACTTATATGAAATCCTAAACATCGATACTAAATATCGACAGAGTCAAGCTCTAACTGTTTTACGCTAAGGAAGCGTAAACTGATAGATGTCCCTGTGTGTGAATGTGATTGTGTGTGTTTAGTTTAAGCTAGTGTGTAATAATTTTATTGTGTGCGTGTATAACGACGCGATTTAAAAATGCATTAGTAGTTAACATTGTAATTAGTGTGCGTTGCTCGCGTTACCCCGTCCCCCGCCGAAAGTGGCAGACTTTTGCGCAAGGGAAATAGAGCGCGTGTCCACTCCTGTTGGTTTAATGCTCTAAGATCTAACAAGATACACTAGTGGTGAGCGTTGAATGAACGAACCGTTTTTTTAGACTGTTTATCTCGCATGAACGGTTGACTAGTTTACGGTCTACCAATAAACTAGTTTACTCGTGAACGAATAAGCCGTGCGATGGATGACTCGACGAGAACGAGAATGAACAACATGACAACATTCCAATTTCCGAGTAAACATACTTTAGACCTTATGAACCTGAAGGAACACGAACTAATCATCAAAGACTAGCTGTCGACACAACGACTTGTTGTTTTGTCGACTAGTTTTGGTCGTCGACGACTGTCGACAAAATGACATGTTGTTTTGCCGACTAGTTTCGGCCGTTGACGACCGTTGACGACCGTTGACAAAACAACGCGTTATAAAGTTGACGGCCGAAACTAGTCGAAAAATAAACTGTTTTTAAACTAGTTTATCGTTGACGCTAAACGGTCTCGTTGCGTTGTGTCGAAATACGTCAACGACCCACCACTAAGATACACTTTGTTGACTGAGAACTATTGAGAAGTAGAGGTAATTTCGTGGAGACTGGAGAACTTGGTATGTATCACAGAGTACTTTTTAATTTTCCATGTATAGTTAGCACAGACTAAGTAGAGAACAAGTTATAGTTATAGTTATAGTTTTCGTTATTTTTTGTCATTGACGCGCACCGGTTTCGTTCAACCGGCATCCGTTGCCAACACCGTTGATTTTGTCATCGGTGCTGGCCACCGGTATAGACTATAGAGTTGTGGTATTCTCGGTTGTTACGGCGCACTGGATTGGCGTTGCCGACATCGATGACGCGATGCGCATCGTTATTAGTGTATCGATACTTGTATATCGAGAATTTTTTGTAAGGTTAATCTACCTAATACAATAAAAACAATTTAATTTAAGAAAATAAATTGTTTTAATTTTGATGTAGAAAGACGTGTTCTACGTTCATTTAAAAGAAATATCTATCTGTCTTTGGAAATTGTTTAGTTTTTATTTCACATTTAGTTATTATTCTACAGACATATTATTATTATTATACTGTCTGTGTATTATTCTGAGCAATCAACCAACCGGCCGCCGTATCGTATTGAATCAACCTCAGAACAAGGAAATCAACGCACAAAGCGGCCAATCGGTGCCGGTGATACTCGCCATCGTGTCGGTCTGTTGCCAGTTTTGAGTTTCGACACAGGTGGTTGGTGTCGATACCATTGCCGGTGACGGTGTCGCCAGTGGCCAGCCTTCTGTGGTATTAGAATGGCCGTTGTTGCCAGCATCCGTTGCTCGATGTTTTGACATCGGATGCCGTCAACGAATACTGACATCGGTACTCAACAACGTTACTTTAAAAACGCCCATCTCTAAGTTAGTCTATATGTATAGTATAGAGTGTACTCTGTGAGTTAGTCTGTGGTGTGGTGTGGAGTGGAACTGTGGAAGTGGTCTCGCAGTGCTACCGAGTACTGATTGATTGATTTTTTGTAAAAAGACTATCGGCGCTCAGCAAGTCGAATAGTTTCCATTGAAAATTTGACATGGGCAACAGAAAGGAGAATTTGAAGAAATCTCTAGGAATATCAGAATACCCTTGGAGCTCTGGTACGTGATGTAGTGATGGCAATGTTATTCAATATTCCTTTTTTAAGTTTTCCTTTTTATATTTTGCGTATAAATGTGTACCTAGTCTCGGCAGTGAATAAACTGAAGACTTTTAGTTCAATCGATATTCAGTTGTTTAGTATACTTATATAGGCTAGCGAGTAAATAAACATGTTTTTGTTAGAGCAAGCAAAATCTGCTAGGTACTTAGTGAACAAAAGATTTACCTCCATGTTCTGCTTTAAGATTAGAAATAACGTACGTGCGCACTGCGCAATTGTTGTAAATTGTAGACATTTACATGAAGTAAAAATTATATAAAGTACATTCTTATTGCTATGAATGTAAATCTGTAGCAAGCAACTAAGTGATAGACAGACCTCAATATTGTAAAAATTTTTGGTCTTATTTTGGTATTGTGGCATAATTAGCCTTGTCAAGTCTTAAGCCCTATTCTGATTTACACTTTAATATAATAGCGTATGGTTCATAGCACAACACACACGAAATACGCGCTAAGTCGTCCATACTATACCATACCATAGAAGAACAACATTGCTTTCAAGACTGGGTTTCAATTACAGAAGTAAATACAGTGACCGTCTTTCAAAATACAACTATCTCTAGCTGATCTCTGCGAAATACTGGTCTTTGTCTTTTGTATACACTGACACGTGCTGCGGTTGACTCTTGAGATATTATTCACAAAACGAAAATAACCGTATTGAAATGAGCTGTATACATACTTTTTCTAAAGCTATTCGATATTGTTATCATCAGAGATTGGAATAGGTAGAGTACATGTTATTCACTTAAAGTTCAAGATGCCTCCTCTAAAATCCCGGAATCATAAATATGACAGTTAAAACCTAGGATATTAAAAACATGAACTAGACTTTCAGTATAATTACAAATTTTTGATATTTTTTAATTTTTGAAATAAATGCGGTTTAATTTACTATGTAGAAATTGCTATTTTAATTTTTATTATTCTTATCTTCATGTTTATGATTCTAGGATTTTAGAGGTATTATCAACTCTATGTTACTTCTTTTCTTGAACTATAGGTAAATATTATACTCTATTCCGATATCTGGTTATCATTTTCTAAGAAAAATACTGTCTTCAGCATAATCATGTTCAAAACAGCATACATTTTCATATAATTATGATGCATTTTGTGATACTGTTACTTAATAAAGTGGTTCTCAGACACTTAGAGGTGACAAGATTCTTGAGCTTTTCTAGTTACATAGAGATTAGAGGTCACCTCAATGAGTTATTACTTTTACCACCAATTTGGTGAACATCAGGTACAGTGCACTCATTTTGGTAGGTAAATTATTGGTTTATATTACTTACTTTTATTGTGGCTGTAGTAAATAGATGATAACTAGTAAGTTAAGATAAGTTTAAACAATAGTCTTACATAATGATATGAAACAAGAAGAACTCTTATTTGATGTTTTCTTTTACATAACTTTCAAAGTACCTATACTTTTTTCTTTTACATTACTGAAACTTCTACTACTTTAAATAATTGAAGTACCATTGTTGTTGCTGTTGATTATTTTTGTTTTCTATGCTCTTATATAGGGAGATCTCTCCCAACAATTTCAACAAATCTTGCTAGATTTGTACATAGGTACTAATATTTTTATATGACACAGTTAGAAATCAATGAACTGCTTTTCTCTGCCAAAACCTCCCAGAAACAATGTGTTGTTTGGAGGAAGTTAGCTAACAAAGAGACAGGAAAATAGTGACATAAATTTTTACTGTATTACTTAAACCCATTGTGGGTTATAAGTAATACCCACAATGGAAAATCACTATTTTTTTTTCTTACACCCTTTTTCAATGCTCTTTGACTAGTTTATATAAAGATTATGATATCTAGAAGTGATTTTCATTATAGATGATGATGAAGATGTGCAACCAGTCCAAGAAGTGCTTCCAAGACCGTGTGCAGAACCTGAGGGACCTCCTTCCAGTGGGCGACCCAGTGTTGCGGATGAACCGGGGACTAGTGGTATGTACCATTAATAACTTCATACTTTGTTAGTTCTTTGTGGTTCCTGATAGTTCAACTTATTTGTACACAAAAAGTTTGTGCTATTTCTTTTATTAGCTAATGACAATTTGCAATATGACATGATCACTATCATGATTACAAACATACAAATATCGGTCACAAAGTACACCCAGACTTAAAAGAAACCATATATCACATAGCATTAATATTTCGGTGGTATTATTACAAAACTCCTAACCCCACATCTATTTTATAGTATATATGACTTCTTATAATATCATAATAGACTATGTTATAGATTTTTAGTTATAAATAAAATGTCAATTTTCTACCTAAGAGATCAGACAGTAATGAGTTGAAATTTATAATTCATGACTTGACTTTGACTTAGGTGTTCAGCCACAATCAGAGCAAACATCACCAGCGTCATCGAGGAGATACCAAACCAAGATGGACAGAGATCTGTTCTGGTCCATCATAAATGGCACTCAAAGGCCACCCAATAGTCATCCACCTCGGTAATATTCACTAATTTTGTTAAGAATGTATTATGACTGAGTAAATTTATCGAAATTCAATTATAAATATTTATGTACAAATAATAGTTCCAGGACAAACGACTCAGTACCTCTAACTAGACCTCCCGCGCAAGTTCCAAGGCCAAGAGTAGAGCTACGTCTACCGGATCCTCGCAATACGAGACGCAATACTGAACGCCCATCCAACGTAGACGTACAACGTGTCCTTGCGTTCAAGAAACTAACACGTAGCTTACAGAACTTGGCGCAGATTAGAGCTGCCTCTGGATCTAATCCATCACAGCGTCCTACATGTTCAGCTCATTCATCGCCACGCCGTAAGTCGTATTACCTGTGTCTACCTATTAATTGATTGCTGTTACTTGATTTTATCAGCCAGTGTAAATAGCTTTTGGCATGATCTTTGGAAATCAGTGACTTTTACTTTTTAATTCTAGTCAATTGGAATCGAAAATGCCGTTATGTGCTTTATTTACGTATGTTCCTTTACATATTATACATCAGTCAATAATATTTTTCCCTTTTATTTTAGCTCCAAGACCTTCAGATGGGTATGACAGTCACCCAAGAGTCGCGGGCCCATCTTCAAGAACATTATTTTCGCCGGCACTTAATTTGAGCCGGGATGCTTACAATTACCGGCCGTCTTGGCGACGTTCTATGCCTGTGCCACACCCATATAATAACAGTGAGTTACATATTTCTAAGCCTTATAGATAGATTGATGCTATGTTACTAACATAATTAATTAGATATGGAGAGCACATGTAAATCTTTTCACCCATTAGTAAATAAAATATATAAGCTTACATGAGTAGGTACTATACCACATGTATTAGCTCTTTTATTTTATTTGAAACAATCTTTCTGTGTCCGGGGAGTGAAGGGGGAGGGAGCGTAGAGGAAGAGTTTCAATTCATAGTAAGCGACGATGACCCATTAGTGCTTCGCGGTCTCATCTAGACCATTGCACTTTATAAAAAAAAATACACGTATTTTACTTGTGTACAAATTTATTTCCTTATATATCCCCAATTGTAAGATTCGTCCACAATTTCAACTGTTATATTGAATAAAAAATACACTAGTGGCTAACCAGTAAGATTGTAATGGTAAGGTTTAATATAAAAAGTTTATATTATTGTACCCAACCCAAAAACATTGCAATGTGTCTCTGCAAAGTAAACAATATACACACTCTTAATTTAGACCACAAACGAGCCTATAATAGTAACTCTGACGTCATTCATAGGACCGATTTTCACCGGTTGCCTTAGATTTACCGTAACATATCCATACTAATATTATAAATGCGAAAGTAACTCTGTCTGTCTGTCTGTCTAAGCGTAACGCTTTCACGCCTCAACTACTGAACCTATTGATGAATTTGGTATACAGTTATAGTAGACCTTGGAGAATGGAGAACAATTTATGCAATATAGGTATAATATATATCTTTTATTGCGATAAAATGGCGTGAAGGGGTTGAAATAGGAGATGAAAGTTTGCACGAAAACTCAACGCAGAAGATAAATTATTCACGCGGGCAGAGCTGCGGGCAACAGCTAGTACGTGAATAAATTGATTTATTTCTTGTGTTTTTAGCGTAGGTAGTTAACACAGAAGTAAAGCTATAGTGGCTAAGTGGTTTTACTAACTTTTGCATAATTATTATTAACATAAGTTAACGACAAAGAGGTCGAACATTCTAGAAGTACCTAATTGTAGCTATTTTATAGTTTTAATAGAAACTGAGCTTACATTGACCGAACCAACGCAACCGATTTGATTTTTGTGTACCAATTATATCGAGGAACTCACCTTTCTCTTTTTTGTGTAATTTATGTTGTCGGCCGAAGTTCGGTTGAGTTTAACTGTATAAATCAGTAGTACTGTAGTAGTATCAGACATTTGATATTTTGAAATGTTTTTACTTGGCTTCAACATGGACTGGTGGCGTTTTGGTTGGCCACTAGTTGGCAATAACATGGGACCAATGGGACCCATGGGATCCATGGGACCGAGACGTGGATGTGAGTACTAACAATAATAACAAACAGATGTTGTATGTGTTATGGATGGTGGACTGCATTCCAACAGTGATCATACAGTTCTAATGGTTTTTGAGCGATGATGAAGTTGAACTCAAATTGCAGTTATAATGCAGTCGACTTAACAGCATGCTGGGTATATGAAAAGGACTTATAGTCGATCTAAAGTAGAACTGGAAGCTCAGTATAAAATTATAGCGCTATTTTAATTTGGCTAACATAGAGTTGCAAGTTTTTTTACTTGATTGACCAAGATCTGTTGGAGTATTCAGGCTTTCCAGCCTATATGATATAGATCCTCTGTATACTCTTACAATGTAACTCGTGCTTTTTCATTCTTTCATAGTCTAGGTTTAATATCCGCTTTGGCGATTTTAGGTAAGTATATTGATTTTTATACATATTTTGCAGCGAATACGTCTAGTTTAGATGACGTGACTATAGACGAGCCGCCGCCGCCGCCAGGTGAGCCGTGGTACCCATCCATAGATCCTTCGCAACCGAGCACTTCTGCCAACATAGACATGGCGGGCCCTAGTCAAATGTCACAGCCCTACAATATCGACAACTCGGATGATGGTAAGCGATCAGGTTCATGTTCTAATATTAAGAACTAGCGTACAAATTATCTTTAGATATGAATTACATAACTTTTATAAATAAATTCTCGAATAATAGTGTAAATATATATAAAATCCGTTGAGTATTTTAGATCTAACTGTGCAGACAGCAGGACTGACTTTGTTTTTTACCATGTATAGATGTATTTATAAGTTCTTATTTCGTTACAGAACTGCAAGCAGTAACATCGGACGTTCAGAAGAGTGAACCTCGTGATGACGGCAATGAAAATGCTGAAGAAAATAATGAAGGTGATAAATCGCCCAAGTGACTGAAATTTATCGTTTTATAAATATCAATACATATATTTGACTGGCCTGTTGGTCTAGTGGTTAGTGACCCTGACTGCTAAGCCGGAGGTCGTGGGTTCGATTCCAACCCAGGACAAACCTTTGTGTGATGAGCATGATTGTTTGTTCTGTGTCTGGGTGTAATTTATCTATAATATGTATGTATTTACAAAAAAAAAAATGTATATAAGTAGTATATCAGTTGTTTAGTACTCATAACACAAGCAAATATAATTGCTTAATTTGGCGCTAGATAGCGCTGTGTGAATGTGCTAGAATATTATTATTATTATTATTATTATTAATACAGTTTTAAAATGACATTTTTGTTACGTAGAGGAAGATTAAGTGTAGGATATAACATGATTTACAACTTGGTAAGACTTTTAACTTATAATTTATCAAAACCGAAATTTGATACGCTTTCATAATTTTGTAGGTCATTTAAAAGGCGCCGCTTAAGAAATTATTTCTATCATATTAAATGAATATATTTGTTTCTGACATGCACATGTGTTAATGAAAGTATGAGAAGGTTATAAATAAAAAAAGTGTTATATAACTAGGCCTGCTAGTGTGTATACTTGCAGTTCTAAAACAATCATTCTTCCCTAAAACCGTTTTTGATCTTATATTTGTTTGGGAACAATTTATGTTCTTTAAATACATGTTTACTAACTCCTGTATGGAATGTCTGAAACTTTATTTAAGGCCTTAGAGCACTACACTAGCCTTCTAATGGTTGACGCGAAGAAATTTATTTGCTGCTTTTGGTGGGTCGTGGGGTAAATACGTACAGCACACGACAACACCATCACATACATTTTGAAACAAAATGTGTGTACACTACTATCTCACTCACACTAACAAAGAATAGGATACAAAAATTGTCATGTACCTAGGTGAAAGGAATACGGAATACGCACAAAGGCATTCCTAGTTGAATGCTTTAAGTTTAGGCTTTTTCATTACAACTGTCAATAATTTACTACATTAAAAACGAAAATCGGCTCTAAAGCTAGTTTTACAGTAAAGGTCGTCGTCAGCGCGTAGCTTAAATGTCCGTAGCTTTACACATGTGAGCGCTGAGCCATCATCAGCGTGACTTAGAAACGATTCCTTTTACAACATGCATATATTATTGATTCAGCGCCAAAAATCAGAGTGACTGTAAAATCAGCTTTAATAGTTTTTTAAAAATACGAATATACATTTTGTTTCGTAGAGTCGGGTCACAACGACACAGGTAGTGGCGCGAGGCTGATAGAAGAGGTAGTGGAAGTGAATGTGGAGGGGGCTGACGAGACCGACAACCCTCCGCCGCCCGGCGACGAGCCCGACGAGATACCACCAGCCACCGAGAACAATGATAGCGCCGTAAGTTTATATTTCAAACGAGTTTTAAATTTATGATACTTCTTGAATTAATTTATCTTCATTGAAATGGTTTGGCTGCACAGCGATTGAGGCGTTTGCCTCGTTACTACTGTTCTCTTCCGCGCCACAGTGTACCTATGTCGACGTTTATGAACATGTTTGTCTAAATGTCCTCCACGACTCAATTTCCTAGTACAGTAGTTGCCTTTCATGAATAAAGAGTTATGTCCTTATTGTTTTAGGGGACAGCAAATTCAGGTGAAAATGCCGAGGCACAAGCAGGTTCGTCTTACCATGGAGTCAAGAGGAAAAGGGACTGTAAGTATACATAATATACTAGCTATTATATCGCGAGCCTATTTCAAAGCTTGGGTGATCGGTTTAGCAAGTGTTAACCCAAAATATATCTTTGTCTCCTCCTTTCTAAGCCTCATTTTTGTTTGTCCCCTGCAATCTAGGACTCAATGACATGCGTATTTAGCTAACCTCGCGATTTTCTCTCTATCTCTACTCTGTAGATGACTGTGCTTTTGCATTGCAATTCTGTAAATCTCACTGTCATCAATTCAAAGTCAAGTTATCGTACGTACGTAACTTAACAGTATTACACGTTAGGAACAAGTGTCAGAATTTATTCTGTAAATACAAGCTTTATTGGACGAAGAAAGTATCAATATATATCTTCTACATTAATATTTTTATTTCAGCGACTGATGATTCGAGTGAGCCGTATTCTGTCCACGAGTTTAATCAGGTATGTTTTATTCATTTGCGCTATAGGCTTATTTGTAATATAATTATTATTGACAAGTTGCATAGCTTACAACACTACACTTTTACTTATTAGCTTATAACAGTGTACACACACAGTAACATGAGCAACATTGTGAAGCTTGACTATGCGCAATAATATTACTTTAGTTTGGCCGTAACATCGGCACGCCCGAGTTAAACCCAGTACAGAGTTAAATACAGTCATGATATCAAATGAAATAAGTTTGTCATACCAGTAGTGGCAGAGGTCCACAAAAAACTAATATTTTTGTTTCTTTGTTTATTAAATTTTGTTACTTTGCTCGTTAATATTTAAAGTATCATATTAGTTGTAAATATATACTAGTATAAAAAACAGTAGAAAATGTATATTGACTCCCATTATCTGGCGTGCCACCCCTCACGGACGACAGGAGGAGACATCGACGATACAGGTAAGACGGTTAATTAAGTTGAAATGTTTTGATGACGATTATTAAAGTATGATATAATTGAATTTAAAGCAAATATAAAACATAGTTATTCATTAATAACGGTGTAATAACTCTCATGCATCCTTTGAATAAAACTATGACAAGACATAGGTCTTGTCCAATTTGACAATTAGAGATTGAGAGATGCGAACGAAGTTTCAAATCAATCGGTTTACCGAATCAAATAAAATTGGTTTGGCTGTGTGGATAACAGGTGAGATTTTGTGGTGGGCTCTTGTTTATTTATTTAAATTTTCTGCAATAAAATATTTGCACAAGGCGGACTTAATACCTAAGACATTTTCTGCCAGTCAACCTTAGGTTCAGTCAGTCTTATTGAGAAAGAAGAGCCTAAAAACTCGTTGCAGTAGGTACGCTAATTAGGTTCGCAGCAGGTACTGTCAGTATTATAATAACCTCTATAATAATAAGTACTAAAAATGTACAGATAGTAAAAGATATTCTAAATTTTGAAGGTTCGATCGGGTGCTGCGTATACCACCTACACTATTAATGTATATTCTAACAGAACTTACTTCGTCTGCTGGAGTGTCCGGTGTGCTTGGAGTGGATGGAGCCTCCGATCTCACAATGCCGCCGCGGACACCTGGTGTGCGGCCGCTGCCGCGCGCGGCTGGCCGCCTGCCCCGTCTGCCGCACACCATTCTCTTCAGTGCGGAACAGGGCCATGGAAGGCGTATGTCAAATGAATATATTATTGTCGTATTCGTTTGGTCACCGAAGTGCACTGACGATGTTTGTGCGGGCGCAGGTGGCGGAGATGCTGCGCTACCCGTGCCGGCACGGCTGCGGGCGCGAGGTGCGGCTGCGGCGGCGCGCGCCGCACGAGGCCAGCTGCGGCGCGCGGCGCTACCACTGCCCCGCGCCGCCCTGCGCGCGCCACCCGCCGCTGCAGCGCGACGAGCTCGCGCACCACTTCCAGGTACACGCTCGGCTAAATGTATGCTCAGCCACCAACGATTTACGACCGATTACAAATTTTGGTATTACCTTTTAGTGCAAACATCTCCCCATCCTGAAAATCGGCACCAAACACAAGTTTTCCATGAGGGTGAACTCTGAGCAGCACGACACCTGGCTCATCATGGCGCTGAACGAGTACTTCCACCTGCGCGTTGACGTGGATATACGCACGTGGGGCGTTGTAGTTTACGTCGCGTATATCGGGCCCAAGAAGAACTCCCGCCATTACACCTATGAGGTTAGCATTTATTTACCATGACGTCGCATTAAGTTTGGAACGTGCATAGCACCTCTTATCTTTGTCACTGAATGATGTCCGCGATTCACTTTTTAGGTCACTGTGGAAGGGCAGCACAATTCCAGAAGACTAGTATACACCAGAAGTGCGCACAGCGATCTAGAAAGTTCTTCACTCAACGTAAGCCGCCAAGACTGCTTCCACTTGACTCTCGATCAGGCGCTCAACTTTCTTCGCTTCAAGAACAGACATTGCGAACCAGATAAATATTTAGATTTCGATGTCGAAATTACTAAATGGGATCCTGTAGACTCAGAGTCTAAGGAAGAGTCTGACTCTTGAATTGTATACGATATTCTTGCTATTATATTACTTTATTTATACAGGCCTAACGGGCTCCTTACTCGCATATATGAGAAACAACCTTCATATATTCAAGAATCTCCAAGATTCTCGAATCTATTCAACGGGGCTAATAAGATTAGTATTCCTTTCTTCTATCTGTGTGAATGTTACACGGTGTTTTTTTTTTACTTTAGAGCCGTGACTTCTTACTCTATAAGTAATATATAGTATGTAAGGTTACTTCAATATTTAATAGTGAATTGCTATTATAAATTGTATAACGGTCTATACTCATTCGAACCAATAGAAATGTCGACGTACTCAAATGTATTTGCTATGATAGAAACTGAACTTATTAGGTTTCTGCTTTCGTAATAATTAAATTGGTTGATGTAATTAGTTTGATTACAAGGCCTATGTATGTATTTGTCTATTTCAATGTTAAACTAAAGCGCAAAAAGTAATCCATTTCAGATTTCGAACAGCATTATAAAATAGTACTATAGTCTTGGCTGTCTAAAAAAAAACAATATAATAAAATACAGTTACTGTCATAAATTCTTACAAGATAGCATTAATGCTTATTCTACTTTAAAACACTATAAGTTGCGCAAGAATGCAGCAAGAGCTCGATAATCGATGTTAGACTAAGTTGGTGTCTATTTATCTTATACATGATTAATTGATGTAATAGATATTAAGCATATTATAGTAGCTTATTCCGTAGTGCAATACCGTTTATCAGTAATGATGCCCAGTATATATTATATAACATAACAGTTACAAATATTGTAGATTAATATTTAACCACATAAGCTACTTCAATGTTCAATAGTCTTCACAACATTTTATTCAGAATTAATAGGTATTGTTTAGTAGTAGTATTGATCCAAAAATAAGCACAAACGACCATCCTGATATTTGTGCCGATATATTATTAAAACTCGTTTAGACTATATTAATGCCATTATACTTTGGTAAAGACATAACTTAGTAGTAGAATATAATTGATGTCAAGATTTGTTGTTAATGTAATATCGATGTTGTAGCTATAATTAATTTGTTCGTTCCATCTATCGATAATAAGTTTAGCGTAGAGATATGATTTATTCATTAGACATACCAATTGGTTTTCTTTTTACATCGTAATGGGTACCAGACCTGCTTTATCGCTTTATATCTGTAGTCGTAAGTGGCAAGAGTTATGGCATTGATGTCATTGGTTAGTATGAATGAAGGTACGATTAAGCACAGTAACACTTTATTCATGTTCGACGCATTTTTCTTATCATTTCAATATACTTCCTTAGTTATATTTAGCCCACCTTTTTGCTTTAATTAAGAAGGAAATCCTAGTCAATCTGTATTAAGTAATAAACACGTGATTTCACTTGTCACCAGATAAATTTTACTAAACTACTACTTACTAACTTAAAATAAAGAATAGCGTGTTAAAAATGCATTTATTAAACAATCAATATGATATATTATTATTATACAAAACATAATCCTTCAAACACACCACAATTTTGAAAAAAAGCTTTGTTTGTTAGATATGAAGTCGTTTTTTCTAATAATAAAT
The DNA here is from genome assembly GCA_963082885.1 of Parascotia fuliginaria. Taxonomy (NCBI): domain Eukaryota; kingdom Metazoa; phylum Arthropoda; class Insecta; order Lepidoptera; family Erebidae; genus Parascotia; species Parascotia fuliginaria. The sequence continues at coordinate 15,017,322 of OY720176.1, read as the reverse complement.
TTGCAGTTCTTCAGTATACTTTGTAATAATATAGAGTAAGTGTCACGTTTCTAAACCAATCAAAATTAGAAGAGAAGTTTAGGCGACTACAGGGAATTAAGCGTGATCTCATCACTAGAATGGGTCTGCTTATACTTTAAGAATAAAATTGTAGGTGACTTTTGTCTATAACTAGTTCGTTTACGAATATTTGTACTATTTATTACTTAGTCTTAATTTTAAACCGTACTTTAACCTTATCTTTGTCCAACAAGAGTTAGAAGTATTATAAATGTTTCTCTGCGATCGATAATCATTTTGTCGCAGTCAGTTTGACTCAAATTGCTCGTTATTATTAGGGTTTACGCGTCATGAGTGGCAACGTTGCAATTTAGTGTCATATTTCGTGGTTTGCAATTTTTATCATTTAATCGGGGCTATATTTTAAAAATATGGTCTGTCTATAGGCTACAATTAGGTTAAATCTGTATAAAAAGTAAGTTATCATAATGCTTACAGTTATTTTACTATGAAAATAACGCAACTTAGGTTTTAAATGTATTATTTGCATATAAATAGAACTGTAAACGCAATAATTGCTTACTTTTTGTACAGCTTTTACCTAATTCTAGCATATAAACAGAACATATTTTTAAAATATAGTCCCGATTAAATGATAAAAATTGAAAACCACAAAATATGACACTAAATTGCGACGTTGCCACTCATGACCATGACATGACGCATACACGCTCATAACGCAGACATTTACGAATATCAATTCAATATCTGTCACATGTAGAGAGCAGATTTTTCAAATATTGAGTTCTTAAACTTTGGATTCTGGTGCGACAAAACTAATTGAATGTTTTGGCTCAGTTTAGTCAAACTAGTGTTGTTATTATTTCAAGTGACTCAATGTAAGAGTTATACTTGTCAATGTTTACTTTGTTCTTCCATATGATAAATCATCGTTGATAAAACTTTTCCATATTACGTTTTCAACTGTAAATTTAGTTATTATGTACTTATACATTATTTATCTGTTAGATTTAAGGTTAAATATTTTAAGTGTTCGATGTGGAAAGTAACTAATAAAACGCAAATAATATTTTTTGTTTTATTTAAAATTGAATTCCTATAATTAACTACTTTAAAGTAAATTAATTTACATGTGATATCACGTTATACTTATGTACAATGTTAATTTTTACACATTATAATTAAAATAAATGTTAATAAATTCAACTGTGAAACATTGTATCGTCAAGATGTCTTAATTAGTATAGAAAAAATAACAATGATACTATTTTGAGCACAGTATATTACACATTATGTAGGTACTCTTTAAGTAGAGAGAGGCTAAGTGTATAGAGAAATAACAAAACTATATAGAGAAGTTCACGCTACAAGTTGTTTGGAAGCCAATGTTTGTCTCGCGTATTCAGTGTCCACGAGGCCGCGACACACGAGGGAGAACTCTTGGACATGCTCCAGCACTCGAGTCTTACTACTTTTTTCTCTGAAAATTTAAAATTAATCATTCTCAAAATAATGTTCATTATATTAATAATGCCCTAATATATAAGGCGGAGGAGATTGATTGTTTGCTTGTATGAACGCGATAATCTCGGGCACTACCAATAGAATTTGAAAAATAATAATAAAAAAGCCAATAAATCCTTCATAATTGCGACGGTGGATCCCACTATTTCCATTATGTATTTCCATTGATGGAAATACTAGAACAGAGTCTCCCACTAATTTCATTGCGGGCGGCGCGGCGATTAAAAAACGCTGCATCGCCTCTTATTGACGGCGTGCACGTGGAAACCATATTTATTTCCTCTTTAGATAAAACCTCTGTTAAACATATTGAGTGACAGCTCCCATTATCATTGTAGTTCTATTAAATGCACTATTGCGTTATTAATTCATTGACTGAATAATAATAAAATAATTTTATTCATGGAGTTTATAAAAAGGGGGAAGGGTGTTGTATTATTGCACATGGGATATCAATATACTAAACACAAGTAGTCTATAAAAATGTGTGTGTGTGTGCGTGCGTGTGCGTGTGCGCGCGCGCGCGTGTGTGTGTGTGTGTGTGTGTGTGTGTAAGTGTCCGTGTCCGTGTGTATGTTTATAGAAGTGTGTGTACTTTTATCTATGATCCTATGTGACATCACGTTATTGGCAACAATGGCAACGAGAGCAGAGCAGTTACCAAAGATGTAACTTAACACGGGTGAAACCGCGTCGCGGGAAGCTAGTTTAAATATAAAATGTTCTAAAGGTGTTTACTTTATAACAGCTGCGATAAACTTCTGTTTGTGCGGCTCAGTGGCGTGTATGGTGGGGAAGCCGGGCTGCGCCAGCGCCAGCCGCAGCCACAGCGCCAGGTCCGCGTCCGCGCGCCACCTGGCGCGGTTCAGCGCCAACAGGAGCTCTGCTAAAGGTTCTATTTGGTTGCGGGGTGTAGCGCCTCCTGAGAATATCATAATGGTTACTTATTCATCTTAAATAGTATTAAGTACTTAGCTGTTTTTCCAGTTTTTTCAATAGCTTTCTAAACCATGCAATTTATTTTAATACGGATTTTATTATCGTTTATATGGGGGTTTAGTTTAAGTATTATAAGTAATGAAAAGCCGAGAATTTCAACGATTTGTGATCATGTCGTGAAAAGCATAAAAGTAGCCACGTAAGAAGCAGGGGCTGGTCGCTAGATATAATTATATAAATATAGGATTGTTTGGTACACAGTGGTCACAGAGGTGTCATACGCACCGATGCACGCGAGCGCGGCGGCGGCCAGTAGCGGCGCGCGCGGCTGCAGCGTTATATAAATATAGGATTGTTTGGTACACAGTGGTCACAGAGGTGTCATACGCACCGATGCACGCGAGCGCGGCGGCGGCCAGTAGCGGCGCGCGCGGCTGCAGCGTTATATAAATATAGGATTGTTTGGTACACAGTGGTCACAGAGGTGTCATACGGACCGATGCAAGCGAGCGCGGCGGCGGCCAGTAGCGGCGCGCGCGGCTGCAGCGCCGGCGCCCGCGCGGCCGCCAGCGCGCCCAGCCAGCCGCAGGCCGCGCGGCTCCCGCCCGCCGCCCACATACGCACGCACCCACAGGCTGAGCGGTGCGATACAACACATCATTACTATTATTCACATAATTAAACTCAATACCGAAAATTATGCCTGAGCTTATTTGAATTTAAGTGCTCAAGCTGCTAGTATTCCTACGATATATAAACAAAAGTATTTATGTATAATCTCAATTCATACAAGTGATAAAACTATTTGGGGAAAAAATATCACTGGTCATAAAACAAACATAATTATAATGACATGTAATCCTAACTGCAACTTCAGAAATCGACTCATTACTCAAATCATATACAGTCGTGGTCAACTAATTAGGGACAATCTCTAGTTAAGCCAAATTGAGACTTTATTTTTTATTTTCCAACGAGTCTTAACACTATTCCATATCTTTTACATGTAAGTTTAATTAGTCATTGATGTGCCCGATTATATAAACAATAACAACTTCTTAAACATTAAACCTCTTTACATTGTAGCTGATAGTAGTGCTATTTGTTTAAAGAATGCTGGCTGGCCATTTATTATATTTATTAGGGACACTGAGATTTTGCATTCTATTTTCAAAATTTGAATCTCAATACTTTTTTATTTCTTCTCTTGTTTCGTGGTAGTATTGGCGGCAATCCAGATTTTTAATTTTAAGTTTTGAGAATTATTTTGAAGAAAAATGGGCAAAAATAAAGTGCAACATTTCAGGAAACATGGCGGTGAAAACATTAAAATGTGAGGTTCATTTTCTGGACATGGAGTGGAACCTGTGAGGAAAGTTCAGGGTAACTTAAACCAACATAAAGTGATACAAGGCAAGGCAAACAATACAAGGCAATATTGGAGGAAAGTATGCCTCCCTATGCTGAGGAGCACCTCCCTATTATATGGACGTTTCAGCATGATAACGACCCGAAACATACCACCCGATCAGTCAAGTCGTTTCTTACCAGTCAGTCAGTATCGGTGCTAGATTGGCCATCAAATAGCCCGGACCTCAACCCAATACCTTACTTATTTATAATACCTTTGACACGAAATCAAGTTGCCACTCGTATCGTATCGTACCACAACTTTAGATGAACTTAATGAAGCTTTTTGGAAGGCATGGGAAAACATTCCTGTCGAAACATGCCAGACTCTGCACTGTTAGTCTAGTGGTTAGTGTAACTGACTGCGACGCCGGGTGTCGTGGGTTAGGTTCAAAGATACTTTATTTCTCAAAAGAACATTGTTCACTGCATGAGGTACAAAGGTAATAATAAAAATAATAGTTATTGTCCAATGTGTGCTGCTCTTATACAAAGAAAAATTGTTGTAGTTATTTCATACATTTTTAAATTAAACAATTTCACCAGTAAATCCAACCTTCTATACGCTACCAACTCCAAACAAAACCAAATAAACTATAATAAATAAATCATACAAGTACTCAAAATCTATAGTAGGAAATGATCGTTACTTGTTATATATTCTTTAAGTTTACTTTTAAATATATTGAAAGATTTGGTTTCCTTGATTTCGCTTGGTAGCCGATTGTACAGTTGCACTCCCTCATACTCAATATTTTTCTTGCTATATTCTGTTCTAGGTTTTCTTAAACATAATTTATTTTTATTTCTCAAACTGTACTTAGATGTTTTCTTTGTAAGTATTATTTGTGTGTGTATATTGTTGTTAACTATTTTCCGTATAAAGATGCATGTGTTATAAGTATAAATTTGTCTAATTGTCATCAATTTTGTTTCTGAATATAAATTTTTAGTTGGTGTGAGGTAGTCATAGTTAAATAATAATTTTACTATTTTGTTCTGTACTATTTGCAGTTCTTTTCGATTTGTCTTAGTCGTACATCCCCAAACTTCTATTAAATATTCAAAATGGGGCTTCACCAAAGAGTTGTAAATCATTAACATTATAAGGAAGACTTCTAGCATTATTGCGTACTAAAGCCATTAGTGAGATTATCTTGGATTTTATGTGATTTATTTGTGAGGTCCATGATTCGATTCCCGCGGAAGGCAAATATTTATGCGATGAACATTTGTATTTGTCTTCAGTCTGGGTGTTTCCTATGTATTCTAAGTATGTATATACAAAAAAAAAACTATGTATATGTACAATATTTCAGTTATCTAGTACCCATAACACAAGTTCTGCTTAGTTTGGGACTAGATGACGGTGTGTGATAGTGTCCACATATTATTATTATTATTATTATTAATGTCTATGCCACATCGGTGTCAAGCGGTAATTACTAACAAAAGTTTTGCTACTGGGTACTGATTTTAAACGTAATAAAATGGAGCTGTTAAAGACATTATAATACTGCAGATTATTAGTTTTGTTTAACTCTATTTTTCATTACACTTTACTGTCCTTAATTAAATGCCCAGTTACAGAATTATACCTTAAAATTGAATACATGTTTAACGCTTGATATTAAATATTTTTCATATTTATTTAATCTGTTATTTACAGCCATATATAGCATAATAATCGGACCAAATTTTGCAAATAATAGGTGCTGAGAAATCAATAGGGTTTCTATTTATATGTACATAACCGGTTATTACTCTTCATTATATTGAATGTCCCTAATTAGTTGACCACGACTGTAATTCAAAACATACCCAACTCGACGAGATCTGGCAATATATCTTCAAGCCAGTCGATACAGTGCGGGCACTTCTTAGTGATCGCCTGCAGTAATGTAAACAGTCCCTCAGTAAGGTCGGGCCGCGCGGACGGGTCGGCGCCTAGCGCCTGCATGCTTACTGTCACGCTTGACACTAACAAGTTGCGAGCACCTTCCCATTCGTTACCCACTGCTATTACCACCTAAGAATGTATAAAATAAAATGAATTCATTTAACGTGTTAACTTTTATTCAACAACGGAATAGGTAAAGCGGAGAGAGATAATAAATCGTAACATTGTTTTATTTTTTGCCGGTTAGGTTCAGTTACTTTTTTCTATTAGCTTTAGACGTTAATCAAACTTAAAAAAATATATTTCATAACCTACCATTTTGTTATAAGAAATAGCAAAACAAGACTTCTTACGTACTAGTTTAACAACATCAAGTCCAGACGCACAGGGGTTGGTATTCATGCCGGCGACGAGCAGTTGTGAGATGTCGGGCACTAGCGGCAGACACTCGTCGATCAGAGACGATACCGTTTGTTTTAATATGTGGAACAGTGGCTGGAACAAGAGTTAAACGTTCCTTAAATAGTTTTAATTAGTCGTGACAATATTTAAATTAAATTAAATTTTAATATTTAAAAGTTTGACATTTTAGAAAATAAATATGAGAATGTGCACTGTGTACTTTGCGAGTTTATCTCACGCTCATTTTATTATCACCACGCTTGCTCAAGGCGGATTGGCAATTTCAGATTTTTAAGTCCAAGTTTCCTCACGATGTTTTCCTTCACCGTTAGTCAGAAATATAATAGATAAGATAAATATATAAGATAAACTTAGAAAGTACCTAAGATTTGAATAATTACATTGGTACTTGCTCGGTTTTAAACTGACTACCTCGTGTTTCGTATTAAAATAGTGTCAAATTAAAATGTTTGTTTTAATTACGTAATATAAAACTAAATTAGATTAGTTTATGTAAATATTAGGTCAATTTAAACATGCAAATACATACCTCCATACGTTTTGTTGCTTATCTTTGTGCTGGTTTCTATTGTTTCTAAATATGTTTTGTTTCACAACAAAATATGGTATAGTTTACTATCTCTTTCTTAGATATAGTAGTTACTATTTGCTATCTCTTTCACATACAAAAACTGTGTGAAAGAAATCAAGGAATGTAAGAATTTTGTAAGTGTGCGAGTGAGAAAGCAAATTTTACCTGCTTGTACCTGCGCACAAGCAGGTAAAATTTTCTGTCTCATTCGCACAAGCTAACCGTCATTCCTGCTTATTTTAAGACAGAACTTTAAAAAAATAATAACATTCTTCAAATCAATATTTTGTACCTAACTATAAATAATATTTCTATAAACTCCAATGAATAAAATCCTATAAAATTATGATTTTTAAAAGCCGATATTAAAACCCGCATGCCGGTATTTTAGAGGTGGTATTATCTACTCTCTGTTACGTCCTTCCTCGAAGTTTAGGTAAAATACACTGGATTATTCGATCTCTGGTTATAAAACTAAGCTTACCTCAACAAGAGCAGGATTCTCTGCGTATACGGGTAGTGCGGGCGCTATAGTGCGGAAGAGCGCGGCGGCGAGCGGGCCGCGCGGGGCCAGCGCGCTCACTAGCGCCGCGCAGCACTCTGCTGCCGCGCACGCTACACCCGCACCTCCTGATGAGTTCGCACCGCTCACCTGACAAATAAATTGTGGAAAAATAAGATGTGATCCATAGGATACTGCTTACCTTCGGTCGAGCCGAGTGCTTCTTTGTCACCTTAAGAGAGCATTCGGTTCTTTTCTTAGCGATCACAATGCGCCACCGCGACTCGCGGTCAACAAGTAACAACCAATCGACTATCTCGCTGCTCTCAGGCCACGCCCACTGGTGAGAGGAAGTCGATTGGTCGTTGATCGCGAGTCGTGGTCGCCAGGAACTGAATGCTACTTTTAATAATATAAAAAAGAATATCTATAATAACTCGCATCATACTTACATGTGCTTTAAGGTCATTTTGCAGAGTATTTGCAAGGCTATGTAACAATGTCGCAGCTACGTCCTCTTCCGCAGCCGCTAGCGCCGCCCCCGCTGCGGCTACTAACTGCCGACGAACCCACGGGTCTGATCGACCTTCACTACTCTGTTGAAACAATTGTTTTCTTAAATTAGATAATCGACGGTCGTATTTCGTAATATGAGTGTAGTTGCGTTACGAATATGATGTGCATAGACGAAAGATGAGATGATGATTTAACTCAAAATGCAACTGCGCGAGGGTGACATCCGAAACGTTGCCTTTGCTTTGCCGCTAGCACGCCCGCCCGTCATTCCTAGTTTTCGGTGTGAACTCACATGGTTTATTAGCTCGCCAAGATTTTGCTTAGTTTATATAGTTGCCCTCGTTTGCCAGGTAATTCGTTCGCTTGTTAGCTGACGATGTGGTCTGTACTTTCGGCTGCCTGTCTACAGAAGCGGAGCGAGGTTGCAAAGCGAGGAAGGGATGAAAATATTTACCAATAGGATTGCATTCGCTCCAGTGCAGTGGACAGGGCGTTGCGGTATCCTTTCAAAATTCATACAAAACAGCAGAGAGACGACACGGCACCAGCGTGAGGAGGCCTGCCAGGTTGCGGCACGAGTACCTACGCGAAGCTTGGTTGGTTGCGGCGCGAAGAAACGAGCGCAGACGACTCGCGACAACAATTCGCTAGTCGTCGCACAGTGTGCTATATATTTTAGAGAAGCCCGCTCTACCACTACAAACTTAGTGACGCATGTGGACTATATCATCGCCAGGTAGATGCGGCATACTTCGACTTAAGAAAGACATTTGATTTAATCGACATTATTATATAGGGCAATTATTGGTTTTAAACCAAAGCTTCTTATTTTTTTCTACATACCTTTACAATCGCAGGCAATATGTTTATTTAAATGGGTATTATTCTACGGTTTATTTTACAAGATCGGGTTTAAGTCATAATAATACATTAGGACCGATACTGTTCGTCATTTTTATAAACGATCTTTATAAAATTGTCTCCACTTGTGTCTTCTGTTTGCGGATGACCTCAAATTAAGCCTAGGTATTAAAACTGTAGCTGACACGGTGGCCTTACAAAATGATATTAATGCTGTTTGTAAATGGAGCCAAGCAAATCGTCTTCCCTTCAATAGTAGCAAATTACAGCCTATAGTATGCAATTATTATCTACTTGACGCTCCATTAGAAAGAATATAATTATGACATTCGCGATTTAAATGAACGGCTGGCAGCCCGAATACCCTCTCGGTCCTGATCCTTTTCCTTCCTCATCCCCTTCTCCGTGCTCGGCAACGATTTGGTTGTATTTACTTAGCATTATTACTTTCGTAATGCTTGGAAACCACAGTCATCTCTATAGGTTACGGTTGCCAACAAAGTCGTAAGCTTGACTTTCACATGCACATGACAAGTATGTGTAAGATAGCACATCGGATGCTAGGATTCGTAATGAGGACTGCATCTCAGTTCTGGTTACAAGGGTTCTATATAATGCATACGTGCGCAGCAAACTTAAGTATGGTGCTGTTATCTGGGACCCATACGAAGACAAATGTATCCTCATGATAGAAAGAGTCCAACGCAAGTTTGCTTGCTCGCTGGTTGTACAAAATACGTTACGGTTATTATGCCTATTTGTATTCTTCTGCATTTATTACGGCCACGGTGGAGAAGAGAGATGATTCTGATAAAGATGATCTCTCAATATTACACCAGGGCATCGATAGCCCGCGAACCATGGAACGATTCCGTATCTTAGTTCCTAGGAACATATCATGGAATGAACACGGTCAGGTGGCACCGCGGCGTCGGTCGCGTCTGTTATAGCTGCCCGAGGCGCGCACCGATTGCGATTCGCCCACTATCCGGGCACTACGCATTATTGGAAACATACCTGCTCGGCACGATGAAATCGATCTTTTCGCCAACGGATTGGAACATTTATGTCGTAAAATTTATCAAATTTTAAACAACAAATATATTTATATTAATTATAGATAATTAAATATTTATTTATATATGCTTGAAAAGAAAATTTATTTTGTATATAGAATTCAATTAATTGACATTGATTAAAATATATTTGTAAATTAATGAATTGAATCAATGGACATTATTCATTTAATTATGTTAACTGTATTTATTTAATTTGTTGACATTATTGTATTTGTTTATTGACATTATTGTATTTAATTTATTGACATTATAGAATTGAATTAATTAACATTGATTGAATTTTATTTTACATTAATGAATTAAATCAATTGACATTATTGAATTTAATTAGGTTAACTGACATTATGTATTGTAACACCATTCTAACGCTCACCATTAGATAAGGCATGGTGCTTTTCAACTGTCCACTGTCCCTGAACCGCGATGTTTAGATTCTACTTTAGATGACTTAATTGATATTGATTAAATTGTATTTTAGTATTATTGAAATTAATTATTTGATATTGAATTGAATAATTAATTATGTCAATTAATTGAATTGTATTTTATTCAGATATTCTGTATCCTCATGTATCAAAGGTAACTCTTTTATATTTTGTAGTTATATCTTTATACCTATTTATGAATTATGGAATTTTCAAGCAGCATATAAAAGCATAACGTTGACTTTTATTAATAGACAATAATGACAATAAACGGTACATAAAAAATTTGAGAGTAACATTTAGAAAATGTTATAACCCATAAATAATTTTCCAGTCAAATTGCCATTACAGCACTAGTAGTATCATCAGTCCGCAACGCCGCTCCGCAACCTCGCTTCGCGTCGGTAGACAGACACAGTTCGTAAAACCGTTCCGCAACCTCGCCCGCTTCTGTGGGCAGGCAGCCCGAGAGGCTACGACACAGCATCGCATCAACCCTTTCCGTCATCTAAGCGAGACACAAGGAAGGGGTCGGGCTGGTTCTATATTAGTGTTGGTATATGAGAGTAGGTGGGGCCTGGGCGGTACCTGCGCAGCTTGCACGATGTGCGGCGCGAGCGCGGCGGCGGGCGCGCTGCAGTCGGCGGCCAGCTTGCGCAGCGCCAGCGCGGCGGCGGGCGCGCTGCGGGCCAGCGCCGCGCCCGCCGCGCGCACCATCGCCGCGCCCAGCGACGAGCACGCCGCCTCCCGCTGCGACGACACCCACAGCGCGTAGCTACCTTCGGCACACACGCATCACGGTTAAACCATCCACCAACCACACCACTTGTAGTCGGTGGTGGTTATTGGTAAACGACTAGGATAACGAAAGCAACTTTTTAAGTACTATGTTATTTACAAATATTATTTTTTTGATTTGACCTAAACAAAAATAAAGTACTTAAATACACAATAGGTGTAATAGTAATAGTTAAACGGTCTCCTATTAGTAAGTGTCGTGTCACTTACCGAGACAGTCGAGCGCGGTGTTGAGCATGCGCTTGTCGGTGGCGGCGGCGGCCTCGTCGAGCGCGAGGTGCAGCAGCGCCAGCAGCGCGCGCGGCGCCCTCCCCGGCGGCGCCGCGTCAGCCAGCGCGCAGAACACGTGCAGCGCCGCTTCGCGCGCGGCGCCGCTCCCCGCGCCCGCCGCCTCTACTGTGCTCCAGCACTGCTCGCCCAGGATGCCGTAGCAGTACATCTGAGGTACAAACCTCATATTAACCGATATCAACTAACAAGTTGACGTTCGCACGTAGGGCGATCGCGCACTGCCTTGCCGTGCGTTTATTTTGCCTCACGTTAGAATAAACGCATTCACGGGACTGCGAACTGCGGCGAAAAAAACGCACGTTTTGTTATCATATATTTATTATTGCATAAAAAAGGATACCCAAACGGTATTGGGTATCCCTTGAAGGATTAAAGACGTATGACGGGCTTTTATTCTATAAAATATAATGGTAAAAAAAGTTTTTCGGATACTACAGAACTAGATTTCCGCGGCGCGGTTTTGATCCGCGTCTTTGCTTACTGCTCTGCTCCTGTCAGCAGTAGCGTGATGTTAGATAGTCTAATACCTTCCTCAGGAACTGGGCTATTAAACGCAAAAGAATTGTTCAAATCAGAACACGTACAAACAAACAAACTCTTCCGCTTTATATAATTCCGGCTTCAAGATGAATCTGATTTCAAATCGCAAACATAACAAATCTATTTTTTACAATGTAAGTAGTAAGTAGTAAGTTTTTTAAGTAACATACATTTATTCTATTTATTATTTACATGACCATAGACAGTCGAGGGAATTCCTCAACAGCAGTCATGTTGGGCTTACCTCTTAAGGTTCAATATACCAAAATGTGTACAAAAATAAAACCTAAGTGAGATTAAGTCTACCCATCACAAAAAATTGTAAAATCAAATAATTTTTAACAAAAAGAAAACCGACTTCGAACAGGAAGGAAACTAAAAATAAAAATAAATTTACATAGCACAAAGTAATTCGTATTTTAATTTAGATAATCAGAAATAATTAAATAAGTTTTTTATAATTTGGAAGTTGGTGTCAAATAAATACTAAATAACTAAATACTATAAGAACCTTACTACAATAGCAAATTAAGATTGATTATAATAATAATAATATAATAATAATAATTTATTTTTCAAAAAAGAAAAGTAACAAAACAAGTGTAATACTAGGTACTAAAATTTACCGTTGAAAAATAACAATAATTTTATCATTTTGGAGGTAGTATAGTCATACATACCAAGAATTTTGTGAATTTGCGGTACATTGGTTATCTTATAGACTACGTTTTAGTTACATATTTAGTACCCAATAAAAAAAAAGAAACAGAATAGTTGGATGTACTTTTTAAAGAGTAAGTAGGTATCCATACATTTTTGATATAAAGTAGGTTTAGTAAATAAATCAGACTTACATCAGTTTTCTGGCTTTTAACACAGTTCATAATTAACACTAATTCATAATATTAACACCATTATTTACTGACACTATCACTACTTTTATGTTCTGTTTCTAAATATCGTTGCAATGCAGTGTAATAATGGTAGTGTTTTACAATTTTATTCTAATCACAATAAATAGTGTTGCATATTATTAAGATTAACTGTATCTACACACAATCACAATGTAAGTTTAAAACACGACACCAATACTAGCTCCAATTTTAACATTGTAAATTAAATATTATAGCTACACCCAACTATGATAATGGCGGTAATCGTAGAAAGTTCTTTACCTCCCGTGCTAGTCGAAACTGTGTTACGGCGGGGTAAGATTCTCACCACGACAATAGCCAATACATCTTAACGCAGCGTTAATAAGGTTCCTAATAGTAGGCTTATAATTCAGTTAAGAAAGAAATATAATACGGATTGGCGAGTATTTAACTTAGACAACCATAGTATATGTAAGACAAAGAGAATATTTCTTTATTATACTTATAGATACCTAGTTATTGCTTTAAATACTATATGAACCTTACGACAATAGCAAATTAAGATTGATAATACCTATTATTAGTACCTACCTAGTTATTGTTCTACTTGGCACGAACTTCAAAATTCAAATTTTTTTCGAAACAAGTGCGTTGACAGACAGGTAGACAAAACCAATAACTGTTATTAAGAGCTATTGACATAGAATTAATGTAAAAATAGTCATAATAAAAATAAAGTTGAGTATACACTGACCACAGTATCAGCGATGTCCTGTCGGTAGCAACGAACTAATTCAAGATCATCGCGCGACAACGGCAGGTTGGCTGGCACTTCAGACTTCTTTACGAGTGACGTCAGCAGCCGAGAGAACACCGGCCTCCATACCGGGTTTATATCCTGTGCTGGCTCCCCTACGTTTAACACTTCGTCCTAAGATACAACAAAGAAAAAAAAAGTTTAACAATGATTATTTTGTTCAAAATAAAGACTTTTTCGAATTTATTTAATTATTTAAATTTTATTTTAATTATCAATATATAAATATAGAAAAGCTCCTGTAAGCTTAAACGCATTATTCCTATTGCTTCTATTACAGCATCATCCTTTAGCTATACAGTACCACGAACCGGTTTCGTTTTAAATGCGGTTCCCTTCCACAAGATTCTATATTAATTAATATTCTGAAAACGAATATTTATTATACACATTAAACAAACAATTAATATTACCTGTAGCGTATACCAAAATCCAAAAACCAAGTTAGACCTAGTTTCATGTAGCGGGTAATGTCCGGGCGCGGCTTGTGCGGCCAACAACAGTTCTATGAGTTGTCTAGCGCCGTGGCCCGCTTCTGTATCGTTTTCTGCCGCTTGCATTAAAACGTTCGAGTGGCACTCGCCCAAAGCGACACAACACGTTATCAGTGATGATAGCAATTCCTGAAAAATATAGAATAGGTATAAAAAGCTGGTGGTATAAAATATACGAGATTCACAGCTCTATTACAACATCTATCTAAACATAGTATAAAAGCAAGTTGTTGAAAAGCGTCTATCTAGAAAATCACTTTAGCTTTGTCGCTAATGATAAGTACCGGTCAATAAATTTAGTTTTTTGGATACAGTTTTAACTGTTTTAAAATGCGTTTATCGAGGGGGGTTTTCATATAGTCGAGCAGCAACGATAATAGTGAACCAAACCGGAAACCCGCAACTTTTGATAGCGATGCGAAGCGGGGCGGGTCGCTAGTTAAAGTTTAACACCTTGCGGGACAGTAAACGGGTATCGCTGTTACGAAAGTACCTCGTTAGGTGAGTTAGGCACGTTGTCCCTGTGTATGACGGGCGCGGCGCACGCACTGACGAGCCCCAGCAGCTGTAGCGCGGCGCCCGCGTGCCTGGTGGCCGCAGACGTGCCGCCCGCCGCCCGCACGCCCGATAGGCAAGCCTCGCACGCGTCTAGCGCTGTGTCGCTTACTGATCTGTTCCATCTAAATGTACATACATTTTAGAACATTGCATAAATCGTCATAGTCGTAGAATAGTGAGCGATCTGACATTTATTAAACTTTACAGGGCAGCCATTTGAAAATAATGAGTTACTTTAAACGCCTAACGAAACCGTCAGTTTTGCGACTGATTAATTTGAAATCCAAAATACATGTAATTTTTTTAATGTAGTAATAATATTTAGATATTGTTGTATCCAAATATGGTAAAAAGTAAATTTAGTATTTTTTTTAAAACCTTCATTATACTACAATCATGACGAAATGGTCAACAATCTTTTGTTTTGTATTATTTACTAAGACTTATTGCATGTTACTCATTAATGCATCTAAGTAATAGGATTAAATAAAAGTATAACAGCGCGGCAACAAAGCTAATTATTAGTTGGCCAAAAAATTTAAATCAAATTGTTTTTTCTCTCTTCATATATTTAATAAAATTATTTAAGTGTCTTACGTATACAATAGCTGCACAACAGACAGTAGAGCGCGGCACAGCGGCATTCTATCAGTGAGCGAGCCCCCCGGCATTTCCGAAGCGTCTTCTCCGCCTAACGTGAGCCAACTGCATGCACATGACGCCGCAGTCACCCATGATTGTACTGTTTGTTCTGATGGAGCCTCTTTTGAGTACTCGGGACTACAACAAGGCAATAATTGAATAATCGTAATGCCACTGCAATAATAAGGCAGCCAAATAGATTATGAACTCCTAAGAACGAACTGAGGCGTATAAGGGTTGAATTACATCTGGCAGCACGGAACCGCACTTTTCTATCATTCTATTCCTTTTTGTCACTGATACATTTCATTTACTAGAGCGAGAAAGAGCGACGCAATGCGGCAGCACGCTGCCACTGCGTTCCGTCGCTCTTTCTCAGTTGAAGAAAAGTGCGGCTCCTTGCTACCAGATGTGGTTCAAAATTAAATTAGAAATTTATGTATACAAGACACTAAGTAGTTTTCAGTTGTATAATAAAACTATATGTTTGTGTTGTCTACTAACCTGTACACTGTTTGTAAATGTCTAAGCATGTCTTCTAAAACTGCAGGACATGCTTTCTGTAGAGCTACGCGATTTTTCGTGCGCAGTGCCGATCGCATTGTCATGCTAGTATACTGAAAATAAATAAATTAAATAGCTTGATTTTACATACTCTGACGAAAAGAGTTAACAATGAAACACACAGAAAGTGGATTAAATTCGGATGTGATTTCAGCAGTAACCTACTGCAATGGCTAGCAAAAGAGATATTGGCTTATATTTCAAGTACAGTGGTCAAGTTAATGTCTATCTTATGTTTCTAAACAATACTGAATGGTAGGCATGGTATGGCAGCAAATAAGATCCTGTCTTCAGTTACAAGTGTCAGGTCAGGCTTTCTGCAAACCGTGAGCATTTATTATCATACTCCATACTAGCCCAATAATATTAACCTACTAAATAAAAAGGCTTCTTCTCATATACAGAAGGGATGAGCATTAATTGTCACACTTTTCTCAAGGTGGATTGGAAATTTCAGACTTTAAAGTCTAGGTCTCCTGCTGATAGTTACCATTTTTACCATCAATAATAAATGGATGTATATTCGTTTTAGTTTATATCTCAACAATTACACATAACAACATGTAGACCCAAAGTAAGCATACAAACAGCTTGTTTTTGAATCGAGTGATCGCCGCCCACTTACACTCGAAATAGCGCAAAATCGTCGAGTTGCGAAAAATAGCCCGTTGATACCAATACAGCTTGTGTTATGGTTCTAGAATGCGGATATACATAATTAAATACTTTTTTTTGTAAATACATAGACACACATAGAAACACCCAGACCTATGCAAACAGACATGTTCATGCACACAAACATTTGCATTGAGCGGGAATCGAACCCGCAACCTCTGCATGGTAGTCCTTATACAGTACCCCTGAACCACAGAGGTAGTCGTCATATTTATTTGTATACTTACTTCTTCAGGGAGTACTGTAAGTACTTCTAATAACAAGGAGGTGTTCTCCACACTAGACAAAGGTCTCAATATAGTAGCTAAGTCAACTGTGCCTTGTTGGAGGATAAATGCTGCCAACTGAAACAAATTTAAATGGTGATTAATATAATTTATTTTTAGTGTTATCTTCAGTGTTTGTTTTACTATAAAAAAAGTACAGTACTATGACATACATACACATTAACCTCGTAAGGCCTAACAACCTAATTTAGTGACAAAAATATGTTTACACTCCAGATCAAGACAGTCCTTTACATTTAATAAATTATGGCTCAGCAACCTAAATTATGACATGATATTTAAAGATATTTTTTGGTTTAAAGAATCCCTAGTGAAAAAAGGACAAACTATTTTAATGTAGGTACTTACACTGATGCATAGCCTATTAGTGACAATTTTGGGTCCTTTAGAATAAGTAAACACAGACTGCAGTAATTTATCTTTCAGCTCATCATAGCTCTCTGGGGGTACTTCATTCCAACAGCGAAGGATTTTTGTATGCAATGTTGTTGCTGCATAGAACTGTACTTCTGTATTCTGCAATAAGATTTAAAAAAATGCTCTATATTTAATTTTCTTCTTGAGATTTATTCAATTTAAACAGTGAACAAGCAATAACAATATATATATTGCGTAAATGATACTTTGCTTTTAACTAATTTTTCAAAAAATTCAACATTCCATATAAATAAAGCAGATTTCTACCTAACACAATCCTTATAGAAAAATAGGAGAGTGATTATGCAACTGAAAAACTAAAAGTAATGTAAAATGAGAAATGTGTATTTGTCCTTTTTGAACTTTGGAGCAGTCAATACAAGATTACTAATACATTTATATTTTGTTTTTATACTGGCATGTCACTTTAAAAACAATGTTGCTTCTCTCTGCTACTTGTATAAAAAAAAAATCTCCAGTAGTTCAAAATACCATTTCTATGGTAGATCTACTCTGGTTTCAGCAGGAATAGCCCAGATCGACCTGAAAAGTACCACCCTCTCATAGAATATTGACGTAAGAGTAATAATACTCATACTACTGTGTTTCATTTGGTGAGTGAGAGTGTCGGAGGCCCAATTTTGCCCTTTCCTTTTTCCTTACCTCCCTCAAACCTTTCACCTACCCTGCTCCCTTCACAATAGGCAGCGGCTTCACAGAGTCCCTGGCATTGCAGGAGCAATGCTAAGGACTCTGAGTCGTCCATGAGCGACAGTTACCACTTACCATCACGTGGGCTGTTTGCTTGTTTGCCACAGTCGGCAATAAAAAAAAAACACGAA
The DNA here is from genome assembly GCA_963082885.1 of Parascotia fuliginaria. Taxonomy (NCBI): domain Eukaryota; kingdom Metazoa; phylum Arthropoda; class Insecta; order Lepidoptera; family Erebidae; genus Parascotia; species Parascotia fuliginaria. The sequence goes on along the minus strand of OY720176.1, from coordinate 14,999,351 downwards.
CTTATTTACATAAATACTTGATATTTCCCTCATTTAAAGTTTTAAAAATATAGCAAGGTTAAAGGTAGGTGTTGACGACTAAGCAACAAACAAGCGAACAAGCTCATAGATATAGAAAAATCAGTAAATACCTTGCTCGGTTGAAGCAGCTCCCAAACGAAATTCCAGGCTTCGGGAACCCTCTGGGCAGTAGTGAGCCACGCATGGGCTTTTGCCCTTTCAGATTGTTCTCCATTGTAAAACACAGACACAGCATATTCCAAGTTCTGTGCGGTATACTCCATTTCAGACCGCTGCGGTTCGCGCACTATACTATTTTTTTACACGAAGTTATTACAACATCGCGTAGTCTTACAACGTGCAGATATGATACATAGGTCGATTGCCCATAAAGAGCTTTATAGTTTATCGGCTCTAAATCTGTTTATACTAATCCAGTTTAAATATTTTGAGACAAACTTACGAAACAAAATATTATTTCGATTTCGTCAATGGCTGTCAAAATGTCAATTTCATATCATGTCATTTTTCAAGTGTGGTGTTGCCGCTACTCAGTACTCACATGTCACTCAGTTATAATATATTATCAGCCTGTTCTGCTGTCCCATTTGCAGGGCAAAGGCCTCTTCTCATATAGAGAAGGTATGAGCATTAATCACCACGCTTGCTCAAGGCGGATTGGCAATTTCAGACTTTTAAGTCCAAGTTTCCTCACGATATTTTCCTTCACCGTCAGTCAGAAATGTACTATAACATATAACTATACCATAATGTACAAGATAAACTTAGAAAGTACATATGATTTGAAAAATCACATTGGTACTTGCCCGGATTCGAACCCACTACCTCGTGTTTACAAAGCGGGTGCCTTATCCACTGGACCATTTCGACCATTCACTCGCATGTCACTCAGATAATATTAGTTAATTCTGTTGTTTATTAATAATAATATGCTTGTTATATTTTCTTTCTTTCAAAACTTTAGCATATTATTTCTAGCTATAGTAATGTGTGGGTAACGCATGTGAAATTGAAGAATGATTTATGATGCGGGATTTAGCTAATGCGCAATCGCGTAATTTGAGAATTTCTCTCATATTGGATGATAATAGTGGTGACGAGATCATTTACCACTAATCAAATTTTGTTTATCCTTTGTTATTTCAACATCAACCACGACCACGAGCAGAACCCATCTCTGTGGCAAATTTCTTGTGTGGCAATATTGCGTTTTGTTAAGCATATCAACGATATCAACTGAAGACACGGATGTAGTTTACACGGATGTAATCAAGCTTCCCATCAGAGGTCACCTCAGAGGGATAATCCAAGGACGATGAAGGATTACATAAGCCATCTAAACGAATTGCATCCATGGTCAACTCTGATGGTAGCCTTGACTAGTTACATCTGTCTAGAATGCGCTGTAGAGTAGCTCAGATTACAGAGACAATACTACTGTGCAAGGAATAGGATTAAATTCTAGACTCAAAACTGCATTGTGGCAAAGGTATTTTGTATAGTTTTTTGTTGGTAGAGGTAACGTATTAACCCTTTCATTGTCAAGGACTAGCCTCGCGAGTTTTACCACTGGAGGCTCACCCTCTATTACTTTACTCTACCCATAGTGTCGTGTCTCATTCATTCTTTTAAATACTTTTTATTTTTTTGTTTCATTGATGTTTTTTATTCGTTCAAATTTACTCATTCATTTTTTTCGACATCGGATCAGACAGTTTCAGTGTTTCCACAATGAGGGAAAATTCCCTATTTGAGGGAAAATTAGGGTCCATAGGGGAAGAAAAGGGGGAAATTGCGGGAAATCATGGGTAAAACCTAGCATAAAATATTGCGGTAAATTTCGAAACAATTTTTTTATGGACTCTAACGTGGACTAGCGTGTTGCCGTAGAAAAGAAACAGTGACGACACTTTATTTCCATTTTGTACATGGCCTTGATTTTGTTGACGAATTTAATGCAAATAATATTATCAATTTATCATAGTATAGCACCACCAGAGGCGTGGGCAGGCTATAGAAAAAAATCGATAAAGACCTTTTTTTTTTAGTTACTACACTAGGGCCAAAAGTAAAAACTACAGCAGAAACATTTTTGAGGAGAAATATGCCCTGAGAAGGGGAAATTTAAATTGAGGCGTGGGGGAAAGGAAATCATTAAAGTGGAAACACTGGACCGTTTGTTCATTTGTTGTGGTTGTGGTCGTGATTGGCAAGATTAGCAGTGTGTTATTTATATTTCTGATTAATTTACAGTCATTGTTGATAAATTTTAAGAATGAAGATTGAAGAAGTTAAAAGTACTGCTAAAACTCAAAGAATATCAGCACACAGTCATATTAAAGGCTTGGGCTTAGATGAGAATGGTGTTCCTATTCAAATAGCAGCCGGTCTCGTGGGACAGGAATCTGCACGAGAGGTAAACTTTACGCTTTAACTTATAAATAAACTTGGTAAAACATTAACTGTCTATAAATTTATGTAGTTAAAATTTAATTAAATGCTTATTATCGATCTAACTTTGAGGTTAATTTTTGGTTACCATGGAGTGTTAATTAATTAGAATACAACAGAGTTGTTTGTTTTTATTCGGTTCTATAGCCACTTTTACAATCAATAATCCTTGCCCAATGTACAACTAATAATAACTTAAAGAATTGTTTTTATACAGGAAACCAGAGATATTTATGATACTTAGTTATTATGTTTTTAGGCTGCCGGAATAGTTGTAGACATGATCAGAAGCAAGAAGATGGCTGGTCGCGCTTTATTGCTGGCCGGTCCACCAGGCACAGGCAAAACCGCAATTGCTTTAGCTATTGCTCAGGAACTTGGCACCAAAGTGAGTTATGACTTAGAAACAAAACTGGTAACAAAAGAATCAATGAAGTTTTTATACCAGCGTGATTTGCTGCTCCACTGTAGGGCAAAGGCTACTTCTCATACAGAGAAGGCATGAGCACTGATCACCGCTCTTGCTCAAGGCAGATTTGCAATTCCAAATTTAAAGTCTGTGTTCCCTCACGATATTTTCCTTTACCGTCACTTAGAAATGTCACAATAATTAATTAATTAATAATTTGAAAAGCCAAAATAGTGCTTGCCTAGATTTAAACCCACAACCTCGTGTTTATAAAGAGGGTGCCATATCCATTGAGCCATTTCATATCCTTAGGTGGCAATGAGGTTTTATGTAATGTTTATTTTATGTTTAGGTACCATTTTGCCCAATGGTTGGTAGTGAAGTCTACAGTACGGAGATCAAGAAAACTGAAGTGCTGATGGAGAATTTCCGTCGCGCCATAGGCCTCCGTATTAGAGAGACTAAGGAAGTATATGAAGGAGAAGTCACTGAACTTACTCCTGTTGAAACTGAAAATCCAGCTGGAGGTAATAAATTACTTATTACGGTTTGTTGACTTGAGCTGCCTTAGACTGCTCTTTCAGTTAAGTTAGTGACTTTGGTGCTACCTTTATGCCAACTATCTTGAATATTATTCCCTGCATAGAATCTTGCATATAAAATTCTTATCGCCATTTCAATCACAAAATTTTAACATTCATATCTGCAGGGTATGGAAAAACAGTATCTCATGTGATCATTGGATTGAAAACTGCCAAAGGCACAAAACAGTTGAAGTTGGATCCCACTATTTATGAGTCACTGCAGAAAGAAAAGGTTGAAGTTGGTGATGTGATATACATTGAAGCCAATTCTGGAGCTGTGAAGAGACAGGGCAGGAGTGATACATTTGCAACTGAGTTTGATCTGGAGGTAAGACAACAGCTATAATAATTTTAATTTAAATTTATATCAGAACTACACATGAAAAAGATAAATGAATTCTTTAATTCTTCTTTAATTCTTTATTGTACACACACAAAAAATCATTTAAATAATGTTTACAAATTGTTGATGTACAAAGGTGAGCTTAACTCAGTAATGAGTTTTCTACCAGCAAACCCAGAGTTTAGAGGAAAAATATTAGTGTGAGAACGAGTGAAGTGTACAACCGAAATACAGATAAAAATGATAAGAGATAGAGTTAATTAACCTAATACTTAACTATTTATTTTGTATACTATAGTGTATACTTTAACAAATAAACTTACATACTAATAATACACATTAATAATATAATAATGATATGAACTTTGACTATTGTAGTTTGGTATGCAATAAACAACAAACATCAATATATCAACATTAAACATAATATGTATCAACAATCTAGGTAAAACTAAAACATTTGAGTTTCATTTAACATCCTTTTTAAATGTAGTGTGCCATATCAACATTTTCTGGCATCAAACTCTCAGTGGTGTAAACAAAGGCTAAGGCAAAACACACCAGACAATTGACAGCAATGTTACTAACATACTGTAAGGATTGCCTCACTGCTGTCGTCAACTTGGTTCTCAGGGTAGTGACAATGCCGATCATGTCTATGTATTAACTTTCTTTTTCATTATATTTTAGGCTGAAGAATATGTTCCATTGCCAAAAGGCGATGTTCACAAAAAGAAAGAAGTAGTACAAGATGTGACACTGCATGACCTGGACTGTGCTAATGCTAAACCACAGGGTGGGCATGACATCATGTCAATGATGGGACAGCTCATGAAACCAAAGAAGACTGAGATTACAGGTATTAATACACTAGTTGTTACTGGTCCTTGTAGCCTAGTAGTGATAGAAACAATTAGAATGTAAAAATTAAGCAACACTATGAGGAACTTACTTTAAAAGATTTTGAAGTTTTTTTGGCTTTAGGAAACACACAAATATAAGTCTTACGGCGTGGCGTTACTTGAGGGATTACTTTCGCCGTACGTCGTAAATCCATAATTGTCGTAGGTATTGTCGTAGGTACCCTAGGTCGAGAACATACTGGCGCGGCGTCGTGTACCACACAAATTTACAAATATTTACAACACAAACATTTATCTACCTAGTCTGGCTAAGTTGTAACCCTCAATATTTATTGCCAGATTAAATATGATTTCATCAAATTATAGATTTGTTGTGTTTTGTTCTTAATTCTTTTGTTATTAATTCATGAATGTTACTTTTTTGCAGATAAATTGAGGAAAGAAATAAACAAAGTAGTAAATAAATACATAGACCAAGGCATAGCTGAATTAGTCCCTGGCGTACTGTTTATAGATGAGGTAAGCGGTTTTATTACTGTATCAAAGTTCACGATTGGAGGCTAGACAGAAAGGGTACATAATTGTCAGTTAATATGGATCAGTTATAAGGATAATCTAATCATTTCCTGGATTCTATTAATCATTATGCAGAGTACACATACCTTAGTCTTGTATGTGATTTCTACAGGACAGTAAAGTCGCTCCTTTAATTCAAGCACTGCTGAGAATGTTATTTCGCATGAACAATATCTGTAGTGATGATATAAATAATTCTCTTTAGATTAATATTTATGAAATAACAATTCTCTTTCAGGTTCACATGTTAGATATAGAAACATTCACATACTTGCACCGTGCGTTAGAATCAGCTATTGCTCCTATAGTAATATTTGCGACCAATAGAGGTCGCTGTCAAATCAGGTAATTTAGAATTTTCGAATTATAAATATTATATACGATTATATAAAGCGAAAGAGTTTGTTTGTTTGTTTAAACGCGCTAATCTCGGTAACTATCAGTCGGATTTGAATAATTCTTATTGCGTATATAGGCTATGTAACATCACGCTACTGGCGACCGCAGCAGAGCTGTAAGCAAAGACGCGGGTGAAACCGCGCCGCGGAATACTAGTGTATTATAAAATAACTGTTGGTTAACATATAGGGGTTGAAAATATATATGTTTATACATATTTCTGAATATAACGTTAGAATAGCCCACCTCGTTTAACCATTAAATATTTGTATAGGCGAGATTAGAAAATACGGCAATCAGATAAGAGTCGTGTCAACAACTTAAACTGATATTTTTTTGTAATTTCAGAGGAACTGAAGATATAATCTCACCACATGGAATTCCTTTAGATTTATTGGATAGATTGTTGATCATCCGCACATTGCCATACAACAAAGCCGAGCTTTTGCAGGTAAAATGAGTTCTATAATAATTAGGTGCAGCGCAGACGACGGACTTTTTGTGCGATCGAGTCGGCGCACCTAATCTACCAATCAATATTTAATTTTATGTTTTAAAAAAGTATTAGGTTAACAGAAGATTGTTCCTACAATCTTCTGCTACCTCCTAGTAGGTGTTAAATTATTAGGCATTTTTGAAATTGATCAAAGTTTAGAATATAAGTATCGGTAGCTGCAAACTCGATCGCCCAAAAAGTCCGTCGTCTGGGTAGCACCTTACTGTGCTCAGTATAATTGATATTATTTTCGTATCGACCGAAATTCTGTTGATACTGGGTCAGCTCAAAGTTTAGATATTTTGTGTTTTGTACTAGATACGGAACTTGTGTGAATATATGAATGCTTGGTACGTTTTAGATATTGAAATTGCGTGCGGCGACTGAAGGAATCGCTATAGAAGAGGACGCTCTAGCGGAGCTGGCTGAAGTCGGCGCTAACAGTACTCTAAGGTATTAAATTTAATATTTTTTTGTTTTGAGAGTATAAGAACTAATAACATATAGGTATTTGTATGGACTTTGGTATATAACTTTGATGAATAGGTTTTCTGAACTTGATGAATTGGCAGACGGGAGCGTTAACTGTAATTCATGAGCTGCAATTCATGTGATTTGAGCGCGATTGTCAAGTAACCTATAGTGGGTTTGTTTATGGCCTATTATATATATATTTATAACTAGCTGTTGCCCGCGACTTCGTTCGCGTGAAAATTCAGATGTGTGCTTGTATGAGAATATTTCTTACCTAATCTTACGGCAATCGTACATTGTATTAGTAATAAATATCAGTATAATCCGTCTCTAAGGCGAATCCTATTTAAATCTATTTACCCGCTACCCCTATAACAGACGAAATTTTGCGATATTTAACGAAACTTGCCACTCCTATTTTCCCACTTAATAAGAATAGTTCCTAGTTTGGAAATCGTATTATCAAAACTCCCGTTTAAAAACTATAGAAGCTTTATACAAATTTTGTTCCCCTTTATACTACAGGGAAATGAATTTCGAAAAACCCGTCTTAGAGCACCTATTTCCAAAATTTGAAACTCCCAGCACTTGTAGTTTCTGAGATTTCGTGATGAGTGAGTTTTTTCAATAGACATTTTTATATTGTTTAAATACTGTTTTGCATACTATTTCTAATCTCACCATCATCACCATTCGTACAAACCCTCTTTCACCTACCTAAAGATATCACCCGTAAAACAATATACAATACACTAAGGCAAATTTCCACTACAATAACTTTCCCCTTTCCCTCATTTCCTCTCCCCCTTTTTCCCATTCCCCTCCCTTTTACTCCCGTCTCGCTCACTTTCCCCACACTTCCCATCACTTTCCCTCACTTTCCCTCACTTTCCACTCACTCTCCCCTCACTTACCACTCACTGACTCCTCACTTCCCTCACTTTCCCTTACGTCCCCCTCACTTCCCCCTCACTTACCTCTCACTTGCCCTTCACTTGCCCCTCACTTGCCCTTCACTGCCTCCTCACATCCTCCTGAGTTCCCTTTTTCTTTTTTCTTTTTTTTACACAACGCTATCTAGACCCAAAGTAAGCATATTATATGCTTGCTTATGGGTTCTAGAATACGGATAAACATACTTAAATACTTTTATTTTTGTAAATACATACATATTATACATAGAAACACCCAGACCAATGCAAATAGACATGTTCATGGTACAAATATTTGCACTGAGCATCGAACCCGCAACCTCTGCGTGGCAGTCCATACACAGTACCACCGAAATACAGAGGCAGTCGATTTTCCCCTGACTTTACCCTCTCTTTGCCCTGACTTCCCCCCCACTACCCGGCACTTCTCCCTTCCTTTCCTCTTCCTCCCCCTCCCTCCAAATTTCAAGTCGCCAACTTCAAAAGCAAAGATCTTTCCATACAATATTTAATCCCTTATTTCACGCCTATAACTCCACCCCAGTTAAAAAAAAAATGAGAATTTTTCATTTAAATAAAATTATTCTAAAACAAAATTTCAAAGCTGTAAGTTAAAAATGTAGACGTTTCATACAATCGTTTTCATCCTTTTTCATACACTTAAGGGTTGAATTTTTAAAAACCATTTCTTAGTACACTTCTAGACATTAAGACAAACACACCCTTCAAATTTCAAGTCGCTACGACCAGTGGTTTAGGCTGTACGTTGTCTGTCAGTCAGGACAAAGACTTTTATAATATGTATGGATGTATGGATTAGACGTATAGCCATCAGGGATGAAAGCATACAGGCTGCTAGGAATGCTAACACGTGATAGAGCCACATAAAGCTGACCGTGCGAAAAACAGCTAATACTTAGACCCACACCCACAACTTTTAGTGTCTTACCTTGGGTTAAAATCTCTGCTTCTAAAAGATTTCGTAGTAAATTAACGAATATTCGATGTGATTCTTTAAATTGGCATAACTTTTTTATTTATGAACCGATTGACATGAAACAAACACTAAATGTTAAGTGAAGCTTACCACAATATATTAGTGAAAACCATATTTAAATCGGATAAGCCGTTTCTGAGATTAGCGTGAACAAACGCACAGACAAACAGACAAACAGACAAACAGACAAACAGACTAACAGACAAACAGACAAACAGACAAACAGACAAACAGACAAAAATTGTAACAATCATTGTTTTGGGTTCTACTTGCGTTGATAAAGGTCCCAATATTTTTTTTTTCTCATATATCTTCCATGTACAGACAGCGATCGGTTACATTTTTATTATATGTATAGATTTGCCCGACTGCCGAAGTCAAGGAGGGTAATATTTTTCGAGCGTATATATGTATATATGCCTATTTTATTTGTAATAATTATGTATTTCTTATCTTGGTATAATACTGAAATATTTAATGGAGAGAATGAGATTAATCGTTCTATGATGCGAACATCGTATCAAACAATGTTTAGTAAAGGAACAGGGAGGCACACAGCTAGGTATACATATACCTAGCTGTGTGCCTCCCTGTTCCTTTTTTATTTGTGGCTAATTTGTAAACACAGTACAAAGAGTGGTGTCTGTACGTGCAGGTACGCAGCACAGCTGCTGACCCCCGCGGCGCTAACAGCGCGCGCGGAGGGCGCGACCCGCATAGCGCCGCCGCACGTGGCCTCCGTGCACACGCTGTTCCTCGACGCTAAGTCCTCCGCGCGCATACTCACGCAGCATTCCGACAAGTACATGAAGTAACTACACACCCATCACAGGCACGTCGTATCACTGATGACCCCTAACAGATGCCACATACAGGCAAACTAGCAAAACATCTCGCTACCGACACTACACTTGGTGCATTTCTGTGCATTTGAATGATTGACCCCTTAAATGACATTGACAAGACATTTTTACCCATCAGTAATGCTTCCAGGGCCACTGGTGCGTAAAAGTATTACATATAAGAACACAAACATGACTATTTTACAAATTTTTAGCACAATGTGAGATGGCTTCGAACCTGTTTGATTGGGTTAGATTTGTATTGCATCTGCATTCATGCCGGCATTCAGAACCTTCATGTTTCCATTATTTTTAGTTTGACACTATTCATGTGATATTTTTATTATTCGATAGATGTAACGAGTAAGTTTATTGAATCAAGTACAGTAATTTTCAGTTTTCTCTTACATTGGAAGTATGTTTTTAGTTTTATATCTTATAGGATGTTTTAGTTTGCTTACAAGTTAGCCACCGATTGTTACAATAGAGGCGATGAAAGAATACTGGAATTGTATAATAAATAAGTTTTATTTTATAAAAAATGTGTCTTACTTCTATGTTAGATCTAAATTTATTTACACAACAATAATTTTAAGGGATTGTTCCGTTTATCCACCTTAAAACTGCCACCCTAGGGTGAATAATCGGAAACGTGTCCGTCTATCCACCTTGCATGGGGTGGATAATCGGAAGTCGCTCTCTGATTGTTATTGTTGTTGTCTCTCGTTCAGGGTGGATAGACGAACACGCATTACCGAGTATCCACCTTAGAATGACTATTTTAAGGTACATAAACGGAATAAGCCTTTTTAAGGCATTTTCATTATTCAACAACGGGGCAAAACAACAAAATGTTCTTTAATTAGAACATTATAAATTAATGATAGAATGTAATTTGCTTATTTTAAAGTAGATATGTACAAAACCTAATTTGTCGTATCCAATACTATGCTATTTACAATGTATTAAAGTAGGTACAATTTGTTATTATACAGTCTCAGTTATGATCCGCTATGTTTGTGATGAGACATGTGCATACTGATCATTAGTTTGAGAGTAGCCCACTGGGATGTATCTAGCTTCAGCCTTTGGTTGTGCTGAAGTGCTCGGGGCGGGGGTAGTCGTCGGCGGAGTAAATGTGGGTAAATCTACAATCTGGTCAGATTGCTCAGCGTGCCGGTAGAGTGCTTCAAACTGTAACTCTTCAGGGTACGAATGCGACCGAATCTTTCGCTCATCCCTGGCATTGCTTGGATACACTATAACAATTTTCTCTCCTTTACTCCGCAAAGCTACAGGCGGTAGTGCTGTACTTGTGGATGCGGACGGCGCTGGCACTATCTTTAACATCTCTGTGGGTGAAGCTTTAATTTTGTCTTCAGGCTTGATTGGTTGCGTCGTCGTCGTGGTCGGTGCTGGCGTAGTCGTGGTAGTGGTAGTAGTAACCGGTATCTCCGGATCTTCTGGAGATTCGAAACTTCTTTTCTCTCCTGGCGGCCCCACTGTTCTTAATGTCTGAATCTTCATCTCGAGGGTAGGCGTCGGTATTGGCACAGAACTTGTAGTGTTCATGTCCTCTGTAGGAATAAATCTCGCTGTCGGTTTTGGCACTTCTCGAGAGCCAAATATTGGCAAGCGGGGTGCGTACGCTGATACAAGAGGTAGGAGTGTATCTCTGGCGTAACGTTCTGCCCGTGAGATGAAAGAAGCTAACCTAGACGGTAGGAATTGTACTACAAATCCAGGTTCTTCTTTCTCGGCTCTCTCACCCCAGGTGGCAGTTTCGTAACTAGGAGTGGTGGACATGTCGTAGTTTTTGGCTTTTCGTATAGGTGACGGCGTCGTCGTTCTTGGAGGTTGCGTAGCCCTTAAGAGTGGTTCAGATATCTCGTGGCCGTCTGGTGAGTCCTGTCTTTGACGGGGTGTTTTACGTAATCGCGGTCGAAGTACTGGTTCTGCAATCTCCACGACACCACTGGGTGCAGTTTTTGTGTTAGTCATGCCGAATGCTCTGCCGGTGTTTTCTCCTCCCGTCCACTCGTACGTGTCCACGAGAACGAAAGGACGTTGAGGTGATTCCTCTGGCAGTTCATTGTCCAGAGGGTCTACGGAGTGAGTTATAGGCTGAGTTGAGTTTTCTTTGCCATTGTCAGTTAATTGATCGTGATTGGTGCTTGTGGCGTTTAGAAGCTCGTCGTCCTAGAACAAAATAGTAGGTATGTGATTAGTTTATGAAATAAGCTTAGCTTAAGTAATAGGATCAAATTCTATAGTAATAAGTGTACCTCCTGTATTTCACAGTCCCCCGGGTAGAGTGGCATTTCGATAGATTCTTCAGACAGTAACTGTATTCCTTTTTTGCAGAATGAAGATCTAAGTAAAAAAAATATTTTAAAATATTTGCGCAGGTAGATGTAAATAAAGTGCCTAATAAAAATTATTCTTACTTTTCCTGATCTCATAAAAATAGGGTACCTATGGCAAAAAAATAATTTACGTTAGGTACCTACTTTATTTCTTTCTTGCATAAAAATGCAACTGCATTCTACGAGACTATTAGATAGGTTCGGTTCATTGCTAAAACTGAGTGCTACTCCAGCTAAAATGCGATACTAATTAATTTCTTCATACTGCGGTGGACGATCATCCGTCGGTACCGGTACCTACTGAATCAGGAACTAGAAGCGCTTATAGCTATATCAGCAGTTTTATTGTGTAGTAACCGATACGGTGATCAGTGTTTTGTACGATCGGTCAAAAATGTGGTCTACTAATTTTGACAAAAGGTTCTGTGACATCTAATTATCGCTAAGGTTGACTTTTGTAATGGAGAGTAAGAGGAATCCGTAGGGTGGTAGACCGCATTTATGGCCGAGTGTACAAGTGCTTACGTCTTAGCAAAGCTGTCGGTGATGAGTAGCTTGTGCACGTGCACGGCCTTGGCGCTGGCGCTGAGCCAGCCCGAGTAGGCCGCGTAGTGCAGCGACGCGCGCAGCGGCACGCCCAGCGCGGGGTGCGGCACCAGCACGCGCGACCAGCGCCCGCCGCCCGGGGGGCCCTCGCGTCTGCGCACCACGACACTCATCAAATATTTGCATTGTATATTATAAAAGGCTTCATAGATGCAACGTGTGTCTTCTCAAAACCAAGGACTAGTGTGTATTTGCCAGTGATGAAATATGGAGCAGACACGTTGTCGCTAACTATGGATCCTGTTAGAAGGCTCAAAGTCACTCAGAGTGAGAGATCGTATAAAAACGGTGATATTCGCAGGCGAACAAAAGTAACTTATAGCTCGTGGGATAGCTTTACTGAAGTGGCAAAATGTGTTCTACACACATTGCTCACAGAACTGATAGTCGTTGAGACACAAAATATTTGGTAAGGGTGGTAGGCCACTGATTGATAAGAGCGGCTCATGACCGGCCAAGGTGACGAATATTGGTGGAAGCCCATGTTCTGCAGCAGACTTTTATCGGCTGATATGATGATAATGTCTCAAATAACGTACTTGTTCATCGGGAAGGACTCGTTGAGGCCGGAGTCTCCGTGCAGTGTCAGCGTCACTCGGCCGAAGTTCGCCTTCTCTCGCATCCCGCTGTCAGCCCAAACCGACACGTGGTATTGATGTGCTAGAACAATCATTTATGAAAATATTAGTAGGTACAATGTCAACCAAATTATAATTTAAGTTTAAACAACTAGTTCGAAAGTTTTCTGCATAGGTACTCGTGAATGGTCGAGTTATCAAGTTGTACCTACGTAGAGTGATTTGTGTGGTCAACAAACAATTAGTCTAGTTGAGATGGAATCCCAAGTGCGAGAGTAATCTTTAAAACAACTGTAGATAAAATTGTTATTATAGTGTTTTTTCTATTTAAAGACAGTACTTAATTTGAAGTCATAAAATATTTTGTTTCAATAAGTGTAAGTACCACAGAAAGGTTCTTCTTCTCTAGTGAGCAGATAGAGTTGCCCTCGCCCTAGAGAACGGTCCGCGTAGTAGCCCATGTTGCCACACCGCCGCTGTCCATCGCATGGGAAGCATCGTCCCTGAAAATATCGTAAAAATAGTAATAAAATAGAAATGGTTTTTATCACTTCTTACGGGTCTACATACCCTATTAAATACACCAAAAGTGAGAAAAATGTTGCTAATGCTGTTAATTTGCTGCTTTTTATGTCACCACACAATGGGTACTCAGTTTTTCACTACGTAGGTAAACACAATAGATTTACTTTTAAAATTCGAAAGTTTTCAACACAAACAACTTTAACTACCCTTTTCCATTACAGCTACATAATATATTGTTCACCATTTGTGGTTAACCATGAGATATTGAATGCATAAGTAGTGTTTTACCCATTACAATCATTTTGTTGTTTCATTTTCACTTTCAATTACTTGCAAAACCTCAAACTGAATTGAGTTACATTATAGTTTTTTACATGTGTTGGTTAAATAAGTCGATGGCTACATTGGTTCCTCACCTAAATATTAGATAACGCTTATAAATAATAGGTTACCTAAGCGCTGGTACTAATCTACTAATATTGGTAGAAAGCCTTCCTGTGCATAAGTAACTTATTATTTGTGCCATCATCTAATGTTTACGTAAGTAGGTATTCATTCAAGTGTAGGTACATAAAACTTTTCTCTTGTCAGCTTATTTCATCAACACATGTAATGGCTAGGTATTTTGAATATTAATGTGCCTAATGAACTCAAATGCATCATGATTCATGTCTATTGCGTCCTGTCATATACCTACCTAAATATGGTGGTAGCTTCCATTAAAGAAATATATCGATTCGTAAAAGCTTTCTCGTCATCTTTTGTATATTATAGATTATCGGTTATATTTTGTAGATTATCGGTATGTTGTAATCTTTGAAACTATTATTCTGGTCATCCTACTAGTATTACAAATGCGTAAGTTTGTGTGTGTGTAGATGTTTGTTACCACTCAGCGTCTAAACGGCTGACCGATTTCGATGAACATTTGCGTGTACATAGATTCTGAGTCGGCAAAGGACATAGGATACTTTTTATCCCAAAAACCAGTCTAGTTCCCAAGTGACATTAATTGAACACATACCATTTTCCGCGTGGGCGCGCAGGTAGTTTGAAATAAACTTTTGCTTTATCTACTGCAATAGAGTCGAAAGTGGAGATCGTATCTTATTTTTTAATTTGTCGAAGGTTTTAGTAGTATTTTTTTAAGATCGATAAATTACCTACAAGAAAAGAAGCGACGATTTATTTCTAAGCATAATGTTTCTCGTCTTCGTGAAGTTTAGGTAGTATTGCGATGTACGAACCTCCAAGAAAGAATCATAATCAGCACAAGGGAAAGCTGGAAAGTGACACTTCGGCGAAACAGAGTCGGTGAAGAACTTGTAAGCACGTCTGTGGTTGCACAGGGACCGGCCCTCCACGGATGCTGCTGCCCATGGCAACACCAGGTCTGACACAGCGCCGACGAATCTAGGAGAGACAAATAAATATTTGTTATATATATGTATACCGTTTAACTTTGATCATGGTTGGTTCATGAAGTATAATCTTATGAAAAAAATATGTGATTTAGCATATTAAAAATAAAACATAGGATTAGATTTATACCAAAATATCTATAGCTCGTTTCATTTTTATAAATTGTTATGCTTGTTTAACGTTATGCTATATTATATTATTACTAGCGGACCCGACAGACGTTGTCCTGTCTTAATTATTATCTAATTTTTCGCAGAACTTTCTACTGACAATAACAAACACAACAAAAAAAGAATTAACGGAATCGGTCCAGTCGTTCACGCGTGATGCCGTGACCAAGGGAAATAGGGATTTATTTTTAAATAAATAGATATTTCTAATCTCCCATTCTACAAACCCTCTTTCACTTACCTACAGATATCCCCCGTAAACTTTTCACTACTTTCCCCTATTCTCCTCTCCCTTCTTCCCCACTCCTCCCATTCCGCTTCTTCCATCCCTCCCCCCTCCCCCTACCTCCCCTCTCCTTTCCCCGTCATTTCACTCTCCCTTTCCCTGGCTTCTCCCTCATTTCCCCCTTGCTTACCCCTCACTTACATCTCCTTTCCCCTACCTTGCCCCATACTTCCCACTCACTTCCTTCTCATCTTTCTCTCATTTTCCCCTCACTACCCCCTCACAACCCCCTCGCTTTGCCCTCACTTCCCCCTCACTTCCTCTGCACTTCCCCTCACTTCTTCTTCCCTACCCCTCATTTCTCTTTCACCCCCCTCCCTTCCCCCTTTTCAATTTTCAAGTCGCTAACTTTAAAAGCAAATATCTTTCCATATTATATTTCATCCCTAATGCCGTCCCTCTAAATCCACCCCAATTAAAAAAATTAGAAGTATTCCAAAACAAAATTTCAAAACTATGAAGAAGTTTCATACAATAGTTTTCATCCCTTTTCAGACCACCCTTAACATTTAGGGGGATGAAAAATAGATGTTGTCCGATTCTCAACCGTAGCCAATATGCATACAAAATTTCACTAAAATCGGTCGAGCCGTTTCGGAGGAGTTCAATAACGTACACCGTGACACGAGAATTTTATATATTAGATTATTTAAAACTTATTACTCACAAATTAGAACATCCGTGTTGCACTCTTCCTCCGTTAGGATAAAAATCGACATGTCCAAGAGGCTGCGCGGCACCCAGACCACCAAATATGAGTGTTTCACCATTGGAATGGATCACGTCTACAAATTTTGCGTCAGAGCGGTCCAGACGCGCTCGCGGGTCTTGGAACTCGAACAACGGGCCAGCTGGATCGAGACCTAAAAATTTAAAAATTGTAAAATAAATAGTTATACTTAGATCAAATTCGTTTTCGCAAATTAGTCTTGAAGCTTAACAGGTTTTAAAATCAATACTAAGAACTCCTAAACTTTAATTGTTATCATTTTTCTTTTTGAGTTGATAAAAAATTAAGATACAAAATTACCAAAAGAACGAAGCATGAATTGAGGATGTAATTTAATTGGCTTGCTGCATTTGAAACAAAACCGTTTGTTGCGGCCTGCCTTACGCCAGCATTAATTAATAGATAACGTTACGAGCGACTGGAGATCTGTGCATACACAATCCAAGTCTGCCTAAGCAAAGCCTTTACAAGGCCTTAGTGTTTACGAGACTTAAGTTGATAAGTTCGAGAACTTGACTATAGCTACGTAACTCGTACTATTCAGTAAAGCAACAATTGTTAGGCAAGTTACAAAATTTGTTTAAAATAAAACAATGAAAAAGTTACACACCTGTAATGCGACTAATGTTGCGCAACTCGGAGCCGGCGAAGCCTGCGACGTGAGCGCCCAAACTGAACCCTATTAGATGAACGTCTTCAAACCGTAAATCGATGTGCTTGGCGAAACCTGACAAAGAACAATAGAATTAGAACTTTGCTTTGTAAGCTTTATAATTGAATTTAGGTTACATAGTAGGTACGTAATCATCTGTCCCAAATAGACTGCTGTGAGCACTGACATAATAACACACTATGACAATAACTGTGAAAAACTGACGTTTGAGCTGGTGCTATTGTTCGCAACACTGTTCACCGATAATAACTGGATACGAGCTCTTTCTGCACTAGCCTTGAAGCAATGTCTCCAAGTACGTGAAAACTCTACCACGAACTCTGACTTTACTTTAGCGGCTTCGCAGTGCCTCTGGCATTGCAGGAGTCGATTGGGTGACAAACGAACGTAATGAAAATAAAATACCTTGCAACAGCATAGCAAGCTGCTTGCCAACTAGTCTCGTGTTTGCCGCTGCTCGAAGGTAGTTAGGCATTGACGCTCCTCCTTCCCAATCCACGCACACTACATTACATTCCTCCTGTTATCAAAAAAACTGTATTTTAAATAACTTATAATAGTATTTGATATAGGTCGCTAGTTAGTATTTGTAAGCTATTTATTATATGATATTTACTAGGCATAGCGAATGTCCGTTTCATTATGAATCATAGGTATTAATAATATCTAGTGATGTAATGTATGTAGGTAATATTATATAACTAGCCTTCCGCGGCGCGGTTTCACCCGCATCTTTGCTTATTGCTTTGCACCTGTCGCCAGTAGCGTGATGCTATATAGCCTTTAACCTTTTTCAGGAACTGGGCTATCATACGCAAAAAGATTTATTCAAATCCGACTGGTAGTTCTAGAGAATAGCCCGTTTAAACAAAAAAAAAAATCTTTCGCTCTATATAAAAAGTAATAGATTTTATGTAGGTACCTATAGAAAGTTTTGAACTATCTAATCAGCTGATGCAGAGATATAGACAGTTTTATTTATTTATTTATAGATCATAATAACAACAATATAGGCTTACAGCAGAACCAACACGCTTATATGTTGTATACTAATAAAAATCAAAAAAATTTCTTAGTGATAACATCAATATTAAAGTAAATTAAAATAATATCATCTGAAATATTATAGTAATGTCATAACTTAAACTAAAGTATAAATTAAAAAAAATCAAATATAAATATTCAAAAATAATAGTAACCTCAATACAATAGAAAACTTAAAATAATGTCACGTAAAATAATAATGTCATATCACATAAAATAATGTCGTGTTTTATTAGCAAAAGCACGTTTAGCGGTCGGTGCCAGTTGTCATTCAAATAAAGTCGTGTTTCGGAATGGTGTTCGAAAGCCTGACAAATGTGACTACTTGTCGAACAATAAATAAATAAATAAATTATATAAAATTTATTTTGACTATTATATCAATGTTCAATGCGGGGCTACCTTTCAACCAATAAATGATATCAATGTTTAATATTGTGTTTCATAATATTGGCGGATACGTGGCTTTATTATAAAAACGTTTACCCTTGGACAGTAAATGTAAATGTTGCGATCAAACCTCAATAACAAATTATTATGTATGCACAAATTGCGTATATAATGACTACATTCATAGGCTAGTGGTTTAGATTGTTGGCTTGACACTATCGTGACCCCCAGTTGTGAGTACGATTCTCATCAAAGATTAACTTTGTTTCTTTTGCTGTGTGTAGTTACTCTCTGTGCGTTAATTGTATGTTTGAAGTCTCTAGCGCCTTGTACTTTAGTGAGAAAGTAAAAAGAAATTGACGCCTTATATGTAGATGTAGACAGACGATTTCTTTGTTTGATCCATTCTCGAGATAACAAAACATGAGTAGGTATTGTATTTAGTTATTAGTTTTGTTACAAATAGTAATTGTTTATTTATAATGTGTCATGTTATTCATACCATTTTTTTCAAAAAAAATGCCTTTGCTATTAAGCAGTACAGCTCCTGAAGGTCGAATCCGACAGAAATCCTCTGCTGGACATAGGCCTTCCCCAATTGTAGCCACCTTAGCCGGTCGTGAGCCGCCTTCATTTATCGGTTGCCCGCGTCACCCTTATCACTTTATAATGAAGAACTGCCTACGCTACATGCTTATATTAATAGCATTTTATTCAACATTATAATATAGGTAATGGTGCTTACTACGGCCATTAGCGCAGATCTCATCTCGTAGACCCAGACGTTATCGCAGTTGGAGCCGAAGCCGTGCACGATGACTCTGGTTGGTTTGTTAGGTTCAAAGGCTCGTGCTGCCCAGCCCCATGCCGCTGACATATTGCTTGCAGACACGGCCAACAGGGGTTGGTCTCCTCTGGAAACAAGATGTTAGATTAAATGTCAGTCATTCAGAAATAGCAGTCCGAAATAGCGCTTCGGATTTTGACCACTATAGATACTGTTGCTTTTTGGGACGAATATTACAAGGCGAGATAAATGTTTAGCAACATTCATTACAACAGTTAATAGAGGGTAGGGTTCAAATTTCCAACGCTGCACTTATCCGTTTTTAGCCGAAGAGCTTTAGGCATAGATATAATTCTACCATGTCTACATACCTGCTGACTGTTGAATACAAAAGGAAGTGTGTCCCAACTTCTTGCGGTGGACTGGGTAGCGTCTCCAAATACGCGAATGGACCTGCATCTTCGAAACACCCGAAATCTCCGTAGCACACCGATCCTTGCGATCTTTTGCTCCTATTTATAACAGAAAGATGAATCTCAATTTTCAATTTACGTTTTATGAATAATAGCGTAACAGATGTTATTATGTAGGTACCTATCGTTATTCATTTTGCTATAAGGGCCGAATTAAATAAAAAAAATACTTCAGTTATCGAAAAAAATAGCCTTCAAATGAAATTTAATGTTAGAAGGCAAACAATTAGACCAAGCCAACATTACCTTATTCAAATATTATTGTACAAGGTAGGTTTTCCTGAACCTGTAATGATGCCTAACTATTCTTTACGAGTAGGTACATAAAAACGCAAAATTTTACCTCTCTGAAATTTGCAATAAGTGTAGTCATAGATATTGCAATAACGTAAACACAAAGTACGCTCTTGACCTAACTTTATAGTTACAAAACATTATGTTAAACAACGACGATGTAGACAATACTGGCTACATACAAATAGTCAGTTTACTGCTAGTCAGCTTTGTCAAGAAGCAAGAAAGAGCATTTTATTTACTATTTACTGTTCTTCATGGATTTAATGAAAATTGTATGAATCAAAAGACTTAGTGAGTGATTCTGCTGTACCACTAATTAAGAAGGGAACATAATATTATTAATCCATTTTAAATAAATTACAATACAAAAGGTCTCAACTTAAATGAAACGTTTGAAACGATCGAAATCGTTTGTGATTGTTGATTGTCTTTAATATATATTTCACAGTTTGATTAAAGGTATTATCTATAGTACGATCAATGCCATTTTTGGCGCTAGAGCACGTTCTCAAGAAAGTAGGTGTTGTTAAGTGAGCTTTCATATATACCAATACTTATTTTCTTTTACATCCACACTACAATGCCAGGCCGAACCGTAGCGAAATATATTTGTTCGATAGAAATCTTATAACAAAGAACTCGCTAGAGAAAGTGCTTTACAGCTGAAATACAGAATAAAAACGGCAAAGTTCCTATTGTATTGTATGGGCAGTGTCATAATTTACGTACATATTGTTATTCAATTAAAGTACTTAAATAATAAATAGGCTAGTTAACTTTATTTCGCACACTTTCAGTTAGAGATAAAATCTCGTTGCTTGACTTCTGCGTCATAAGTGGACAGTTTTCTTTCTTTTATTGAAACACTGTTAAATAAAATGATGAAACCTATGATTATTAAAAGGAGATGTTTGTGAAAATGTTTGAAAGTTTTAGGTACTCTTATCATGTGTGAATAGTATTTAATCGGTGAACGGCTTTTAATGCAACTTGGTCCAGAAATAGCTACATATATTACGTAGGTACCTATACCTACTAAGTCAACACTTAGGATAGGTACTTTATTACCTCGTGCCTCTATGAGAATAAGAAAATAGTTTAACTTTTTATATAATTTTATTTCAACAACGCTTCAGTTCTGAAGTTATTTAGTAGGTAGTTACTAAGGATATAGGTAGGAAGATACCGGATGTCGTTATGTAATGATTATTATAATTTAGTTATTTTATTCATTCCATTAGGAACGCCAACCGGTAATTAAATTATTGAGAATATTGTACATATATCTGATTAAAAACACATACAATTCTCGAAAATATGAACTACAAATACTTTTTGATACCTTTGAAGGCTTGTAGGTAATATACCACATATCTGGAGGATCAGACCGAAATAACTCTTATATTATATGTACTTTTTCGGAAACTGTAAATTGTTTTATATTTGTTTATGATGATAATACTAAATAAACAGAAATTTAGATACCTAGGCTTGTAATAGTGATCTAATCTAAACCAAGCAGTTCTTGAAGGTTAAGTTCTTTTTACTGAGTCAATTTTATGCTTCACAAAAAGCCCATAAGTCGCCTCTGAATACTTTTAAGTGTTTCAATAAAATTTTAACAATTTGATAAGTATAATTACTTTGTTATTGTAATAGATGTGTAAAGTGTAACTCATTACAATTTCTATTAATTATAATTATTAACAGCAAGCGTCTCTATTGTCATATCTAATGCCATTGGAACGTAAATCAAGAAAATAAATTGCTATTTATTAACTAAAAATAATACAATAACTTATGTTTTGCATTACCTAGTTATACAAAAAAACTTATGAACATGATAAAAAAAATTGCCAATGCTTTGTTAAAATAATGACATTATATACACATACGTAATGTTTGAAATATTATAACAATAGTAGAATAGATAATAGTAGTGACGTATGACAATAGAAACAAAGAAGTTAGATGTGAAAGAAAAACAAAGAAAATCGGTATGTGCTCGTAACACTACACGCAAGCTAAAATTTGTGTAAAATACACACGAAACTCTCACCGTTCGTTTTTGTTTGACACAAAGCTTACGTAACAGTGTGCTTATAATTTCACACCTCATGAAACAGTAAACATATTATGAACCGTGAAACTCTAATGTTCTGACAATTTGTGATAAGGCTAACGAAATTTTATTCTTTAGGCCAAAATGGGGTTGATTTCTACTCCCTACTCCGTAGCAAAAAAGATGTAGGTATAGAAAACCTACACTCACGCAACTAATCGCCTGAACTGTTTGTACTTACTTAATTAAAATTAATGTGACCATCATTTATTGAGGTACAAATATTATTTATAACTGGAGTATAATTATAGGTACATTAAGTACCTATAATTATACCAATACTAATATACCATACCTATAATAATACCCAAGTATTATGTTATTTACTTAGACATTTCAAAGACTAGTGACTAAGTTTTGCATAGTTCTATTATAATGCATGTAAAGTACACGGTTCGCTCCCTTGCTCATATTATCTTACTTCTACCTAGAACATTATACTACACATCTACGATCTTACTCCATTTGCTTTTTGACAGTTTGTTTATCACCATATCAGCCGAAAGACGTCATCTGCTGGACATAGGCCTCTCTCAATTTTCGCCACGGGCGGCGTGGCCGGTCAATTAAAAGATATCGTATAGTTACCTAGTTCGAGCTCTCTTTGTCTCCCATTCTTTCATAGATTGCCGAACTGCGTCTAAAAGTTCCGAATCCCGTTTCTCATCTTCCGCTTCCTGGGCCAGTGTTGCAGGGCGTCCCGCGCCCCGCCATGATCCTAACTCAGCATCTATTAACAATAACAGACAAACAACTTAACAAAACAATGACAAGTGAGTAACAGTAATGATTTTAGCGGGCGTATCACGCCTGCATGCCACACGAGCGATAGTTTCTCGTCCAAAGCAAACACCACAAATAAGCACAAACTTTACCTTTTATGTATAATTATTATTTCTATTTGTAGCATTACCATCAGCCATCAGTTCCACTACGTTATTTAGAGTATATTTTGAGATAATAGTTGCAAAACACGATAAAACAACATAGTTTTTTTATTCGTGGCGCGCATTTTAGGCCGGCTAGCGGCTGGGCGAGTGAATAGGCTTTCCGTCGATAAGCTGTGTCAGCTTAGAGTGAGAAGCTTGTTCAAAGTCTATACGTATAGAAATCTATACTTCATATAAATTGTAATACTACCTAAGTATATAATAGACTCTATTAAATAAAACCTAACCTAACCCGAAACGTGTGTGAGGTAATATTATAAACCTTCACTGGTGGGTAGGTACGAGTACGTGCTTATAAAAATAACACACTAATATAGAGACAGCATCTGACGAAATTTTTATTGCTAGAGAGAATGTAGGTATGAAATATAAAATTAATGTAAGAAAATGTGCTTTGAATACCAATTTCCGTATTTTATCTGAACTCGAATAAATCGTAGACAAAAGTTTACCTGATGTAATAATATAGCCATAATATTACGCATATTTAAAATATATTCTGAATCAACATAGCTTTAATTATGGTTTTAAATCAAATGTGGCACCTCGAAGCTAAACTGTATTCGTTCCTCTTGCAATGTCGCCTCAATGACTGACAGTTTGACTTTGAGCCCACCCTGTTATCGAATTTGATACCTTTTGTACAGCAGTTTCTCTAACAACCGCTAGACTGATGTTAGTAAGTTTACGTTATAGAACACTTATTCTAGCAAATTCTATTTTTAAAAACTTCACACATCGTTTTGCCATAAATCAATATTGAAAACTAAAGTTAAGTAATTTGTATGTTTGCTATTAACGTGTTTATTCAGACAATACGTGTCGTTTAGTGTTTCTCAGAGTCTCAAAATGTTTATGTTAGTAACGACTAGCTTTTTAACAAGGAGGGAAAGGCACAGCAGTAGGTAACCTGAATGCTGCACTCGTCTCCGGGTGAACGACTGTCATTACTTTTTGCTGAGTCTGGCCTTGATCTGTCTAGCATTGTAGGGCAGTATGTAATTAATGGGAGGCCTAGTATGGACAATGTGGGTCGCTCCCAGTCTCTTAGAATCATGAGAAATACAACAATCTACTTTGTCAATGGTAATGGTAATTCCTTGTACTGTTTGAGAAAACTATTGTAGCTCATGTATAAACTCGGTTAGCGACGGCTACGTCTTAATCATTGTAATTAGTTGAACGAGCCAATGATATTGTCAGAGAATGAGACAGACACCCAATGAGTATAAAACCACTTGAGTGACGATGATATGATTTCTAGTCAATGAGTATATAACCCAGACACCTAAGTACAGTGTTTGAGACCGTCAAATTATTACCGTCAAAGCAATTATACTAAATTGTCAACAGCAAACGACTTTGACCAACACCTTGAGTAGGTACCAGGAAATGTAGTGCTTACACTGTATAGGTCATCACAAAGTACCTACCTATGCCTTTGCAATTTTAAAATAAATGCTATGAAATACTGTTAGTATTAAGAAGGTATCTCACCCCTATCTACATGGTACAGTTATAAAATTATTGAGATGTTACCTTTCACAGTACCTACTTAGTTTTAGTGTCGTGACAATGTCACAAATTTAGAAACAGTTTCTGTAAAATTTTGTAAAAAAACCGCTTAAAACTAATTTTGAATCAGCTTTTATCTTTGTTTTGAACGGACAAAACAAATCTATAGGATCACGGTTCGATTTCAATGGGTTCAAACTTTACCCGAAATAAGTATCTACCTCCTTATTTAAGAAGCGCAACTATTTCTTTCCATAGTCTTGGTGCAAGTACTCGTCCCTACTTTAGAGTTCGGTTATATTATTGTATGTACGTACGACTCGGGGCTAGTGGATCTGCTGTCTTATAAAAATAATTTATGTTTTACTTACATTTGGCTAAAACTAGAGTCAGTAATACCGAGAAGACGAGTAGTATCGCTAGCGAGCGGCAGTCGTACGCCGCCATCCATGCGGCCCGGCATTCACGACCACCTGCGAACAAAACACGATCACCTTGTCATTCACCATAACGTTTTACAGCATTGTTACCATCGGAATATTAAACAAATTATAATTAGCAAGACGGTCTTCGAATATGACGTAACTTTAAAAAAAAAAGTATCCGTAGGTAGGTATAGTCCCGCGTACGTGTACCTATAGAGAAATCTCTCTATAAGTATACGTACGCTATCTCGCAGGATATAATAATATACCGTATTTCTTGTTTTGGAGTAAAAAATGTCAAGGTACTGCCAAAAGAATCTTGCACTAGCAGTAGGTAATTGCAAACCGTTTACGATATTCTGGAATAATAATATAATAATAATAATAATATGTGGACACTATCACACACCGTCATCTAGTCCCAAGCTAAGCAGAGCTTGTGTTATGGGTACTAGATAACTGAAATATAATACATATACATACTTTTTTTTTTTGTAAATACATACTTAGAATACATAGGAAACACCCAGACTGAAGACAAATACAAATGTTCATCACACAAATATTTAATATTTGACACCCGGCGTTGCAGTCAGTTACACTAACCACTAGACCAACGGTGCAGTCTTAATAAAAAATTGTGTCGAGAGAGAAGATTGTAAATATAGAGATATAAAGTCCTCATCAACACTTTTGCTGATTGCTAAACCCTGAATCCCGGAAACAACAAACCAAAACAAAAAAGTGATGACTTACGAACAATAAAGAATCAAAATCAAAAATCATAATTTAACTGACGGAGCAACCGCATAACAGATATACAAAAAATAAGCAGTGGTGCTGTAAAGGCAGGTTTGTGGCCGCTCGCTGCTGTTGGAATTTCTCACGATCATAAGGCTTGGCTTAAACTTGGCTTAACGACTACCAAATTATAGTGATAACCAGAGTCCACTGCTTCTAAAGCATAAAGACGCTCAAAATGAAGTTACACAAATGGTCACCCATCCACGGCCACGTTGTTTCTAACAAAACTATATATATCAACGCGTTGCTTTACACGTCTTCACTCCTTGCACACGAAAGTGAAAATATAAAATTGAAGCCAAACTACTAAACCATTTTTTATGATAAAAATTTGGGACCAATTTCAGAGTATACCCTGCTGTATATATACTCTCATTTTGTCCATTTTACATTTTCCTCTTAAATTTTTGGAGCAGAGAAACATCCATTGACCATTGGTACCGCTTACTCTTTAGATTGTATCAGAAATTAGTAATAGGTATCGTACGTTTTTGTTTATTAGAGCTTTTCATTACTACCTAAAATAATATTACCAATAAAGCATAGATTTATTATTATAGGTAAATTTCTCAGTAGAATAACAGTATAACAGCATACAATCTTAACAATCTCTAGAGTAGTAATTGTGTAAATTAACGAGACTTTACTACACCGTGCCAGTTGTTAGTTATACATCCATTATTTTACGTAAAAACATTCTGGTAATTGTATGAATATTAAAAGCATAGCAGATTAACCGTGCAATGCATGTCAATGTCAATCCTTAACCGGTAGTAAAATAATGGTACCTAGATAAAAAATCAACGTCGTCGCTCTAGGAAGGGTCGTTCCTCTTTCACACCACGAAATATTCTCCCCGTGGGGTGAAACGCAGAACGATCTTTTTCAATTGGCTGTTTTACCCAAGATCAAACCATTGTCCGAATCAGGGGTTCAAAAAGAGACTTCTGCGATTCCCACGCAAAAAATACGATGATTACTATGAATTAATTTTATTACCCTCATGTAGAAAAGAGGAACCGGTCTAACAGTAGAGAGCCGTAGAAATAAAGAAACACGTCTACTTACCTCGGAAATAATTGTAAACCAGATGTAGGAAAAGCTGACAATGTTGTTTGGTGTTTTTTTTTTTTTTTTATTATACTCTACCAAAGTGTCTCCACCCCGCCTGATGGTAAGCAGTCAGTGGAATCCAGAAGTGGCGGCCACTATACCAAAAGCCATCGTCTTAAACTGCTGGTATGGTGGCCTCCACTATGGCGGCTGGGAATGAGGTTAGGGGAAGGGAATGAGGGAGGTGAGGAAAGAGGAAAAGGGGCCAGTTGGGCCTCCGGCGCTCTCACTCACCGAACGAAACGCAATAGTACGGATACTACTACTACTCCTAAGTCGATCTTCTATGAGAGGGTAGTACTTCCCCGGACGATCCGGCCCATTCATGCTGAAATCAGCGTGGATCTACTACCGTAATATTCATTCAAAGGTCATTCTTAAATTTCTAAACTATGTTCAATGTACACGTAATTATAGACATCTAAACTTAAAGACGATAGAGCATTATGAAAGCGATGGAATATGTATTAAGAAATTAAATTTGTCTAATAGTCTTATTATATTTGCTATTTATACAATAACACCTATATAATTATCAATCCATACATAGTAAGTATAAAAAGAAGACTTCGTGCAACTGTATAAAATCGCTAATCTCGAGAATGAATGAATGAATAATGAATAGCGCGATGGATTTGATGAACTTTTATGTCTTGATGTCTTGCCTTTCTCGATGAAAGTTTTTGTATATATTATTTTCTTATACGTGGTTTTGGTATATAATTAGCCTATCACTTATAGGTGGTATATAAATTTTAACTTTTGATACCGATGCGTAGCTTAGGCGGGTCGCTAATATATTATACTAGCTTGCCGCGGCGCGGTTTTCACACGCGTCTTTGCTTACTGCCCTGCTCCCGTCGCCAGCAGCATGATGTTACATAGTCTATAACCTTCCTTGAGAACTGGGTTATCATATGCAAAAATATTTTTCAAATCTGACTGGTAGTTTTAGAGATTAGCGCGTTTAAACAAACAAATGTACAATCAAACAAACTCTTCCGCTTTATTTAATAGTATAACATAATCTATTCTTTATCAGTAGATTATAGGTAGGTACTTATTAAAGGTGCTTATAAAGGTCACGATAAAATAATAGCCGGTTCTTGATTAGATACCTTTCATCAAATTTGATAATAACCCACCGTATGTGGGATATTATTATCTATTGGTAAAAGAATATAACACACAAAGACATTCTTTTTTTGTACAGAAGTTACTTTTTGAATATTGTTATTATAATAAACTAGCTGTTGCCCGCAGCTCCACTCACGTGAATGTCGGTTATATTGCATTTTCCATACAAAGTTTCATCCCCTATTTCAATCCCTTTAAGCCATTTTTTCGCGATAAAATATACTACTACTATGTTGTTCTTCAAGGTCTATTCTATCCCTATACAAAATTTCATCAAAATCGGTTCAGTGGTTTAGGCGTGAAAGCGTAAAAGACAGACAGACAGACAGAGTTACTTTCGCATTTATAATATTAATATGTATATCACATTTGGTTCAAATAAAAGTTTTCTTCGGTTTGTCAAAGATCTACTCTTCAAAAAGAGTACCTACCTATAGAAATGTTTTCAGTTAACTAGGTACTAGAGTTACTTATTGTTTTTATGAATGAATAAGAAGGAATTAATGAGATTATTTATTAGGTTAACGAACATATTGCATACCGACTTCAAGCTTATCTTATATAGAAATATCAGTAATGGAGTAACAAGGGGTGTACATATATATTTTAATATCGTAGGCAGTAATAACTATTGACCTGTAACTGCGGTTTAGTAATCACGACCTAATCCCAATGTCACACTCCACTGGCTAGTAGTAGCATTCTAGTAATTTGATAACATTGACCAGTTACAGTTAGGTTTTGTATGATCTAGTTACTCTGAGACCTAGACACAACATTAACAGATAAAACATTTACGAAAAGAAGAAAAAAGCCGAGACCGTATAATGTTCACAGGATTCTATTACCAGCAGCGCGAGCGCTTTAAATCAAACGAAATAATTGAGTAAAATGCTTTAATTCATTATTAATCATAATCATAGTTACAATAATACTAGCAGGTTGTAATATTAAAGCAATGTAAATAAAGAAATAAGTTAAACATGCACTATATCTTATGTTTCATGAAGAGTGCTCTAAAGAACTTGTATGACTTGGTGTCATCGTTTCCTTTGTAACATCACACCATTCGACATTGCAGCAAAGTTCATCCATACTACCCGGACACGATCTCAAATAGCAAGGTTTGTTTCCAGCGTTCATTCCTCCCACGTACTTACGTGCAGGCTCTGGAAGTAACTGCCATATACGGTGTTTCCCGAGCGTTATGACACATTATTCTTCAAACGAGGTTTAAAGAGAGTATTAATTGATATTAATACCCTCTTACCTCCCGTGTACTTACAGAGTGAGTATACGCTTACCTCCCGTGTACTTACTCTACCGTGATCGGTAGGCAGCGACTTCGCTAAGTCCTGGCATTGCACAAGTCCATGAACGACAGTTACCACTTACCATCAGGTAGTCTGTTGGCTCGTCTGCCACTGTAGGCAAAAAAGGAAGTTCCTAATGTGTTTTATTTTAAACATTGGGCGTTTATTAATCAAACCTTCAGTAGAAGTAAGGCATGACAACGAATATGGGTAAAGAACTGAGGTATATCTTCTGATTATTGCTATAAAACTTATGATTACCTACATTTTACTCTATGATTAAATGATTACATTCCACATTTTACATTACTGTTTTATTAAGGGTGTGATAAATGTGCCCACTTGTATGTTAATATCTTAGTTACTTAAGTTGTTTTGAATTGGCAAGAACATAAATCATGTGTATTCATATAAGTTTGTAATGTTAGTAGTTTCGTAGTATGGTGATCATTCATGCATAACTTTAATAGGTGTAATTGAAGTTGTAAGTACTGTACGCTTCATTAAGTAAACTAGTGTATTCAGCAACTATATTTTGTAATTAAAGAGCTGTTTATTTTCCAGAATTGTCTTACATTTGCGAAATTTTTTCTTTACCCATATAAGTGCTAGACGTCCGCCTTCGCTTCCCTTCGGTATTAAAAGTTATATTCCGTCGCACAACAAACGCCTACGGAAAATATCATTGCAATAGTGTCGTATTGCATCATTTAGATTTACAAAGGCGCTTAAAATATTGAAATTTTGAAAATGACTAAATAAAATATGTTTAAACA
Source organism: Parascotia fuliginaria (assembly GCA_963082885.1). Lineage (NCBI taxonomy): Eukaryota > Metazoa > Arthropoda > Insecta > Lepidoptera > Erebidae > Parascotia > Parascotia fuliginaria. The sequence continues at coordinate 14,969,462 of OY720176.1, read as the reverse complement.
TAATAAAAAATCTATGTTACTCAACTTATTTAAATCGGTTACGTAGATCTTGAGTCAAATCGCAAGATACAAACATACAAAAAATCAAATCTTTCTCTTTTTAATATTTGTTAAAATTTAGATTTACAGTCATAGATAATAATTCATTTCCACAGAACTAATAATATTAGTTCTATGGCCACCATACTTAGAATTGTCTAGGTTTTAAAAGTACCTACAGCATGAAAGGCGTCTCATAAAACCGATTTATGAGGCCACCATGCCTGCTGTTTGACTGTATGGCTTTTAGAATAGTGTCCACCACTTAAGGAGAGACAGAGTTCACACTTTTGGTAATCTAGTTAGTACGCAGTAATGGACGTGCTTGTGGAACAAATTAGTCTAATAGCGATTTCAGTCTTACATACATTAATTAAGACGCCTGTCTGCATTTCTGCAATTAATGGGGTAAGCACAGGTAGCTTACAATGTTTTCCTTTCATGTGTCTCAGTAATGAGTACGGCTTGGTAGGCGTTTCGTCCGCTGAGTTTCGTCCGATGCCGTCGAAACAGGAATTTCAGTACATATTATTAATATTTTTGAGTGGTGTTTTGGACGAATCCTTTTTAGAGCCAAAGTAACGTCAGAAACATAATTAAATAATATCTATAGATTTCAATTTTAGGCCATAGATAAATTATTAAATATAAATAAAATAAATATGTGTTCTCTCACGGGACGGATTGTTTCTTAAATAAAATCACAAAAATTCGCTAGAACTTTGTGTTGAACATTTATTATTGTGAGTGGCCTTTTTCGTTAAAAACTAATTTTAGATTATTTTCGTATTTTAGTAAAATGATGTTAATAGGTAACTGATATAGGTAACATTTTCTTTTTTGTAAAGTTGTAAAGTTTCTACCACAAACTTTTTCGGGAAAAATTATAGGCAAGATGTTCCATATTCTTTTATGTACCTATGTAGGTTTTAAAAATGTTACATTACGTTCTATTTCTTTAAAAAAACACTTGACTCGATACTCATTTTATTAGATTTAGGCGATCCACACACTGCCTCGCAGTACGCTGCAGGGTGGGTGGCGAAGGAACATGTACCTACACCGCGCGGGATAACATTTTCAGTGTGTTGCACCATAAATAATTTGTATACAAAGAGAGATACTTACAAACAACGCAAAAACACGCACACCCGCACTACGCTCCGTGATGCGGGGCAGTGTGTGTCTTATTTATATATTAATTGTCTTACTTTTTACATAGCTCTGTATCTCTATGTCTGTCCCCTTCTCATTCTCTGTAAGTAAACTGTTTAGAAATCTGTGTTTTATGGTATGAATTATTTATGTTTATTATACTTAGGTTTAGATTCTTTAAAAACAAAGTGCTTTTATTTTTCTGTTATTATTGATCAAAGGAGAAGGAATGTATTATGATAACGTATAAGTTTATGTTTTTAAATAATTGTCATCGCCTTAAAGTTTTATTTTACAAAACAACAATAATACTTGCATAAGTGAGAAGAGCCCTTTACAACTTAAAAGTTAGGTAATTATCAAGATAAACTATTGAATACATTTTATCGTGTCTCTTTCTATACTGGAGTTGCGGTATATAAATTACTTTCAGCATTAGCATGCTAGTTAGTCGTACACATAAATACTAATCTTGGACACAAACAAGCTCCTTTTTCTTTAATCTTCTTCTTCCAATGAAATCATTTTATTAAAAATAACTGTCTTGTTAATCGAAAGTACAAGTGCTATCGTATTAGAGCTGGCAATACTTGTACTATCTTTGTTCTTTGTATTCACAAAGCATTTAAAGTACACTGTCATCTGGCTAACTAACTTGCCGCCCGTCTTAGAAACTGATTAGGCTTAGGCTTTTTAGTACGGACGGACGGTAGTGATAAAATTCTCTATGAGTGTGGGAAGATAAATATTAAATTCATTATAATTCGACACTAAAAGATAATATGTATCCGCTATAAAAGGGTTAATTGTGGAATTGGCTATCAGTAATACTTAATCATATTTAAAAAAGCGACGTGTCCTCGCTTCGCATTGGTATCGAATGTTTGAAATTTTACTTATATCATTTAACTCTGTATATACCATTTAATAATGAAAAACGCACACGGGAAACCTTAACCGAAATTTATTGGGTGGTTCTCGAGATTAGTGATTATGATTATACACAGACGCTTTCCGACGACTTTTATAGATCTTAGTTGAGTAAGTACCTAGGAACTACTACTAATAAGTACTAGTACTGAGTACTAACAGGGTATGTTGTGTCATGTCATGATTATTTAGAGATTATATGTAACTTTACGTATTAAGTAAATTATATCCTTTATGATAATGCTGTAACAGAGGTCGACTGCGCGATTTTAACGTGATAAATAGACACAATCCAAATATAAATGGTAAAGCCCTATATTATAATAACTTAATATTATCAAAGTTAATACTCTGATCTTTGACATCACACAATTTGTTAAATAGTTAAATTGTTTATGTTTATTTCTACGACATTAATTTATTATATTTCTTAACAAAGTCAAGAGCAGAAACTAGTATTAGAGAGACCGGATTCAATATTAAATGTTCGTGCTTTCAAGCTTCTGTACTTGAAGTTTCATCAATAAAATAGAGAAATTGTAGATAAAAGCTAGTGGTGTGTTCCACTCACCATTGTGTTCACTAAAATGAAATTGGATAGAAAGAAATCGTGTTGGATTGTATCTCTTCATACAGATTTAGTAGGTACCTATTTGTTTGTTGGTTTCACGAACAGCAAATTGGACATCGGTAACCTGATTTCGTTGAATAAGCATTTGCATAACAAAACTTGCACGGCCGGCGGCCAGAGTGGCAAAAATGGCCTATGTCCAGCAGTGGACATCTTTCGGCTAATAACTATTATGATGATGGTAAAATGTACGCATAACAAAAAAAAACGTTTTAAAGTAATAACAGGTAAGTGATTCATAATCATAAGTGAGTGCAATGGGTGTGAGGTATAGAGAGCTCATGTTACAGGCTCTGATATTTAAAGCGACGACTATAGGCTTTGACAATCGTAATACTTGTTGTGTTGGCATTTCGGCCTAAAACTAATTGAAAAAGTATGTCGCAGTAACGGTAAACAGCAAATTTAAAGTAGAGCAATCGTCCATTTTTGATGCCGCAACAGACGCAAAGTCAGGTAAGAAACGCTCGCATGATTTTAAAACTCCTTGCTTGTTAATTGTGCAGTAGCAAGTAAGTAACATACGACATACAGGAGGTCATTTAATGTCAATTTCTTCCGCGTGGCAGATAATAAGCGTCAATTGCAATAAATACTTTGCCTGTATTTAGTAACAACATAATCACTCCGCGAAAATTGATGTTATCCGATAAACAGGACATTACTTAACATGCGTATGAGTAATTTGACGTTTATTTTAAGTACTTAGTTACTGCGGGAACGTATAAAAGGATTTTGTTTGAGAATTTGTATTAACCTTGTACTTGTTAATTGGCTGTTATAAATTTCACTGCGTCATAGTATACTTATAGATATACTCGATGTATTTTTTATTTAAAAACTATTAGATAATTTATTAAGTATTAGTTACTTATCTCTTATCTTATCTTCTAGAATTCCGATTAACATATTTATATACTTACTTTTTTTGTGTATACTCGTATATACATGCATATGCTCACGGTAGTAGATCCACGCTGATTTCAGCATGAATGGGTCGGATCGTCCGGGGAAGTACTACCCTCTCATAGAAGATCGACTTAAGAGTAGTAGTATCCGTACTATTGCGTTTCGTTCGGTGAGTGAGAGCGCCGGAGGCCCAATTTCCCCCCTTCCTCTTCCCTCACCTCCCTCATTCCCTTCCCCTAACCCCATTCCCAGCCGCCATAGTGGAGGCCACCATACCAGCAGTTTAAGACGATGGCTTCTGGTATAGTGGCCGCCACTTCTGGATTCCACTGACTGCTTACCATCAGGCGGGGTGGAGTCACTTTGGTAGGCTATAATATAAAAAAAAAAAAAAAAAAAAATTATAGAAACACCCAGACCACAGCAAATTGTCATGTCCATGCACAAAAAGATTTGCATGAAACGGGAAAAGAACCCGCGACCTCTGTTTATGTATGTTTATCTGTAAAGGGTTTATGCAACATGCAATTAACTACACATATATTATAACTAAATATAATAACTTACAGAGAACTCTTGATAATATTCTGCATGCGAGATCGTGAGACGCCCAGAGCTTGGACACGTCTGTGAGTTACCTATGCACACAACGTGCATCTTACTTTCCCCTTCAATCGAGTTTATACAAATTCGAAAGTAGGTACAAATTACATAATGTAGGTATAGATTACTAAATAGTTTTAGTGTTATTATTTATCGACACCATCGTTGATATATCTAGACTCTGTCTAGAATGTAATAACTAGAATTTGTTTAATTTATCAGTGAGAGCAAGGGTGATACCAAAGAAAACATTGATGGGTTGCGTGAAGAAGCTGCCAGTTAATTATAATTCTTAGCTGAACTTAAATATCAATAAAGCAAACTACTTAAAGCAAATGTTTGCTTTAAGCATAGCATATATTTTTTTCTATATTTTCGCCACTAGCTTAGTAAATGTTGTATCTTTTATATGAAAAGAAAATTTAGTACAAGTTAGTAGCTAATCAAAATAATTTCGCCTTTCGCTTTGCGTGTGATCGATGATGACAATGTCTCACAAGAAAAGGTCAAATGTCCCCACGAACACAAGCTAATGTATCTGTTGTTTACAAATAGATACTTTCTAGTTATGGTGCCGTGTTTTGATAGTTTCGAAATGACCGGGTTGGTTTAATGTTCTAAGATTACCGGCACTTTTTTTGTGAAAATGCACACTCATAAATTCATATTTTGATAAGTTTCTGCGTAAATCACACACATGCAATTAAAAGATTTAATGTAGTACTTAAGTCTCCACTTTTAATATATTGAACTATCGTTAAATACTTTGATCCATTGGAATCTCTTGGCCTAGTAATGGACAAATAATAATTTGTTTATCACCAACGATCAAGAACAACTAATAAGAATTCCAATTGTTGACTAGAATTATCAAAAGAAAGCAATATAGTAGAAAGAAAACTAACATCTTTAATTACATGACTTTATTCAATTTTATTGAACACTTGCACAAAGATGAACCTAATGTCAGACAAGACAAGACATTCTTTACTAGTCATGCTTTGTGCGATGTTGAGGAAACGCGGTAAGTAGATGATTTAAAGAAACAATAAATTGTTGATACAAAAACACCCGTCATTTTCAATTCATCAATTCAATTCAATTTGATTAAAAAGCAAATAATGAAAGTAATTTAATAGTTGTTCGATCACTTCCATAATAAATGATTGCATCACGTTGACAATACTGCACGTTGACTGCATGCTATTATTTCCATTCATTTGAATAGCTTATTATTATAATTCCCACTATGGTTAACACATAATTCTCACACAAAAACAATATTCATTCATGTGAATCAGAAATGAGAGTATTTTTTGGTCATTAGAATGAAGTATTTTTTATTATTACCAGTACTTGCATAATAAATAACGTGTCGCCTACATGTGTTTAAAGCTACATATGCGATCATAAAAAAGAGGCTAGCCATCTATTATGGTTAAAAATAGTATCAAATCTAATTAGGTACTCTTACAACAATAATGTTTCTACTAATAATTAAATAATATGAACAATAGTACCGATGAAGCTAATAAGTAGCCATATATCGCCTCCATAAGGAAATGTTGTCGTTAAGTAGCTAATAGCGATTCTAAACACAGTAATAGATATTATTGTAAACCAGAACTAAACAGAGTTATATCAACGAGATTGTGCATTACAGGCACGTTTGGCGCATAAATCTATACTATTATATAAAGCGGAAGAGTTTGTTTGTTTGATTGAACGCGCTAATCTCTAGAACTACCAGTCGGATTTAGAAAAATCTTTTTGCATATGATAGCCCAGTTCTCGAGGAAGGTTATATATTGATTGGCTATGTAAAATCACGCTGCTGGCGACGGGAGCAGAGCAGTATAGAAGACGCGGGTGAAACCGCGCCGCGGCAAGTTAGTATAATCATATTAAGTAACGAACACTATTTGATTCCTTACAAAAGCGAATATATTTTATTTTTATTTTATTAACTTAATATTTTCATCATCTTCATACTACTTCGCCCGTTATTATCCCACAAAATTAAATTCTGAAATAACAAAATATCGTTAAAAATATTTATCAAGCAGAAATACTAGGAAAAATTGATTGTCCCAAAACAATGTACAAAATAGGTTACGTGTTAGAAATGGAACAATCTAAAACACGTCGTCAAAAATGTAAAGAAATATCACCTCTAGTATGAAGATGCGTTTCTATAAAATATCATCAATTGCAACTCAGTTCAGATGAGATAAAAATTGACAAAGTAGGTCCTTCTCTGTCACTTTAACTATCATATACCTTTGTTTTGATGTCATACCGAGACAAACAAACTCACGAATACACAAACATACTGTCGTATATTTATTAGACAGGGTTAGAATATTTAGTTCGTATCGCAGTTCTGTTGTTGACGGATCTTATGACACTGACCGTTAGGTTGTGTTGATTACTGACCTCGACTTAGTACACATTTTCTTTAGAACATGATTTTAGAGCTAAAATTCGTACGTATTTTTGTATAGTGAGAATTGGTCTCGGTGTTGGCATTTGAGTAATGCTGTGAAATATCGCTGTCGGTAGATGGTTATGTAAATCGTACGACAGCTGCAACTTTCTTCTGTTTGTTCACTCAATTAGCGCGGGCAGAATCAGAAACTGTTAGAGCCTGTCCGTGAAAACTGTCTGTTACGTTCGATGTTTGTGTAACTATGGTATCGGTATCGTGAGTAACTAGACAAATATTATAAGAGACGTATTTATTATGCTGTGTGATACATAATATATGTTCGGTCAATGAAAGTGAATTGTAAGCTATAGATTTATTCATTTGTTTTCTATTCGTTATTTGAAACAGGCCCAAAGTATCCGATCAGGATAAAGGCAGTAGGACCACGTGACCAGAGGGATTTTGATTCCTTCGTTAGCTTGATATTCCCGTAGTCGCTTCTTGCACCACCAAAAAGGACAAAAATATGATCAACTTTGTAATTAAAATACCAGAATACAGTTGTCTGAACTAATAATAATGCATGTCTCTATACAAATGTTTCTCATAATTTTTGGCTTTTAAAATAAATGGTTGCCTGCAAAACTGTTTCAATTATTTTTAAACAAAAATATCGTTCGTTTTTCAGCACAGAGAGAGTTTGACATAATTTTTGAACCAATAAATAAATGATTGACTTTATTTAAAATAATTAAGGTCAGGGGTAATCTTATCTATATATAGGTATTTAAATGTATAAATAACTTCAGGAAAATCAATGAAGGAATGCATAAGATTGTATCTTAAATATTTCAGTATAATACGATAATAACGTTGCATTCAATGACCGATTTAATTTACATAAATTTGTCGGCAGATATGCTAATGAAGCGAATTAATCTACATCATTTCATTTTATAAAATTGCTATAAATAAATAGTCGTCTAAATTAAATGAATATTTAAAACATAACATTCGTAGTAATATTATAGTCAGAGTCAGTATGTCAAATTGACATAGTCTTGGAAACTTAATTATTACCTTGCAATTTTCTACAATATAGTCTATCATCTTTATCATTCAGAATAATAAAACCTACTTACGCTTTATAAAATCGAACTAAATTGTTAATATAAGTAAGTACATAGTCTCATTTAAGTATAAAAATAAAATGAAAAGTTTCTACAATTTTAACAAGAGTAAACAAAGTTACGAGTACAATTGTGGTAAACAATAGTGAACAGACAGATGAAGATGACAAGATATCACGTTTCACAAAAGTTTTACTTACTTCACGGTTTGTCGCACGATGCAATTTAAAACGGCTGATTAAGTTTGACCAACCATCAGTTTTTAATTTAAGCGGCCATGTTGAACCAAACGAGTGAATACAGCGACGACGAGACAGTGACCGGTGGGGACAGCTGATCACAACTTTCACTCAAACATATCTCGGCACGACCTCAGGCTCGTTTGGGCAGCCACCACTATTATACTATAACATTAGAGATTGTGTTAATTTCGGTATCAACCTAAGGATCACAATCCAACGCGGGCTTAATGAGCGAATGGAGTATCATTAACGAAGCTACGTGGTAATGTTGTTTGCACGATTAGATTTTATCGCATGATTTAGAACAGTTGTAGGCGTACCAGAGTTTCAATTAGAGAAAGTCGAAACACCGACATTATACGACATTGACACGATAAATTAATGATGCACTTTAATGTCACATTCATAATATATGCTTATATACATCAGCGAAAATGTAAGAATAGCTGAGAGGACACACTCTCTAGATATAACCTTTGTATGTTTATGAAGTCATAGAAGGGTTAGTTATAAAACACGCTGCTTACAAACACAATACATTTTAAAATTTATTGATTGTCTTGTGATGATGTTATATTATTATGTAAATTACCTTATCCATTAGACAATCAGAAATTTTTTAAGATTCTGGTCAATCATTGGTACCTACAAGTTGACATAATTTGAAGTGATTCAAAATGCCACCAAAGAGGTTCAACATCGTAATGATCAGAACACAAAAGCCTCAAAAACATTGTCAATGTACTCGTTCCCATAGCGTGCGCGTTTAAATATATCAATTTTATAGTTGAAAAGTAGATATGTAGATTTGGAACACTGGCACACAATAAAGAGAAAGATATGATGAAATCGATAGTTTTTAAAAAAGAAATCAGGTTTACAATAAGGTTTGTACAAGAATTAGTTACAAGTTTAGCGGTTATTAACACCTCGTATATAATAAAGGTATTATATTTCCGTGTTTACTTTTTGACAGATGTACTTGGTGTTCTATTTGAAATTACATTTAGATAATTTTCATAAGCTAAGAAAAATTTAATGATTTTAATTGCATATAGAAACCTTTCTTTCAATGTTTGAATGGAATAGAAAAATAAATCTTAGATGTATACTTGTGGCTTACCTACTGATAGACATTAGGAGGTTGTCATTACTTCCTAAATTTTACTGATTGCTTATCAAAACCCAGAGTGCACTTATTTTGGTAAGTCATAAATTTAAATTACCGGCGCCAGTTGTAAGCACTGCCCGTGCACTTTTAAATACTTTGTAGAGAAAGGCTTTCGGTGTCCTGTTTGCGGTAACAGGGACAAAGAACAGTTACGGAAATTGCAAGTAATACGAACATGTGATGCATAATATACAGATAATCAGGTTTCATTTCCTCGAACATTTCATGCGATTTTATTACAAAGGCTGTTCTAATTGTTGTTATGGATGTGTAAACGGAAGACTTAATAGTTCTCCGTTTACTTATTTTATTATATGCTGATGTAAGCTATCTTTGTTTTAATGATAAAAGTTTATAACATTAATCAACTGCAAGAATTCTAATGCATACTGTTCATTGTCGCTTTCCTTCAGTACATTAATCCTAATTGGCTTTTTATGATCTTACTAGCTGCCCGCAGCACGGTTTCACTGCGTTTTTGGTTACTGCTCTGCTCTCGGCGCCAGTAGTATATAACCTTCTATATATTTATAGCCTTCCTCAAGAAGTGGGCTATCATACGCAAAAAGAAATATTTAAATCCAACTGGTAGTTCCAGAGATTAGAGCGTTCGAACAAGCTCTTTCGCTTTATATAAGTGCATAGGTTTACGAACAGACTACGTGCTTAACTGCCCCCAACAAACGCCGCTCAAGTTGTTTTCTATAGCTACATCTCCAATCTTTGATCAAAAACTACCAATATAATAGGTACAGACCTATATTATCTATTTTTTGTATGTTTGTTTGAAAATATTCAGCGGGTAACATAGGCTATATTTTATTATGTATATAACATATTATTTTCAGTCATTTTCAGAATTTTAATAATTTAAGCATCTTCGTAAATCTGAATGATGCAATACGACAGTATTGCTATGATATTTTTTGCCGTGGGAGTTTGTTGTGAGATCGAATAAAACTTTTGAAATCGAAGCGAAGTGAGGGCGGACTTCTAGTCTAGTGTAATATATTTCAGTTTTACGTGCGTAACTACCTACCTACAGTCTAGTATCTTATTATTTGGCTTTAGAACAGGACTCTCGACTGAAAGTGCTATTCTGGCTCTTAAGTGGACTGTCAGGTATTACACAGATCGGAAAACACCAATCTACGCTTGCTTCCTTGACCTTTCTAGGGCCTTTGACCTGATATCTTACAATATCCTCTTGAGCAAATTAACAAAGTCAGGAGTCCCTCCACATATAGTAAATATATTGAAATGTATGGTATGGTAGTCAGGTCAATCAAGTGAGGTGGGCTGGTGTGATGTCAGAACCATACAGGTTGGAGTGTGGAGTGCGGCAGGGAGGGTTAAGTTCGCCGACACTCTTTAACCTGTATGTAAATGAACTAGTCGAGGCACTCAGCAGCAAAAGAATTGGATGTTACTTTGACGGTGTGTGTGTAAACAATATCAGTTACGCAGATGATATGATATGATGATAATGATGATATGGTTCTGCTAAGTGCCTCGACATGTGGTCTTAGACGATTGGTTACCATTTGTGAAAAGTATGCAAAGGTTCACGGCTTGGTTTATAACTCCAAGAAGAGTGAAGTCATGGTCTTTGAGGCCGGAGGTCAGTGTCCCGAGAATGTACCACCTGTGCGATTAAACGGAGTGTCTTTGAATAGGGCGCACAAGTTTAAATATCTCGGCCATGTATTGACAACTGACCTCAAAGACGATGACGATATAGAAAGAGAAAGAAGGGCACTGTCAGTTAGGGCTAACATGGTTGCCCGAAGGTTTGCACGTTGTTCTAGACAAGTTAAAATAACTTTATTTCGTGCATATTGTACAACCTTTTACACGTGCAACCTTTGGGCCAGTTATACCCAGAAAGCGTACAATGCCCTTCGAGTACAGTACAACAATGCGTTCCGGGTGTTGATGGGGCTGCCTCGGTATTGCAGCGCATCAGGAATGTTTGCAGAAGCACGGGTTGACTGGTTCTTTACCATAATTAGAAAACGAAGCGCATCCCTGGTGCGCCGTGTGCGGGCCAGCCCCAACAACATTCTGGAATGCATTACGACGAGACTCGACTGTATGTATGTGAATCGCTGCTGCAGGCTCTCCACATTTGTGATTAGCCTGTAGCAGAGTTTCGCATGCTAACATTAGATATAATATTTTCGATGTGTTATTAGAATAGGCTTACTTACATATTTTAAGTAAAATTGTTACTAACATAAGGAGTCATAGTTGCTTAATAAAGATTTATTTATTATTATTATTATTATTACTGACGAGTACCTACAGATCTTTAGAAATCAAATGCATTAAATATCATAAACATGGACTTGGAACATAAGTTATTCATTTAAACAACAGTCACATTTAGCGTACTGTGTTTGAATGTTATGTACGAAGAGGATAGAATAGACCAGGGCTGTCCAGACCGGATATGATACCGGGTCATTATCAAAATACTTAATAAATTGAAGGGCTGCACAAATAAAATACATCTTTTTTAAAGATTTGATAGCGTTTTTTTACCCTGTTGGGTTTTATTTAAAGGGCGTAAAATCATTACGAAATTATCTATATAAGCACAGAATATCTTTTTATCTCTATATTGTATTAAATTTGTGATAGCAAAAATTAACTTCTGGGTACTTAAGTAGGTACTTATACCAATAAAGTTTGAAAAAGGTAAAAAAAATATTAAAAATACACTGCGGGCCGCACAAAGATGAACTGCGGGCCGCATGCGGTCCGCGGGCCTTGCTTTGGACAGCCCTGGAATAGACCATAAACGACATTCCAAGCGACAAGTTAATCCCATCGTAGCTAGAATAAAGTAGGTAAATCGCCGTAAGCACGCAACTTCCCCGAACGCAACTGCCCCGAAAGAAAGAATTTTACACCGCACCGTACTAAATTTTGCAAATAGGTAAAGGTTTCACAGTAGGTCCTCGTAAGGACCACGAGAAAACGGTGGTAATTCTGCCTGCTTAGATAAGTTTGTAGTGTTATAAAATGATCAGCGCTCCTGTTATTTACTTCGAGAACTATATTTTCTCCAAACAAAATGCTGCTGTCATGAGAAATCCACGATAACGTCGCGGCTGTAATATTGCAAAATCTTAAATCTCAATTTCTCACTCTGTACAAAATGGTCATTCTTGTGCTACAACCTAAGAAACAAACTCCATCGTGTTGCTGAAAGTAAGCGAGTCAGCCACGAGAGGGTGCAGTGGTAGTGTCAAACTTAAGGACGAAATCTTTCCTATTCTGTAAAGTATCCCGTAAATTCGGGCTTGTTTAGTGCTGGACTTTTTTTATACTGCTTTTCTTATTAAAAACTACTAATTACTAATTTTAAATGAGTTATTAAAAGTAAAGTTATACAGAAAAATGTTAATATAATCACAGTTTCACTGAACGCTTTTGTATTCAACTCTTTGTTAAGCCTACATATTACGAGCGAGTTACGTCGTTACGTTCCATCTTCATGATTGTTCATAATTTTCACATTAAACTTTACTATCACTACTTTGTCGACCGACTTATAGCTTAGTGAACGTTCTTCGACAAAATAATATTGAATAGTGATATGTTGTCAACGGGTACAATTACAAACACCCGTAACCAACGACGTGTGCGTATGAAAATATTAATGAACGTGAAAGAGGCAAAGGTATGTGTATGGATCGCAATAAATAGGACGTAATCCCTCGAGAGCACTCGTCCGAAAAGCACCTAGCTAAGTCCATGTTGAGGACCTATCAATATTTTTACCAAGGAGAGCACCTACCAAGTAGTACCAAGTGATCTGGGTGAACTATGTCACAAATGGCGTTCTATAGTCTCTGCTTACCCCATTAATGGGAGACAGGTGTGAAGTTATATTATGTACCTAATATTGAAACTTTGCCGCTTGTGTCGTCACCGGTCCACATACATAGAACCACTCAAACTGTTCCTGTGTTGGAACAGGCTACTGAGGTAATACTAGGTAATAGGCAGCAGTGTTACATAAATACTAAATACCACCTTACTTCCCAATACTGTCTCCAATACGCCTGTCAAGCGTGTTTATGGCGAACACTTACTATTGGGAGTGATACATGTCCTATAGTAGACGTCACTGAAGCGGTATCGGCTTCTGATCCCAATGAACGTCAATCTAATCGCATGTTGAAACTAGTATGTGGACACACACGACAAACTAATAAGTGATACTAATTTAAAGTTTAACCAAATATCACACGCATGTCCAGTCTCTCGTCTCGAGTCGGTGAATAACCCGTTTGATCGTTCTCAGTGGCAGGATATGCAATACATAAGATAAAATAAGATTTAATTTAATTAATTGTGACACTGAGTAGTAGATACGATTTTTCTAACAACCAGAGCCTAAGCTTTTTACAAAACAAGACGTAATGTAGCTGTTTAACCTGGTCTGGTATAGCGTTAAAAATATGAACACAAATCGCGGTGCAATTTTTCAGGTACATAGTAGTTTTAGGTATCTTTGAAAATACAATTCTGTTTGAATTTCTTGTATTCTTAGGGTATATGTCACTAGCTATTTTAAACAGTTTTGAATGTGACTTAACAAATTTAGCTGACTCTAGGATGTTACATACAAGCCAGAGGAAGAATCTGAAACTCGGAAAAGCGGTTTACAGGATTCCCAGGCGGTGCGCCAACAATGGCCCTAACGCATTTCTTTTGTGCCAAGAATGCCTGCTGAACGTCTGTTGTTTACACTGTACAACCAGTACCAACTACATATACGAACATATACATCAATCATTTGATTTCTACTGGTAATGGTTTTAGTAGCCACAATCGCCACGCTTGGCTGGCTGATTAATAATAGCAGTGGCGACAGTCCTGTGTTGAATGAATTTCCGATCAACTGATTGCTTGACCAATATCACTCGGTTGGCTAGTTGTGCTAGTGAAGTATAAAGCTACGTTCACTAGGTTGTATAATGATTAGTGGATGGCTCGCCATACACTCTTAGTTGTACACATACAATATTCATACATAACTTCACGCCTGTCCCCCATGGGGTAAGCGGAGACTGTAGAACGCCATTTGTTGAGATCCAAAAATAAATTCTCTTTTGCCTCTTTAACATTCATTAATCTTTTCATACACACGTCGGTTACGGGTGCTGGTAATTGTGCCCTTTGTTAACACATCACATATTTGGTCCGCATATGTGTCTAAGATGACTCCTACCGACTTTATTAACATTTATACTTGCACAATACTATTTAGAAAAAAAACTTGATTATTTATTGATTGATTTAAGTAAATGTGTACGTCATGGCAAAAAATAAAATTTAACATCTACATTACAACATTAATAGTAAAATTCACAATTTGTTAAGAATAATTTTGCTATTATATTATCGAATATTTTTATCAAGAAATGAGGGGAAAATTCCACACTTATAAAAAAAGTTATAAAAGTTATAAAAGATCTTAAATTTATGTACATGTGTATTATAAATATTTGATTTTAAATATATACGAGCTGGGTACCCGTATATTAAAACATGATAATGTTACGTAAAACCCAGTTAGTTAATTATTAAAAAAAATAGGTAGGTACTAACTAAATTAATTAATCAAGGTATATCACGCGAGCTGGTAGTTTCGTATTTTGGACCGAATTTGTGATTATTTTATAAATTTTAATGACAGTAAATTACCAGTACCAGTAAGTACTATCATCATTTTTTACTTTTCATATTACTTACATATGTATGTACTTATACAATATGCTTGTTTTATTATTTAGCTTATTTTTATATTAGTGCAATATGTAGCAAACAAATACTTAAACAGATTATAAATGTAAAGTTATTAACAAATACCTACTTATTACTTAATTTTGTGACTTTCGACAAATATTGTCCTTGCAAAATCACTCACAAAATGACAGAATAAGTATATACTTTCAAGCTAAGTAGGTATATGGGATTAAAATATTTCGTCAAGGTAAAACTCAACATTCTAAACAGAGGTGATAAATTTAGTGCACAACTTTGTATTACGTAAGGCTACAGATCTTACAAGACTCACTAACTACAACATAATTAAAACAAAAATGTTCAATTATAAATGTGCATATAAAAGACATCAACGCGTGCAATTTCATCAAAATAAGACTATCGCGTAGGCGAAGTAGAAATCCAAGCTATTGTTCTTTACGAAGTTGTAAATTCGATTCCTACATGTGATATGACTTTATATATATGTAAATATTTGTTATGTCTAGATATACTTACTTCGTGTCCGTTAAAAACATGTTTATAAAGTCTCTCGCTATAAAGTGGATGACGAAAACTGGATGGAACGCAATTTTGTCATTTACGCTTTACCATATTGGTGAATGTAAATTAATGTTATTTTACGCAGAGAAAGAAATGACTGGCAAGTAATTAACACTAATATTTATAGACGTATCGCAAGCAGGCAACAGATTTAATTTGTAGATTCATTTATATTTAAATTTGCTCTACTATCATTTGATTATAGGATTTCCATTTATATGGTGCTAGCGAACCACCCCGGCTTCGCTTATATGTTGTTAATGATTACAAATCTTTTATATGCTCGAGTTTTCTCTAATATATTATGCATGTATTGTACATATAAAACTACCGGAAGATGTTCCGTTAACGATAGTAAAATGATATCAAAGTTAGCAGAGTAACAGACACACAAAATAACTATTTTGGTTTATACGGTATTATGTTGACGCTGGTTTCAGCATGAATACGACCGGGGAAGTACTACTCTCTCATAGAAGATCGACGCCGCGACGTAACAGTAGTAGTATCTGTACTATTGCGCTTCATACGGTGACTGAGAGTGCTGGAGGTCCAGTTTTCCCTCTTTCCTTTACTTCCCTTAATCCCTTCACCTACCCCAGTAGCGGATTTGCAGAGGCCCTGACATTGCAGTAGCCATGTCATAGACTTTGAGTCGTCCATGAGCGACAGTTACCACTTACCATCACGTGGGCTGTTTGCTCGTATGTCACTGTTGACAATAAAAAAAATAGTACTATTTAGAGATAAAATTTATAAATTGTCAATTTTAATAATTATGAACTCACCGATCGATTTTAAAGAAAACTTTCAGCGTTAGTATCTCCCGTTCAAGGTTTACTGATGATCTGGTACTGACGAAGATCGGATGATGAGAGCGACTCAGGACCGGTCGAAGTCAAAATGCTTAGGGAAGGCCTGTGCCGTGTTGAGCAGTGGATGTCCTGTAAATAAAAAATAAATTAATCTATACTATTATATAAAGCAGAAGATTTTGTATGTTTGTTTGAACGCGCTAATCTCTGGAACTACCAGTCGGATTTGAATAGTTATTTTTGCGTACGATAGCCCAGTTCTTGAGAAGGTTATAAGATATGTAACATCACACTACTGGCGACGGAAGCAGAGCAGTAGCCAAAAACGCGGGTTAAACCTCGCCGCGGAAAGCTAGTATCCCAATAAGTGGAAACCCAACCAGTTAAATAAATGATTATAGTAATAAAAGTGATAGCGAATATATTAAAAACATGTTAAGTGCTCATAATAACAAGACCAACATCTACTTGTGATGTTTTTAGTTTCATACAGCACAATACATAATCTGTTTAATTTAATATTCCTCAAAAGTAATTATTGTAAACATAACTCACGCTCAAGCAATAAACCGTAAGAGCTATACAAATATATAAGTGACAAAGCAAAAAGTGGAATTCACAAAGGGAGGCCTACACCCAGCAGTAGGTACCAATAGGCTGTGGAGTCTATGTTTAGTACCTAAGTTGTCTAAGATATGTACTATATGCGGAGGCATCTATAGGAGAAATTAAGTAAACAATATTTGTTATGTCTATAAACAAAATATAAACAAATGAGGAATATATTTGTGCTACACGCAATCGCTGTAGAAAGCGTGATTTTTAAATCAACCTCTTGGAAAGCTGTTTCGTAATCGTAGGCATTTTACAGTACTTAGTGAATTGGTCGTTAAGATCAACAACAAAACGTTGATGTTTTTTTAAAAGACATGCTCTATACGCAAGAAGTTTGAATTAAATGAAGACGTCAAAAGCTTGCATCAACCTAAAAACAGAATAGGTGCTTAAAAATGTTAATGTTTGTTATTGTTCGACAAATTGGTTCATCTATTGTTTGTTATTTTATATTATTTTTTCGTTAGTCTAGGTATTTTTATTTTTGTTATTAACTACGATGGCACACATCTAGCATATTAACTATATGTCCCTTGGGGTACCTACAGGATACATGAACGGTAGATACAGAAGTTTTTAAATTTATGACTTATATTCTTTACAAATCAGATTTCCTCACGATGATGAAACGATACACCGCACGTTATACACTGTCGCAATAAGTATGTAGTTGAATCAACCACAAATAAAAATGTTCGCAAACTTAAAACTGTCTTGCAATAAAGTAAATATGCAAGTCAGGCAGCAATAATCTTAGCCAATCTAATCAGATCTCTCGCCTTTGCAATACAGCCTTGCTATAAAACCTATCTTTAACGAACTATGTCCAGGCGACTTAAACTGACTAGTTTATGTACCGTAACTCCATATCAGCTATTAGCCACAGCCAGTTAGCAACCAGTAAACCTTAAGTAACAGTTAACGGTTTGTTGGTGATTAGACAACCGGCTTAAAAAGTCGAACACTTAAGTACCTACGAAGTGTAAGTGTGCCTATAGTTTCCGTAACTTACCAAATAGAAGTAATGATTGCTAATAATTAAAGAGACAGTTAGATATAATTATTTTGATAATTAATTGTTTTGATACTTCTTGCTATTTATTACAATTACACGTATCATGATTTTCTTCTTGCTTTACATATACCTTTTTTAAACGTCTGTTTTTTTTAAAATGTAAAAAAATACTAAACACGTTGAGAATTCTAAGAAAGTATGTCCGCTACTAAACGATATATTTGCATAAAAAATATTATACTACCTCTTAGTATAAACAAGCAAAATTTTCGTAATCAATTTATCAAAGTATAAATTAAGTGAAATTAAAACTTAATTACCATATCGCATTGTTAAGTGAAAAATGCTTCTTCGAAATTAGATGTGTATTAATCAAATGTAACGAAATCGTGAATATTCTTAGAATTATTGCGAATTCAAACGCAAAAAGAAGTTTACTGCGGCAAAGTTGTAATGTTTACGCCAGAAAAACACCTGCGTATGCGCAAATATTACCCAAATAAACTTAAAATTTATGTTTGCATTTCATTCGTAAATAAATTGACTCTCGCTGGCCTTCGCCACTGACTCGGACTTGGTCGAAAGGCCTCGCAAACAGATGGCAATACCTATAAAAGAATCCGTTTATGTCCGTTTATAGGCAGACGAAGTAATATTTAGCATTGAATAAAATATAGATACAAATTATTGCGTTATCAAGTAATTTTTTGTTGTGTGTGTTAGCGTTTCTTTACCGAATCATACTACCTTATATTAAAATATTTTTTTACTAACTACCCACTCCGGATTCGCACATGGGCACTAATATAAAATCATATTCGCTGCTTTGCTTTACTTTATTTATAAGCTATCTAAAAGAAATTCTCTGGACGATCGCTAGTAAAAATCACATCAAATTCCGTTGCGTGATTTAAAATAAGTAAGCGTGTTTCTCATAGACAGAAGAAAACAACAATTTTGCTTATACTATTCAATTAAAGAAGAACAGTACCTCGGGGTACATGACCTACTTCTTACGAACACACTTACCTTATATAGTTAAGCGTTTTTGCACGATGTTTATGTTAAATTACAATATAATATTTGCTTCTATTCTTCAATTGTATTTATTAGATTTTCAATTAACGATTAAAGTGTCATTAAAGTAATTACAATATACCATTACGTGCGGTTGGAGTCGATTATTCTCGTTCGTAGACAGTTAGACAATTAACTGTCGATATGTGACGGATCTAGCAGTATCTTGAGAACAGCAAAATCAATTCAGCTAAATCAAGTATGGATTCGTAAGTTATTATATATTCTTTTATAAATCTGGCCAGTATTTAATAAATTTGGTAAACTTTTACAAGCACATATATACGATTTTTCCTTGGTTTTTATTATAATCTTTAATTTACTGTTACTTGCCTATCTAGAATTAATTATTGAAACAACTTCTTACTAGGGCCCTACCACAGTCTCTTATAGTATCTTATTAAAACCTTACTTTGACTCTATCCTTGTTTTTAATGGTACAAAAGAGAAAGACAAAACACGAAGTAACATTAAAATAATATTGCTTTAGGTGTTTGTTTGTTTAAGGTGTACACCTTTAAAGTAAACACCTCAAAGCAATTTTATGACTGACGTATGTTTTTAAATTGCATGTAAGATAACCATAATAAAATATTTTTATATAATTTATCCGTAGATATAACTATGCTAAAGTAAAACAAGCAATATATAATAAAAACAAAAAGCTAAAACAAAGTGAAAGAAAGAAACCCATTTTTATTATTCATACTGACGCTACTTTAAAATATTATGTACCCTATGTCATGTCACTCCCGCAATAAATACGAATCTCATGACACCTCATATGTTAAAATCCATTAAGACGTTTAGGCTGTAGAACGTGCCAAAGAAATAGAGAGAAATAAATTAAAAGAAAAACGCTATACTTGCACCTCTGGCATCGGATGGTAATGTCTCCATTAAAAAAGTATATTACAACTTACTATTCATATGTATACTTTGAAATAATGATACTTAACTAACTTGATCAGTCAACCGAATGATGGCGGTCAACATCACACAAAAAAGCAGCAGTAATTTGTGTCAAAAATTTCAAATAAATCTACCTGTGGCGTCTCTCTTAATCGCCTAAACGTAAGTGCATTAGGCGTTAGTTTAATGTTTTAAAAACATGCGATTATACCTATATGAGTAACGAATAAAGTAATGCATGCTATCATAATATTATTGTTATAGCCTTCAGCGACCTGGAAAGTACTGAGGTCAGTTTGTCAAATAATTTTAAATAGTAATTAGATGACAGTACCTCTATTGTACGTGAAACCTAGTATTTGTAAATGATGTCGAGTATGTTGTTTAATAATAATAATGCTCTAGCTTTGTTACAATAGGTAGGCACTACCAACAACATTTTACGCACGCCAAATACACACAAACAAACATACTATCGCTTTAAAAACATACTATAGTAAAACTGTTTCGAGTTTTTTGTAGAGCGTGTGAAATTTAATAAACGAACAAAATCAGCTGCCAACATTAATTATCTAAGAGATAGTTTATATCTACTGTGATAAAAAAATATATACGGTCGAATTGAGAAACCTCCTTCTTTTTTTGAAGTCAGTTAAAAAATGTAGTCAATACCAATTACTTTAATGGAGCCAATCGAATAGCACTGTGATTTGTACTCATAAGCACTTATTATTTAAACTATTTACAAACCAGCTAAACATGATTCTACTTATTAAACGAATTCCATTAGACACGAATCTCATGTCCCACTTATCTAGTTTCGCTTTCATTTATTATAAGTTAAAGGAAATGTAATTTAAAATAATGTGGCGACAAATTGGTAATATTAATATCGATTAAGTATAAATATTTATTTCCGTCAGGAAAATTATTATTATAAATCGCACCTATTTTCTTTGCATGTCGTTTTTCCACCCAAAAAGTAACAAAGATAGCGAATACAGCTAGTATTTGCCGAGCTGTTTAGTTTAACTTTGAGGTCTTGAGGTATTTAGATTAGATTGGTAGATAGTGAGGACGTTCGTAGATCAGTGAAAGTTAAGAACAAATTTAATATGTCGAGGTTGGATACAAGATGCAACGCATACTATAAATATTTGAAGGGTCTATACGTGATTTTACGGCTACAGTAACTGGTTCCCTTATGTAGATGATATTTCCAAATATCTAAAAAAAAACGCTGATAAAACGCTGGTAAACAACAGTTCAAAAATCTATAATCTAGCAGCACAACTTTCTTTTAAACAATTACTTATACAGCATATTGAAAATTATTCTATTATTTACATTTTTATATATTGATTCTAAGATTACTATAGTAAATTTTCTTTTACTTTCTTTTTCATCAGCGGGTAGCTAATAGCGAAGTTAATCAATTATTATCAAAACGAAATCAGAAATTTCTCAAATACGCATTATAGGTGCGTAATTGTTTTTATGGTTGTAACTTAGAAATCGTGCCTAGTATTGTGGGTTTAGTATTCTGGCATCCACAGAGTATACTCTATCTACAGAGACTTGAGTAGAGGTTTTTAATGAATCTAAAACTTAACTGAAACAACTAACAGGCAACGCATTCAATGTGTAATAATAAGAATATCTGGTATCAGTGTCAAATTCATGAGTCATTAACATTGCCTACAAGAACACGAAGCATGCACACGAAAAGTAGAATTAAGACTGCTACAAAAGAGGGAGACATTGCTAAGCCAAATGATGACACAAGCCACTAAAACTGAACAAGCAAACTATACGAGAGAGTCAAGTATAATTCTTTCCGTTTTAGTTTTTAAGAGTTTTTTTAACTCATTGAATTGTTATCTAAAGACATATATGATCTATCTCATTTAGCTTCTTTTATTTTCCATCTCTTATATTTAACTAATTTTCTTTACAAAAACTATTTTACAACACAAAGTATGGCTTTTTCCATTTAGTTACTTTTTGCTTGAATACTATATTTTATTTTATTCTTAAATCAATAAAATATTTTGTCTTTATGCTACGACTGAAATTTTATGATGTTTCTTAAGTGGAAATATTTAAATTATCATGTTATCTTCCTCAATATAAATCTCAATTGTCTAGAACATTGTCTTAAATGAATGGTCGGCATAACCTTGCACCTACATACATAACGTTAAAGTAGTAAATGCATTTAGTTGTTGCCTCTAAAATAGAAATTCTTCAATCATTCGAATGATTCTCATTCAATTCTGATGCCTAACTTACAGAAATTCTAAAGTGACTAGATATTTAAGACTCTTTGCTGTACTTAATAATTAGAAGATTCTGCATATAAACCTTCCTTCTTTACTAATCTTTACTTTATTGTGCATTTAATTATGTTTAGATGATTTTTCCATCATTTATATTTTGGAACAGTATTTCGCCGACTTTCTCTGTTTTGGCTTTTCAATATACAGGTCCACCTATGAATTGATGTAACATACAATTTAAATTGCGTTCGCGATCACACTGCTTCACAACTGCTAATGCAATGGAACATAATTAAGGCATTTAATACGTCCATCCATCCATAATTTAAGAGTTAGACTCTTGTCGGTGGAACTGATGCAATTCCTGCCACTTCTCCCTGTCCAGAGCCATCTCTTTAACCTCCATATACGACTTAATACGTATATATTTTTAATTTCACTTCTATTGGCATCTTGCGTTTATGGTAACTCGATCAAAAGGGCTACTGCTTTTTCTCAAAGCATGTATGATAGATAGTGATCTTAAAAATGCTGCGGTTTAAAGGACTGCGTTCGTGCACCTACCAATACAATTGGAGAAAATTTATATTTTTGTAATTGTAGTAATCTATGTATGTACACTTGTTTATTTAACTTTAAATAGAAAGCAGTATGTATTGTCTCATAATAATGTCAAAAGTTGACCTACTGTAAATAATAGTCCCTTGTTTTCGTTAGAGTCTAGTTATGATAAAAGTGACTGCGATTATAAATAAACAGCAAAGGTTTTTAGGACAAAGCCACTTTGATGTAATCTATCATCATTTATGATACTTACAGTCATATCATAACAAAAACAGTCGTTTTATTCGTTAATTACTTGCTTAACAACTGCGTTTATGATGCATAGAATTAACATGATTTAGTACGACCTAAGTGCCGTGTCCCGTCGACCGTTACTTCGGTACCTACTACACTACACTTTCGTAAAACTATAGCTTGATTGATATATATATCACGTGTAGACGGTTTCATCATATTGGTATTCGGTGAACGGCACTACCAATTGTTTTACGCCTTGCATGCGAATGTGTAACCCTTTTTTTGGACGTATGCATACAAGAAGCGTATGAATCGGCCTTCTAGGCTAGATTTACCTGTTCTATATGAGTGTATTGGGTGATAAATATTGTAGTTTCACACACATAAATGTATGTCACATGTATTGCTTTACGTAACAATGTGGTTATTTTACAAGTTGCCTACATTTGTTACATTGTTTAGATAAGAACTTATGAATATTGCGGCAAGTATAGAGCATTGTTTAAGGTACAATGCGATCTTTTTCTTTATATTTATAAAGAAAAAGGTAGGTTTCATAAGCAGTTACATTTTAGCTCGTATTGTAAGGATCGTCTGCATCTGTGTATCGCAATGTCAGTCATCATAAATATTCTATTGCTTAGTAATAGGTACGCCGCCAGTACAATTTTTATGTAGATAAGTGATATATAAAACAAATGCAACTGAATTGTAAACGTCTGAGTGTTGTCTCAGAAATTGTAAGATTGTACGGATCGTACTTACATATGTCCACCAACTATGCAATGTAATAAAGCGTCTGAAAACAGTTTACCTTACTTAGCCACTCAAGGCGATCATGACATAGAATCCTGCAATTCCAGGCCGGTACAGTAATTTGTTCTGCAGAAAAGACGTGTTGGGAATTTGACCACCGACTGATGACATGCTACAACTTCATACAATATAGTATTGAATGCGTTTCACCAAGATTCTCACTATTGTTTATATGTTCCGGCAATGGAGATTCAAGGGTAGGCTAATCACTAACTTTAAGTTTGTCTTATTGCATTGATATTAGCAAAGAGACTGTTACCGCGAAATCCGTGTTTTTTTTTAATTTCATCTTCATTGATTGTACGGTAAGTAAGGATTCTATTGCTATATTAACATCATTCTGCACTTGTGATGCATTTGCCGTATTAATGATTGTTGGGGGCAGTCCCTTGTTTCACAACATTTAGTTTTCAGAGTAAATACCAGTGGCACTTGCTATGACAGATTTCGTTCTTAGAGTAAATACGAGAGGCGCTGCTCATTTTTCATGCAAATATTTTTATTTTTTTTGGCGACACAAGCTAATCGTTTATTACTATTTTGATTGTTTGGTGAGCATGCACAGTAGATTAAATTCACACATTAATGGCACACGGGATCAAAATGTCTTTGCGCAGTTTATTAAAGTTTATTCAGATATGGACTGACTACGGTAAGTAGTTATGCCCATGAAAATGACATTTCCATTTCGGGGCATATATTATGTAGCCCTGGCGACGTCTGACCGGTTGTTAAAGGCAATCCACTCAGCCAACAAAGGACAGTCCAAGACAAGGCCCTGACCGACTCTCAATGCACGGTTTACGCTTCAATAAATCTCAGAATATATTTTGATTGCTATCGTAAATCGGTGGCAATTTGTAAGTACTACCAAGCAGAGGTCTCGTGTTCGATCCCCGGGTGGGATAATATTGGGTGGTTCTGTCAAGACATTATCAATATTAGTCCGGAGTCTGGTATTGTGACCGATAAATGGCAACAAGGCTCGCCTCTTATTACATGTGCGAACCAACATAACTAGCAAAACGTAAGTGTTACACACCTCTGCCTACCTTTTCGGAGAAAAAGGCGTGAAGCTATGTGCAATGCTATCATCAATATTTAAAGACCTTTTCAGTATCCTAAAACCTAACCTAAACAACCAATAGTTAATTAAATGTAATTAATAGTCGCGTCATCACGCAAAGTAATTAGATTACGTGTCGGCATTTAAAAAAATGTAGTCTACTAGGTAGAAGGTGCGCAGAATCCGTAGTTTGTAGTTTGTTGTTGTTGTTGTTTGTTTTGTAGTGGACAGTTCACACACAAATAATTCGTATAGCTATTTATTAAAACTTGTTACAGTACCTTTTCATTAAATGTGTAATTAAATGTCATAAATGATTGCTATACACTAAGTAATAGAAACAGCTTTAGTCACAGCTAAAAATAATTTAAATTCAAAGTAAACAGTCATACCAAACGTTTGTAGAATTACTTAGCTTTATGTTTTCCCGTTCTATTGCGTGCGCAAGACTAACCTGTATATTTCCGTAAAATTCCTTTTACATGCATTTAGAAAGTACCTGTTCGTGTGTGTAGCCAACAGGAGAAATTTGATACTGACACTAATAAAAGAACAACCTTTACGAGGTTTGTGGTTCACCTTGTTAAGGGCCAGCCTACGCTGGCACAAAATTGAAATAATTTTTCGGCTGTGATTATGGTTATGATATTGCACCACGTAAGATAACATAAACTAAACTACAACAAAACCAGCTCTCAACAATGTCAAGAAAACTTATAGATAAAAAAAACGGGTGACTTACTTGTAAATCGAACAACCAATTTTTTTATACCCCTAACTCGTTTCTTGAAGAACTCAATGATGCAGTTCGATTCGACAACTTTATTGAGGTACGCGTGGCACAAAGTTTATGTCGCAAAACTCCAGTTCTTGAGTTATTTGTAAACTCATTCGTGTAGTGGGTAATTACGGTAAAAGGCGTGAACCCAAAAGAAACCTGTTGGTAAGCGTGAAGTATTCGTGCCGTGAGAGGCAAACGATTGTTTCCCTACAATGGTCACCAAAGAAATAGAGGACATTTATTTCTAAGTAGTAGTACAACGCAACTTTTTTGTCTAGTTTTTGGACATGTTCCTGCTATAGTTTATTACTTGTAAGACACTTGAAACACGAGAAGAATTACTTGCGCGTTGCCTTTCTTAAAAAGCTCCATCTTTAGTCTCTTTAGGGGAAACATCGATGGGGACTTCATTTCACAACTTTATCGTACGTGGAAAAACGTTTCTTCGTTCCTCGCTGTACTGTACTATATATACTTACTTCCGCTCAACTGTAAATATGAGCATTCTTTCGACAAAAGTAGAGACCTAGAAAGCTATTCTCACACAATCTATCTCTAAAATAGAGATATTTGTAACAAAGATTATAGGTGCCTACATTTTCAAACTTATAAATTGTTTTTATATATATATATATTTTAGCCTACCAAAGTGACTCCACTGTTCCTGCTCGTAAGCAGTCAGTGGAATCCAGAAGTGGTGGACACCATTTCAAAAGCCAAACTACTGGTATGGTGGCCTCCACAATGGCGGCTTAGTGAGATGCTTTTTCACGGCCCGCTTAAAAGACATCTTTAGTTCTATTAAATCATGCAACGCGGAAGTTTAAAAGTAAATAAAAGACATCTGTTCTCAAGTCTAATGAAAGTGATAATGATTGGCGAGTGGCAAATGAGTGTTATGAAATTGTTTACTATCTACGTAGTAAATGAAATATACTAAAACCATCTTGTTTACATTCTGCTGTTGGTGAAATTTGCAACAGACTGTTCATGTCAAAAGTATATTACTAAGAAAAGAATGCATGTAAGTACAAACTGTAAGTGTTAATTAAAAATGCTATCAGGCTATCTAATATTTACGGTGTATGATTTTTAGCGAATTAATGCTTCTATGACTACAATTATTAGACCTCATTCCAGTGCACTCAGTACAATTTAATCATAATAGAGAGTAGGTACGAACAAAGTTTCTATTATTGATACTAAATACCTAAGTTGTACTTGAAATATTAATATTTTTATTTTATAGGAGCTCTACTTACTACTTTGTTCTGTTCTTTTGTCAACTGGGTATTAGGGCGTAGATTATGAAACACTAGTGATCTTGCGATCAAAGTCTTATCAAAAGCGAATAAACTGACAGGAAATAACAACAACGTTATTTATCATAGATAGGTATTTTGCTATTTGTAGAAAGTTTGGCTGTAAACTTCTATCTAGATTGATTCGTATTTTGTTTATAATCAGGTTTCCTCCCGATTACAATGGTTTTCATAGGCTTAAACTACCTAGTTCTATTTCAGTAGTCAGTACAATCCATAAAAAACTTAAAAACTAGTAACTACGTAAATAATGACTGAATCTCTTGACAATATTATACCAATATCTTTACTTTTTCATACGTTACTAGAACAATCTGTGACAAAAACTATTTCATACATTAGAATAAATTAAATAAACCGTTTCTTCAAAAAAAAAATATAACAAAAAAGAACAATATGACATGCCGTAACTATGTTATGTCATATATTTTATATTGTTAGAATGTATTGTGGTATTGGTATCTATATCTCTAAACATGACAACATTTATTTATTTTCATACCACATTTCCTTTTAAAAGGCTGATTTTCCACTATTACATTAATACGCACAACCTATTGTTACTAACTCTTTGGACTATAAAATATTTGTAATTACGCAAATCTATTTCCTTTCTGTAGTATAGTTTTGTGTAATTACTAAAATTTGTTATGGAGCGATTATTCGACAGTTATAAATTTTTAATTGAACTAGCTGCGCCCAAAGGCTTCGCCCGCGCGTAAAATGTTTTGTTGTATCCCTCGAAAACCAATTTTTGGGATACAAAAAAAGCCTATGTCCGTCTCCGTCATCAAATCTATCTACGTGCCAATTTTCATCGAAATCGGTTCAGCCGTTTAGGCACACATACATACACACACACAAACTTTCGCATTTATGATATTAATAGGATTCGTTTTCATATGGACTAAAATTATGAGATTAAAATGTTTTGATGAATCGAATCGAGGCACCTCACGTGTATTCAGATGTTTATAAGTTTACAAACACACGTATAAGTAAACTTTCGCTAATAAAGAAGAGAGAGGTTTAATTTGCTTTGTTCGCACGCTCTTTGAACTTTCCTCAGATTTTGTAGAGTCTATTTGCATGGTGCAGATATCAATTATTAGGTTCTAGGACTTACATAATACTGAATTTGTCTCTAGAATGTCGTTTGTCGTAGAATCATAAGTAATGATTATGCCATTATAATCTACTAGTGTTCGATCAAGAAAGCTGGTCATAATCTTTATTTAATGTAGGTAGGTATTTATTTATATGACTTCATACAAACAAGACGTATAGAAGTTCTTAACGAGGCATTCTCTACCAGTCTACCATAGGATAGAAATGTCTGAAATTTACAACAGAGTTACATTGTGATGTAATTTACAACTTGTTATCTCCAATTTTGTATGACTATGTATTTTTTCTGATGATTCATTCCTCATAATCTTACAGCTACCTATTTTCACTAAGGAACACGCCCTATAGCCGCCTACAAATTTTAGGCCTTGACCGAATAGATCTCGTGCACATCAGTCGCACGCACTCTCACTGTGAAATCCAGGAATTACTTGTAATCTAACGCAGTCTAGATGTCTCATATGTCTAATAATCGGAGGTTCACATAATAGTCTGGTTATTCGTGAGAAGACAATCGGTAATTAGAATGTAATCACAATTATTGCAGACCTTCGTACCTACGACGTAAGGTATGTAGTATTTTATTATAGTCAGATTTCTAGGATTGATATAACATTAAACTGGCCAACCAGATAAGAAGTAGTAACTTTGTGGACTGTTGTAGTTGTAATGCTAATTAAAACTTATTTGATTAAATTTCCTTCTAATACTTGATGCCCTACGTATTCTCTACCAGTCTAGCATTAAATTGTTACCTAAGGTAACTTATAATGCGTATTGCACAATTATTTGTTGTGCAAAGAGGAAATAGTAAATGATTGTGCACGAGGTTGTAGGTTCGATCCTCACAAGAGACAAAACTTTGTGTATTCGATAAATAATTGTTACAAGTCTGGGTGTACATTGTGTCCGTTAATTTTATGTTTGTAAAGTCCCCCGCGACACAGGGCTCTTGTTCCCTAGTGCAGAAGTTTTTTTTTTTTTTTTTTTTTCCACATGCACACAGCGCCATTTAGCCCCAAATTAAGCAATTATATTTGCTTGTGTTATGGGTACTAAACAACTGATATACTACATATTATATACATTTTTTTTTGTAAATACATACATATTATAGATAAATTACACCCAGACACAGAACAAACAATCATGCTCATCACACAAAGGTTTGTCCTGGGTGGGAATCGAACCCACGACCTCCGGCTTAGCAGTCAGGGTCACTAACCACTAGACCAACAGGCCAATCAAAGTTATCTTTCTAAAGAAAATAATATCAAGTACCTAGTAAGTTAACAGTCAATATTGTTATAGTCACATTCATAATCCACTTTTATACACGTTATTAAATAATAAATAAAAAAGTCAAATTACCAGTAAAAAAACGAGATATTACTTACAATTTAGTAAATATTTCCTAATATATTATTTTATTAGTGCCCATATTTAAAAGATAATTCGGAAACTGTTAAATTATTTTCATTATTGAAATTGTAATGTTAATTGAAGTAATATACCACAGAATAGTCAATGTAACAAACCTTACAGTTAGTCCACAATCACTGGTGCACAACTTGTAAAATATACGACGTTTAAAACGTTTGTTCACCCAGGCAATAAGCTAACTAACTTTCTATTGGTCTATCAATTACACAAACACAATGCTCGCTTTTTAAACCGACGTTTCACACAAATTTCTTAATAGCGTCCTGTAATATTGCCCATAAGTTAAGTGAGCGTAAATAACAGATATCGATAATGGTGAGCGTCGTAGAGACGCGCGCGTTTTCCCGCGACGTAGGCTCGACTGCGCGCGCGCCGCTGGAGAAACTCTAGAGAAAAGAAGCGTCCCCCGGCGCGGCAACGCGGCCGCAACAGCTGTTACATCAAAACTCTTTAAGCTGATATTGTTTGTACCACCACACTTTTTGCTAAGTAATAAATGAGAGGCATTAAGTTAAACGTCAGAGGCTTCCGCTCTCCGTTCAGTGCTCAGCGCGGTAACTGCATACGTAAACTGAGACATAACAATGTCTGCTCAGCTACCGCACTGCTGTCTGTTTTATCATTTACATAATGTAAATCGAAGTAGAACTTTATGATATATTAGCATTCCAAGCTATTCACTTTTTCTAGACATTGTTCTCGTTTTCGTAATAGTTAACACTCGTAATATTTCAATTCATTAGGGTGATGTCCAAATAGACAGACTTGAATAATGAAATTAAGGTTAATGAAAGTACTCAAAAGAAAAGAAACTGATTGTTGAACAAACACGAATGACACATACCTACATAAGTCAATCTTAACTTCGAGGAGTACAACTATACGTTAAGAAAATCTATTATTTCGGCAATAGAATTGAAAGTTTCGAGTCTTTAAAGATTATTATTTAACTTACTTTATTTGAAATGTTTAAACAGCTAGCATCATAGAATAATCGATCATCTTATTCTTCGACGTAAGCGTGACCATCATTCACAAGGCTTCTGGCTATGACTTTTATAGCCTAATTCGGTTTTCAGTTACACTCATAAATAATTACGTAGCAATCAAGCATAATGGTCGTCTGATAGTATGTGAATGCCGTAATCTGTATACATGGCTGTGTTCTCTGAATACCTATTTAAAAAAACAATGCGAACTGTTCTGTAGTATGGGGCAGGGTCATAAGTTAGTTTAGCGATTATACGAAACTTTTCTGGCAGTAAAGAAAGAAATTAATGAGAGTACTTAACGATAAAAAAGAAAGAGAATCGAGGCATAACTTAGCCTACAGCCAACCAGTACAAAGTTTTTTTAGTCAAGCAAAAACTACAGATAATTCATTAATACAGACAATTGCGTTAATTTAAATAAAACAGAATAGTACATTTTAAGTTTATATCAATCCAATCTTATTATACTATTATATAAAGCGGAAGAGTTTGTTTGTTTAAACGCGCTAATCTCTGGAACTACTAGTCGGATTTGAACATACTTAATTATTTTGCGTTGTATAGCCCAGTTCCTGAGGAAGGTTATAGGCTATGTAACACCATTCTACTGCTGACGAGAGCAGAGCAGTAAGCAAAGACGCGGGTAAAACCGCGCCGCGGCAAGCTAGTAATTAGATATGTCTTAAGAATCATAAGGAAACGATCCTGTATCCAGCGACCTCGTTATTGACACGTATTTTAGTAACGAATTTGTTATACCCTTGATCACATTAGTATATTACACCTTCAGTTATTTTTAAGGACGATTTGCTATAAATTTTAACCTGATACCTTAATAAGTAATCTACAATGACCAGTAAGTTAGTGAATTTCAGCGAGATGCAGCAAATCTACTGTCTACAATGAAATCACTCTCTCTTTCATGCTTAAAGAAGGAACCTTTTTGCAGTATGCTTCACTCCTGCCAGCAAGATTGGTAGCTACGAATAGTGAACAATACCTTTTGTGTAGCTACAAGTATTTTCCCGACAACATCGCTATACAAATAGTAGTACTTAATACTTCAAAAGGTACTTAATATCTCCAATGATATCATTTTTTACCTTGAAAAACAATAGTAGGTACATCTTGTTTACTCCTTCTCATTGATTATTTACTATAATAATATGTAAGTCTGTCAATTATTATCTTGCAACTATAGTTTGAAGTACGTCCTCGTCTTTTGCTTGCCGTTCGCATACAATCTACAATGATATGTCATTAAAACTTTTCCGGGAGTAAAAGCATTCTGTATTGTTTGTTCTCACATGAATATAGAAAGTGAGATAAATAAAAGAATGAAAAGTATCTTAGCACTTTGCTGTTGTTATAGCTAAAGCAAAACAATCTGTTGTAATAATAACTACAGGGCAAAGGCCTCGTCTGATATAGAGAAGGTGTGAGCATTAATTATCACAATTTCAGACCTGAATTTTTTTAAGTTCAGGTTTTTGCACGACGGTTACGATAATCATAATTGTCAGTATGTCTAAGGTAGTTTGGAAAGAGCTTAATAAAATTAAAAAAAAAATTTGATGCTTGCACGATTTTAAATCCACAACTTTAGGCTTGAAAACCGCACTGCGTGTTTGCGAGTGATGATCTCAGGGTACATTATATATCCCAAAAAAAACAAGTCATACCATGGTCTTGTATGATCACTTACTATGACGAACACCAGACACCGTTGATTCCTGTAAGCTTGCTAGCTGTCATAACCACAGCACAGTTAAATTGACACAGTCACAGACTGCTCGTATACAGTTTTCTGAACCGCTTTTTAGTTTTTAATTTAATTATTATAGAATACATTTTATTAGCTTTAGGTACTACTGAAATTCCTCACCATAATTTCAGCTAATACATAATATTCTTTATGATTTAATAGTTGACGCATAAACAGTAGACAACATTGAATCATCCAAACATCCTTAAACTTTCACATTTGTATTATTAGTAGAACAACATAATTTAGTATTCGGCTACGACCTGTTATGGAAGGCTTTACTTCGAAAAAGATGTATTAACTATTTTATAATAGACCATAGCGGGGCATAGCGATGTTGTAATGATTCTACGTTATGTGTATAATGGCGCCTTTAGACATACTCATGTAAAGTAGGAACCGTCGCTCAAATAGTTCCCTGAAGTGCCATGTGTTTATTTATCTACGTTTCGGATGCTGCCGCTTGTCCTTGCCACAGTGGCACAAAAAACTATGTACTTGCTCACATAACACAATCTATCGTTGATAACTAGTACTTTTTTTTTATTAGCCTACCAAAGTGACTGAACCCCGCCTGATGGTAAGCAGTCAGTGAAATGCAGAAGTGGTGGCCACCTTACCATAAGCTAGGGCTGCCATTCGTCTGGGTTTGCCTGGATTTGTCCTAGTTTGAAGGGCGTCCGGGGAGCGTCCGGGCGGTATTTGTAGTCCGGGTTTAAAAATTTAAAGTCTTGGACCACCCGCAAGACACGCACTGAGAGGAAAGAGGAGAAATTGGGCCTCCGGCGCACTCACTCACCGAACGAAACGCAGTAGTACGGATACTATTACTAGTACTTCTCTTACGTCCATCTTCTATGAGAGGGTAGTACTTCCCCAGACGATTCGGATAACTTGATACCACAAGAGTGCACTTGCAGAAATACAAAATACAACATTGACCTGAATACTTGAAACAACTACAATTTCCCAAGACAAATTTTATCTGGAAAGACGGGTAATCCTTTATGTTGAATATGAGAATAAGTAAAAAAGTGATGTTGTGATTAGGATACACGAGGTTAATTTTTTCGCAGCTGGGCACGTAGAAGTGTTACTTATGCACCGTTTCGTATCGTAAACATAATATATAATGAAATTTATAGCCAAAGGATGAAAGTGCTGGCATTAAGAACATACTAAATCATACGATAATTATGTAATTAAGTACTTTATACTATTAACAAGTAGCGTAAGTCTACTACAGTAAAAAGTTACACAATTGTAGGAAACTATTCTCAATGACTGTTCTCGACGACTTTTTACCTTTTGTTTAAATTGCTGTCTGCATCCTACACAATAAAATAGAAGAACATAATATTATTATCTACTATTTTTCTCTGTTATGTGAGTAAAGGTTTGTGTTTTAGAGACATTATGGTATGGTAATACTAAATCTTTATAGAACTTAGATAAAAGCTGCTGAATTATATATATTTGTCCTAAAAATCGTATCTACTTTTGAACGGCACGGGGATCGAATCTATGACCTGCGGTATATTGTTATTATCACAATATCAACATATTCTACTAATAGTAATCAATATATTTCATTTAAATTAACCGTATCTTGTTACCTAAACATAGTTAATTTTGATAATTAATAATTTAACAAATAATAAATAAACTAAGGATTTTACATTTAATGGTGTAATAATTGACAGATAGTTTCATGGAATTAGGTTGAATTAGTCTGAAACTTGGAAAATTCTATTTTTTTATAGTTAGCGAACATAGCTAAGAACAGATTTTGCAACAAGACCGAATTCTAGGCACTTTATTAACCATAGGAGAAAAGTCAAGCATTTAACATCAGGTGGGCCTAATGCATCTTCGTCTCCTAAATGTTCTAAAATAGACTGTAGGTAGGTACATTAATGTGCAATAGCAACTTAACTAGTGCATTAATAATCTGTTGACTACTTATTTATTTATTTATTTATAAAAACTTATTGCACTATAAATGTACAATGGCGGACTTAATGCCATGGGCATTCTCTACCTGTCAACCAAGGTAATGCAGAGATAAGCGAAGTAGGTGCAATGAAATTGTAAATTATGATAGATAAAAAGGGAGGCTTAAATCATATTACAAAAATAGGTATTAAATACAATAGATACTTAAATTACTTAAAGAAAAATAATATATATACAAAATAAATAATATTGGTATACTAGATTATATACATTTAAGTGGGTATACAAACATACATATAGTATACATAAATACTTACATAAATATATATCTATACATATAATAAAAATGTAACCGATCGCTGTCTGTACATGGAAGATATATGAGAAATAATACTATTGGGACCTATATCAACGCAAATAGAACCCAAAACAATGATTTTTAAAATTTTTGTCTGTTTGTCTGTTTGTCTGTTTGTCTGTGCGTTTGTGCACGCTAATCTCAGAAACGGCTTATCCGATTTAAATATGGTTTTCACTAATATATTGTGGTAAGCTTCACTTAACATTTAGTGTTTGTTTCTTGTCAATCGGTTCATAAATAAAAAAGTTATGCCAATTTAAAGAATTTCATCGAACATTCGTTAATTTACTACGAAATCTTATAGAAGCAGATATTTTAACAAGTTGCGGAATAGCTGATAGTGTTTTTATTCCTCGGATTCCTGTCATTCTAAACAGTCTTTCATTTAGTTTTAAACGAGTCCAGTTTCCAGTGAGCCTATGTTTTGCGATGACTAATTAAAGTAATAAATTAATTAAGTAATTAAAGTAAAGGTAAGACACTAAAAGTTGTGGGTGTGGATCTAAGTATTAGCTGTTTTTCGGTCAGCTTTATGTGGCTCTATCACGTGTTAGCATTACTAGCAGCCTGTATGCTTTGATCCCTGATGGCTATACGTCTAATCCATACATATTATAAAAGGCTTTGTCCTGACTGACTGACTGACTGACTGACAGACAACGTAAAGCCTAAACCGCTGGTCGTAGCGACTTGAAATTTGGAGGGTGTGTTTGTCTTAATGTCTAGAAGTGTACAAAGAAAGGGTTATTAAAAATTCAACCCTTAAGTGTATAAAAAGGGATGAAATCGATTCTATGAAACGTCTTCATTTTTTAAGTTACAGCTTTGAAATTTTGTTTTGGAATACTTTTATTTAAATAAAAAATACGCTCGAAATTTTTTTTTACTGGGGTGGATTTATAGGAGTGAAATAAGGGATGAAATATTGTATGGAAAGATCTTTGCTTTTGAATTTGGCGACTTGAAATTTGGAGGGAGGGGGAAGGGAGGGGGAGGAAGAGGAAAGGAAGGGAGAAGTGAGGGGAAAGCCAGGGGGAAATCGACTGCCTCTGTATTTCGGTGGTACTGTGTATGGACTGTGAGGTCGCGGGTTCGATTCCCGCTCAGTGCAAATATTTGTAGCATGAACATGTCTATTTGCATCGGTCTGGGTGTTTATATGTATAATATGTATCTATTTACAAAAATAAAAGTATTTAAGTATGTTTATCCGTATTCTAGAACCCATAATACAAGCATATAATATGCTTACTTTGGGTCTAGATGGCGTTGTGTAAAAATAAAAAAGGAAGAGGGAACTTAGGGGGTGTGAGGAGGCAGTGAAGGGCAAGTGAGGGGCAAGTGAAGGGCAAGTGAAGGGGACGTAAGGGAAAGTGAGGGAAGTGAGGGAAGTGAGGAGTCAGAAGTGGTGGTGAGTGAGTGGGAAGTGAGGGAAAGTGAGGGAGATGGGAGGGAGACGGGAGGGGAAGGAAGGGGAGGGGAGGGGAAGGGAGGCGAAGGGGAAAGTTATTGTAGTGAAAATTTGCCTTTGTGTATTGTATGTTGTTTTACGGGGGATATCTTTAGGTAGGTGAAAGAGGGTTTGTACGAATGGTGATGATGATGAGATTAGAAATAGTATGCAAAACAGTATTTAAACAATATAAAAATGTCTATTGAAAACCGATATTCATGCGAGCGAAGCCGCGGGCAAAAGCTATACATTATATAAAAACGAAAGGTCACTCACTCACTCACTCATCTCATCACGAAATCTCAAAAACTACAAGTGCTAGGAGTTTCAAATTTTGGAAATAGGTGCTCTCTAAGACGGGATTTTGCGAAATTTATTGCCCTGGAGTATAAAGGGGAACAAAATTCGTATGGAGCTTCTATAGTTTTTTACTGATATTTATTACTAATATACAATGTACGATTGCCGTAAGATTAGGTAAGAAATATTCTCATACAGGCACACATCTGAATTTTCACGCGAACGAAGTCTCGGGCAACAGCTATCTATCTATCTATCTATACATATAATAAAAATGTAACCGATCGCTGTCTGTACATGGAAGATATATGAGAAAAAATACTATTGGGACCTATATCAATGCAAATAGAACCCAAAACAATGATTTTTAAAATTTTTGTCTGTTTGTCTGTTTGTCTGTTTGTCTGTTTGTCTGTGCGTTTGTGCACGCTAATCTCAGAAACGGCTTATCCGATTTAAATATGGTTTTCACTAATATATTGTGGTAAGCTTCACTTAACATTTAGTGTTTGTTTCATGTCAATCGGTTCATAAATAAAAAAGTTATGCCAATTTAAAGAATCACATCGAACATTCGTTAATTTACTACGAAATCTTATAGAAGCAGATATTTTAACAGGTTGCGGAATAGCTAATAGTGTTTTTATTCCTCGGATTCCTGTCATTCTAAACAGTCTTTCATTTAGTTTTAAACGAGTCCAGTTTCCAGTGAGCCTATGTTTTGCGATGACTAATTAAAGTAATTAATTAATTAAGTAATTAAAGTAAAGGTAAGACACTAAAAGTTGTGGGTGTGGATCTAAGTATTAGCTGTTTTTCGGTCAGCTTTATGTGGCTCTATCACGTGTTAGCATTACTAGCAGCCTGTATGCTTTGATCCCTGATGGCTATACGTCTAATCCATACATCCATACATATTATAAAAGGCTTTGTCCTGACTGACTGACTGACTGACAGACAACATAAAGCCTAAACCGCTGGTCGTAGCGACTTGAAATTTGGAAGGTGTGTTTGTCTTAATGTCTAGAAGTGTACAAAGAAAGGGTTATTAAAAATTCAACCCTTAAGTGTATGAAAAAGGATGAAATCGATTGTATGAAACGTCTTCATTTTTTAAGTTACAGCTTTGAAATTTTGTTTTAGAATACTTTTATTTAAATAAAAAATACGCTCATAATTTTTTTTTTACTGGAGTGGATTTATAGGAGTGAAATAAGGGATGAAATATTGTATGGAAAGATCTTTGCTTTTGAAGTTGGCGACTTGAAATTTGGAGGGAGGGGGAAGGGAGGGGGAGGAAGAGGAAAGGAAGGGAGAAGTGAGAAGTGAGGGGAAAGTGCGGGGGTAGTTAGGGAGAAGTCAGGGGAAAGGGAGGGAAAAGTCAGGGGGAAATCGACTGCCTCTGTATTTCGGTGATACTGTGTATGGACTGTGAGGTCGCGGGTTCGATTCCCGCTCAGTGCAAATATTTGTAGCATGAACATGTCTATTTGTATTGGTCTGGGTGTTTATATGTATAATATGTATCTATTTACAAAAATAAAAATATTTAAGTATGTTTATCCGTATTCTAGAACCCATAATACAAGCATATAATATGCTTACTTTGGGTCTAGATGGCGTTGACCTCGCAGCATGTGTGGGACCAGCTGAGTATCCGCGGAGTCATTGTGTGGGTGGTGTGGGTCAACCCGCCGGCCAGGGAGACCCGTATAAACGGTGGTGCCGCTGGCCGCCCGCGGCATTGTACAAGGGCCCAATTAGACCTAACCAAAAAAAAAGAGACTGCCCCACCAGGTTGCGCATAATCTCGGAGTGGTTCGTCGTGCAGGTTGGTGACCGGATAGTGGGACCCGGCGATCATTTTCGAGACGGTACGGGGGCCTTTTGCGAGCAGTCCGTATCATGGAAGCCCGGAGGCCTAAGACCCTTGAGCCTTTACAGCTGCGAAGAGACATCGCCTCCTCAACGGCCGTCTTCTATCGCCTTTACCACGGAGAGTCTTCTCAACAGCTCTTTAAATTAATTCTACCCTCTCCCTTTTTATCCACCACGACACGTGCGGGACTGAAGTGCTACCCTTTCACAGTGCAATCTAAAGGGTCTCGAACCAAACGGTTCAGCACTTTATACTTTTGTCGCTCAATTAAAGCCTGGAACTCTTCACCAGCGCATGTGTTCCCACCTAACTTTTATCCTGGGACTTTTAAGCGAGGCGTGAAGAAGCATCTCACTAAGCCGCCATAGTGGAGGCCACCATACCAGTAGTTTGGCTTTTGGAATGGTGTCCACTACTTCTGAATTCCATTGACTGCTTACCATCAGCCAGAGTAGAGGCACTTTGGCAGGCTAATATAAAAAAAAAACTTATAGTTTTTATTCCTCGGATTCCTTTCATTCCAAACAATTTCCCGTTTAGTTTTAAACTAGATCAGTTTCCAGTGAGCCTATGTTTCGCGATGACAATTAATGAGTGTGGATCTAAATATTAACTGTTTTTCGCATGGTCAGCTTTATGTGGATTTGCCACGTGTAAGTAATCCTAGCTGCCTGTATGGCTTTGATCCGCGATGGCTATACGTCTAATATCGTAGATAGAGAAGCATTTACTGTAAAGATTTTTCTTATTCACCTAAACGAAGATGTTTATAATTCAAAACCAACCAAAAGATATATCCAAAAAATGCTGCTCAAAATCACTATTCCACGCGGACGAAGTCGCGGGCACAGCTAGTATAATATATGTATATGCGTATTTACAAAAGTTAGGGTGATATTGCCGACAATCCATCAAACAGGAGAGTACGAATCTTTTGCTTAAATGTATATCGGTTAGTGGACATCCTGATCTCGAGAGGAAGCGCATTCCAAAGAAGAATAACCTGCACTACAAAGGAAGAGTGTACGAAACCAGAAGTATGAGAGGG
Source organism: Parascotia fuliginaria (assembly GCA_963082885.1). Lineage (NCBI taxonomy): Eukaryota > Metazoa > Arthropoda > Insecta > Lepidoptera > Erebidae > Parascotia > Parascotia fuliginaria. The sequence goes on along the minus strand of OY720176.1, from coordinate 14,930,055 downwards.
ACAGGTAAGTAAACAGTTATTTGAAGAACGTAGATTTCTATTATTAACAGAAGACAAGTATTGAAATGAAGACGTTAAATAGTTAGGTGAATAAGGAGAGCTGAGGATAGAAAAGAGGGTAGTGAGAGCACGCAAGCTACGGCGTTGACGGATAGGTAACCATTTCAGTTCAGAGCAGTAAATAGACATGTGATCATATTTACGAAGATTAAAAATAAATCGAATGCAATTATTGAGAAAGCGATCATATTTATTAAGAAGATCTGCATTCAGGTCGTAATAGCACACATTACCATAGTCGATTATGGGTAAGATTAAAGACTGCACAAGCATCGTTTTTGTGTTAGAAGGGAGGAAGTTCTTCAGAAGATATAGGGCACGAAGAGATCCTATAACTCTCTGACAAACATTTGTGACTTGGGCCTGCCAATTGAGTATCTACTACAGTACTACTGTATCCTCAAAAGAATCATTTTCTTTTGTTATTCCAATATTATAATTTTACTTAGTTATTTAATTAAACGTATGATAGTTGATATAGGACACTACGCTTATTGTGCGTTTGTTCACTCTAAGACGATACATCAATATTTTGTTTTTTAAAACGAACAATGCAAACTAGCTAATTCAATTAATCAATAACTGAACCAAGAAATAAAGAAAATACATTTATTTGACATAGACAAAAGACACACAAATTTAACTAAAGTAAATTTGCAATGGTTTCTATTACTCTATTAATCTATTATCTTAGAATAAGTGCTATTATCCGAAACAAGACAGACAATTTGTTTAACACAATGACCATTAAGCAGCTGTACCTGTCCGTAAATTGATTTATGAGATGGACAAGATTATTGATTTATCGTTACAATAAAGCAATGCGTACAATCGAACCAACTGAATCATAACCCATTTTGCTGATATTTCGCCTAAAACTGTCAAACTTGTTAAAATCTATCGTATATAGTGCACTTAGAACGTTTTTAATACAAACATAACTGTACTACTGTACTACTGTGTACTCTAACAAGCTCGCTGCCAAGGAAATCTGTCTTCAGGCGAATTTCGACCTATTTGCATTTATATGGACTGCCAAAATGAGCTTATGGTGGGTCACGATTCTCTTGGTTCGATAGTATCTAATTGAGTTACTACGTATCTATAGTATAAAAATGAATCGCTGAATGTGTTGATAAGCCCAAATCTCGAGAGCAGCTGAATCGATTTCGCTAATCTTTTTTTATAATATTCCTTGAAGTACGAGAATGGTTCTTACGGAGAGAATATTAAAAAAAAATTGCCTAAAAAAACACTTTTCTATATTCTTATGTAACATTACGCTACTTTCGACGCGAGCAGACCAGTAAGCAAAGACGCGGGTGAAACCGCGCCGCGGGAAGCTATATTTTAATAGATTTTAAATAAAGTCTGAAACTCAAAAAGAAACAAAAAGGAATCGCCGAAGATTCATAACTTTGTAACCTCTTTTTTAAAGGTCGCAACCATTTGTCAATATTGCTTTTTTTATGACCTAATTATAGAAATTATTTAACATATCCGGTTAGCATAAACAACAGATTGCCATATTGTTATTAAACGCGCCACTGGTTATACAACATTAACATAAAGCTCTCTATGCAGATCAATATTTTACATAACACAGCATTTTCGCCAAATGAAAACCTCATTCCAGCGTCACCATGATGAGGCCATCTAGGTGCCGGAACACCTACAAGGCCTTATCAGTGTCTTGGTGGGCATCGTCAATTAGACGATGACGACAACGAGCGTTGCCAGGCGTCCGGATACAGCCGGCCATAGTTTGGCTTTTTGAGTGCGTGTTCGGCCAAATGTCCAGCTTTTGTTAGGCTTTTTATTTTGGCTCCTGCCCTCAGTTCGCTAACTACTTTAGCATGGTTTCTTTCCCTCGCTCGCTACCATCACTGGCTCCTATGATTTCTACCTCCCGCTCGCTGCAATCTACTGTGTTAGCCCTTTTTACCCAAATGTACGGCCAAACTGGCTGGTCTCTTAGGTTAGGCTATTAGGTTTAACAACCTGGCTCACCTATCCATAACTTTAATTCGTTTACAGATGTACTTATTTCTGCCCACCTCACATTTATTATTATTACTTGTTGGACTAGAAGCCGTCAGTGGCCTCTTTGCTACCTCGAGCAGAATTGATCTATTGTAGCGCCCTTGTTATTTATAGTTCCCTGCTTAGTCCTATGGAGTCTAGGAACTTTCAAATTGTCTTATCAGAGAGTGGCTGTAACTGATCTGGTTGCGCCTGGTGCTGTCCTGAATGGATGCTTCTTTTGTGCATGAGTGGTCCACATGAGCAGAGGAAATGCATTGTAGTCTCCTCTGACTCTTTGTAGAGTCTGCATATTTTGGACCGGCTTAGGTTGAGTTTAAACATATGGTAGTTTAATTTACAGTGGTCAGTGTGTATTCTTATCACCGCCGACGTTTTGCACCTACTGAGTTGAAGCAACTCTTTGGTACGTTTATTGTCATGACCCTTGGAGTGGCCTTGTCCTGTGGCGGATTGCCACACTCTTTGCGCTTTTATTTGGCACAGGTCGTTGAGGAGGGTCTGGGTTCTTTGTTTAGAGATTCCACATAAAGGTTCTGCTCCTTTCATTTAGATGTTAGCAACGTTTCAGGCCACTACATCTGCCTTTTCATTCCCTTCTATTCCCGAGTGTTCCGGGACCCATTGAATTATAACCCTGTTAGATTCCCCACCTCACATTACAAAATCTTTGTTTCTGCGGATTCATTTTGGGTCCCATCCACTGGTCAACATGTCTTCTTTCGTCGTGTTTGCGATGATCACAATAGCGTCGGCCTATCGAAAGTGAGTACCTAGGTAGAGTGATATTTTTTAGATTTATCTCCTTTAATGTTTTCAGGAAATAGATAACGGTCATTGGCGTATTCTTAACTTAATAGATATGAATAGTAAATAAATATGAGCAGTACCTAAATCGTGAAAGTAAAACAATATAAATCTACAATGTATAATAAATTAAATAGTGTTTATAAGGCTTAATGTGCCTTTTACCGAAGCGTTGCAGCTGCAGGAGGCGTGTGCGGGCGTCTCGGCTGCATCATTGCGCAACAACTTTCACCGTCCCTGCGTTGCTCGGCGCGCCGGCGCAGTGCTAACTCCGCGCAAACAACACTCAAACTCGTGACGCATATGTTACGTACTTATTAGCTATCGACTAGTAACTAGGTACTTGTACTATCAATTGTGTTATGTACCTCCTGGAATGGGGAAGAAAGTTACGTTATGACGGACGATGTATCTAGAACTTATAATACTGTTTCACAGACAGACAATGTTTTTATGAACTCTGCGGTTAGATAATATCACTGTTCGTTACATACTAGGTAATCTAAGACGTAATGTTAAATAAAGTGTAAAATGTAGAGCATAAACCTTTTTTATTATATGCAAATTGATAGAGAGATTACGATAGGTAGCCCGCATTGTATTTTAGATGATGAATAAGTATCAATAGAGTTCTTCTTTTTAAAGCAGGCTTGTTACACATACTTAATGACTTACCTATTGGGTAATGTTAGAAAATATAATGAATCAGGCAATTTATAACACAGTCCCACACAAGGATCTCAGCTCTAGGAGTAAGTTGCACAATGGCCCACGCCGTGCTGCCACCTGTAAACAAATTCCGCTATGGTTTTAGTGCATCTTAGGAACTGAAAGTTTAGCATTAGTTTCTATATCATGTACAACATGCAGTTCACCGTACCTACTAACAACATATAAATGTGACTAAGAAAAGCTGATCATACATTTTTGCACCTATTTTAAAAAGGGTAAGACCAAATTTCCAGAGCTGGTTAGTGCAGTAAAGAGTAAAGACACCTTACTGTACCTACTCTACCGAAGATTAGTTTCCTAGTTGGTTTGCTCTTATCATACCTCACCTTCTTTATACCTTATTATCTTACCTATTATTAAATATATATCTCATACATAAGTTTACCAGGTACCTCTATTACTTGTCATATCAATCTCAACCAACTTCAAGTTATTGCTAAATAATGCTAATAATGCTAAATGCTAAAATAATATATAATAACGAGAATTAAAAAGGGTAGGTATACTCGTTTAGGTCTGTGATTATAAGTTGCTAAATAACAAACTGGCATAGGTTTTATACGGTAGTAGATCCACGCTGATTTCAGCATGAATGGGCCGGATCGTCCGGGGAATTACTACCCTCTCCCTCTCATAGAAGATCGACTTAAGAGTAGTAGTATCCGTACTACTGAGTTTTGTTCGGTAAGTAAGAGCGCCGGAGACCCAATTTCCCCCCTTTCCTCTTTCCTCACCTCCCTCATTCCCTTTCCCTAACCCCATTCCCAGCCGCCATAGTGGAGACCACCATACCAGCAGTTTAAGACGATGGCTTTTAGTATAGTGGCCGCCACTTCTGGATTCCACTGACTGCTTACCATCAGGCGGGGTGGAGGCACTTTGGTAGGCTATAATATAAAAAGAAAAAAGGTACACATAATCGATTAATTGAGGTATATATACAATTACGTAGTAGATACATACTTACATAGTATTAGGTAGGTATATACTCTAAGTGTACCAGCAAGTGCCATTGCATAATCTATCGTATCTAGAAAACGCGGGAATTCAAATAGTTTGATGGAAACTAGGTAAAATTCTAATGAATAATTATATGTCATTTAACTCTCTGATAACATTCATATACCTAATAAGTAAATACATATGATGAATTATCTCTTTTGTTCCAAAGTGGGTGAACTGCATTTGAACTAAAAAGTAAAAGGATATAACTGCTTATGTTGACGTCACCCGGATTTTGGTGGGTACACGTAACGAGGCACAATTTACAATCTCCGCCTTCGTCAATAAACACTGCACTGGAATGACCGAAAGTGAACTGAGCAGCATCATATTGTTTGTGAAAACTTTTGTTTCAAAGGAAATATTATGTCATTTTGAAAGTTGCTCAAGTTGGACAAATTTGCAGATGTCTCATACGGTTCATGAAAAATAAAATACTTCTATCTTGGATAGACGTCAGTCACGATCATGAGTCCTCGTTTCGGTCGAGAGACATACACTGCATCTTCACTTGGATTGGTCGTGAGTTGCCCTCATCCATCGTTTACCTGAATCATTTACCAGATCGTCGATCTGCCTTTCATCAGTTAGGTATTGAATATCAATAAATGAGTTATTTCTCTGAATTATTAATTTTTTTGCTGGTAGGCTTGGCGCATAAGATGCTATATAGAGGACTATCTCATTTATAATAAGCACTAACCAAACACAAAACGTTTTGTTGTTGTGGCTGTGCTGACACCTGGTGTTGATATAATTTTATTCTGTAATGATGTTCATGTTGGTTTTATAAATTGGTACGTGCACATGTTGAGAATTGGATATTTCTAACATTGCTGTAGGCATTTGAACTTTGGCGACTCTGCTTTACTACGTTTTACCGTATTTACCCACTTGTCCATACAATAAGATCCACACTACACCGACTACCAAAAAGCTTTAAACATTATAACCAAAAAAACGGTCATCTGCGAGTCGGACTCGTGCACTGAGGTTTTCTTACATGAGACAGCTTAAAGAGGTTGCAGACAAGAAAGAGTATTTGATATAAATTTCAGCTTGATACCGCCACGTGTTACTGAGAGAAAGGTTTATCAACAGACAGACGAACAACAAAGTGATCCTATATTAGGTCCGTTTTGCCTCTTGAGGTACGGAACCCTTAAAATTAGCCAATAGCAAAATCCAGAGTAATCTATTATGTTAAATTGCCTCGTAGATAGGTAATCTATATGAAAAACTTATATTAAGACGAGAACGGTATTCGATGACGATATTTCATTTTATTTTTACCTAGCAATGTGGCGTACCACACCACAGGGTGAATGGTCTACTACACAGACTATATGTAGAGAACAATATTTATGAGTCCTCTTTTGTAAAATCTCTTATCAAAATGAAACTTTAATTACACAGTTTAGAATACTCAAGAAACAGTTTAGAATAAATCCAAGGTGTTATTTTCTCTGTAGGTCGAATCTTGTGTGTTATAATAAAATTCCAAAAATTATAAAAATTGTCTCATTACAGTTAATAGCGACATCTATTTGTGATCTGTTGGAACTAATATCACAGTACAGGCCACAGAGTACATTTTATAAACTACAAGCCTCCGAATTTTATGACTATTTTAAAAAATGCCATCTAGCGGGCAATAGCAATATTGCGTAACTTTAACTAGATGGTGTTACTAGTTTTGTCAAAAACGTTTCTTGTATTTTCTAAAAATAACACCAGAGTTCGTTCCAAACGCTATATTTAGTTTTTAGACATTTGACAAAAAAGATGGCAGCGATTGCCGTTTGCTGTCCTTTGGATTTGTTGCGAAAATGGCGCAAGTGATATTTTCACGTAAAAATATAAAGGTATTAAGTGAAAATTTGTGTAGTGCTGCATTGTGATGGTGTAATAAATTTTATGAATGACAGTGTACCCGTGTGTAAATAGGACCACGACTTTCTTCTGGATATTGGATTACACATAAAATAAAGGTATTTATGCCTCCTACGCATAAATTATTCTTAAGGCTGGTATTAGTCTGTAAATATTTAACTATAATAATAAATGGATCTTTACAGAAACGTACCCAAATTGAGAATATTACATAAGAATCTGATCAAAAAGTATTTTGGTTGTTTTTTAATGTGATACGGATTAAGGACATTCTTTTTGTAAAGACAGCTGTTATTTTAGAGTTCTTTGAATTTTACTGTAGAACGTGCTCAAGCAGCTCAAGTTCAGCCGCAGTCGTGGCTAGGTGCTGACTTGGTTGCTTTGGTTTTATTTTGCATGACATCAGCAAGCATTACCCATTGCTGTAAACTTTAGCAGTATGATTCATCAGACCGCACCGAAGTCTTTAACGCGAAGGAGATAAGGTTTAAAATTATAAAATTAAAAAAATCATATCCGAAACCATAGCTTTTGAAATAGGAGAGCTAATTAGAAATTATTATTACTTACCTAAATTATAATCGTAAATAATTTCAATCATATACAAATTAAAAAATAAAATAAATAATAATATATAAAAATCTATTTCCTACTTCTAAACGTTTTCTGATACTTTTTCGTATTAAAAATAATTAAATATGAAAGAAAATCAAAGAAAGTATCGTAAATATTCATTCATTTCGTAGTTTCTGTGCCAGAAAATATTACTTACCTACTTCATATTTTTCCTGAATTAATTTTTTTTATAAATTATGAGACACATCATGAGTTTACATGACTAATAGCAAAGTAATAAATAACTTCCTTATTGTTTTAATTATAGAGATTTAAGTATTTGCATAATTGCAGAGTTTCAGACAATTATTAACTAGTGCTGAAAGAAAAACCTTAGTTAAAACTATTTTATTTATTACAATGACAGCAACAAAAACATGCTTTGTTTTTTTTATAAAAAATTGTAGTCCAGTTTCATGATTCTATTATTAACATCAAAAACTAGGTCTGTAGTTTTTCTTAGCCTGCTACAAAATAACTGCTGTGACACAGATTCTCTTAGGTCAAGTTGGTTTTATCATATAGATCTATTTAAATTTAAAATCTATATTTTAGAAATACACCACACAGCCATCTTAGATATTTATTCTTATGTAAAAGGTGGTTCTATGTTTTGAAATTGTTTTGTAACAATATACAATAGACATATTTTATTCTATAGTTTAACATAAACAAGGTTGCCTATTACATTATGTATTATAATATACCATAGCTATACATAAAATTTGCATGAATTTTGATGAAACAGTTTTCTAATATGGACCTAATCAAATGCCTGAACTGAACTATTCACAGTTAATATTTATAGATTTTGTTTATAAAATAATCATATACAAATATGTTATCTATCAACAATTGAATGTTGAACTGTTTTGTTTATATAAACAATTGATAAGAGCTAGTATTAATATAATAGTAATGAAATGCATGATGACATTTATTCATTACTTTATCATAATAGGTGTGAGAATTTAATGCCTTACACAAAGCTATTGTTAAATGATCATCATCATCTTAAAAGCCGAAAGATATGTACTGCTGGACATAGGCCTCCCCAAAATGATAATAGGTAAATGATACCTAATAATATGACCTGGTTGTTACCATGCTTTTGGGATCAACCTGGTAATATTATTAGGTATCATGTTTTTTAATCTAAAAATTCATTAAGGGTTAAAATCAATTAAACTATTCTACTTTTTAAAGGCTTTTTAAGGCCAGTAGACTGGTAAATTGAGACTGACTAACTAGTTGAAAACCTTTTTACATTTTTTAATAACATTAAACAATAATATACTTATTATAAACAGTATGTACAGTCTTTATTTTTTTACACTAGACATCCTCCCTTGCTTCACATCGGTATCAAAAGTTTCATTTGGTCTCACAACAAATGCCTATGGTAAATATCATAGCATTTGTGACGTATTGCATCATGCAGATTTACAAGATGCTTAAATCGGAATTATTTAAAAATTTACCTATGTTAGGTAAATTTTTACCTAACAAAAAAATCTTTTCTCTTTATGATATTAGTTTAGATTATTTTACAAGACCCAACAAGGCACAGCATTTGTATGTCTAGATATTTTATTATAATAACTAGCTTTCCGCGGCGCGGCTTCACCCGCGTCTTTACTTACTGCTCTGCTCCCGTCGCCAGTAGCGTGTTGTTACATAGCCTATAACCTTCCTCAGGAACTGGGCTATCATACGCAAAAAGAATTATTCAAATCTGACTGGTAGTTCCAGACATTAGCATGTTCAAACAAACAAACAAACTCTTCCGCTTTATATAATAAAATAATAATATCTCCTACCATATTATTAGTTATCAATTAAATGTTCTTGCAATATGTCGAGTAATGGCACAGTGTTTATCTTGTTTATCTGGCTGCTTTCCAAACTAAAGTATTCTGTCAAAGAATTGACACGAGATTTCATTTGCACTGATTTTATACAAAGTGTGTCTTATTTTATTATAATTATTAATCAAATGAGAGCATTCGCTTTACGCAATATTTTCCCATCTATAAACTTTCCCATCATATCAAAACACTAGCTTTCCACGGCGCGGTTTCACCCGCGTTTTTGCTTACTGCTCTGCTCTCGTTGCCAGTAGCGTGATGTTACGTAGCTTATAGCCTTCCTCAGGAACTGTGCTAGAATATTTCAATTAAGAATAATTCAAATTCTACTGGTAGTTCTAGCGATTAGCGCGTTCAAACAAACAAACTCTTCCGCTTTATTATAAAAGTAGGTAGGTATAAATGGAAATGCCAAAGACGCAATTTGCACACACTCTAAAAAAAGCCATCCAAGATTCGGCAACAGTTCGTTAGTAGGTAACGAATAATAACAAATTTAGATTATAAAACTTAACTGTTTGGCCTCTAAAGAAACTTGTGTTCGCGCATAATCTTACGTGATCGCAATCTCAATATTGTACGGCCACTACAAAAATTAAAGTATGCTAATTAAACCAACCAGAAACTAAAATCGATTTGCCTACTACCAACCAGCCGCCAAACCTACGCCCTTCCTTTATACTTTTATTAATTACGTAACAAAAATATATTACTAGCATCCGCCCGGCTGCTGCGCTCACGATTAATGTTGATACAAAAATGCCCTCAAAACTCTTCGATTTCAGAAGCGATATTAATCGCATTTACTTAAATATACTATACTAGAGTCCACCCTCGTGTCGCTTTAGTATCAAAAGTTTCATTTGGTCTCGCAACAAACTCCTACGAAAAATATCATTGCTATAGTGTCGTTTTGCATCATTTGTTTTTAGAAATCGATTAAAATATTGTAATTCTGATAATGACTGAAAATATGTTAAATATAACAAAATGTAGTCTATGTTATCCGCCTTGTTTATTGATTATTATAACGGTGAAAGAATTTTTCAAATAGATAACATGGATTAGTTTAATCGTTGCAAAGAAACATACAAAAACTCAAATCTTTTCTCTTTTTAATATTAGTTTAGATTTATTTAAAGTGTTAGAAGTCGATAGTGACAAGTAGTAAGGGTAAAGTAAACACCACTGTTCAAACGAAATAAGACGCTTACAAAAACAAGAGGATGGGGCAAGAGTAACATGCAATAGGACATCGACCTTTTGTCGAGGGCTGTATGTATTCTAACATAGGTTTAATTGTATTGTCCTTGCTTAGGTAATAAATCAGCAACGAAAATATGTATTCTTAGGATCTCTCCATTCCATTTTTAACGACACGGTCTAAAAAGCTTTCTCTTATAGGTACTTATTTCTCTAAAATTTTCATAAGCACGACACGGAATGCGTGATCCGTTGTCGGTCATCGGTAAATCGGTGGTTGACCGATTTGCTGATGCGTTAATAGGAGTCATCATCAGACGTTAGCATGCTCACATAGAAAAAAAATGTTTATAACCGCAGTCTCTATCTTATGCTAGTAGTAGTGTGTCGATAATAATATCGATTCGCTCTCGGCTTCGTATCGATAAATGTGGGAAGACCTTTTAAACCTATCCACTCTAAAAGCCCCCGCATACTGCAGACTTTCGATCGGCCGATAGTTCTGTTGGTTGCTTAAATAGTTTGAAAATGTACCTATGGATACCTAATCGTTATTAATGTGCGCACTTCCATACTTCTTCATAGGTAGGTACTGATTAAGCTAACGTACAAACTACTGGCCGATCGAAAGTCTGCAATTTGCGTGGGCTCTAAAACGCCTTTTAAGACCTTCACCCACTACATAGCTCGTCACGAACGAAATTAATGCAATAATATCACCCGGGTACGCACTACGTTTTGTTCATAACCCTAATTTTCGTAACAAAACGTTGAAACTAGGTACTTGCACATTATTGAGGAATGTGTTGACACTGCGTAATGAGAAGGTTACACCAACATTACAAGTAGGTACCTACATAATTAATTTGTGTTACGATGTGATATAACCCTACGTTTTAAGTTATAAATTTACTTGGAACCTTTTGGATTATTTATAGCTTCTGTGGGCGACTTCGATCTCTTGGTGTGTTGACAAAAAGTAACTTATAATAAGTACCTACCTATGTTATTTAGGAATATTCCGAATGAAAAATAATTCGCGGCAACGACCATTCATAACAAACGTTAATATTTATAACATTAGTACCTACATATTCATTAGTATCCTAAAACAATCGAACATTACCAATACTCCTGTATTTTGATTAATCTGAATATGTTAACAAAATAATAGTTTCTATAGGTATTTACATTCATTATGAAATATGAAATAGAAGATTCGAAACCGTTTGTTTCCTTCGCAGACGTCTTGGAATTCATACCCAGTTCATAATGGTTATTAAAAGACTGCTATGCTATGCAATGCTTTAATGCGGTCCTAAACCACGGTAATACTATCTATCAGTATTGTGACTCGGCCGTATTTTATACATAAATGCCTACAGCCGCGCGGTACGTAAACATGCGATAGGGCTGCCCGCCTCCAGCACTTTAATTACATTTGCCTACTTTGTGTTTCCATTTAGTTTTGTGATTGTAAATATACTTTTTTAATAGGAAATGTACAATAAAAATGCGTGTTGTTTTTTGATTGGAAATTTATTTTTCTTGTATTATCCATACACACAGTACAATAAACAACTATTATTAATAATAAAATACCACGTCTTTACTTTAATTAATTAATTATACAAACTAACAAAAAAAAAAACATGCCCCGAGGTTTTAACACAAGCGTATCTACCGTATCATGATTCATGAACCGCCTATGACTACCTATTTCACTCGTGTCAATCACTTTCCTTTACTCTATTCACTTTATTTATTAATCCAGACATCTTTTTTTTCGGGAGATAAGAGGAAATACTTATCCATTAAAAAGACACACATTATGTACCTACCTACTAGTAAATAAAATTATTTTATAGTCTTACCTTTCAAAGTTGCCAGGTAATCTAAAAAAAAGTTATCTCTGGATGCGCTATTGACGAATTCATGCAACCAAAAACAGCACAATATATCCTACTCTTCATATTAAATATGTACTTGAACTTATTTTTAGTAAAAAAATCGCGTGCTTATTATTAAAAAAACAACACACCGTCCGTTCCTCACTGCGGCACAGTCGCGACTGTCTGCACACCGACCGCATACCGAGACCGAGGCGCGTAGGCATAGCTCGCGCTTTGTCCGTTTGTATGAAGATGGATTACTGTATATAGTATTACCGTGCCTAAACAGATCTAAAATAGGCCAGTCTGCAATCCATACGTGGTTAACCTGTACATGTAGGCCTGTGGTTTATTTTAAGTTTTATACTGATTTTACGACTTATTCTAGCTACATTTGTAAATAATTTAGGTACCTACATCCTTATTATTTATAAGGTTGTGAGCAGACACAATACTATGTTGTATTCAAACGGCGATTTACTTATTTCCAAATGCGAGAGCAACTTGCAACTTGGAATTTTCATATCAACGTCTTTTCTCGCAAAAACATTGTAGTGGCGACCTTTTCTGCTAAAATTCATGTGTCTGGTTTTCATAACAGCAATTTCATAAAAAACAAGGATGTTGTCTCCTTAGTAAGTAACCCGTCAAAATGAGATGAGATTAGGTATTATCGTTATCATCAGCCGAAAGTTCACTACATACCATTTCACGAACTGAGGTCCATTAAGGCAGAAAAGCTCTAGTGGCGAATCGGCCGACGCCGACGCTGCAAGGTGAGTAGGCCTTTTTAAGGATCCGTACTTTAAAAGGAAAAAAACGGAACCCCTATAGGATCACTTTGTTGTTTGTCTGTCAAGACCCTTTATCTCAGGAACGCGTGGAGGAACCGAGTGGAAATTAAAACGATATACCTACTTAGCTCTACGGTCTCTTGAAGCTGTGAAAAAATCGAAACTCCTAAGTTAACGTAAATAAGAATAGGGCCGATTATGCCGCAAAAAATCGTATATTTCGACACTCTTAAGGGAATCAAAATTAATACGGTATTTTCCGCTGAACTAGAACTATGAAATTTGACAGTACCTAATACTGTTTTATACTACAAGTACATATAGGGAAAATCTGAAAAATGTACATTTGTAATTAAATCATTAAAAAACAGGGTATAGGCCAGAAACGGCGATCAAAATTTGGAATTGAGTTAACCATGACATGTGAGGTATCAATGAAAGTGCTTTATTGGCACAAGCTTAAACAGATTTTTAATTATTTTCATGATGTGTGTTATGTAGTTTTTGATTTATGACGAAGAATGAAAAAAAAAACTTCTTTCTTTTTTTATAAGTATAGTATGTACCCTCGGTGGTCGAGTCCGACTCGCACATGTCTGGTTTTTTATATAAGCCCACTAAACTGACTCCGCTCTGCCTGATGGTAAGCAGTTAATGGAATCCAAAACTGGTGGTTTCTTTCCAGAAACCATCGTCTAAAACTGCTGCTATTGTGGCCTCCACTATGGCGGTTTTGTGAGATGCTTTTACACGCCCCTGTTAAAAATACTCAGGATCAAAGTTAGATGGGATCACATTCACTGCTAAAAAAATGTAAGCTTTAAGCGACAAAAGTATTAAGTGCATTTTTGATTCGAGACTCTTTAGATTCCACTGTAAAAGGATGACGCTTCAGTTTCGTACCACGCGTCGTTCTGGATAACAAGGGAGAGGGTGGGATTAATTCAAAGTGTTCTTCAGAAAACTCTTTATGCTAATAACGATTGGACACGGCCTTAGAGGCCTCTCACAAAATGGACAGATGATCTGAAAATGATATGATACTACGGGCAACCGATGAATAAGGACCATCATTCATTATCATCGTTCATCATCATCATCATCATATCAGCAAAAAGACGTACACTGCTGGACTTAGGCCTCCCCCAATTTTCCAGTGGCCGGTCGTTCGCCGACCTCATCCATCGGTTACCTGCCACCCTTATAAGGTATTCGGTCCACCTTGCAGTGGCGAAGGGTCCATATAACCCGATTCCTACCGGCTTCCCTTTGAGATAAATCACAAAGACTAGTGTCTATTTATAAAAATATAATCTATTTTCACAGGTATATACTAAAATAACTTTAAAACATTTTAAAAACACCTTAAGTACTATCTAGTCTTTCTACTCTGGGAATAATAAACTAAAATAAAATGAAAACATTTCAAACACGCCTTCGCATTGGCGCCAACCACATTGTCAAATTGTTATGAAATAAGCCGCAGGAATTGAGAGGAATCCATACTATAGAAAATTGTACGTTCCAAGTAACTAAGTACATAGTTAAATTACGCGTAATGTAGGTGGAGTATAACCCGGTATTTGCCGGCTTATGACAGAGACAGAACATTCGTAAGTGCGAAAAATTGCGTAGGTGTAAGCGAGACAGACAACAAAGCTACATTCCAGAACGTACGAAGGACGAAAATTTGTCAAAAAAGAGATGTGCATGTAGAGTTACCAACTCAGCTGTTAAAATAAATCAGATAATATATAATATGAGGTTTTGAAAATGAAAAAAAGGAATTAAAAATTAGTAACAATAAAGTAATTATTAAAATAAAGTTGATTTCATTTCTAGAGATTTTTTAGTTTACGTTTGGGGGCAAATATTTTTGAGTATTGGTAACTCCGTTGTTGACATTTCATTTAAGTTCATTAATTACAAATACTAAAGCAATATTTTATTTGTTTTTGTTTTAATTCTGTAATAAAGTATCTCGAAATATAGTTTGTGTAGGGTAGCGTTTGTATAACGTGTACTGTAAAAGAGTGAACATAATAAATTTTGATTAGTAAGTACTTGTAAGCGTCTATAGACTTTAATTATTATAATATTATGAAAGTGACAAGTAGAAAGTAATTTAGTGAAGATGTTTACTTAGAAGGTAATCTACATACAAAGTGCGCTTGAGCAACGCACCTTCATGCATGGACACGATGTCTCGGAGTTATTGGAAAATATTGGGAATACCTACGGTACGAGCGCAGCTCGAGTGCCGTTACGCATGAATACGTAAGTTAAAAACATGATTTTTATTTGTGTAGATATTGTCTTGTTTTTTAATTTAATAAGTTTAGGTCTAAAATGGATAGGGCAAAAGAAATTGTTTAAATACTGTAATCCATTTAGAAGTTATTAGGAATTTTCGATAGTGAAAATTGTGAAATGTAAAATTTTAATATGTTTTGTTCTGTACCTAAACTTTTTCATTGTAATAGTATGTTTAAGGTTTTGTTTAATATTGTAGAATAAGCTTTCTGCTTTGCGGACTATTACTGCGGGTTTGGACTAGTTTGGAGTAACCCTTCTCAGTAGTTGAGATTCTTAGCGTACCCTCGAGCGCTGCGCCGAGCTTAGAGCGTAATATAAAAAGTGATTCTGATTTCTGTGTGTCTACGACGCTAGTAGCATTAGATTGTTGCCTGATTTATTAATTATCTCAAAGTTAATTTTAAACGTAAACACGTTTCTCAAAGTTAATTTTGGAAAACAAAAAACATGTACTTAATTTAGATCGACCGTGATCGCCCAAGTATGACAATAAATTTTAAAATAAATTATGGTTTTATTAAAAATTTTAATATCTCTCTTTAAGATAAATAATTAATATCTATTAAAGTATAGAAATAGAACATACGTCGCTCTTCAAGCTAAGCAATTTTTGCCCCGGCTCACTGTGGGCTGAAAATCGACCTCCATAGACATAGAAATGAAAGTTGCTAGATGTTCGTTTTGTTGACGGATATGGCTTCTATTAGCTATTATACACATAACAATGTCGTCTGAACTAACTCCGCACAGAAATGAATTTATTATAAGATTTTTTCGAAAAAAATGTATGGAGCTAGCATGAAAAATCTGAATATCTCTGAACTTGCAAGGAAAACCGTAATATCCTCAGAGATGGTTTTAGGACTAATTATTTGTGATTTTTTGACATACTTCATATAACGGTACCTGCTGCAGAATTTTTTTTAAAAATCATCGAATTTTTAATTAATTTTTTTTAACATTAAACGATTTGTTTTGGTGTATAAGTAAAGAAACAACACGTTATATGCATATAATACTAAATCTTCGCCAGTTATTTGTTAAAATATCAAGAAAATTATTTTTGCCTAACATAGTATATATGTTTTAAAACAGTTAATTGGATACCATTACTGAACTTTGCATACAGGTTAACTACTGAATAATAAATTAGCCTTGTAATGAGTTCTGAATAAGAGATTAAGTGATTTGCAATGTCGCACAATGGTAACTACGGATTACACTAATTAAAATCTTACAGGTAAGTACATAAGTAACTTAAATAGTTAATTAGAGATGTTACGAGTTCTAAGAAATATTTTCGACAACTGTCTAATGAGGTCGTTAACTAATGTTGGACTGAAATATAAAAGGGTTAACATTTTGCATCATAATTTAGTTTATTCTAAGCTTTGTTACCTCTAACATATCACTGTGAAATTTTATAATGGAAAGTTTAAATACCAATTTAGACCTATTCGTTCTTCTAAAATGTAAGAGTACTTCATTTGATCATGAGGTATTGTTTAGTGAAGTTATATCCGACTTCCTTGGTGCCACTAAAACTGACTGATGGAGACAATACTTTGTGGATGAACCCAAAACCATGCTCAGCAATGTATTGTCGTCCAGTTCAATTTACTTTTGTGAAGGAAAGCGAAGCAGTAGTCATCGAACACAAACGACAAATGGATGAAGAAATTAAGGCTCTCATTCCTACAGAGTGCAATAATAGAGACAGGGTGAATCATCACCTAATGATGACAATGATCGATGGTAAAGTCTGCACGTATTTGTCTCAAGCCAGATCAAGTTCATCATGCTATTTGTGTTTGGCAAAACCGACAGAAATGAACCGTTTGGGTGTAGTAACAGCAAAGACAGTATCTTCTGACATATACGAGTTTGGATTGTCATCTCTACACGCCCGTATAAATTGTATGGAATGTTTACTACATATTTCGTATAGACTAGATTTTAAAGAGTGGGCTGCGAGAGGTAACGAGCACAAAGAAATGCTAAGTAAGAGAAAAAAGATTATTCAAGACAAATTTAAAGACGAATTAAATCTATTGATTGACATTGTTAAACAAGGTTCCGGAACTACTAATGACGGCAACACTGCAAGAAAGTTTTTCAAATTTCCCCATAAAACTGCAGCCATTACTGGGTTGGACGAAGAACTAATAAGAAGATTTGCTGTGATTTTACAGGCAATAACTTGCGGGGAAAAAGTAGATATAATTAAATTTAAAGATTATGCCTTCAAAACAGCAGAGAGGTACGTGGAATTATATGACTGGTACTATATGTCATCAACCGTCCACAAATTACTTATACACGGGGCAGACATAATCGAGAAGAATGATGTTGTACCCATAGGAAGTCTCTGGGAAGAAGCATCCGAGTCTCGCAATAAAGATTTTAGGAGGTTTCGGGAACATCATTCGCAGAAAAAGAGCAGGCAAGATTCGAATCATGATATCCTTAATATGTTAGTTGTTTCTTCGGATCCTTTTATAAATGTACAAAGGCCCAAGTTAGATGCCAAGAAAAAGGAGGATTTATTTCCTGAAACCCTCAATTTAATTCAGTTTCAAGAAACTGACTTTGAGTTTGTAGGCAATCTAGATTCTGATTCAGAAATCGACGAGAGTGATAAGGAAAACTAGAAACTTTTTGTGCTTTTAATTATAATTCTATTCAATGTAATTTTTTCATGATCTTTCGTTATTTAGCTTTGGTACGTAACTATGTTTTGCAATTGATTTATTTTTAAATATTTTATATTACTATTCTTGTACCTATTTATATTTTTGCATACTTTTGTGCCTGTTTTGTTTTATATAAATTTTATCAACTATTAAAAAATACCTTTTTAATTTATTTTTCTTTTTATTTAATGCCTATTATTAGCGTTAATAAAGTAACTAACTTATCGATTGATCTTTACTTTGACATTAGTAGAATTTAATGATTTAAAAAAATACCTTCATTTAGACATAATAATAAAATAATTAGACAGTTGTCGAAAATATTTCTTAGAACTCGTAACATGTCTAATTAACTAATTAGTTTACTTATGTACTTACCTGTAAGAATTTAATTAGTGTAATCCGTAGTTACCATTGTGCGATATTGCAAATCACTTAATCTCTTATTCAGAACTCATTAGAAGGCTAATTTATTATTCAGTAGTTTACCTGTATGCAAAGTTTAGTAATGGTATCCAATTACCTGTTTTAAAACATATATACTATGTAAGGCAAAAATAATTATCTTGATACTTTAACAAATAACTGGCGAAGATTTAGTATTATATGCATATAACGTGTTGTTTCTTTAATTTTACAATAAAACAAATCGTTTAATGTTAAAAAAAATTAATTAAAAATTAGATGATTTTTAAAAAAAATCTGCAGCAGGTACCGTTATATGAAGTATGTCAAAAAATCACAAATAATTAGTCCTATAACCATCTCTGAGGATATTACGGTTTTCCTTGCAAGTTCAGAGATATTCAGATTTTTCATGCTAGCTCCATACATTTTTTTCGAAAAACCTTATAATAAATTCATTTCTGTGCGGAGTTAACTCAGACGACATTGTTATGTGTATAATAGCTAATAGAAGCCATATCTGTCAACAAAACGAACATCTAGCAACTTTCATTTCTATGTCTATGGAGGTCGATTTTCAGCCCACAGTGCGGCTTCCCTCTGACAAAAAGTCACCATTCGCCACTGCCACTTTGTGAGGGGTCTGCCCACGATGCGTCTTCCGGTTCGTGAAATGAAATGAAATGAAATGAAATTAAATTCTTTATTTGCAAGAATGTAGTTAATAATAAAGATGACATAACTCATAGACCCTGTACATTCTACCATAACAATGGTGTGCAAAATTTTGTTAATATTTTATAGTAATTATGTTAGTATATGTAACTATAGTCAGTGTTGCTTATTATATATTTAGATAAATCATTATTATTAAATTCTACATGTCAGTTTTATATCACACACATTCATATTGGTATATTAATTAAATTATTATATAATATTATTTATTATTCTTTATACGACATATATCGTGGTCGCGACTCTAGAACCTTTCAGCCTCCACTTCCGTCAGTTCTGCGAGCTATGTGTCCTGCACATTAGAGATGAAACGTATTTACGCTACCAGGTCTTAAAACCAGGGTTTTAAGCCCTGGTACGAGCAGACAAAACTTGCAAGTATAAAAGTATGTGCTGCAAGGCGAACGCGCGATAGCATAGCATAGAAAAACGATTCATATTTCAATGTAGATAAAAAACACACTCGTATTTAGTGAATAATAAATACTTTTATCTTCAAAGTATTTTTTTATTCATACGAATTTGTTCCTTATCTTACTAGGAATACAGGTTGAATTCCTATGCAAGTATTTTAGGTAAGGCGCTCGCGTCCAGCGTGTAGCGGGTTGCCATACTCGAACCCGACCTTTAGCGGGTAGGACGACAAATACTTTCAAGTATTTTAAAACCTGGTTTTCGACCCTCGTATTTTTACGTACTTGTACTTAGAAGCCCTGGTATTGAATTTTGCAAGTATATCTCATCTCTACTGCACATTGCCACTTCATAGAAGCAACTCTGCGAGCTACGTCAGTTACTTTGGTTGGCCTGCGGATTTCTTAATTTCTCAAAGGATCGCGCAGCGAGACCGCCGAAGGACCGGTTGAGGTGAAGATACTTGTGAAAGTCCGTTGGTATATTCAACTTACAAACCAAAAATGTATTTTCTTTCCTACATTAATTACTAATTTAATGTTATATTATTATAACATGAAATAATTAAATTTTAAATCATAATATAACTTACACCTTATTTACGCTCGTAAACCATACTAGAGTATATAAATTTTGTATTTAGTTCATGACTACATAGCAACAGGCAGTGGGTATGAAAAAAAATAGCAATAAATAATTCCTTCGTTTTTAGGGCTCTGTACCTCAAGATGCACAGATCACTTTGTATTGTCTTTCAAGATCTTTTTCTTTTAACGCGTAGAAGTATCAAGCTAAAATGCATATACATACCTACATACATATAGTCGTCTTGACTGCCATTTCTTGAAGCTGTAAAAAAATCATAATGCAACGCAATCAAAAGATACAATGGCTGTTTATATTATTTCTCTACCTAACTACAAGTTTATACGGAACCCTTGGTGCGCGAGTCCCGACTCTCATTGCACCGGTTTGTTTATTTTTTTCTGTATAGATCTAACAATTATTTCCATAGTTAAATTTTTATTGTGTGATAGTAGGTGGAGTTTTCAACACAATAGCAGACACTAGAGACCAATTCGTACGTCTGACCTTGTCTCTATTCTTACTATTGGACATTGGTTTACACCCATCTACATTATAAGAGGTTTTTGATTCTTAATATTGTTGTTCGTTTGACTTTTGGTATAATAATGAATGAAATTCATATTTTACTTTTTTAACTCTAAACTAAACATATTTTTTTACCATCAGGCAGAGTAAAGTAATATTTTGTTTATCGGTTTAGCCAATAGACATTTATTTCCGACTCCAGAATGGTTATAATCTTGGCTAAGTGCTTAGTGGGTTCGACAAAACATAGTGTATAAAATATACAAAATAACAAAGTTATTGACTGCCATAACACGTTACGATTAACGATAAATTACAAAAAAAAACCAATGATGGAAGAACCAACAGTCGTAATCACGGACAATTGGTTAAAATGTCAAGCAATCAATCATGTTGCATGATATGGAATAACAATCCCAGTGACATGATGTTTCTGGACGCTACTGCAAATCCTGCAGACCAAATCCGTTCCAGCTATTTAGTTTGTAAAATATAGGTAAAGAGTGTGTACGCGTGAAGTCGTAAACTGTAAAAATATGTATGTACGCAGAATGCGTACTCTGCGATTGCTGTTCTAGAAATAGTTCATATGTCAGGCAATAAACGTCTGTAATTCATACGCCAATCACCATTGTCTCTTTTAGATTTTGATTTAGTGCTAAGCTCGGCCCACTCACCAGCCAGTTTGGACAATCATACTACTACTCGTCATCTTTATTGATATCGTTCAAGAATTTTTTTATTACAAAGGGCAAATATCATCAAAATTTTGAACAGAGTTCTTTTTGCATTTTAATTATCCAATTAATTTGTAGAAATAAAAAACATTAAACAGTTAAAATACAATTTACCCACGCAAGTTATAAAATACACAAGGAAGTCAGTAATTATGTTGGTCTATATTACTGAACTAGGTACATTTCTGTCACTCATTTCGATATGTTTTTAGCATATCTGTAGTTATAATTACACGTGTTTTTGAACATAGTGTAATTTAAACTAATACCGACCTATTATCAAAGAGAAAAGATTTGATTTTTGTATGTTTGTTTGTTCATTTGTTCCGATTTAACTCAAGACCTACGTAAGCGATTTAAAAAATTCTTTCACCTTTAGAAATCTACAAATAGGTAGGACGGGTAACATTATAGGCTATAATGAGCCCGGTACTTCAAATGAGTTCATTGGTTGCGTTGAGTGTTTAAATTGTAACTCATACAAAAAACTGTAATTTTCTGGCGATTGAAAAGAGTGGCGTGAGTTTCTTGCCAGTTCTTCTCACAGCTCTACCTAGTCAGCGAACTGGCTGTAGGTCAATTGGCTGACTTCATGTAATGTTGACTTTTCATAAGCATCATACTTTATGATCAAAATGAAATAAATGCTTTGAGTTTAACTTATTTAACAGGTGATTAGATAAATTTTCGTTGATTAGCCTTTCAGAAACTTGAGGTTATATTTTATTAAATTTAACATATTTTTCAGTCATGTTCAAAATTTTAATATTTAACCCCTCGTCTGTGGGGACACCCTCTCGGGGTGTCTGTCAAAAAACCCGCATCTGTGGCGACACCCTCTCGGGGTCGATTCAAAATGGCCGCCGTCGAATTATCGAATTAACTCTAAAATCGCTATTACTCCTTATATTCTCGTCCGAATGTAACCGAATTTTTTACGGTAATAGTCGACTAAATTCAGATTATAACGATACCCAACACTACTACATTCATAGACTTTGACGTTTTAAGTAAAAAAGTCAGGCAGTCATGTTTACGCGCGCGAGTGATTTCTTTCGTTCTCCATTGTTGTTGACTTCTTAAGTTTTTTATATAGTAGCCAGTATTGTTTTTAACCCAACATGTTGGAAATCTTATCTTATTGTGAAGTGTTATGTTTTATTTGAAAACAACGCTATCGTAATAAAGTCATGGAACCTTTTTTTTGTCAAGGACATTTGTTTTTTTTTAAGTGGTTCAAGTGTTTTGTTATTTCGTCGAACTAATAAAGTAAGCACTTGTAATAGCTGCTAACTGTGTGTGTGAAAAGTGTGTGAACCAAACTACACAATGGATATTGATGATGCCGGATGCCAGATGTTGTAAGTATTCTTAGAATTTATAAACAACGGACCCTATTGTTTACGTTAGCGATCGGATTACGCTCGGGTGTCGGGTTACGGCTTTGATAAGGTCTCATTGTGAAATAATTGATGTCAAGGAATGTTATTGTTTATTAAATATGAGATTAATGTATGTTTATGTATTTAAAACATTAACTTTTTCGATTACGGGTATTTTTTTTAAATAATAAATATTTATGTAATTTGAGACGTCATAAAATACCTACTTTTTAAAAAAAAATAAACAAAAAAAAAATTTCTTGTAGACCAAAAGGGACTATAGTCCCTTTTATTCATCTGTTGGTAGAAGGCGTAACGGGACTTGACTCCCTTTTTAGCTCCTCTTTGAAAATTAAGAGATATCGCGAAATTAAAATTGCTGCGTTGCGAAATTTGAATTTTCGCAATTCGCGGTAATTAGCGCCACATATGTGCGCAATTGACATATATAGGCTCCCACAGCTGAAAGGTTAAAGCGCCTTTGTAAATCGGAATCATGCAACACGATACTATTGCAATTATATTTTCCGTAGGCGTTTGTTGTAAGACCGAATATAACTTTTGATACCGTAACGAAGCGAAGCGAGGACGTACGTCTAGTCTTTTATATTGTTACGTTTGAAACAATGAGAATTCGAACTGTTTCGCAAAGTTCATTCACATCAAGACAATTCGTTGAAAACACATGATATCAAAGCGCATGGAGGTGTTTCGACCCTTGAGCGACGGCGACGCGACGACCCAACAAACTTTAGCTTAACGACGTAAAATTTACTACCTACTTGATACAAAATTCTCTACATCAACGAAAGCCTTTTTACACGATAAATAATTATTGATTGTTGGTAAATATCAACTAATTTTTCTGTTTTCCTTTTTCCTCATCTCCCTCATTCCCTTTCCCTATCCCATTCTTAGCCGCCATTGTGGGGGCTAACATACCAGCAGTTCGAAAGACAATGGCTTGAATGGTGGCAACCACTTCTAGATTCCACAGACTGCTTGCCATCAGGCTGGATGGAGTCACTTTGGTAGGCTAATATAAAAAAAGAGTATTTGGAGCGATATCGAAAAAAATGTATTACTGCCACTACTACTTTGCACAGTCACCCAAAGCAAAAGATAAGGGCTGGGACTTCAGAAATTTTGGGGACGACCTTAGTAATATTGTCAAACGGACTTGACTGGCGGCAATCACTTTGAATGTTTTTAAGTAAACATCTGGTAGTTTTATCTCCTGCTTCTTGCGATGGTGATTAATGTATTATCGATACTTGCTTAATTTTTTATATTTTTAGTATAGTAGACTTTAACTGCAGCTTCACTGAATCGGATCGATCGAGAAAGTCTATCTCATAAAATATCGACGTAAAGTACTTATTAGAATGTATAAAATACTACAGCATCGTTTTGGAAAAATAGTCGTAAATATACAGATCTTACGCCTTATTCCATCAATAACTGTCGCTTTAACCCATAACAACTCGTGATTTTAGACAAACCCGACGTTGACTCAGCCGCATGGAATTATGTTCTATTTTTGTTACATTCATTGGTACCTAGTTCTAGATTCTTGCCAAATTCTAAAATTACGACAAAAATATTTGCTATATTGTTAGTCTAACTTTGATGTATCAATGATCACTTATCTCTCTGCAGCGCCTGTATCAAATACTAAAAAGAGTAAAAGATTTCAGACATTATCGTTACGTCATTTTTTGTTGTGTTACTGTCTGTGACGAAACAATGTTACACTTTTTGACAGTTACGCAAGCCATACCATACAGTCACTTTCTTTAACATTATGTAAACAGAACAAAACAGTTACACAGACCGATCTCATTTATTACTCATAAATTCGTCTGTTTGGTGGAGAATTTCTTTTTTGTTTAAAGTACTACGCTGCGGTACAAGACCTGTGATGTGTTGAATTTCCTAAACACACCGTGCACAAAATGCACACAGACTCAAAACATTTATATTGTAGAATAGCTGCACCCCACGACTTCGCCCACGTCTATAATGTGTTTTGTCTTTCCCAGAAACCAGACCGATTTTCAGGATAAATAGTAGCTTATGTCCGTCTACGGCACCAAATCTATTTACATACCAATTTTCATCGAAATCGATTCAGCCGATTAGGCGCAATGAATGGTAACAAACACACACACATACACACAAACTTTCGCATTTATAATATTATTACGATTAAACATATTTATGGATATTATAGTTTATCGTCTTTAACAGCCAGTATTAAAATAACAAAAGGCTGAATAAAATAATTACTTAAATGTATAATAAATAAAATAAACTTATTTCAATGCCATGACCAAGAAATGTCCTTACAAGAATAAAAACTAAAACAATGTTGTTACGGTTCATAATTTTTAAGTGCTTATAATATTCAAGTAACATTGCAATACTAACAATAAACGTAAATTGCAAAAAAGCAGCATACTTTATAATAAATTGAAAGACTTCCATCCATTGCTATTATGATAGCCATTGGCAAGGCAATGCAGTGGTAAGGTATAACGGGGTATTTTCCGCAATTGCACAATTCGGCGCGTATTTTACGTGTGGGTGGATATCGCTTAGTCGATTTACCCCAGCTCCTCCAGGAAGGCCAATAACCTCTACTTCACCGTGCTTTCTTGTAGAGCATCTATCTCTGTAATTTCGAAGTATTTTATCCTGTAGGTATGTGGCGTCTTTTGGACGCTTTGGATGCAGTTTTGGCTTACTTCATGCAGTATTTGCAGAACTAATTTCTGTAACACCTATATCAAGTGTTTTTTAAAGGAACTATGGCTAGGAATGGCGGATGACCGTATGTAGCTGTTGCTGTGATTTTCCTTGCTAGTGTATGTCTATGTCTTTGATCCAGAGAAGTAAAAGATCAGTTAATCCACATAATCTCAAACAATAATGGTTGTCTAACAGCTTTAGTCTTCCTTCAAGCATCTCAAACTTCGGTTGTCAGCCATCTTTGCTAGGTCATTGGTGCACCTCGTGTGGAACTGCGTTTACCGATTCGTGGTCGGTTTTATTGAAATAATGAGCTTATAAGTGTATTACAATTCAGGGTACTGCATGCCATTTTTAGGTGATGTCGAGAATAATTATATTATTTAATGCAAAAAAAATCCATTACAAATTACATAATATTATTATCAATGTACTCTTGTTTTCTGTTCGTTTAAAATTACCGTTTACTTTGTGTCATAACAATATTCTGATAACAAAAAACATTACACGGTAGTAGATCCACGCTGGTTTTAGCATGAATGGGCGGATCTTCCGGGGAAGTACTACCCTCTCATAGAAGATCGACGTAAGAGTAGTAGTACCCGTACTACTGCGTTTCGCTCGGTGAGTGAGAGCGCCGGAGGCCCAACTTTTCCCGTTTCCCCATTCCTTGCCTCGCTCATTCCCTTCCCCTAACCCCATTCCCAGCCGCCATAGTGGAGGCCACCATACCAGCAGTTTAAGACTATGGTTTTTGGTATGGTGGCCACCACTTCTGGATTCCGCTAACTGCTTACCATCAGGCAAGGTGGAGTCACTTTGGTAGGCTAAAATAATTAAAAAAAAACATTAAGTGTCATGTCATAAAAATTATAAGAAAGTAATTGTACCTAGGTACATGTTCAAGGTTCAAGGAAGGTATACTGAAGAAGAGTAACGCATATAAAAATATGTAGGTAAGGCGCAATATTTAGAGCAGTTTATAGGACAAAGGACAATACAAGTCATAAGAAAAAAAAATCAATATATCAATTGGAAATGATAATCATCATCAGCCGAAAGACGTCTACTGCTGGCGTAGTATAGCTCTGAATTCCACAAGTTGAGTACTTACCGGGTATTGTAATTCAAATAAATAAATAAATTCGCAGGACTATGTTGAACAGCGAACTGAAACTAATTTGTTGGTTAAGATTAGTTTGTCTGTAAATTGGCGGTCCAATGTCAATATTTCTCTGCCAAAATATATCATGGCGACCTTGCTATATTACATTATTGCTTCCATTGGCATAGGTACGGTATGTGCCTATTTACGGCCCATAACTAAGTGTCTTTGTTCAAAAGCGAATAACACTTCGGTAAGGAAAATCTTAATTCTCTTATAAAGAAAAAATATAACTAATGTATGGTGCCAATCAAAAAAGGTTTATTTAGGTAACTGATTCTTTACCTAAATAAACCTTTTTAAAATAGTCGAGCTGTTTAAAATGGGTGGCTTGACTACTCAACTACAATATTGGACAATAAAAAGCAAGAGTTCCTTAGCACGTATAAGACTTATAGAATTGTAACTGCTAACAATGATAAATTATAATATACTCTTTATGTAAACATAATACATTATAATTATATAAACATGGCTTTGTTTCTGAGTACTCTTCGTACAATGCTCAGTATGTGCTAGCGTTGCTTTAAATGGATCTAACTAATATGCTTAAAATTTGCTTTTTAAAGGCATTTCTAAGGACCTACCTTTTGTTTATAAGTATAACAAACCGCGTAGAAAAGGTACACCTTTTGTTTTGTTGCCTTCCGTCTTACTTTAAAACGACTACCCGAGTACAGGATGGTGTATCCCTCTCTTTGCTAATATATCGAAAAATTATTTAAACTGTGCTGAGTATGCCAGAAGACAGTAGAAATTTTCTGGCAACAATAAAATATTGCGAAAAGTAAGTGTTATGACTAAATTACAGACGTTTTTTAATACATATATAAGTATGTATTAAAAAACGTCTCATAGATAGACCGATTTCTTGTGATAAAAAAAACTCTACCAGCCCTTTTAGTACCCTCAGTACAGAATCTTCCATATATCAAACGACTTTCGATGAAGGCGACTAAAATTATATTGAATAAATACATCAATTTCTTGGATTCTTTCCAGCGTTCCGATCGCCTCTAAAAGAATGTCAAGAAGATACATTTTGATAACCTACGCCATCGTGCTACGATAGGAGGCTACGAATCCGTGTGTATCCTACACATATCTAAATAGTTTAAAGTCACTGTATTTTCCTGTCTGTTTCTTCGCTAACTGCTAAACCACGCAACGAATTTTGGATACGATTTTCACTAGTGTTTAAAGCATTGTCCCTGAAGTTTTATAAGTATAATAACATCATACGATAAATACCTAATGGTGTTTTATCTGAAGTAAATATTAGTAGTCTCTGTTGTAGGATGCCTCACTTTCGTCCATAGTTAGAATACTATAAACGCAAGTGGTAGGTATTTAATATCATACTAGGTATTTAATACTTTCACTTACTTAGGT
Source organism: Parascotia fuliginaria (assembly GCA_963082885.1). NCBI lineage: Eukaryota > Metazoa > Arthropoda > Insecta > Lepidoptera > Erebidae > Parascotia > Parascotia fuliginaria. Next base: position 14,902,040 of record OY720176.1, on the reverse strand, counting down.
TCTGTAATCTGTGCTACCACGAATTACATTTACAAATTATGGTTATGACTTATGTGGCGATAAAATTTTTGACTTACGGTCTGCTGAAATCACTAACTACATTACTAGGTATACTGTATCCTGTCAAACGTTTGATCCACTTATTAAAAGTGTTTTAATCATCATGTGTTTATCTAAAATATGTATGAATTTACAAAAAAAAAATGTATATTATGTAGTATATCAGTTATTTAGTACACGTAACACAAGCAAATATAATTGCTTAATTTGGGGCTAGATGGCGCTGTGTGAATGTGGTAAAATATTATTATATATATTATATAATATTATGTGTGTGATTTACTTTAGAGAATGTCTTTGCGTATCGGCAATAAACATCAAGCCCCAGATTTTGTTTGATGATACGCGACAAAGTTCTACCGCGAATCTTAACTTATCGTGTCATATTTTTTGTTTTCTAGCTTTTCAGCGAATTTTAGGTTTAATCGCTTTTGTAGTTCTAAGAGCCCGCGGCCACCTAGTTCTTTTATACATAATCTAAGATAATGTAAGTGTATTCTGTTGGTTTTACTGTCGATAGTATAATATTATGCGAACACAAAATAAGTGTTTTCATGGTTTACAATAAATAACATTATGTAACGAAAATAGTTTGTTGAAACAAAATTAAATACTTTTAATATTAATGACAGTGTCGGGTAAATAACCATTCACAATGTCCTTTACTTGACCTTCAACGATTGCCCAACAACTTATAATTTTATTAACTGACCCGTGTTGGCCATTGGCCACTCCACTTCTTTACTAACATTTTAATTAAAAAGCCGAACCGAAATCGTTAAAATTGCTGAAATTTCATCAAAATCGGAATGTGTAAGTCTTTTGGTTGATTTCAAGGATATTTTATGCTGACCCATTTTCGCTCTGATTTAACTCCTGACTACGCTGACAAACATCACTATATAACACTATGCCTTTAGTCGCTGAGTACCTTAAAGCAAAGAGATTTTCTTAAAGAAAATGCGCCACTTCTGACATTAACTGTTGTGATATCTTTTCTGATAAGTAGGTACTAATGTCGCTCTGTTTCTGTGCAGTTTTCTTTTCTCACAATTATGTTTGGTCAAATTAAAGAGCTTAAATATAATATAGTAGGTATAATTTGTTGTAGTACCTACCTAGATAAATTTCTTTGGGTCATTAGTCATTACACCTTCTGTTAATACAGCTCCAATCATGGAGCTCACAAAATATTTCGAATAAAATACACTTTATTGCAATTAAGTACGCACGTCTTTCTAAATTTGCATTATTCACGCTCAAATACTTTTAATATAAAAGGGTATTATTGCCATTATTTATTTTCGTCGCACCTTTTGTACCTAATGAACCATTTAAATTTCAAACAAAGCCGCAATCACCCGCAAGTGTTTAAAGGTCACAAGCACAATATTAAACTAAAGCCTAGTAATAAAACTTTTCATAGAATGTACAGCTTACAATAATGAAAAATCTATTTGTAGCCTACCTGATAGCCTAAAAGATTGTTTAAATAAGAATGGATGTAACAAAACATTAAAATTTTTGAAAAACATAAATATGTACAATCTAGTTTAAGAAATTTCGTGTATTTTTACCGTGGTCGTTAATGACCTAGTTGTTGAAAAGCGACCTTAAATAAATAAATAAATAAAAAAAATTAAAAAAACTTTTCATAACAAACAGGTGATACTACTGGTAAGGTATTTGAAACCCGTTTTTTTTATTTTTTATTTTGGAACCTAGAAAACCAGCGCTATGGTACTACTACCATAGCTCAGTGCTGAGAAAGGTACCTTTTCTGTCCCACTTTTTATTTGTTTTTGTTTGACTGTTACTTATCATAATTTGTATTATATTTGTGAGGACATAATAAAATTGATTTCCTTCTTTCTTTCTATTTTGCTGAGATTCGATGACTATTTAGCACTTTGTACAGGATCTGATAAATTTATTTTAATAAAATGAACCTGGCTTACTCAATTTGGTTATCCTGTCTGCAATAACAATATTGTGATTCATAATTATATTCGATAGTATAAGTCAATGAGCTACGGTCATTTTAGTTGAATTCGTAGGCAAGTGCGAATAGTTGATTGGAGGTTATTCAACTGTTGAGTGGACAAAAATAGCGCGATCACTGCGTCCGCGTTTGCCATAGGTAGGTACTGTCCGTCCGACTGCGACGCACGCCTGATGACGCCGACGCGCCGCCAGTCGCCGTAACAAGCCGCCCCGGGACCGCCGACTATGCTTCCGGGATACACACACTCTCATTGGCCCAGTGTTCGATCGCCAACCGTCTTTGATATGGTCACACGCTATTAATTATTTCTCTTCTATACGTTTGAATCTACGTCATTAGTTCTGTTCAAACAATCTGTATAAAACTTTATGAGACCATCTTACAGTTCATCAGGAATATTATCGCAATTATTATTTCAAATTCATTTCATTTCGTAAATTCTTTTATTTTCGTGCTCATTAAGTAATAACGTTTTTAGTTACCAATAAAACTAAAGACGGTTCGATGATCTGCAAGAAGTAATATTAATATGTTGAATTTCTGGAATTTATGTGTTATCTATATTATTGCGGTCCACGGTTCTAGGCGGCGATGGCAGCGACAGAGCGGCTGCGACGGCTGAGCTTGTCACACGAACGCGAGGAGGGTGCGGACGCGGGCGCGGATCGCGATATTTATAGAGGCGCCGAGACGCCGGCCCCACAGTATACCACTTATTAATTGGCTACTTGCGCCACATTTTTTCTGAACGTGGCCGTTCACGCGCATACAACGCCAATGCCATCGCACGGTCGCGGCGTTTCCGACCGACAAACATTGACACCTATGTAACTGGCCTAGATACGACACCAGTTTAACGCGAGGATGACACTCTTGTTACACTTGAAAATAAACACTGGTGACAGTTCAAGATCCCACTTTCTCACAAGCTTTTGTGTAGCAAGAATAGTTTAAATAAATATGTAGAAATAGCTAGGGCAACTGGAGATGGTTTACTACATACCTACTTTTATAACATCGTGACATGCGAGGGAATCACAAATCGTCTACGAATAAAGTACTAAATATGTGATTTCTTGCTTTGATATATAACATTATATTTTTTTGAAAATGATTGATTTGCCTTAGATACGTTTTACGCACAATTTTAATTTTATAGCTGCTACTGACACCCTCTGGGGTTCGGTGGTACTGTGTAAGGATTACCACGCAGAGGTCTCGGGTTCGATCCCCCGGTCGGGTAAAGTGATATTGGGTTTTTCTGTCGAGATATTCTCAGTATTGGCCCGGAATCCGGAATTGTGACCGATATATTTATGGCAACAGGCTCGCCTGTTACATAGGATACAAAATAAAATGGCGAAACGTGGCTGGTTAAACATCTCTGTCTGCCACTTCGGGGATAAAGGGCGTAAAGCTATGTATGTAGCTGCTACTAAGAACAGTGTAAAGTCAATTTCATTTCGTTTAGACCATAATAAAGAATGACACTGATTTGTATTCAAGTGATTTTGTATTGTATTATTGTATTCGAACAGTAACTAAATTTATAACAATTGAATCGAAAAGCACATAATAATATTATGATTTTATTTATTTCCTGCTAGATCTATAGGAATTGAGGTAATCCGTAAGACAAAACAAAGTGTTTTATTAATTTGGAGACTACTTACCTACCAGAGTTGCGGCGGACATGACATATAAGCTCGCAGAACTGATCGCCTTTGGGCAGAGTTCTGGAGTGGTAGACATGAGCCAAAAGAGGCAGCGTAGGCAGTCCTCCCAAAAGTTGTACTGACACGACTTGACAAAGGTTGTGGAGGATTAGGCCTACGATCGAATGTTGACGCTTTTTGGCTAAAATGGTTTTGATGATGATAGAGTTTACAAATATATAGGTACTCTTTTTCCTGAACATTAGGTAAACATTAGATAAAGTAATTTACGTATTATTATGCAATTTGAGCGGATCGCGTTCATAAGGAGCGCGTTGGCAGCAGGATCGATTGTGCTCTCAGCTGCCATCACAGTGTTTGCCTTGTTTTTGTTGGTGTAAACAGCATAGAAGCGATATTGCTGGCGCTTTCGATTTTCCGTAACTTGCGATTGCTACTGGCGATGTGATGAGGTAAACTAGTAGCTAGCTCGTTTTACAATAAAAATCTTATCAAAATGTGAGTAATGAAATGAACAGGTGTACAGATATGAAAAATAATTTAGAATTGTGAAGGTGGACTAAAATAAAAATATTGTCTGAGATTTAAACGATGATTCAATGTCAAATTATAATCAGGAAAGCCTTTGGAAATCTCACACCAGACATGGTCCTTCGAAAATCTGAAGAGAGAATCTCGAGAAATCTTTATAAGACCGATTCTGGAGTATGCATTTCAAACCTGGAGCCGCTACTTTGCAAAGGATATCGAACTTCTTGAAAAGGTACAGCACAGCTTCACGAAAATACCACGAATCCTAAAAAACGAAGTTATGAAGAACGCCTAAGGATGTTGGGGCTCATAACTCTAAAGGATCGCAGGGCCTGTCGAGATCTGATCGGAACACAAGATCCTAACTAGACACTACGACATTCAAGACTTTGCACATATTTATCTTCACACATAACGAAAATACCCATCTAAGAAGCCATTACTCAAAACTATGTACCAGTTCGTTTCGTTTATTCGTTGACGAGTACATATACCTGGGACAAACAGTCCGATTAGGTAAGTTCGATTTTGAGAAAGAGGTCACTCGTCGACTCCAACTCGGCTGGGCAGCGTTCGGGAAGCTACAACATATCTTCACGTCCGCACTACCGCAGTGTCTCAAGACTAAGGTCTTTGACCAGTGTGTGTTGCCAGTGATGACATACGGAGCAGAGACGTGGTCGCTAACTATGGGTCTTATCCGAAGGCTCAAAGTCGCTCAGAGGTCAATGGAGCGGGCTATGTTAGGCGTCTCCCTGCGCGATCGTTTGAGAAACGAAGAAATCCGCAGGCGAACCAAAGTAGCCAACGTAGCTCGCAGAATTGCTTCTCTGAAGTGGCAATGGGCAGGACACATAGCTCGCAAAACTGACGGCCGCTGGGGCAAAAAGGTTCTAGAGTGGCGACCACGAACCGGAAGACGCAGCGTGGGCAGACCCCTCACAAGGTGGACCGACGACCTTATAAGGGTGGCGGGCAACCGATGAATGAGGGCGGCGAACGACCGACAACGGTGGCGAAAATTGGGGGAGGCCTATGTCCAGCAGTGGACGTCTTGTGGCTGATATGATGATGATGATGATGTACCAGTTTCTCAAATAATAATCACACAAGCACTTTCTGAGTAACCGAGTGGTCAGAGCGTGGAATAAACTTCCAGAATATGTGATCACAGCTGACAACATAAATCAATTTAAGAACCGACTGGACAAAAAATATATCGGTTCGTATCGAAAGTATGTGGTTACCCTTGCTATTTGAAATGTCGGTCACTTTAGGTTATGTTAACTCCAGGTTTGAACAATGGCTATAAAATTTTAACTTTTTTTAAAAAAAGTTCATTTATAATAACGTTTAGCTGTACAGTACCATGTAATAAATTGTAACAAAAATAAACCGAGTTTCAAACAGGAAGGAACCTAAAAGGTAACTGCTGTAAATCGTTAAGGGATTCTCTTGACTTTTTATGGTCTCTATCATCAAGACCTATAAAGGCACTTACCTATAACCCATATGGGTGCAAAGTTCTCATCAATAGAAATAAATTAAATCCAAACACCAGGTAATTGCTGAGGTGTTTCCTCGACTGTCTTTCGGCTTCATCATCAAATCTACTCCAGTCCTTCATTAAATAGTAGAGTATAAAATTATTTTTAAGAAAAAAAAAACGAAAACCGACTTCAAAACAATACCTACATGTTTAATCTTTAACTAAAAAGTACAAAATAATAATTTATTTACTTCAAAGCAATGAACATTGAAGGTAAATCAAAGAAATCATTGATATCTATATAATGCTACATTATTTACAATTTATAATCAGTTATTTTGGAGTCGGTGCCAGCCAAGAAAACGAACGAACTAAGAAACGCATTAGTCGGCACTACGATTTTCGAAGGTTCCCATTGATTTCTCTGGGATGTCATCATCAGATCATGGTTCCCTTATCATGGTACCACTCTTGGGATAACCCCTTTCCAACAAAAAAAGAAAAACATCAAAATCGGTTCATAAACGACGACGTTATCGGCGAACACACATAATATAAATACCTATATATAGGTATATGCGCGATGCAACATTGAGCGTGAATGAGCATAGCAGAAGTAAACATTTGTTTACTTATTAAAAATATTATGACTCACGTCATCTCCTTTGTTGGTGTTTATATCCAAAAATGGTATTTTACTTACGTCCAAACTAGTCTTATAATAAACTAACTGTTGCCCGCAGTTCCGCCCGCGTGAATGTCGGTTATCGGTTCATGATTAGTAAATATATATTTACTTTCATCCCCTACTTCAACCCCTTCAAGCCATTTCTTCCCGATGAAGGATATGTTATGCCTATGTTGTTCCCCATTGTCTGGTATCTCTTCATTCAATTCAATTTCATCAAAATCAGTCCTGTGGTTTAGGCTTGAAAGCGTAACAGACAGAGTTACTTTCGCATTTATAATATTAGTACCTATGGTTAAACATATTGAAAATCCAAGCAGGATTTATAGACATTGATTTAGCAACAATTATTCCTTTTAAGTGGAACAATAAAAGAGTTTCACAGTTATCAAATTATTCTGAGAAACCCAACCGGGGAGGCATTTCCTCGGAATTTATGAGAACGAGTCACCGATTGGTAGGTTACTAAAGACGTGTCAAGATATTTTTGTACCCAGGCCAAGTAAGTAGGTGACTTTACGACATACATTACTGTGTTATTAGTATTACTATATTTATAAAATAACCTCTATAACTCTTATTAATGACCAACGGCTGCATTCGTCTGTATGTAGGTAGGTTAGTCTAAAAAATAGTAGTCCAATTTATGATCACCAATCTAGTTGGGTTTTTTTTTATACTGGATTTATTAGCTACAGCTTCGCTCACTCATAGATCTAAAAATATCGTAATCCTATTTTATATTTTGTAAAGTAAAAGACGTGGGTTTCGAGGAAAAACTGGCAGCTTTCGTTGTTAACAGAGTCCATAAATTGTACGACGCGATATTGCAGCAAAAAAAAAAAACAATTAGGTATAATAATCTCTTGAAATATTGTAATATTTACTTACATTATGAATACTGGAACATTTTTATGGCATGACATCGGCATTTATAATAAAATGGTAGGTATATCGAAGACGGTGTACGGGAATACTTTCGAATACGGTTACCAATGGAAAGTTGCAGCACCGCAGCACGTGCATGGAATATTCAAGCTTCTGATGAAGTGGGCACTTAGTTCACAAAGTGCGTGCTAGTGTACCGGTCTCACCAACTTCACTTCTTTATCGAACTATTAACATTCACCGATTAACAACGTGCATTAATCACATAAGTCCCTAGCGATGACGGGAAAACGACTTTCTTTGCCAGCTTATAAACTAGTGTGGCATCTGGACAGTAACATCTACCGTCGTACTGACCACTAGCCAAACGGCTAATTAGCCAAGGCTTTCTTCCGAATTCCGAAATGACTGTGTGGTGTTTCCCCAAACTATTTCACCGAATACCTTGCGGTCGGTTAGATAATAGCTAAACATCCCACTAAAATATATTTTTAATTTAACCAGCCTTTATTTATTTGCTAGTGTCACAGCTGTTAACACATTTTTGTAGGGTTTACTAAAATAGTTGTCTCTTTTTAAACACGATACGATTTAACCGGCTATCAATAGCACGTAAAATAGGTGACCTACTATTCTTTATCCCTTTAATTTAACATTTTTTATACGGTAGAAGACATCCACGCTGGTTTCAGCATGAAAGTGCCGGATCGACTGGGGAAGTACTACCCTCTCATAGAGAATCGTAGTAAGAATAGTAGTATCGGTACTATGCGTTTCGCTCGGTGAGTGAAAGCGCCGGAGGCCCAATTTTTCCCCTTTCCTTTTTCTTTACTTGCCTCAATCCCTTCACCTATCCCACTCCCTTCACGGTAGGCAGCGGCTTCACAGAGTCCCTGAGCAATGCCAGAGACTGAGTCGTCCATGAGTGACTGTTACTACTTACCATCACGTGGGCTGTTTGCTCGTCTGCCACTGTCGGCAATTAAAAAAATATATTTTGTTAAGTGTTAAGGTATGTGATAGTTAATATGATGTGTTTGTTGCAGTCACAATGGTTGTGGGCGAGAGCAAGCGCACCGCCAACATCATGGACGGCATCGAGAACACCGGTGACGTGCGCATGCACGATCACCGTCTACGTCTCAAACAAAGGTAAGTCGAGTGTAAATCTCATCATAAAATTAAATTAATATGTGCATTATGTGAGACGCATCGTTACACGCGTCACTTCATATATAGGACTATTTAACTATTAACTATATATCTTTTCTTTGAATTATAAAAATGTAGCCCAATTCACATCATCTCTACATATAATTCTCGCCAAGAATTTAAGCACGTAAAACATACGCCGTTCGCGTTCTGACGTCATTACATGCTTACGTCGGCAGTATTTTAGTAACGTAACGCGTAACCGCGTAACGTACATGATGTACACGAACATTGTAGACTACTAGTTCGGTAGGTACCTATGTATATGTCACCTACAAACCAATGACCGGCTTGAAGGGTGTCGGATAGTTCACCTACGCGCCAATCATCGGAAGTATGTAGGCGTAGGTACCTAAAGGTTGCTTGTTACATCATTTCAAACTCCTAAAGCAATAATAGTATACCGTGTAATGACAAAGATTTTTAACTTGTTTGAAATTTTGCTAATTACCTACATTAACATTTTACGAATAAATATAATACAATTGAAATGAAGTATCTTACATACATACAAAAATGAGTAGCAAACAATTTTGGAAGAATGCTGATTTCTATGAAGTCTATTTCAAGGAAAGGCTAGTTCCTAGTTTTAAAGTACTTCTTCAAAGTCTTTAATCCGCAATCATATAATGAGAGCAGCAGACGGGTGAATGTATTGAACGACGAGGCCAATTCATTTGAATGTTTCTGCATGCTATTAACACTAAACAAACGTGCAGTCGTGCAGTATAGCGTGCATCGTGCACATTGTGCGGCTGCTCGACGCGTGGGTAGCGATTTAAGCGGTTCAAGTCAAAAGAGAATGTCTGATTTGACGTACCATAGATATACACTAGAAACTATGTAGAGACCTTTTAATAGGTATACTATATTTTCATGATTATTATAAATTATACTTACCAAAAATCAACAGACAGACTGCAAGTTATGAAATGTTTGATAGGTACTTAACGACGGAATTGTTCTTCTCTATCTTTAAATTCGTTTAATTTTAGATAAAGGAAAATTTTATGATTTCTTGTACTATTTGAACTTCGCCTAACAACTTCTTCTGAAACATTTATGACCTATTCACATTCTCGTTTTATTCATAAAAATCATTCAATTGTAAACGACCTACTTACAGGAAGATATCCAATTACGTAGCGTTACATTTAGACATTTTTCTTTAAACACTTTTGAATTAATAAAGTATATCGTTTGCACTTTAAACGGTTGACTTAGCTCTTTAAATCGACCGGAATCGCTATTTCAAAATAGCGTCTACGCATACTTCACTTAGCTGTAACTATTATTATACAAAGGACAATAAACGATTGAATTGAATTTATTAAGAAACTAGCTGTTGCCCGCGACTTCGTTCGCGTGAAAATTCAGATGTGTGCCTGTATGAGAATATTTCTTACCTAATCTTACGGCAATCGTACATTATATTAGTAATAAATATCAGTATAATCCGTCTCTAAGGCGAATCCGATTTAAGGTGGTTCCGACGAAATTTCGACGAAATCCGCGACTTTCATCTCGATAATTGAGTAGATTCTAATGCTATTTATTCTTTTTTTTTTTGCCAACAATATACTTTGATTCATGAACTTTAGAATAGTAGAAGAATTATTTACAATAATTGATTATATAACTTATACCAACGATATTAAAACAACGTGATTTCACTTATTTCGAAATATTACTTTGTAATTACTATAGTTATAAATATAAAAGTTATATTGAATCAACCGGAATAAACCAAATGTCAACTCTGTAGGTTTATTTCATTTATTAGGATAATGTTTCAATAGTTATTGATAATTTGGCTGAATCAGCGTCGCAGGGGCTCTGCGCGGGCGACGGGAGGCAGAACGGCAGAGCGGCGCAAGCCCTTCTGACGGACGGACGTATGCGGTTTTTTTAAAAATTATTTACGTAATCCAATAATTGCAAATAAATAATATCAAAAAAAAAATATATTGTGTGGATAGATTTAGTGTTGCAAATAAATTAGATTAGTTATTTAGATTTTTTTAGTGTATTAAATACATATACACATATAGGGTATTTACCTACATTTATTATTATTTTTCATCAAAATGACTAAAATTTCACGACTGAAACAAATACAAATGCAAAAGATTCAACACATGAATATCCTATAAGTAGGTATATACTTACCTACCTTCATATTTTTAGTAAAATACCTTCTTTGAGATACTGACCTAGGATATCCTTTAATTATGTTTAGTTCCACGTAAACTAGGTAACAGGTGGTGAGCCTATTGTCGCTCGTGATAAGATCAAGGCAACACCAGGCCTCAAGAATCAGTAAATTCCTGCTGTTATATACCCTAGGGGTATGAATATGAGCTTGCTACAATATTGTCTATGTCTACTATCATTTCGAACTAGGTGTGTGGTAGGTGGGCACATGAGTAAAATATCTAACTTGGATATTTACTCATGTGGCAAGGGCGCTTTCCGATTCCGACCGACGCGACGTGACGACGGCGACGCCGGCGTAGGTACGAGGTGCTTCGGTTCCGAACACGAATGTCGGCGTCGGTCGTACAACTAGCATAGAACTCAAATTACAATGATTATACGTGACATGCGTCGGTTTGCGACTTAGTTAGGTACCTACACAAAACAACCATACACGCTGCTGTTAGCTACCTAACTATCTACGTTATCTTGCACGAGCATAAATACCTATACATTCTATATATACATACGGTGTGTACTTGAATATTCTATCGGTAAGTAATACCGATAAAATATTCAAGTATTTACCTCGTTAGATTTTTTTTCATGAGCTGATAAAATCAGTGATATGATAGGTACTAGGCTAAAGTAAATACCTACCCTTCTACTTTCAATGCATCTTATTTTGATTTATTTATTTGATTGCAAGAAAGGAAGAAAAAAGGCTTTACAAAACGTCTTAGTCTCTAACCAAACTAAAATATTTGAAGACTGTGAAATTATCACAATTAGGTAAATTAAAAATCCTACTCTCTGTTCCTTTATTATCGTACTATATGAATTTTTAATCCTAAAATTAAATAATATATTGTTGAGTGCCTACTGGACATAACAAAACTAATACCGTATTTTTCGAGTGATAGGTGTATGTAGAAAGTAATAGACCCGGCACGGTGGCACAGTATAAAGAATTCTACTCTTTTTTGTACAGTCTTTACCTAACTAGGTAAAGGCAAAAGAATTATGTTTTAGCACTCTATGTATGTATGTATGTATGTATGTATCTTTATTATATTATATTATAAGTGTATGTACTGTAAAACTACCCCGTGACGTCGTCCGCATGGATCCGTTACTTAGCGATAATATTACATTAGTTCTACTTTACCGATTTTGCATTATATTATACATTTCCAATACTACAATATGTACGTACATACAAATATATGTATGTACACATATATTTGTATGTACATATTGAAGTAATCTATACTTATAATGAATCTCTAGCGAGGTAATTTTCAAGGTACATCCAAATCACTCAAACAGTGGGTACAATGCGTCTACTTTGGCAATTGTTCGTGTTACTTATTTTGCTAAGGGTACATGATATTGTGTACCTTACGTACGGGCACTTACTAGAAGATATTCAACATTTATTTATTTATTGAAAAAGTATTTACAATATCATTACAGATAAAAACCCAATACGATATCATAAAAAACCTAAAATTAAAAACACTAATTACTAAATAAATATATCTACTTATCCAATACTATACATTTTTGTGCAACATCCTTGAATTTTGATAGGGTACATTGAAAAATATCAATTTCTATAGAAATAATGATATACGCATAGGAATGATGACGCTTTGTTTAAAGCATGTGTAACTGAAAATCCTTATCAGCTCCGTCATTTGAATTCAGTTTTGCTGGTGAATGGTGCTGTTTCAAATTCAGTGCAGTGGTGGCCATACAGAGTAAAGATACTGTGGGAGAAAAAGGAAATAAAGAGGACCGAGGAGGTAACTATGCCTTCGGACCACTGACTTTCAGACAAAACTTACACTTTACGTCGTTATGTATATCTCCAGCCAAACCGTCCCGCTTATTCTAAAAGATCTACTTCCGTAAATTTTTTGCTGGCTATACAATATACAGAACGATTTACTGAAGTTATATTTGTGATATCCAGATGAACCGAAAATAAATAAGGAAAATGAAAATACTTTAATTCATATAGGTTAATTAAATTAACACTTATGAACGTCAAAGTTTACAAAATGTCAGCAAATTAACCTACAACCAGTTCGCTGACAAAGTAGAGCCATGAGAAGAACTGGCAAGAAACTCAGGCCACTCATTTTAATCGCCAGGTTATTACAATTTTTGTAAGTTACAGTTTCAAGTAGCATGCAAAGTGACACAGGCAATACACTTAACTCTATAGGTAATACCTACAGCTTTCTATGTTGCAAAGAAAAAATAAAAAGTAAAATGCGTGCTTTACAGGCTGCCTCAATTTGCATATTGCTACAAAAGTACGAAAAGTCAGGGAGAAGTCAGGGGGAGTCAAGGGAAAGCCAGGGAGAAGCGAGGGAGAAGTGAAGAGTAAGTGAGGGGAATGTGAGAGGAAAGTGAGAGGAAAGTGAGGGAAGTGAGGAGAAAGTGACGGGGAAGTTAGGGGAAGTGAGGGAGAAGTGAGGTGGAAGTACGGGAGAAGTGAGGGGGAAGTTAGGGGAAGTTAGAAGTGAGGGGATGTGAGTGGAAGTGAGGGGAAGTGAGTGGAAGTGAGGGGAAAGTGAGAGGGAAGTGAGAAGGAAGTGAGGAGTGCTCGAGGAGGGGCAAGGGATGCTGAAGGAGGTGAAGAGGAGAAGACGGAGGTGAGGAGAGAAGCGGAAACTGTGGAGAGTGGAGAAAAAGGGCGATAGCGAAGGAGGGGAAGGGAAAAGTTATTGTAGTGAATATTTGCCTTTGTGTATTGTATTTTTTTTTACGAGGGATATCTTTAGGTAGGTGAAAGAGGGTTTGTATGAATGGGAGATTGAAAATACTATGGAAAACAGTATTTAAACAATATAAAAATGTCTATTGGAAAAATCAATATTCACGCGAGCGAAGCCGCGGGCAAAAGCTATCTATATACATAAAAGCAAAAGGTCACTCACTCACTCATCACGAAATCTCAGAAACAACAAGTGCTAGGAATCTTAAACTTTGCATGATCGTTCCTATTAGGATATAGGTGCTCACTTAGACGGGATTTTGCAAAATCCATCCTCTATGGGTGTATAAAGGGGTGACAAAGTTTGTATGAAACTTCTATAGTTTTTATAGTAGGATTACCAAATTACTAGAAAATACTCTTTTTTTTAATATTCAGAAACTACCCTTATTAAGTGAGCAAATAAGAGTCGAAGTTTGTGTGAAAGTGGTTCATCAGTTTTAGCGGTAGCGGGTTTAAATGGGATTCGCCATAGAGATGGATAATACTGATATTTATTACTGATACAATGTACGGTTGCCGTAAAATCTGGCACCCATCTGAATTTTCACGCGAACGAAGTCGCGGGCAACAGCTAGTCTATAATATGTATGTATTTACAAAAAAATAAGAATATAAGTAGTATATCAGTTGTTTAGTACCCATAACACAAGCAAATATAATTGCTTAATTTGGGGCTAAGATGGCTCTGTATGAATGTGGTAGAATATTATTATTATATTATAGTTATAAGGTGCATTTTATGCTTTTTGTTTAATTATCTCAATTTTGGCATATGTGTGGATTGGTTCCTTTTTGCATAAGTAGGTCCAATTGTTTTTTTATGCTTATTAGTTTAAAGTGTAAGTTAAACTTACTTGTGATTTTTATTATTGGTATCTACATTTGTTTTTATTATAAAGTGGTTTGTAAGTCAATTAAAATTTTATAAAAACCATGTTTTAAATTTATAATAATTGATGTGATATCTATAATCTTGTTTTAAGGGAAGTTTTGTGTTAGTTGTAAGTTTAAAAAATGAGTGTATTTTAATAACTTTTAACTTCAGTTTGATCGATAATGATCTAATACTTTATAATTCTGTTGCGTTAAAATTAATAAATTTAACCGCGTTTAAGCGTAACAATGAATCAAGTTTTGTACTCTTATTTAAACACATTTATAGACTACCAGACTTAAAAGCAGTGAACGGACGTTAACCACGTTTAACATGAGGTAGTTCCACAAGTATTAATGATAAGCTAAATTGACATTATGTGCTATACCGACATTTTAGTTACAATTAAGTTCTATGTTTTTTAGGTTTTTAATAACAATATTTTTTATGAAATATAGACACTAAAATGCCGTTACGCTAAGCGTAGTGGCATTTTAGCCGCTGATCTATTAGATTTTTGTAACACCAATGGTATACTAAAACGCAAAAAAACGTTTTATTATAAAATTTAATTATATTTACAAACTGACAGGAGAATAAATTGAAAGTATTTCATTTGATCTATATCTTGGTACCTTTAAATCTCAAATAATTGTTGTCATTTGTAAGTGACAACGGTTTCAATTTTTGCCGCGTTTTTTGAGTGTTTACTCAAAACTCGACTTTGGCAGTTAACGGCATTTTAGTTATACCATGGCAGAGCTGGGTTTTGAGTTTATTGGTTTAACCCACAGTAGTTATTTTTATTTCTACTACATATTTAACAAACGTCATGATTCTAAACACTCATCTTTGCTTTCGCTACTATATAAATAATAAATATATAAATAATATATACTAAAAATATACATACCTACTAAACGAAATAATAAAAGATACTAAAAAAATAATTCATTATTTTCGCGTCTATCAGATTTTAGCTCTGCGGTTTCGGACAAGTAAGGTCATTGTCTTATAGTTGTGCTACTGCTACTTGCCGCTAGAGGGCGGACTCGCACGCAATGTTTTTTTCGGGTGAGGCGCGGGGTGGTGAGGAAGCGAAACGCTCAAGGTCATATGTGACGGAACGCCCTTAAATCTATTCAACCGCTACCCCCTAAAACAGACGAAATTTTGCGATATTTAACGAAACTTGCCACTCCTATTTTCCCACTTAATAAGAATAGTTCCTAGTTTGGAAATCGTATTATCAAAACTCCCGTTTAAAAACTATAGAAGCTTCATACAAATTTTGATCCCCTCTAAACTCTAGGGAAATGAATTTCGCAAAATCCCGTCATATAGAGCACCTATTTCCAAAATTTGAAACTCCTACCACTTGTAGTTTCTGAGATTTCGTGATGAGTGAGTGAGTGAAGTGACCTTTCGTTTTTATATATGTATAGCTTCTGCCCGCGACTTCGCTCGCATGAATATCGTTTTTCCAATAGACATTTTTATATTGTTTAAATACTGTATTGCATACTATTTCTAATCTCATCATCATCACCATTCGTACAAACCCTCTTTCACCAACCTAAAATATCCCCCGTAAAACAATATACAATACACAAAGGCAAATTTTCACTAAAATTACTTTCCCCTTTCCCTCATTTCCTCTCCACCTTTTTCCCCTTCTCCTCCCGTCTCCCTCCCACCTCCCTCACTTTCCCCACACTTTCCCTCACTTTCCCTCACTTACCAGTCACTGACTCCTCACTTCCCTCACTTCCCCCTCACTTACCTCTCACTTGCCCTTCACTGCCTCCTTACATCCCCCTGAGTTCCCTTTTTCTTTTTTCTTTTTTACACAACGCCATCTAGACCCAAAATAAGCATATTATATGCCTGTATTACGGGTTCTAGAATACGGATAAACATACTTAAATACTTTTATTTTTGTAAATACATACATATTATACATAGAAACACCCAGACCAATGCAAATAGACATGTTTATTCTACAAATATTTGCACTGAGCGGGAATCGAACCCGCGACCTCTGCGTGGCAGTCCATACACAGTACCACTGAAATACAGAGGCAGTCGATTTCCCCCTGACTTACCCCCGCACTTTCCCGACACTTCTCCCTTCCTTTCCTCTTCCTCCCCCTCCCTTCCCCCTCCCTCCAAATTTCAAGTCGCCAACTTCAAAAGCAAAGATCTTTCCATACAATATTTTATTCTTTATTTCACCCCTATAAATCCACCCCAGTTAAAAAAAAAATATGAAGGGTATTTTTTTTTTAAATAAAAGTATTGCAAAAACAAAATTTCAAAGCTGTAAGTAAAAAAATTAAGACGTTTCATATAATCGTTTTCATCCCTTTTCATACACTTAAGGGTTGAATTTTTAAAAACCCTTTCTTAGTATACTTCTAGACATTAAGACAAACACACTCTCCAAATTTCAAGTCGCTACGACCAGCGGTTTAGGCTGTACGTTGTCTGTCAGTCAGTCAGTCACTCAGGACAAAGCCTTTTATAATATGTATGGATGTATGGGTTAGACGTATAGCCATCAGGGATCAAAGCATACAGGCTGCTAGGAATGCTAACACGTGATAGAGCCACATAAAGCTGACCGTGCGAAAAACAGCTAATACTTAGATCCACACCCACAACTTTTAGTGTCTTACCTTGGGCTTTATTAATTAGTCATCGCAAAACATAGGTTCACTGCAAACTGGACTCGTTTAAAACTAAACGAAAGACTGTTTAGATTGACAGGAATCCGAGGAATATAAACAGTATCAGCTATTCCGCAACCTGTTAAAATCTCTGCTTCTATAAGATTTGGTAGTAAATTAACGAATGTTCGATGTGATTCTTTAAATTGGCATAACTTTTTTATTTATGAACCGATTGACATGAAACAAACACTAAATGTTAAGTGAAGATTACCACAATATATTAGTAAAAACCATATTTAAATCGGATAAGCCGTTTCTGAGATTAGCGTGAACAAACGCACAGACAAACAGACAAACAGACAAACAGACAAACAGACAAAAATTGTAACAATCATTGTTTTGGGTTCTATTTGCGTTGATATAGGTCCTAATAGTATTTTTTCTCATATATCTTCCATGTACAGACAGCGATTGGTTACATTTTTATTATATGTATAGATTTACAGCGACGTTTTCGCTATAACTTCCTTAATAAATTTCGTTCAGTATTACTTAAAAAATAAATAATATAATTCTATGATCGTGAGTGTATGAATGCGTTGCCGTGACGCATTGATTTACTTAATGGCTAAAACCTCGAGGCTAAATATTCGAGTAAATGAACCGTTTTAACATCAATGACTACGCCGTATTTGTCGCTTCGTTTTGGGGCGATGATCCAGCATTTCAGATAGGTACCTATCTACTAGTGTACAATGACTGATTGCTATTATTAGATATCCTAAAAACCGAGATTACATTGTAAATGATGGTTTATTGTTAGCTAAGAATAATAATCTTTCATTTTAGTAGAACGAATTGAGAAACACGTCTTAAATTAAATCTTAATATCCATGGGGTGCATTGCATAGTCAGTTTACACTAAGTAGGTATCATAGATACTTTTTTAAATTGATTATGAATGCACCTATTAGTAGATAGCTATATATATTGTTTTATGACAGTGGTCGTCCAGTGATTGAAATTTGATCGTAAATCATATATTTTTTTTAAGTCTGAATCTTACTTAAATTATTATGCATGTATTATTACTTAATCAAATTATTAACAAGACAGACAGACCTTTACCGCTCATAAATATCTCGGATATAGAAACTACACCATAGTTTAAAATGTAGTTGCGTTCAAGTCCATAATTAATGTATGAATTTGTCGTTACAGATTTGATATAGTAAGAAAACTAGGTCAAGGCACGTACGGCAAGGTGCAATTAGGTATTAACAAGAAGACCGGACAGGAGGTGGCTATCAAGACTATCAAGAAATGCAAGATCGAGTCGGAAGCTGATCTCATACGTATTCGACGGGAAGTTCAAATTATGTCTTCAGTCAGACATCCAAATATTGTACATATTTATGAAGGTATGCAAATTAAGATATGTTGACCAACAACATATAGAATTCGTACAATTCGTTCAATAAACACCGAAATATAATTTACCCGAATAGGGGCAATTGTTTGCTTTAATATTTGAGGATAAATTATTATTGATCGTTGCGGAATCATTTAAAATTCAAAAAAAATATTCCAGATTAAATCTGTATCTAAGGTATTTCAATAAGTATAGAATAAAACAGTTGAGGGACATTGAAATTCACCAAGGATATTATTTGATAATAGAATAATTTTCAATGTTATGTAAAATGAATGACGGCTTTATAAACATTACATGATCATATTTCGAGTAACACGGAGCGGGCTTCTATTTTAACAATAACAAACTCCTATTAGACAGCATCTAGTTTATTATCATCCAATTTAAAGACAGATCGGCCAATAGGATTTATCCTTTGATATAAAAAATATTTGGGAGGGGGATTGAAACATTGAAGACTAGTATAGAAAGTAATTTCATTTACTATCTTAATACACTTAACAATCATTATTATAGTCTACATTCAAAGACAAACATACGTGTTCAGTGCCAAAACCACTACGTATTACGTATTGGCTTGCACTACGTATTGCGTATTGGATTACTTACACATTTTAACACTATTTACTTAGTCTTCAATAGCAACGTACTTACATTCCTTTATATACAGTTCTTGTCTAGTCAGTTATATCTAAAAGGTGACAACAAATTTCTATTCCTGAATGTTTATCTGGTTTTTTAATGCTGGAATATAAATCGGCAAAGATTAAACAAGCTTTTTTTTACTGAGCTGAGTCGTAAAAACGATAGCACGTTCAGAATTCTAACTTGTAATCGTAAGTCATCCCAACGCTCCGAAAATTTATATAAACATAACATCATCTAACTACATCTCTTGTATTCAGTTGTCAATCCATGAGTCATTCAAATGTCTGATCAGATCAAAGAACATTTAAAAAAATCAAATGAACTTTTTTATGTTATTCATCATAATATTCTTAAAATCTATGCAAATATTAATATTTGTGTGTCGATTGATGGCACGCTTTAAGATTTAATAGTTGAAGTAGGTGGCATATATAAAACATTTGGTACATACATACATACTTACGTGTCCCAAGATTATGCATTCCTACACACTGCATGTTTATTATATTTGCTCTTTTGTAATATCTATCTCAAATAATGCAGAAATCATCAATTAATGTAGGCTTATATATTATTCGAACGCTGGTTAATTAGCTTAGATAGATAGATAGTAGGTACCAAAGCGATCAATTAAATAACCATTGCACTATGAAAAAATAAGTAAGCACTTACATAATAGTTAGCAGGTAGGTATTGATCTTTTTTAAAAGCAATTTTAAAAAGTAAATGTTTTATGACGACCTGATGGTTTTTATTTTTCTATATTTATTTATTTTCAGTATTTGAAAACAGTGAAAAAATGATCTTAGTAATGGAATATTGCTCTGGGGGAGAATTGTACGATTATCTAAGTCAGAAAAAAGTATTACAAGAGGACGAAGCTAGAAGGTCAGGCAGTTGTTTTATTTAAATAAATATAATTAAATAGTATTATGACATCACTCAATGTCACGTAATGTTTCAGGTTATTCCGACAGATTGCAACAGCAGTATATTATTGCCATATACATAAAATATGCCATAGAGATTTAAAATTGGAAAATGTTCTATTAGATGATACCGGTAGTGCTAAGGTCAGTATGTATTTTTCTGCTCTCATTCATTAGATTGGCTGATATGGCTAACAGCAAATGCTAAAAATTGCTTCGTTTGTGTAATCCATGCATTAGGATACAACCTACTATTATTAGTATAATATAAAATTCAGTTACAGACCTAAACAAATATTTGTCTCGGTTGTAACCTTAAGCCCAAACCCCCAAGCCTCTGTAAATATATATTTATTAATATATAATAATATGAAATTAGATAATGTGCATTTAGCAATCATTGGTCACTAACAATATACAAGAAGTTGATAACCTCGTTTAATTATTTTTCATATCCTGTTTTCAGATTGCCGACTTTGGTCTGTCAAACGTCTTCAAGGAGACATCTCTGCTGTCCACATTTTGCGGGTCCCCGCTATACGCGTCTCCTGAAATAGTGAAAGGAACGCCTTATATTGGTCCTGAGGTACATATACGAAAATTTATTTGTTTGCTTGAAGGCTGTGGCCTTTTTATAAAACGTTCTGCAAATAAAAACATAGCATGCTTTGAAGCTTAATTAAAACACTAATTATTACATAGCATTGTGTAAAATTAAAGCAAAGCTAGACTGTATTATCTATATATAGCACTGGCCATGTAACATCACGCTTCTAGCGACGGGAGCAGAGCAATGAGCAAAGCTGCGGGAAACTGTATACAGTTATATAGATGTCGATAGTCGAAGCGATATAAGTAAATACCTCAAAACATACATAATTTATTTACCATTAATTAGCACTTGGCATAGTTATTATGTGTAATCTACTTACATTCATTAGTGTTTGTATTTTATGTATAATTATGTGCTTACTCGCGCATTCAATGAAGATTACTTAAGGCAGAACGGAATTTATAGTAAAGAGAAGAAATGTTATATGGAGATTGTATATGAATACCAATTAAGTAGTTAGCAACAATAAACGTAAAACGTTGTATAAAGTTTATTAATGCGTAATTAGTGCAAGTAAAAGTGCTCAAGATGCTAGTAAAAGTTATTTTTTTAACTTATTCCATTGTAGTAATACATTGTCGTGCAGTAAAAGGCCACACAGTAGCTGCGACTGGTAGAATTAAAAGGATTTTTTTAGTAGCGTTTCATGCCATCATAAGCTAGCTAGCTAGCTAGCTCTCACGATACGAAAAAATATTAGTTAATGGTTGTATAAATAATTAAAAACTAGTCTATATTCCACGGCAGGGAAATACCTCTTCTCATACAGAGAAGGCATGAGCATTGATCGCCAAACTTGCTCAGACTTTTTTTTGATGTTTCACGATGTTTTTCTTCACCGAAAAGTTCTCACTAATGCTAATGTTCTTTTTTCTTAGGTGGACTGCTGGTCGTTGGGTGTGCTATTATATACTCTAGTCTATGGAGCCATGCCATTTGACGGCTCCAACTTTAAACGTCTAGTCCGACAGATTAGTAATGGCGATTACTACGAACCTAGAAATCCATCAAGTAAGTTATCTTTTATGTTACAATTAAATAAGTGAAATAAGAAAATCTTTGTTTTCGAAAGTTCGCAATGTCAAAGTTAAAAGTGTATTTTACATCGAAATATGTATGAATGAGTATGATTATTACAGCAGACATACGTCTATTGCTGGAAAAAGATCTCTTACTGTGTTGTGTTACTTACACATGGGAAGTATTTGCTATGATCACTATATTTGGCAAGCGGATCGGATCGTATCACAAGACTGAACTCGTCGTCCTGTATTGAACTTTTTCCTGGCACCTTCTGATGTAATAGTTTAACTGTCATCATCATCATTATTTCTATGTTAGCTAGGTTTTATTTAAGTACTATTTTAGTGGGCGTCTCTTTCTGCTGCGCAGTGAAAGTGTGTGCGTGTGGTCGATTCTCACGCTGGACAAAACTTTGTTGTATTTATAGATATTCGTTCTTAGTCTGAATATATTTTATGTTCATTAATTGTGTTTGTAAAGTCCTTCTCGTGCGAGAGACGTATTTAAGAAGCTACCGGTCTATTGTTATCGGAAATTGGTTCAGTTATAAAATCAACCCACGCATCTGCCACTGTTGTTGTTTTTTCACTAAACATGATATTTAATAGATATTATAACAGAGTAAAATATCATAAAAATTTATTATTTTTTTGCCAAGATTTATGGAGTTTCAGTTTCAGGTCTCTATAAAAAGCAAATATGGCAAAATCGTATAACAACTAGAAATGAAATAATTATGGTGTTTCTGAAGCGCTTTCGCACGTTTATTCTAAGCCAAAAGTACCAAATATAGATATATAATTACAATTATAATATTTCAGCGGCATCACCACTAATCCGCGACATGCTCACCGTGGACCCACTAAAACGTGCGGACATTACGTACATTTGCGATAATCCGTAAGTATTGTCTGTTACTTAATAAGTATATTGTAGTCATAGTCGTAGAATAGTGACGGATCTGACATTTATTAAACTTTACAGGGCAGCCATTTAAAAATAATAAATTACTCTATTGCGCCTAACAAAACCGTCACTTTACCGACTGATTAATTTAAAATCCGAAATTCATGTAATTTTTTATTCAAATTAGTAATAATATTTAGGTATTGTTGTATCCAAATATGGTAAAAAGTGAATTTCGTATTTTTCAAAACCGTTATTATTCTACGATCATGACGATGTATTCGTATTTTCTCTTTTAATTTAATTTTTATTTTAATGTCAGTCATAGTCCAGGAGTCCAGGAGTTGTGGACATCATCCTAAAAGACATTTGTTTGTATAATGCTATATATTTACCCTAGACGCCAAAATCACTGTAAACACAAGAAAAAATCTTAAAAATGTGTGTTAGTATAATAATCTGTGGTGTCCGTGTGTAGGTGGGTGAACACGGGTTGGTCGACGTCGTGTTTAGAGGAGGCCGAGGCGCTGGCCGCACAGACGCCGGTCCGCCTCGATCTCCTGCTGTCGCTGGCGCCCGCTGCACCCAGCAATTCTAACTCCGTCGTCGTACCCAATGACGCTGGGGCAAGTACACATATCCGATATTGTACTTTTACAAACATAATATTTAAATATATTTTTGAGAGTGGAGGAAGCCCAATTGTCTCCACATTCCTCTTTCTTTTCTCTGTTCCTTCCTCATCTCCTTCTCCCTACATGATCTGCAATGTGTTTTGTAATGCTTAAAAACAGCCATATTTACAGGTTACGGATACCACATCATCAGGGTATACCACAACCTCTTATAGCAATCTTATTATAACTTTACTTTGTCTCTATCCTTGTTTTTAATAATACAAAAGAAAAAGACAAAACAAAGTAAGATTAAAATAATACTGCTAGGAGAGGTGGTAGTAGGCCCCCAGATGGGCCGTGTGCTTGTTTGCCAGGAAAGTTGTATCTATTAAATAAAAATATGAAGTACTATAGAGTTTACAGAATTATATTATTTGCAAAATGGAAATGTCCACAAAAGAACACAATGGTATGCTATGTATATTCTATTCTAACAACTACAGGTAGGTAATAATTAAATTTAATTAACGTAATATAATTTAATTAGCAGTATAGGAAACTCAGTGGCACTACTGACTCTGGCAGTAATGTAATGTTCAGTAAACTTTAATTTAAGTACAAATCTTTATTTATTTCGCTGCAAATACCAAAGAATTGAGTGTTATTGGTGAAGAATAAAATATCATTTCTCCATACTTATTTATGTAAATACAGGAAAACCCAATCAAAAACACTTAATAATAAAAAATTACGATTAGAAGTCAACAACACACCAACAATCTATTTTAATATTGCTAACCTATAAAATCTATTTCCACCTATCAAAATTATCCAATTGACCATTATTTTAATTGTGCAGGCTGAACTAGGACCAGAAGAGAGTTGCACAGATCTAACAAGTTCCGCGTCTATGGCCATCGAACCGAGCAATTCTGCTGAGAAGAGGATTTTGGAACTTGTAGCAGGTGGGTTTTCTTAAATTTTTAACTAATTTATTAATGCTTTTTGGACAAAACTTAAATTGCAAATCAGTCTTAAGCAAGCGTGACAATTAATGCCAATACTTGCTTTGTATGAGAGGGCAGTGATATACATATATATTATTATTATTATTTCTTAGACCCAATAGATAATAGTGGACATTGATGCTGTTATCAGATCAAATCAGTAGCATAACTGTTACCATTATGACGAAATCGTTATGTGTTCATGCTTAGTTTAAAAGATTAAATTAAAATTATAAGAAAATGATAAAAAACTTATGTTTTAATCAACCGACATATTGTATGAAAAACCAAACCCTTTGGTTCGAGACCTTCTTTACATTTTACTGTAAATTGATGATATTTTTATTAATTGTAGTTTAAATAGCATCAGTAAAGTGTTTTGTTTGGCGGTCATTCTTTTTATATATATTAGTCTACTAAAGTATCCAGCCATATAATAAGCCATATTTAATGTATTAAACTGATAAATACATTTTGTGCTTTATCAGAGGGAGGCGAGGACGCTATCAAACCATCGCCCACACGTACGATCGTGTCGGCGGGCGACAACAAACGGAAACTTGAGATCGCCATGTCACCGAGCGGCATGCAGCGGAAGAAAGAACGGGTGGCCAGGTGAGACACGATTATAACGTTATTTTCAATATTTCTTACATGCGCCTTGCACTTGCTAGCGTGCAGGCGTAGCCAAGATTCCGTTTTGGAGGGGAACTCGTTAAAACTGTTATTAAAATCCTTCTAGAGGCCCTCCTCTAGAAGGATTGTAGTAGCTTCCCCTTCTGATATATACGCCCATACTTAAAACCGTTACTTAAACTCTTCTATGAAGGAGCAGCTGATCTTTTCTGCCCGTACCTTGCTGCGCTCATGGTAGCTACTACTCACATTAATTTTCTATTTAAATGTAATAAAACATCAGTTTTACCACGTACCAATTCAACAATATTAATATCCTGCAAAAAATGCAAGTTACATTTTTGTTACATTGCAGGACTAAGGTCACATTCAGAGAAAGTGAAACAAATAAATTATTATTGTAGTATTTATTTAATATACTATTGTTTAAGTTCATTTATCGGAATGTAAAATATATAAAAATGTAGTAAGACTATATATAGGAAGTTATTTTAACTATTAACTATTGTTTTAGCTGCGCTAGTATTGGACCGCAAGCGCCCGCTTTACCTGAAGAGAGTGCACCAGAACTACCTACTGATGATACACCACTAACTCCTGAAACGGTATTTATCTTAATTACTTTCAAATACTAACTAGGTCAAAAACGTAGCTATTTTTGTACACATCTTGAATTTTAGTTTATTTTTTTAATTTAAGATTGGCCTTAATTACAATAATGTGGGTTACATTAGGGATTTCAATACTTGAACACCTTGGGATGTACTTGTCTAATGTAGAAATTGTAAAAGATATATGTTTCTTTTACAATTTCTACGTGATAACGTAAAGGTAATTAATTAACACTATATAACCATAGTCTTATTCGTTATGAGAATAAAGGCGAATATAAACATCTTTCAAACAAAATGTGTTTATTTTTAGACAACACAACCAACATTAAAATCGTCAGCCACGATCACAATACAGCCGACGCCGCTGGAGCTAGTAAAGGACCTAACTAAAGAAATCGTGAAAGAGCCTATTGTCCTTCCTAAAGAACAAGAGATAGAGAATCCGTCAAAACCGCGTGTTGTAGTGAAGAAGAAGGCTTCGCCTACTAAGACTTTAGAGGAAAAACTCGTGCTGGATAAACAAGAGGAGATAAAAGTAAGTTATTGTTTTAATATGTGGAAGACAACAGTTATATAAGTAGCTATTTACTATTATATAACTATTTGGTACGTTCACAACTACTAAATCCCCTGAGTTAAAGTTGTCTGTTTATATGTATGGGTTTCTTAATATTAACCCTTTCATGGACACTACTATAGACACAATAGATGTTTTATTGTTATAACGGCCATATACGTTTAATCCTTATTTTAAAAAGACAACTCCCGCACTAGGGAACAAGCTCTATGTCACGGAGGACTTTAGAAACATACAATTAACACACCCAGACTCTGAACAAATATTTATGGATGGAATAAGTGTAAATACATAGATTTAATTTGCACGTGTGTTGTAGTGCTTCACCGTATATCTTGTGTTCGATCATTAAATATAAAATATTAATTTGACGTTGAGATATAGCCTCGACGCGAACTAAGTTTAGATACCAGATAAACATAAACTTGGTCTGATTGAATGATCTAATATCAAGTATTGCAAACAATCCCACCAATTTTTGTACCCAGTATAATATTACAATGTAAGCAGAGTATAATGTAAGATAAGAAGAGCACAAAACAAGAGCTCAATAAAAAGAGGAATGAGTTGCAAAGCTTGAGCTCCTACAGCCATCATGTATAATTACATTAACGAAGTAGGAACATGTAATCAAAATGGCTATTGCAGTTACTTAAGAACGCATGCAAGCGTTAGCCAAAACTCTAGTAACAACTAGCATTTCTGTCGCCGAAACCGGCAGGAATAACAACAATGTAATAAGAATATCGTTTTCTGCTTCATATAAAATGTCAAACATATTTTTATAGCCACAAGAAGATATAAAGTCAAACGCAGTCGCGTCGGCAGCAGACAAGCTGACGTCATTGTCCATTGCACCGGCCTCCGCCGCTCCTAAACCTAAGAAGTTGTCTATACCAGGTAATAATACCTTCGTCTTATAACTCTTAGCAGGCCAGAGTACTTGATAATTATTCTGTCAATAATCTCAATCACCCATAGCACTGTCGATAAAATTGAAGATTAAACTATTGATTCCCGTCTATTACAATTTATATGTTGCCAAAAATAGAGAACCCATTTTTTTGCGAAACTAATCCTTCTGTCAGACTAGGAATACACACAAGACAGACCTAGGCGCCTACCACCACTCTAATAGCAGTATTATTTTAATGTTACTTTGTGTTTTGTCTTTTTCTTTTGAACCTTTAAAAACAAGGATAGAGACAAAGTAAGGTTATAATTGCTATGAGAGTTTGTGGACACAAACATTAAAAACATAACTACATAAAGTTTCAAATGTTAACTGTATAATTATTCTTGTAGGAGGCAATGTTGGTAACTTCAAGGACCAATTCGAGAGACGAGCATCTCTTACGTCTGCACCTGAAATCAAACGGAACATATCTAAACCAAGTAACTATTTATTTATTTTTATTAATTTTAAGTTTTTTTGGCTGAGTCATAAAAATACAGGCGGTTGCTCTGATTTGAGAGAGAAACCTCTTAAGTGTAATCTCACTCTGTCTTTTTGATAATAATAATAAGGTAAAATAAATAACAAAAAAGTACGTGACAATTGAACATTTTTTGAACTCTTGTGTTTAGATAAATTCAATTATTCCAAAGAAATCGGTTCTAATTTTTTTTAATAGCTTTATAATTTATAATAAATAAGTATAAATATAGAAAAAAATAAAAATTCAACAATAATCACACCAATTATGTTCGATTTGCAGTTGTGTCTAAGATCGCCAAGCCTAAAGCACAAAGCGAGGACCGGGAGTTGTCGTCGAAAACTCCGGACAATGGCACTGTCAGACTACAACAGATTGGCATTGAACCTTCACAGGTATGACATTGTACATTTACGTATTATTATATATTTAACTCAAACTTGTGGGAATGTGAGGCTCTTGTAGATCATACATGTGAAAAGTGAGTAATTTTGAAAAACAGTATGCTAATTAGCAATATCAAATCGGTATTTAAAATAGGTCTCAGAGAACTCTGTTAATTATCCTATTAATATTATAAATGCGAATGTTTGTATATGTGTATGTGTGTGTGTGTGTGTGTGTGTGTGTGTGTGTCACCACTCAGCGCCTTAACGGCTGAACCGATTTCGATACAAATATGGGGATACAACAAAACATTTTACGCGCGGCCGTAACCGTGGGGCGCAGCTAGTACTAAATAAAATTCTTAAACTTGTATGATTTCCTTTTTTAATCTGCCACATTTGTGGTACCTAATAATAATCTTTAACACTGTATTTTTGACAGCTTGATGATGCAAATTTCATGTACAATTTGTCAAAAATGCTTGCTTGTTCTACATAATATTTGAATATTTCGATAGACTCCCGTCGATACGGAGCCGGGTATCCGCGGCGGCGTGAAGAAGACCGAGAGTGAGCCGTCACATAGCTCCACCTCTGTCGACCCCTCCGTGCTATTGCAGGATGCTAGAAGGTAAGAAACCATCTGTATATCATAGAAAGAAATACATTTTCACATGTAACTTGTACAGGCTAGTGACAAGATAAAAATTGCATAATTTTGTATTGTGTTTTTAGTAAATGTTTACCTATAATACCTATTTTATTCTAAAGTGAATTTTAAATAAACAGTTCTGTTACTGATTTTAATTATCTCTGAGGTTAAGTCGGATGCCTCTATAATAAATTATGGGTGACCTTAACAAATACTGACATTAGCTTGACCACTAACCATTCAATAAGAAGAAGAATGATATCTTACGTTCGACAACAACAGTTTTGTTTTTAAACTTTTAATATATACAAATAACGGGTACAAAATACACTCCCACCCAGTTTCTGAAAGGCTAATCAACGAGGCCTATACCTAAAAGCATGCTAAAAGCATTCATGCTTTTAGCATACCAATTGGTACTTCACATGAGATTTAAGAGGTGATTAGTTAATTTTTCGTTGATCAGCCTTTCAGGAACTGGGTCTCAGACTTAAATATTGTGTTGTATGTACTCATGTATTTATCACGAGTGGAAATTACACCTATTTTATTTAGCTTAACTGTAGTAACGTCGCAAACACAGTTAATTTAGTAGTAATAAAGTAGATTTAAAATATGCAAAATATGGTCTCGCGTAGACATCATATTATTACATATTATGAGAACTATGACAGACGAGTGAGGATGACTAAGTCTATTTTGTTGTACAGTCTGATTAATGAATGGCTCAGTGAATGCCAACTATATATTCAAACATGACTAATTTTGACGTTAATTCGTAGGAGTCTACAGAATTCTATGGCGAAGCTTGTTGAAGAGAAAGCCGGAGAAGAGAGTCGCAGACGCGCCGCGAGGGATATTATATCATCTGCCATACGTACAGGTAAATTGTTTAGTATTTTATACAGCTTTTGTGACAGTCCACCTGATAGTAGAAACCTTTTCATGTTTATTGTGTTTATTCATGGAATTGTGTGGGTGTCTGTGTATTAATAGTGGAGTTATAAATAGGATTTGTAATTTAGTTTAGTTATAAGTATAGTTTTAACTTTGAAATTTATATGATACATATTATTATAGTTAAGGAAATTGCAGCTAAATAAACATTACATGATAGAGCTTGTATCGGTGATTCAATGTTTGTCTAAGCTTTAAGTGTGAGTTTGCGTTATTTAAGTATATTGTATTTAGCAACATGTGATAGTCAATACTTTGACCACCAAGCAGGTACAATGTATAACTTATTGTTTGGTAACCAGTTGACTGAGCGACTGAGTTACAAATTTATCAGGTGATTAATTTAAAAAAAATCTTATGTTAGTAAGTCATATACGATTCATATTTTACTTCATCATCATATCATTATTATTCACTAGATATAGACTACCTTCAAGTTTCGGTTCTTTGACTGGTCGTAAGCTACTTTTTACTCAAAATAAGAATATTACTTTTGAAGAAATACTAAGATTTAACCCGCTTACCACCGAGCAAAGAGGCAAAAGTTGGGTGAGGCCTTGTTATTAAACTAGCGTACCAAAGTGACTTCGATCTGCCTGATGGTACGTGGTCAGTGAAATCCAGAAGTGCAGCATTCTAAAAGCCATCGTCTGAAACCTATATCCTATGTAAAGCAGTGCATTTCTTTTAGCTGATATGATGGCGAAGGTTTATATAAAATCGTCTGTGTGTGTGTAGGCAAACCACCGATGCCGTACAGCCGCTCGTCGTCAGCGGGCGTGACGTCGCTGGCGTCCCCGCCGGGCACGCCGCCCGCCGCCCCCGCCGCGCGCGTGTTCAGGACAGAGGCGCAGCACCGCGTCGAGGATCATCGCAACAGGTATATTCATCAATATTTCTACAATTTTATTCTTCTTCTTTTGTGACATGTGATGTTGACAGCAAATCTGTTCAGACTGTATCTGCCCTAAATTGGGATTAACAAACAAATGTTATTATCATTATTTTATACATTTGTCGACTGCTTCGTTATTAAGAGTAGAGGAATATTTTTTTTGGTAATGTTTAATTTTTTTTGCTGGGTTCCAAAAGAGTACCAAAATTTATGTGATTTGCGAGTGCTCTCATAGCGGCTTTTGTAAGGGGTTCATTGCAATGTTTAAAGTATCTTAAGTTCATTAGTATCATTGCTATATGTGAATGTTGTGATGCTGTGATGTTGTTTCGATTTAACACATTTTTTTTTTCTAGGGGTGTATCAGTGGAACGTATTATCCCTATTCATGTGGCGGATGAATCACCCACGTCGCCGCCACCGCTACCGCAGCAGCCGCCGCCAAAACCGACACCTAAGGTGTCTACGACTCCCCTTAGGTAAGTTATAGGTTTCTTTTTATGTTTTATTTGGAGTCAATATATTTAATTTACGTAGAATAAATATATCACCGCTTTTTCTCTGTACGTGTATCTATTTTTTGATAAATACAAATGTCATTGAATACGTAGCTGTCCGCAGCGCGGTTTTACCCGCGTTAAGTAACATCTAAATTTAATTAGTTAAAACATTAATTTGGAATTGGTTTGAAAAGCCGTGTAAATCAAGCGTGATGTTAGATAGCCTATAATCTTCCTCAAGAACTGGACTCAGAAACTCAGAACTCAGAAACTCTTCCGTAAAAAGTTTGTTTGTTTAAACGCGCATAGATATAAAATGTTGAATTGTGTTTCAGACGGTTGGCGTCCACCGAGTCGACGTCAGCATCCGAGGCATGCAGCAGTCCGGGCGAGCCTATCAAGAAGTCAGCGCGCGAGTTTATCATCCCCATCGCCGTGGAGGGCAAGGGCTACGTCACGCCGCGCCAGCGCAGCCTCGAGCCCGAGCTCGGCGCCGCGCGCAGGCCGCCCGCGCGCGCCCGGCGGATCAGGTGACTACTGCACGCGTACTACCCCCTCATCAATTCAGAGACCTTCATAGTGTTCCCTGATAGATACCGCATTCACATTTATTTGTTCTCCATCGAGCTCACAAAAATAACGGGCACGTGCGGAATACGCGAACTTCGCGCTGTGATTGGACATTTCAAGATCAACCATTCGAATACACAGAAATGCACCAATCGTAGTGTACGAAATAAGTTGTTAAGGCTTATAGTCCATTCCAACTCCAATTTCGCACAATGTAAACAATCCGCCATATAGCCATTGTTTATGGTTTCATGAATTTACTAGTGATGGGGACTTGTGTGACTAGTGGGGGATAATAAAAATAAAATTAATGACATCAATACATTGTTAAATAGTAATTTTTCGTCCCTTTTCTTACATTTTTAAATGATATTACGTTTACGAATACTGTTATTTGCGTAATAGATTAATTCTATTTAATTTATTACTCCAAATATTTGTATTTATGTTAAATTTGGTATTGTATTTTATTGTAACTGTTGATTTATAAACATTCAGACAATAAGACAAACAATGTACCTAATCTATTAAATAAATGTAATTTAAATTAAGCGTTGACCTCTAAATGCAACGATTTGACCACGGACTGAAATGGAATACTGAGATACTTTTGAATATTTTCCCGCCTGATGAAAATTTGTGAAATATGGACTAAATGAAATTTGTATGTATGTTACGATTTTATTATAGGTACTTACAATAAACAAAATGAATAGACCTGCGAGGGCAAACCCAAAATAAATGATGAATTACAAAATATTATGTACCTATGATATGTAGGTATTCGTAAACTTATTTCTTCTAATAAATTACAACATTGGTTTTCAAAGACAATAGAGAGTACTAAAAAAATAAATCTGTTAATCAATTTGACGTCTATATTCGACCGCAAATAGTAATTTGTAATTTTATTAATTAATCTAAATTTGATTATTAATCATTAGTAAAAACGAAATATATAGTGAACAGAATGTGTATAAATTCATGTGTCATCGGTTATGGAGTTTTTGGTAGAAAAATATTGAAAAGACTGTTTGTTTACATTGTCCAAAAATGGATTTGGTCGTGAGTATACATACACGCATGTGTCCGTTGCCTGGGGCCCTACCACAACCTCTTATAGCAATCTTATTATAACCTTACATTGTCTTCATCCTTGTTTTTTAATCAACATTATATAATACTGCTAAAAGAGATGGTGGTAGGCCCCCTGTAAGCGGTATCTATTAGGGACTCATCTAAGTAATATCTGTGTCTTTGAGTGTACTGACGTGTGGCTTCCTTTTCAGCAGCCTGGTGAGCGGCGGCGAGTCGGAAGAAGAAGAAGATGGACACATGCATCGCTTGAGGCCCAGCCGCGCCGCGAGGGCGGAATCTGTGAGCTCCGGGGAAGAGGACGAGGAAGACGAAGGATTTCATCTGCTCACTGCTGAGAACTTGTTCTCTACGCTACTGCACAGGGTGAGCAGAACACACATAATTATCTACTTCAATCTAGATGAGTATTGATTCAAGCCAAAACCGATATAAATAACCGTGGACACTTTATCGGTATCATTCATATCAGTTTTGATCATAATAGTCCCTTTACACCATGAAACCAATTAAATTTATTTATCGATAAAAGCGTCTGATTTGAGTGTAAAGCTAGTTACGGCAGCAAGTATAGTCAATTAAATTTGCAAACATCATTTTAGCAAGCTGAAGACTCGTCAAACTTCGTTATTACCTGTAGCGACTATAAGCATTATTATTACTGAACTGCTGCCTATTTTATAATTATATATATAATAGTTTTGTATTACTGTTGTTCTGAGTTTGTCAACAAATTGACAGCAAACTAAATTTGACATTTTCTTTGACTACCTTCATAAATTCAAAAATTCGTCTTGCACTTATCATAATGGTACTTCTAGGTGCGTGCGCTAACACAGCGCCTCAACGGCGAAGAAGGGCCAGGTTTTGGACAACACTCGCTATTCAACAATCTACAATCGCCATTCTTTAACAGGTATTTTATTCAATATTGACTCATGTAAGGCTTATCCCACCTTGACAATGTTCTCAGAGTGCAATTAAAGGGGTGATGTATTGACATACATATTTCTGAACAAATTAATGGTTTAAACACAATACATCACCTCTATATTTCATTGCTAACTTATGTATGATACAATATGTAACAGAATTAACCTAACAGGTTTAACATTCAAAATTATTAATAAAGGTCGCAAGTAACAGAAGCTATTTCAATATAAATTTTATGCATTTCGGTATAAAGTACACTTGAATCGATACAAATTATGTTGGTTTAATTCTGTTACAGCTTGTTTATAGTTTCTTTAACTTCAAAATACTTGATGGAACAAGGGAATAATAAAAAAAGCCATTATTTAATTTGTCATAATCTTCCTGCTAAATTATATCATTACCATAATTTAATTTTCTTTCTAAAAGTGTTTAAATATCTGTTAATTTTATCATCAATTTGACATTCCCTTTTTAAAAAGAATAATAAAATATAAGTACTTATTGTGATTTTCCGACTAATATAATGTTAATTTTGTGCATGCAGCCCTCACTTACCCAGAAGAAATTTATTGTGAGTATTTTTTTTTTAATTAATATTTAATTACAAATTGTACACTTATATTAAAGATTCACAACAATTACACAAAACTAGTTGTAGAATAAAAACGGAAAGAAAACTGTTTTGCCATAATATTTGTTGTGCTCTATTACATGTTCAAAATTATTTCTTTGTATGAAGTAGCTCAAACATTATAAACTACTACTACTTTATAACAAAATCAGGCGTGATTGTCTGGTTTACGTCATCTACCGCTTTAGCACGAAGTGCATGTTTCTAAGTTTTACTTGGACATAATATGCAGTGAAGAAAACCTTCCTGATGAAAGTTGTAATTATGATTGGTCTTGTTTGAAAACTTCACTCTGTAGTGGAATAATAATACTACATACTATACTTTAGTAATAAATAATTTTATTATAAAATGTTTGTGATAATTACATGCAGCACTCATAGATATGTGGAAAATAAACGAAGTGTATCTGAAACGTAAGTTTCACAGTAATTATTATTCTATTGTGCCTTATTTATTTGAAAATTACTGATAATCATAAGGTCAATCAACGTTCGTATACGTACGTTGATTGACCTTATGGTCCGTTGTATACAACGGACTCGATTGCAACACAAATCATCTATTTGCTTGACCTTGTAGTTTCGTGTTAAAACATTATAGAATTACATTTTTATGTTATTCTGTAAGAGGTTATGTTTAAATTGAAAGTTAAAATCTTAAAAACTAATTATAAAGATTTTATGCAAATGTATTTAAATGTATTTTTTTTATGTATGACAGACGCGAAGGTTGGGGCTCGCGAGACCTGCACGCGGACTTCGACTCGATGTTCAAGTCGCGACAACACGTGCCGCGAGGTGAGTCTGCGCTTTGCACCGCTTGCACCGCCGCGAGGGAGGGAAACGTTGCCAATATTGTACACGCACCGCGGACATTGTACTGCCCTGCTAAGTAACAACATCGCAACTATATGATACAAGTTGAAGAAATACGAGTCTAAAAAGTTTAGACACAATTATACATGTTTCCATGTCTTGAATCTTCTAGTTACGCAATTCCTTAGCGCGGCAGTGTACCCCACCTATGTAGCGCGACACGCATGCACACGCATATACACTCATCTACTTCTGTATAGTTGATGGTTTGATTTGACCGATATATTTATTTATATTTTTTTACAAAAGAAATGTAAACTACTTTTTAACTCAATTTAAAATCAGTAACATATAAATAATTATCAACTGAACAATAAAAACTGTCAAAGTTGACACATATATCATATTTTGGTGTATGCTAATTTGTTGTAAATCATGTATTTTTGTTATCGTTGTAATTTTCACTATGAAGCGCATGTACAGTCGATCATTGAGAACGCTTCTCGTTGTCTCTTGTATTGTTCAAAGAGCCTTAAAACCAACAGAATAGTCATAAGTATATTTGGAATTAATATAAAGTGACAGTTATACTTATAGAATGTTCATATATTTCATAAAGTTAACCTGCGTATTATGACAATAAGTATACAAAAGATGAAAAAGAAAGAGAAACAAGTGTCATTGTATTGTAGCTGACTATAAGAGCGTTCACACAAAAGAGTGGCAACGTCGCAATTTACTGTCTTATTTTCGTGGTTTTCAATTTTTATCATATAATCGAAGCTATATTTTAAAAATATTTTCAGAACACTTTTTAGAATTACGTAAAAGATGAATAATACGTAAGTAACCATAATGCTTACAGTTCTATTTATATGCAAATATTACATTGGAAACTTCCATTGCGTTATTTTCACGGTAAAATAACTGTAAGCATTATAGTTACTTACTTTTTATACTGCTTTTACGTATTTCAAAAGTGTTCTGAAATCATTATTAAAATATAGCTGCGATTAAATAATACAAATCAAAAACCACGAAAATATGACACAAAATTACGACGTTCCCACTCTTTTGTGTGAACGCTCTTAAGTATGAGAGCGGACTCACAAATCGAGCGTACGAGTCCCGTCTAAAGTTGTCTACACACCAAAGTCTCCGACCCGAAACCGGTGGACTAGCGCAACCAGTATTATTTTAGAATCCAAGGCTTTGGTGTGTAGACAGCTTAATAGGTCCAGCGTAGGTTCACTTGACGTTGTAAATGAATATTCGTTACGTATGAGAAGCGTCTCGTCACAGTAGCACTGCAACTCGCAAGTAGTTAGCGTCGCTCAGCACGGACTACACTCACCAGAACGCTTCCACTAAAACAAATAAATTAACTCTCAGACCATCTCATAGCGCCCCGACAATACGAAGCCAGACCAATTTTATTATCTACGAGGCCACCAATATTAGTGACGTTTTCCACCGTCGATTTAGTTTTTCATCTAACATTAATGTCAGTATAATAGATTATCGTCAAGGAGCTTCTGAGCCACAACGTAGTCTATTATATCGTGTGTGTTCTTATAGTATATTAACATTGTTTTATTAATCATTTTAACATATTTTTTGCATTGTAGTGTATATTGTATTTATATTGCATTCTTTGTGCAGGTGTTGACTTTCTCCTACCCGCTAACACTAGCAGGAAAATGTTGCGTTGCTCTCGATTATCATAAATTCTTTTTTTTTTTACAAATCATAATAGTAGTATTGCATGGAGTGTACATAAAGAACATTTCACATGTCGCATCTTCTGTGGCAACGCAGTACTGTTTTGTATAAAGTAGCATAATTACTTTTTATTACAATAATTGTTCTCGTGAGTTTAATTAATACAAATGTAAAGTTTCGCAAAGTATATATTTCCAGAGTGACAGTTAATTTGTTTGGACAGTGAGTCATAATGTATGTGTAGTATAGTGGATGTGGTAGCACTGTTGTACCCGGCGCGGCGGTACAATACCGCCATCACGTACACGACACGAGTCATTGCTCTGACGCGCGGAGCAGTTCGCGCCACAACTTAGCTGCAGCCACAGGTACCAGTTAGTGCCGGTTAGCGCCAGTTAGCGGTAGAGGGTAGAGAGGCTCGGACCATGAAGCGGTAGTGAGCTTGTGTTGGTGTGGTTGCAGTTGGGTTGCGCGTTACACTGCATGCTCCGACCAAATCTTCACTTCACAGCGGCACCAGCGCCAACCACAAATCTGCCACAAACGCCACACAAGAATAGGTACTAAACTATATTTATTTCTTCATTTATGTGTTTTGTGTTCCGCACCATGCGCCGCGGCTGTTTATGAGATAGAGATGCCTCTACTTTGTGAAATATATCGCTGAAGCCATCATTTTTAGTACGCATTTGAACGATTACTATTCCTCCAGAAGCAACATTTTAATGCATTCTTTTTGTGATTTGTTTTCGCATATCTAAAGCTTAACGTTTGATCTAATTCGACTAGTCCGTATTTAGTGTTCGTAGATATGAATTAACTCTTAACCGTTCGTATCGATGTCTGCATCTATCGTGGAACAGAACAAGCCGGGCTCCCGAAAGCTCTTTTTAACTATTTTAAGAGAAAGAATCTTAGATAAGCCGCCGGAGGCACCGCTCGGCGTTCTCCGTCGATTTCGAAAGCTAAACGACAAATTATATTTTCTAATTTCGCCACTGTACATAATCCATCCCAGCGAGCGTTCTGCATGATCGAAACGTGTGTTTTTCGATTAAATTTCAGGTAGTAGTAAGAAATCCGGTAAGCACCGAACGGGCGACCGACAAAACTCGGAAACGAACGAAAGCGGACTCGATCTCTCGGACTTGGACCTAAGCTCGATAGAGTTCTCCGAGCGGGAGATGCGCGCGCTCTCGGGGCTCACCCCCGCGCTGTCGCGGCGCCTGCAGCGACAGCTGCTCGCGCACCTGCCGCCCGCCGCCGCGCGCTCGCTGCGCCGCACGCTGTCGCTGCACGCGCCCGCCGCGCCCCTCCCCGCGCAGGACCCGCCCGGCGAGCCCGAGCCCGCGCCGCCCTGCGCCACGCTGCCGCGCCTGCGGCCGCGCGCCGACCCGCCCGCCACCGTCGCCGAGCCGAGCCGGGAGTCGCCGGGCGCGCGGGCCAGCGAGCGCGCCGCCGAGCGGCCACTGCTCAGCAAGTACCTGACGCCGGAGCGCGCGCTTTCGCCGGACGAGCCGCACGCCACGGACGCACGGCGCCGCGAGCTGCGCACGCCCACGGCCGACCGACCGCGGCGCCGCGTCTCGCGCTTTCTCCGCTCCGACTTCTTCGACCCGCCGCCTTCTGACGAGAACCTTTACGAGCGACACAGAAAGGAGAGGGAGCTGGAGACTCAGAAAATCTTGCGCGAGATACGGGAGAAAAGAAACAAGTCGTCGGAGTCGTCGCCGGTCGCGTCGAGTCCTACGGAGGTTATGGAAGCCCCGCCCGCTTACAGGGACGACGTTGCCGCCCCGAAGAAGTCTCTATCACCCATCGGTCTTCTCTCGGGCAAGGAACGCAGTAGATCCAACACGCCCTTCTTCCCGATACTGGATAACATAAAGGAGACCACGGTAGATACTTCCGTGTCTGTGCCCACATCTAGAGGGTACACCGACGTGCATAATGCGAAACAAAAATCCATACTCGACGAGACCACTTCTAAGGAGTCCAGGTTGATCCGACCTAAGAGTTATCCGGTGAAAACCTTAGATTGCATAGACGAACCGAGTAAAAGTGTGCTACCTGAAACTTCATCGGCAGACGTAGATAGTAAAGAAAGGTCCTTACCGAGGGAGTCCAAGCTTTTAAGACCCAAAAGTTATCCAACAAGCAGTCCATCACCAGAAAAAGTTTACATAAGTCGCACCGTTAAAAAAGAAGACACTAAAAGCTTATCACCTAAGGAAGAAATTAGTAATCCCGAGATTAATAATGACGTGGAAGTTAGCTTCAGTATTACTTTACCTAGAAAGACGAAAGCTGACGATCCAGCTAATTCAGACTCACTGAAAAATAGTACATTAGAACAGAACAATGAATTAAAATTGGATTCAGACAAAAAAACCAGTGCAAGCAGTCTATTTTTGAAAAAATATCAAGTAATAAAAAACAAAGAAAATGATACTGATACGTCAGAAGTAAAAACAGATAAACAAACGATCGTGCCGAATGGTGCTCCTCATGATGATACTACGAAAGTAACATCGAACGGAGACGCCAAAAATAAAATAATGAATCAGTCGATCAAGAAAGAAGAAGCGAATTCAAAAACTGGTGATACAGAACCAGGTGAAAAGAAAGGAACGGTTAAGAAAAAAATTATTAAAAAAGTTTCCTCGAAATCTAAGACTGATATAGGAAGCAGTCAAGATTCAAATGACAAAACTACAAGTGAAAAGAAAAAAGTGACAAAGAAAGTGAAAGAAAAAGTTAGCGATGACGATGTTACAAAACCGACAACAGTCACAAAAAAGAAGTCTATGTTGCAATCGATAGGGCAGAAATTAGAAAAATTTGCGTCAACTAAATCGAGTTCGCCTGAAAAAAATACAGAAAATAATGCCATAAATGCTTCGAAAAAAAGTAGTTCTAAATTAAGTAGGATGCAACGAGAGCAATCGGTACCTGTGAACGTAGAGCCAACGACAGAGTCCAAACTCATCAAAAGAGCTGTCACACTGACGGACGTCGCCGTCTTAGAGAATCAGACTGCGCAACAAAGTAAAACTACGGTTTCCAAAGTATTAGGCCTTTTTAAGAAATTTGAACCTAAGGAAAGAGCAAAGCCTATTGTTGAAAAATCATTCAATGATAATTTAGAAATGTCTAATGACTTAAGTTGTAAAGTCGAGGTAACTCCTGAATCCGTCGTGGACAGCCTCGACAAAGATAAACCTCGCAGACCTACATCGTTGCTCTTAAATGGTCTTGAACGTAAGAATAAGTATGATACAAATTCTAGCGATAGTATTTCAGCATTGTCCGTAGATAATGATGACAGAAAAGAAACTGAATCCAAAAACATTAGAAACAGCTTAAAATTTGACTTCTCTAGATTGCCAAGAGTTAAAAAAATAGTTCCTACTAATCCTGTGATAGAACCTCAAATTATGAATATTTCCTCTGTTGACAGTGAGACTGAAAAAAAAGATATTCCTGAAAAAAATACCGCACTTTTAGATAGTAACACAAACATTAATAACGCTGATTCACAGAGCCGAAGTCGGTCTAGAAGTAGGTCCACGATATCCAACTCCGAGCTAAAGTCTGACCTTAGTGCTGACGCTAAACTTGCTGACAAAAATCCTATGTCTCTCTCTGATAACACCACTCTACCTGTACGAAATCATGAATCCACTTCGCCTGAAAAAGAAGATATAGTCGACAGAATACGAAGAAAAAGCTTTTATTCTAGATTCAACGAAAAAAAACAACGACGAAAAAGTAGTTTAGTCGGCCCTGGGGCGACAGAATACGACCCTGTCGCTAGGATACACTCACAACCCACGGAAGCCAAGTATGACGTGTCGCCCACGTCACCGCTGACCTACGACTTGTCACCGATGTCTCCAGGCCTCTCCGTAATGTCTGACCTCTCGCCGTCCACGGAACGCTATAGATCTCTTTTAACCGACCTGCCTGTTAACACTAGAAATAATTTAAGATTTGAAAACTATGGACTGAATGATAAAATAGATACTTATAGATCTCTCGATCGCAACGACTTCAGAAAATATCCGGGGAGTAGAAGTTATTTAGAATATGAACAACCTACGTACGGTACCAGCAGGTACGCAAGAACAAAGTCCTTGCTGGAGAACTCTGATGCGTCTGAAGATAATCATAGTCTAGGAAATTCTTTAAGAGATCCACACAAATATAACAGAACCATATCTATGTATTCGCCCGGTACCTATGCGACGTATAGACCAAAAAGAACCACACGAAATTCTGCTATTATATTAAAAGAGAGCGAAAAAGAACCGAGTCCGGAAAACATATTGGACAAAATAAGACAAAGAAAGTTAACTATCAGCGTGACCAGGAAACCCGACTGTGAGAAGGAAGCACTGTCAAGGTGTGTATAGTTTTGTACTTACATGTCACGTAAATAATATTGATAATAACTTCCCAAACTGAAAGATAATACGATTTTATTCTGTGCACGCTTCACGCTTTCGAATTAAATTTTATAGCACTAATGCTTAAAAAATGTATCTTATAAAAACGTCTTGTGAAATATGTAAAATATTAGAATACTTCCAAATGTAGATAGTACCTAGATCTAATAATCATATGTAATGAGTCCAGAATATAATTTGCTCACTGAGCACTTTAAAATTCACTTGAGACTATGATTATATATAATGTAATGTTCAAATTCATATAATTGTAGAGTTAATCTCTTTGAAGAGTAACATGCACTGATATCATGATATACACATCAAAAAACAATACAACACGAACACAAACATTGATGATGCCAGTGATGACAAAACACATAACGTAGCTATCATGTTTCAGATCCAATATCTCATCTAAAGGCGAAGGCAACGGTGCAGAATGCTCTGAGAAAGTTGACTGAGAGGAATTATTGATTAAGCAGGATATGATTTTGATTTTGTGATTTATATAAGCATTTTGAATATTAACTTGTGCAAGGACACTGTAGATCTAGTAACCGACGAAATAGGTACTCGGCTTTCACTGTTTTGTTATATTTCGTTTAGAACGTCATTTGAGTCTATTTACAAGTGTTGATCTGATCGAGGATGTATCGATACTCTTGCCAAACGTAGTATGTACTCACGTATTTATTATGCAAATACCATGTTGAATGAATCTCATTTCTGACAGAAGACTGTCTTTAGTGGCAAATTTAGATAGAATACTATGCAATGAATCTCTCACTGAAAACTAAATCACAGTTATTGTAATGCAAACTTAAAATATTAGGAATTTGAATCTTCAATGTTAATTACGATTAGGCTGTAAGTAGTGTCACACAAATTCATTAATTATGTTGTAACGACAAAGATATTAAATGAAGTTTGTTGGTTATATGAACTTTGTTAGCTTACCTAAAAGTGCGGCGAGGGTGTACATCCGCAGCATATTTTCATACAGCTTTTTACACTGAAAACATTTTGTTAATGAAATTTGAAATTTTCGTGATTAATTATAATTATTGAATTGTAATAACTTATTTTGCAAAGAGTGAACTTTTTGTTAAGTGTTTATTGTAAATTGATTGTTACGTGCCTTTATAAAAAATAAGTCATTGGATTTGATATAGTCCATTTTAATCAAAGATATAAAATGACACAATCTTTGTGTGTGTTTGCACAAATACGTTTTACTCAACATTATTAACTATAATTTTTCTTAGTTACTACCTATTTACATTTTTTTATGTGACCCTAAGTGAATTTAAGTTTAAATATTTATCATAAACATTTAGTATTGTATGCTAAGTCACGACGTAACAGTAATCGAATAGAATGGTGCTTAGACGATTTCATTAGGATAAATTACTATTTATAGACCGGACATGTTATAGTATTACACAAAACGTGTATATTTTTAGCCATAGTATTTTCAGTTTTAGTTGTAAGCTGCTATTGTTTTGTTTCTGTCAACTAGTGTTGTGTGCGGCGACATGCGCCTTGTTTCTGTAGCATGGCTCGCTATAAGAGTACTAGAGTGTACGTGACAAAGCGGCTTGCTCGCTACAGTGGTGTTTATAAGCAATAATTTACGCAAGTTCGTTCATCTTCATAAATCTATTTATTATTTTTATTAGAATCAAAAATTATTTATTAGTGTGTGGTGATTTTTAATATTTCTCTCATTAGTCGAAGTTATTAGTAAGACTATGATTGTTACGATTAATATTAAAATTGCTATCACACACGTTTTGTATTGAATGTGAATAAATTATATAGTTAAAACAATTGTTTTATTTACTATGGTAATTTCTAAATGAGGTTGTGAGAATTTTGTCGAGTTCAATGCCAAGAAAACACAGGTGTGTGCGTTCTCTGTCAGAAAATCTCCGTTCCTTCCTCTTCTAACTCTACAGAACACAGCTTTACCACTACAGGATAGCCTAAGTATCCTGGGTATGGACATCAGCCGAGATCT
Organism: Parascotia fuliginaria; assembly: GCA_963082885.1. NCBI lineage: Eukaryota > Metazoa > Arthropoda > Insecta > Lepidoptera > Erebidae > Parascotia > Parascotia fuliginaria. Next base: position 14,858,884 of record OY720176.1, on the reverse strand, counting down.
CAACGCCAAGAATTACATCTAGTGCATCATTAAAACCGCCTCCTGTAAACTCGGTGTCCTGAACAGGGTGAGGCGGTACTTCACGCCCGAACATCTTCTTTATAAGACACAGGTTCGTTCCTGCGTGGAGTACTGCTCTCATCTTTGGGATGGCTCCGCACAGTACTTACTGGATGCACTTGATAGGTTGCAGCGGCGAGCAGTCGCGTATCATCGGAAGCCCGGAGGCTACTAAGACCCTTGAGCCTTTACAGCTGCGAAGAGACATCGCCTCAATGGCCGTCTTCTATCGCCTTTACCATGGAGAGTGTTCTGAAGAGCTCTCTGAATTAATCCCACCCTCTCCCTTTTTATCCAGAACGACACGTGCGGGACTAAAGTGCCACCCTTTCACAGTGGAATCTAAAGGGTCCCAAACCAAACGGTTCAGCACTTCATACTTTTGTCGCTCAATTAAAGCCTGGAACTCTTTGCCAGCGCATGTGTTCCCATCTAATTTTGATCCTGGGTCTTTTAAGCGGGGCGTGAAAAAGCATCTCATTAAGCCGCCACAGTGGAGGCCATTATATCAGTAGTTTGGCTTTTGGAATGGTGTCCGCCACTTCTGGATTCCACTGACTGCTTACCATCAGGCAGAGTGGAGTTACATTAGTAGGCTAATATAAAATTTTATATTTTTAATTGTCATACATAAAACATATTTCAAGTGGAACAGTTTGGTTAAACTTTTTTGTATAATATTAATGTACCACGACATAAGATTAATAAATTGACCTAGTTATGTCGTGGTACATTTGCACAATGTCCGTGGTCTACCCATCCACACGGAGTTGTTTCTCACTCGTTATCCACCTATTAAAAAAGAAGCCTGATGTTATAAAATTAACGTTGACCGTTGTCCACCTAGTTTATTTTTTAACCCGTCGTATGCTTAGGTGCAGATCTGCACGAGACACAATGTTATGTCTATTGTGTCTGATATTGTAGCATACGAGAGGTTAAGGGCCAAAAAATTAATCCATGTCAAACACAGAATTTTTTGTAATGAAGTTCACATATTTTCAATCAGTTGTCATTATTTCTATAAATGGTACAGGATTTGTCTTGTACCAATAGGGCTCTAATGTCAATTTATGTAATACTGTGGTACTCAGCTCTCAAATACAGCGTATGCAATAAAATAATAAAACAAAACGTACTTATACATTTTTAATGATAATACTCTCAAAGTACACAAAATTATACAAAAATATTTTATTATGTAAACAATTATGCAGCGACGCTGATTGGTTTGAGGTCACTAAAGTATTGGCTATCTTTCTCGGCGAGTTGTTCTAGAATGTCGTCGACGTCAGTGGTCGGGAAGCGGTCCACCCACGACGTGATCATACCCTCCACGCTCGCTGGGTAACGTTTCATTTCGATCTCGTCACCTAAAAGAACATCATGAAAAATTGTATAGCAAATAATAACCAACTAGTTATACTAGTAAATTATATTAATCTCGTCAATCAACAATAATATTTTATTGAACAATATAAAATAACAATGTAAGGTTAAAAATGATTGTATTTATTACCACACATACACTGGCAGCTTAAACAACTAATTGAAACAACAGGCTTCTGTTATAAATTGAAATAAAAATAAATCATTTTCAATATTCTGATTTTGCTCTGGGTAGATAATAGTTATGTAATTTAGTCTTATTGGGAGGTTAAAGAAGGTAATTAAAATCAAATAAATTCACTAGAACTACATTACCTTTATTACTGCTAGTAAGTATAGTGTTGGGTTGTACAAATATGTTGCGCGGTTGTTTGTGTAACATGACGATGTCGCGCCAACGTGACCACGGCTCGTCGAGCCGACTGTACTTAGCGAATAGTTCGTTAGCAGCCGTGAAGTCACCCGTTGCTTTCAATGTTTGAAGTTTCACGAGGAAATCGCCTGAAAAACAGTGTCATCCTTTAATTATAGAGCTATTTTTAAATTTATAGGAGTGAAAAGACAATAAAGGTCTAAAATAATACATGTAGTCAGTCAGTACAAATTTAAGTTAATTGCAACCGTATTTCAGTTACATACGATTTAATTATAGTTGAGATAAGAAATAGATAAGATGAAAGTGAGCCTGTAGGACAACTTTAAATGTATTTAAATGCATACATTATAGCTTGTGATATAGGATCTAGAATAAGGATAAACATACCTAAATAATTTATTTTGTCAATGCATACATATTGTGCATAGAAAGATATCGCAGATGCAAACGTTAGTACGTAAAACAACAAAATTACCTATGATTTTCTTCCCTTGCGTGGCTAGTTTGTCCTTTTGCAGTGTGAGCAGCAAGTTCTTGCCTGGTTCAGTCTCAGTAATGGTCAGCATTCCGTCGCCTTCCAACTCCAATAGACGCATCAGGACGAAACGTGCACGAGCGTGCGCCTATAACGTACACACGTTACAAAGAAGTCATTTTAAAGTTGGGCGGTTTTCGAAACCATAAAATAAAATAGTATAATATGTGCCCATCCTGAGTCTTTTAAACAAGGTGTGAAAAAGCATTTCATAAATCTGCTTATGCATATGGTTTTTGGAATGGTGACTACTCCTGGTTCTCGCTGATTGCTTACTATCACGCAGAGTGGAGTCTCTTTGGTACGCTCATATAAAAAAATACTTGATAATCATAAATACTTGTAGCCAAGTCTTGGTAGCAGGTTGGTACATTTCAGTGGCTTTAGCAGCTCCATTCCACAGTAGACTGAGCCAGTTTACATAGATCACGTCTTCTGCTTCCTGACCTTCATGGCCGAAAATTCTAAAAACAAATTGTTGAAGTTTAAAATGGCGAATAACAACTGCCAAATAAAGGATCATGTTTCCAACCGTTTTTCATTTAAAAGTGTATTATTATTGTCCAATACAAAACAATGGTAAGTTTTAGCATATGGAAATGAAAAATTGATCCGAACAATAGATTATTAATAGTGGATTCTTTCATATGCTCATTTGATTCTATTCATAAATATAGGTAATTTTCCTCGGGTATTATAAGAGTCTATAACAAAATCGGGTTTTTCGAGAACAGCTGTACCGATTTTCATGGTAACTTACATTTGTATACATTTTCCTTGAGCTAGAAGCGGCACAATATAAATTTATAGCACATCCAACTCACTTTAATACTTCCGGGATCAAAGACAGATATAGACCGACGGCCTCCGCACGGCACTCTTCAAAAGCAGACCCGAGTGTAGTAAACTTGCTGTCGTAAGTTTCACCCGGCATGTACCAAGATTCGATGTGTTTGCCTATAAAAGTAGCCACAATATATTTGAGATACACCTATTTAAACGTGAGCGTAGTTCGCTACCGCCTGCCGTAGAGAAAACCGAGCAGATGTGCGGTAATAGTACTGTTTGCAATTTTGATCCTGGGAAATGAACGTGCAGTTAAACAAGTTCCAAGTTCTTGTCACCTAATATATGCTCAGCACAGTAGATAAAATTTAGTAACACTAAGGGCAAAACTATTTGCATGAGAAGGACTAATGATATTTTTTTAAGACTATACTTTCCATTTCTTTTTTTTTTTTTTTTTTTTTTTTTTTATTGCCTACAGTGGCAGACGAGCTAACAGCCCACCTGGTGGTAAGTGGTAACTGTCGCTCATAGACTTCTGCAATGCCAGGGGCTCTGCGAAGCCGCTGCCTACCGTGATATTAATGCTCTCTTTGAACCTCGTTTGAAGAAGGACATGTCATAGCGCTCGGAAAACACCGCAGCTGGTAGTTCGTTCCAGAGCCTGCACGTACGTGGGAGAAATGAACGCTGAAAATGTTTATATCGCACACTACTTACATAATTGTAACGGAAAATATGCTGCAAAATTATTATAACCTTACTGTCTCTATTCTTGTTTTTAATGGTACAAAGGAAAAAGACAATACACAAAGCAACATTAAGAAGAAGAAGTGGTAGGCCCTGCGAATAGTAGCAAATAAAGCACAAAGATCACAAAGGTCTCTAAATGCTAATATTATGAGCAGCCCAAATCTCGAATTAGGTTAAAAAAACAGAGAGACGAGCCTATGTTCAGCAGTCGACTGCCTTAGGCTGATGACAATGAATTAAGAAAACTTTTTTACTTAAATTGATAAGTTTAGTGCAAAATGATTGAAGCTGTTAACTTACCAGTAAGTGGGTTCAAGACTTTGTCCTTGTCGAAGTTGAATGATCCGTCGGGACCCTGCATCAATAGCTTACCGCTGCCGTGACCTAGAAGCTCGTGTAGTCCTACTTGCACCTGTTAATACCCATAATAATGCTTTTTATCATAACAGTTTATCTCGCCTGTAGTATGTTTTTATACACAACTAGATGTTGCCCGCAGCTCCGCCCGCCTGGATGTCGGTTATATCCCAGTTTATACATTGTCGATTTTTCATACAAACTTTCATTCCCTTTATGGAATGTTCTATAAAGATAACCTATGTTGTTTCTCGAGGTCTAATCTATCTCTATACCAAATTTCATCATAATCGGTTCAGTGGTTTAGACGTGAAAGCGAAACAGACAGACAGAGTTACTTTCGCATTTAAAATATTATTTTAGATATCAAGCATAGGGCTCGCTAGATTGTGAGTTCGAGAATGCTTCTGCCATTAAGTTCGCTTTTATGGATTTATTTTGCGCCAAAGTCTTACCTCAAAAGCAGCTACTCGATGTTTCTCCAACAACGCCTTATCACTATTAGACAAGAATGGAATAACGGATTCCTTGTATGCCGCCGGGATCACATTGCCCAACGATACGTTTTTAAAGCCTTCGTTTTGTCTAATCTCGTCATCTGCGAAATAATCATTGTTAATTTATAAATAACTTAAGTTAATAATCACTATTTGGATATATTCTACCATAGATTATCTCCTAATAGATACCGCATTAACATTTGTTCTGAATCGAGCTTACAAATTATAGGAGCAGAAAGCGCGGCACGTAAAAACTTCGCTTTGATTGGCTATTTCAAGGCCAAGCATTTGAATGCAATGAAATGCACCAATCATAGTGTCCCTATGTGACTTCTACAGATATCCTCTGTGTTATACTTACAATTAGGAATGTTAATACCAGCTGGTATGCCGCTACCAGAGAAAGTTAGCACATCCAAGCTAGTGAAGTCAGGTCTAAGGAATGTGTCCTTCTCAAGGTCAGAGCCCCAAGGCAACATCTTTATGAACCGCTCGGCTCCTTCGACCAGTTCACCGAACTTCTTAGACATTTCCTTATTGACCATAGCAACGAAACCTTCGAATTCACCGCGCTGTCCGCTAGGATCTCGATATGTTTCAATGAAGCCCTGATATCTAGAAATAAGGATTTGTATCTATATTATTATATAAAATGGAAAAGTATGTTTGTTTGTTTGTAATGAAATGAAATGAACGAATCACGCTACTGGCGACGGGAGCAGCGCAGTAAGCAAAGACGCGGGTGAAACCGCGGCGCGAAAAGCTAGTAGGTATTTTTACATAGAAAGTGATAGCAAAAATTTTTCAGTACTTTTATAGAAAATGGGCTATAAGTACAGTATGGAGTTATATAACGCTTATATGGTCTATGGTATGAACGTTACTTACAACTTGCATTTATCTATAGCCAGTTCGCTGACCAAATAAAGCCATGAGAAAATGTAAATAAGAAACGGAACATTTTTGTCAAAATAACGACCTTATGAACTACAAAATAGACCTGGTATTGCTTTAACGTACGTTTCAATAATGGGTCCCTTATCCTTAATCCAGTAGCGGCTTCCTTCTTTATGTTCACTAAGATCTCCTTCTTTGAAACTCTTGATGTAATGTTCCAGCATGTTCTTTTCGTTGTCATTGGCTGCATATGTTGCTGCCTTTGCCAAGAACTCATTTGCACGTTTCAATAGAGGTGAATAATCACCACGAGTTACTTGAAAATAGGCGCCCTTGTATTTTTCCACATCCATAGTTAGAGGTGGTTTTGGTGAGGATTCAACACTGGCCAAGTGAATGGTGTAGAGTGGTACTGTAGAAGAAACAGAGAAATTTCGTCACATTCTTATCCTATACTTATATATAAAAGCTAAAGAGTTTGTTTGAATGCACTAATCTCTGGAATTACCAGTTGTATTTGAAATTTTTTTTTGCGTATTGCCCAGTACTTCAGGAAGGTTATGGGCTATAAAATATAAAATTACGCTACTGGCGATAGGAACTATTATACTGCTAAACTGGTTTCTATGCCAATGTTTAAAATGTTTTACGTTTACTAGATCTGAAACTGCGTAATGCCCGCATGACGCTGCGCGGTACCATACAAAAATGCTCTCTCACAAGTGTCCGCGTTAGATCTTATTGCAAGCAAGAACTATTGCCAAACACCTACTACTTAAATAAGAATGCTAAATATTTATTATTTATACTTACAGCCATCTTCAGCAGCAGTTTTAAACGTGCGACAAATGTAAGCCTCTATGCGCTTAGTCTTCATCCAATCATTTACTAAGTTAGAATCTTCCTCTGTGCAGTTGCTTGAGAAGTATGTTGTTATACCCTAAAATTTTAGTGTAACAAAAGTATAAGCTCTGTGGTAATATATGTACATATTGCCAGGATTTTATTTGATTTTGGAATTGAACAAAAATTAAGTTTTGTATAGTTTTTTTTAAATTAATTATTGTGAGAGATGCTTAAGGGCATATTATAGCTCTTAAGTGGAGTACAGATATGAAATCTATTTTATAATATAAAGCGAACTAGCTTGTTTGTTTGAATGTGCTAATCTTTGGAACTACCAGTCTGATTTGAAATACCGTTGCGTATGATAGCCCAGTTCTTGAGAAAGGCTAAGTAACATCACGGTACTGACGATAGGAGCAGAGCAGTAACCAAAGACGCGGGTGAAACTGCATTGCGGGAAGCTAGTGTATGAAATAAACAAATAGTCTACAAACCTTATCAGCAAGTCCTAGGCAGGTAAGCCGAGGTGCAATGCTATAAATAAAGTTCTGAGTCTGTTGCCAAAGCTTCAACATATGCTGATTATCATCATCATAAGCTTTTGAAGCTTTCACAATAAGTTCGAAAGAGTCCGCGGGAAGATTCGGAATAAACTTTGTATCGCCAAATCCCTTATAATTGCCACTATTAGCAAAAACACCGCCGGCATACACCAAAAATGCCTGAAAACCGCAATTAGAGGATGTTGCTCAACCACAAAATAGTAAAAATGCTTTTTAGATTGTAGGTACAGGATGCAGCGAAGTTATCTATTTTAGACAGTAGAACAATGTACTTATAACACATATTTCTATAGATATTGGGTAGCTCAATACTGTGCAATCAAAGCCCAAATACTCATAGCTCAATGGTTTCGTAAATTAGCCTAGCCTATTATTATGGCCTGGGTAGCATGTCAGAGAATTCACCTAGATTTGAACCTTTGGGTATGGTTCAGAGTAATAGTAAAAAAAACCTATCAGATTATGTATTCAAGTCTAACTGTAATGTAATTCTCATATATAAAAATGAATTGCTATTGGTTATCTTGCTAAAACTCAAGAAAGGCTGACTGATTTGCATATGTAATTTTGCTCTTGTTTAAATTGGATATTAAGTCTCACCTGGAAATCATCATTACTAACACCCTGTTTCTGAACAGACTCTTTGAGAGACTGCAATGACTCTCCAACAAAGATTCTGTGCAACAATGAAAAAATCTTTGGTGACTCTGGGCTTGTTTGCACAAGAACAATAAGACCACCATTCCATGCTGCCTGAAATAAAAAAACACAATTAAATATCAGACAAACAAACAATCTGAAAAAATGAATGGTTGAATGGGTACAAAAAATCTAAATGCTCGGCTTGCTTGCTTGCTATTGGTGAATTATCCCTAAGGCAAACTATGCATGCAAATTTTTTAAACATTCTTGTACCTAAATAACGTAAAATAAATGTCCAAATGAGGTGTCTGCCTAAAGAGCTCTGTTGGGGGACTACTAACTCCAGTTTCTGAAAGACTGATCAATGAAAAATTAACTAATCACCTGTTAAATCTCATGTGAAGTACCTAAAAGTATGCTAAAAGCATACTATAATAATAATAATAATAATAATAATATTCTACCACATTCACACAGAGTCATCTAGCCCCAAATTAAGCAATTATATTTGCTTGTGTTATGGGTACTAAACAACTGATATACTATTTATATACATTTTTTTTTTTTTGTAAATACATACATACTATAGATAAATTACACCCAGACACAGAACAAACAATCATGCTCATCACACAAAGGTTTGTCCTGGGTGGGAATCGAACCCACGACCTCCGGCTTAGCAGTCAGGGTCACTAACCACTAGACCAACAGGCCAGTCGATATTACTATATATATATTATATAATTCATTCTCTAATATATATAGCTTCTAGCACTTTACATGAGATTTAACAGCTGTTTAGTTCATTTTTTGAAGATCAGCCTTTTAAAAACTGCGGGTTAGTATGTTTGGCTAAAATTGTTATTATGATGAATGTAAGACAATATTTTGTTCAAATATCTGATACAGGTCAAATAATAATATTGTTATATGAACAAAAAGGTCATGTTGTCAATAAAGGATATCTATTATTCATAATGTATTCTTTGAAGGAGTCACATTTTAATGGACAATAAAATTTGTCCATACCAAGCTGTTAAAAACCATATTCACTAACAATACATATTTTAATGTAATAATTTTGTGTCACACAGTCAGTTAGGCCAATACTTTCTGCTAAGGTGAATAATATCAGTTTTACTTAACATTTAGGTTGGCCTTCTTTATTTAACTGAGGCAACATGTGTTAGGTACTTTTGCTAAGTGTGTGTCAATTACAATTTTAAAATGGAAAATGTGGTGCAAACAAACTACTACCTACAGACAATTTCATTATTAATATAAATCCCGTAAGCAGGACTTTCTGTTGGAACGAGATCAGCAAAATATTTGTCTTTGTTCCGCACTTATGTTGTATGTATGTTCTACAATGTTTGAATTTATTTATCAGAAATTCAACCACATTATACCCCACATTCTTTTAAATTTGCATTGATGATACTAAGTTAAAGTAGCTATAACCCAGTAGGTATTAAGATCAAGGCAATAAATAAATAGAGAGATTCACCCCCAGTTTCTGAAAAGCTGTTGAACAAACATTTTAAATTACCTGTTAAATCTCATTTAATAAAGTACCAATTGGATTGCTACAAGTCATGAATGATTAATTTGATCTAATTAGTTACTAATTATATCAAATTAAACTAATTATCCATGCTTTTAGGTACTTTACATGAGATTTAACAGGTGATTAGTTAAATTTTCGTTGATCAGCCTTTCAGAAACTGGGGTCAAACTATTAGAACTTTGCATGCCAGTTGTAACCATACAATACTAACCTGACTTAAATTATGAGCATAAAGTTTTTCCTTATCTGTAAGTTTATTAAATGCCTGTGAACTGTCTAGTTCAACGAACTTCTGGTTGTTCGGCAGCACAAAATTTGATTTGTCCATTGCTAAAAACAAATTGTAATGTTAAACATATGACATGGTAGGTACAAAAAATGTATTTCTTAATATGGTTACTGACCCTTAACTAATTTTGATGGTACTGCGGGTTTAGAGTGTTGTAACGATGTTCGTAAGTAGTGTTTGCTAACGAATGAATCAGCAATAAAAAGACGCCGGCATTTTATAAGGTTATTATTAGTCAGAGTCCGAAACATTGGATTTAAATTAAGTGCAACTGAAAAATAGTAATATATATTTTATAAAAAAATATTGTTGGGTTACTTACTGATTCCTGCTTATTTTTTATGAGAATTTAAAAATGTTAGCAAACAAAACAACAGTATCAATGATTTTCAAGAATCAAGTTTCTTTGAAAGCTACTGCTACTATACTACCAATCTACCATAGATTAGGTGAGTAGACACAGAGACACAGTAGCTGTTGAATAGCACAGACAAATGAATAGTGTTGCGTTGAATTGAATCATGATTGAAGATGAATCCCTATATACTGAAAACATTAACATGATCTACACAATGATTACACGAAAAATGTCATCAAAAATTAGTAAACAATAAATTGTAATTGTATCTGAAAAAACTTTATGATTTTATTAAAGTTTTTCAAATTTTAATTAAAGTACTTAACAAATAACTTTGCAAAAATAACTACCTATCTTCATCTTTCTCTTTATCTTTGGTAATAAACTCATAAATTTAAACAACTTGTTATTTATTCATATTTGTGTATATTTTTTTGTAGTTTCATGCATTTAAATATTATTCTTCTTTATAAATTTATTTTACTCTTTGCTACAAGGTTAAATCATCTCTGTCTACGGGTTAAAAAATGCATCATCTGACGTTCGTTTGCAGATAAAACACATACCACAATCGCCATAGATAATGTAAACGCGCCCATCAATGAAGTAAACATTCAACATGGATGGTTTCCGAATAATCACATCCGTATTTTAGGTCAAATATTAGTATAAGATGTGTAAGTGAAGTGTAGAAAAGTTATTGATGAATAGTGAAAATGACTTCTGAAAGGTAATTTGATATTCTTCACTTTTAAATAAATTGTTGACAAATTGCTTCCGATATCCTTAGTTGAAAGTTGCAAAATCAATAAAGTACGCGGAAATCGCTAATGTCACGCCCTGAATTCGTAGTCAAATTGTTTCAGTGTGGCAGAATAGTGGTAGTAACGTGAAAACGTGGGTTATGTTTTATTCTAGGGTGGAATGGGTGGAGATTATCGAGCCGAAGACAAAGGAACATATGTATGCTAACCTTACCACAGGAGAATGCGTTTGGGATCCACCAGAGGTATACTTCATTCAAAATTTTCTTACTTCCGTACATACTGCCGGTAGCATTTTACCCTTTTTTAAATGAACTTATGACCTATTTAAGACAAGATTGTTATCCAATTCGTCATTTATAGTGTAATAATTTTATATATACCTTTTCTTTTAAATTACAGTCCTGGGGGTATTCCTGTTTTTGTGACTCATTTCCTTAGATTCCCTAAAAGGAAGTTATGCACTTCACTATCTAATATTATGTTATTAAATCTATTTGTATTAGTTGATGCTATACATACAGAGGAAATTACCTAATAAGACTAATAGGAGGTTCATGGCTGAGGTGGTAGTTTTAAGTACAAAGTTAATTTTATTGTTTACAACCTATGAACTACATATTATCTATTTATGTTTTGGCTAATATTTATTTCAACGAAGAAGAACATTTGATACACTTTATAAAATATTTTAATACTAAATAACTTTTATTTCTTAAATATTTGTGTTTATAAAATACTCTTTTGTTGTAGGGAGTAAAAGTAAAACGCACAGACTCATCACAATGGTGGGAACTGTTTGATATCAACACACATAGGTTTTACTATTACAATGCTTCTACACAGGTAATTATTTAACCACAATCGCATAGTTATTTAGTTATTAGGTAATACTAGCATATTTGATGTGTTATTTTTTTAGACAACTGTTTGGCATAGGCCTACTGATTGTGACATCATACCGCTAGCAAAATTACAGACATTGAAACAAAATACAGACCCTCAGAAAAGAAGAGAAACCTCTACTCAGACACAGGTCAACCAACCTGCACCTCAGGTAAGCCTCAGCTGTTTTGTAACAATTATACCTATTATAAGTTAGGTGTCCTGAAACTAATAATGTTATATTTAATCTTAGTCCAGACTCATACCTATATAATATATGGGTAATTTTCAGGTTATCTGGATCTGTTTTCAGTTATTCTGTTAATAAAAAATACTAACATACAGGACCTGGTTTTGTGCTGCATATGTTCTGTACTTATTGTATCTTGAAAGAGAAATAGTTGTCTAAAAATTGTAATAAACTGGTTTAATTTTACAGATACATATTTATTTTTTTATTTATGATTGGATTGGATCTCTCTACAGTCCTTTCCGGTTACATTTTATTAATATTAGAATAGTGTGGTACTGATAAGTGTTTATCTTTCATAATGATGTCTTGGACTTTACCAAAAGTAAAATTTAAAAGTGCTTAAGAATTAAAATATGCTTGCCTATTATAACTACTATTCTAATCTAATAAATAATAACTATAATAAATAATTACATGTACTGTAACTGCTTTAATCTAGAACAGTTCATGCCAAACAACAGATGTCATAAGTGCTAAAACAACAATAATTGTTGACATCTCACACATCTCATAGGTATGTCTAAATTGACCACATAACTGACCTTGTTGTTTACATGGTTTAATAACAAGTATAATCTTTTGTATTCATTACTTTGATTGTATTATGTTTCTACAAACAGTATTGTTTGTTATCTCTAGTTACAACTTTTTATCGCATTTGACACAAATTTAGTTGACAGAGTTTTTAAGGAATTTATGCAGTAGGTAACTATCACAGATCATAAAAAACAAAGTAGATACTCAGATGATTCTCAATATTTGACCAAATATTTATTTGACATCTGTGGAAATTGAGTTTAATTAAATCTTCTGTGTGGCTTAGAATGAGGAGCTGTGGGATCTGACTGAAACTAAAACTCACTTCGGAAGAGTTTTATGTCCTGCAATGGAAATCAGACTAATCTGCCGTAGTTTAGAATTTGGCGTAAAATAGTGTCAAGACCTTCATAACTACTGGCAACTAAACTTGTTGTTAAGATTGTAATAATCTCAATGTAAAAAAAAGATGCTAAAGCAGGCTATGCTACGATTGTCATCAGTAACCTGATGTCTTCACCAGCAAGACATAAGCCTTATATAGCCTATCCTCCACTAATGTACGATTGTCGCTATAATTCAAGAAAGTTGGTAGGTAATAGCGTCACTGGTTGATTGACACGTTGCGTCGTGAGATCAATTTCGATACAGTCGAATGATCATGATGAATTTACGTCTAGCGTGTGCCATGCTTATATAATCATATTAATCATATTCTCATTAAAATGATTAAGACGGCTTATCCACTCGATTTATGAAGAATTATCCCGTGGTCACGCTTCAGTGGAATATTAGATAATTGGCTGTTATTAATAAAAACATATTCACGTTTTTATTGACTTATTGACAATTATTGTAGTAGCAGCGTGTGCGGTATTTACTTAAATAAACTTATACCGCCCGTGTAATGCGAAACAGTAAATTATGTACCTAAACATCACTTTTCACTTTCCTCTATAAAATTATTCAAAATTAGGATTCGTAACTAATTGACAAGTTTCTGAGGCTTAACTCCGCATCGATCAGCCTGTGGATAAAGGGGATTCTAATGCGCAATAAGACTTCTTGCCTTGAAAAGTACGTTAGTAATGTGGTCCCCCAGTTATCGTACAATGTTTACGACAGTTATTATAGGTAACTAGAAAGAAAATTGGCCTGGTTTGTTTTAGCCATCAAATATTAGTGTCGCGTAGGTTGCGGTTAGCTGAACTATAAACATCTACTGATATTCAGTTGCAAACGGTTATACTATAAGCGATCTCGGCTTAGTAGAAGAAGGCAAGTGAAGATGAAAGCAGAATCCGAGTACTCAATCGCAAACGCGATACTGATAATGTAGCATTTTGTGTTAACACATCACACGTGAAATCTCAACAAAGAATACTTTCCCTTGTCCATCAATATGAAAACAATACGACAGTCAACTAATATAGCAACGTATACAATAGTTTCAAACAATGGTTTGATGTACAGGTGCCTACAATAGATCCAGTTAGCAGCAATGGCAATAGTACAGTCGCGAGCGCAAGTAAACTGTCGCCTAGCAACGCAAAAAATGTCACGCTTACACAAACCAGCCCCGTGCGAACTAGGAGGTCGCATTACCATCATAGGTGAGACAGTTTGATAAGGTTTTTACATGCATGCTTTAAATTCTAATGGATTGACTATGCACAATCTGTAATGTAATTCTAATAGAGGAAAGTGACGATTCCACCGGCCCACCAGCGAAGTATATGCAACTTAGCGTTGTATGTATACTTTACTAGCGCAATTAACCGAATAATGGTGGTTAAAATATCTCATGAATGATGCAAGAAAATCATCGTAGGTACACAAGATGAGGAGCAGCATGCATTGATATTGCAATTGGCGTAATAGCAATTAAGACGTATTCATTTTTCTAATTGTATATTTAGAAATCATAACATTATTTATTGTCCATTCATATCATCATGATAACGATCCATTATTATCCTACTGCAGGGATAGGCCTCTTCTCATACAGAGAAGGTATTAGCATTGATCGCCACGCTTGCTAAGGCGGATTGGTGATTTCAGACTTCCTCAGAAGTCCAGGTTTCCCCACGATGTTTTTCTTCACCGTCAGTCAGTATTGTCCAATATACCTTTCTTATTGGATTTATTACTTGTGCTAGGAACAGCGGTGAAAGTAGACGCGGCAGGTTGAGCGAGGATGGCACTACTCAGTTGTGTCGACACACGGATTCGGGACGGTCTTCGGATAGCAGTATCAGTAGTGCACAGCAGAGGCGGAAACAGGTATTTTATAAATCATGGACTTTTTAAAATCTGTTATGTTTAAAGTGTATGCTATATTACGTAGTATGCACGTGTGGTCTGGCGATTAAGGTGATTGAGCCTTGCCAATGCTGCGTCGAGTGTGTTTTGGTTTCGATTCCCATCCTGAAAAAATTTTTTATTCCGAAAGTCGTGAATATAATGTTTTGTCAATTAATTATATGTTTGTAAAGTCTCATTGACACAAGGGCCTCTGCAATGAAAGTCTAAATTTCTCTCGTATTATTATGTATTTCACATAAAAAATTTCTACACGATGTTTTTTCAGTGTGTATGAGTAATGTACAAGATAAATTTAGAGAGATAATTTAATGTTTTTAATTTATGTATGAAATATAAAGTATGAGAGTTCAAGAGATCTGTGAGATAATTAAAAGTATGACTTGTAAGATTGAATATCGGATATGTAACTATGGAACAGCTGTTATAACATCATGCAATTATCAAGCAATGTACCTACATAATTTTAGTTACATTTTTATTTAAAGCTGTTACAGCAATTAATATATTGTAATAAGTTTAAATAAATATTAGGTTAAGCAGAAACAGTTTTCATTCTAACAAGGTCAAATAGAATAGTTTACTGTTTTATTAAATATTAGATATTTTTGGGAAAAGTAGAAAATAAAAGTGATCAGACAAACAATTTCGTGACATTTTGGCTCGTATATTATCTAAAGTTCACCCGAGGTATGGCACTAGGCCTTATGCTCTATCTTTACACATTATGGCCGTGTCCCAGACGTGCCGTCCGTGCTCCGTCAGGGGTGAAAAATATCTTTGCATACGTTTTCAATGGACTCGATCACACATGTCCGTACCCGTGCCGGCAACGGAGCTTCTTAACTTGTAGCACGGCCGCGTCACGTCCTGGGCACGTCCAGGGCACGGCCCGGATGTGTGTAGATAGATCTTTATGCTGCAGTATGTACCACAGATTAAGCACGTGAATTCAGTCTCACGAATCTTAGTGCACTTTTTGACACATTTTCAACTTTACTTATTGGAACATGTTTGGTTACAGGAACTTAGTGCAGTTGTATGCAATCCACCCGTTTGTACACCTCAATTAAGAAAACGAAGTAGTGCGACTACGGCTCACGAAAGCGAGAAATGGTCGCCTCATTCAGGTAAGCAGTACGTACTATGCGTCAACTAAGAACTTATGTGTTAATCTCTTCTTGATCTCCATCACCATCATATCAGCCGAAACACGTCCACTGATGGACATAGGCCTCTCCTAATTTTCATCATCGTGGCCGGTCGTTCGCTGCCCTCATCCATCGTTTGCCCGCCACCCTTATATGATCGTTGGTCCACCATTTGAGGAAACTGCCCACGCTGCTCCTTCTGGTTCGTGGTCGCCACTCTACAACCTTTCTGCCCTAACGACCATCAGTTCTGCAAGCTATGTATGTGTGTGTATGTGTATACATGATTAAAAAATTTGCTATCTCTCTAAAACAACACTAAAGTAAGGTACGTGTATTGAGATAGCAATATATAATTCAAATAATTGTTGGACAGGCTTAAACCGCAGCGGCAGTTTCATATCACCACGAAAAGACGCTTCCGATGATTCAATGCACGAAAAGTACTTCAAATCTGTTGAGAGTACACCTTTGACTAGGCGAAAGGTCAGTTGTTTGTTTTGTATTATTACTTTATATTTAGGTTTCACCCTCTGTCTCGCCTGTCGGGTCATGTCAAATATAATTTCTTTGTGCAATAAAGAAATAAAATAAATTTACCTACCCCATGTTCTTCCTTGCAACTTGAACCCATATTAAATTTCACAATTCTTACTAATTTCTAATAATTACGGTAATTTAGATTTAGTTAAATTTTTCTATTTTTGTTTCTTAATTTTTCATGCTAGAATATTACTTTTCATACCTCTATTACTTGTATATAATGAATGAAATTCCTTTTTAAATTGATATTTCATTTTCTTTTAGCTAAAACAGCAATCAGCTGGTGGTTCCTCATGTGATTCTGCTTCTCCACAAAGTCCGAGCAGTCCCCTACAGAAACCGCAACCAACACCATTCCTACAAGTAATCATTATTTTATTATATTACCACCTGAACCCGGCATGCCTTGTAATACCACGTAAAGGATAAAGAAAAAATCATTTATATACAGATTTTGTGCGCCAGAAACCCTCGTGGGCGTTTCCAGAATATCCTACCAAAGTTGGATCACAATAAAAATCGTGACAAAATCCTTTTTGCAATTAAGAAGTTAAGGTAAAACCAAACAGGCAAAACAGCGACTTAATACTATGTCATGTCATCAAAGTTTTACGTAGCCTAAAACTTACTACACCACAGCACACTAATCCAAATATCGCTTTTTACGTAAATTAATATCATCAACAATCCCACAAACCAACATTAATATCATCTGCTGAAAGAAGTCCACTGCTGGACATTGCCTTCTCCAATTTTTACTACCTGCCGGTCGTAAGCCGCCCTCATCAGGTCACCTGCCCTAAAAAATACATTTAATTCATCTGATCTTACTACTCTTAAACTTTAGATTTACGACAATGTTGTACTCCTTTATACTGATAATGAACGATAAGTATCTATACCTACGCGTTTAAGTTCACTCTATCACTACTGAGATAACCGTCAATTGAACATTAATATTATTAATGTTAGTACAATTGTTAAAGTAACATTCTTCACTTACTTTTTTTTTTTTTTTTTTTATAGTATAGTCTACCAAAGTGACTCCACCCCGCCTGATGGTAAGCAGTCAGTGGAATCCAGAAGTGGCGGCCACTATACCAAAAGCTATCGTTTTAAACTGCTGGTATGGTGGCCTCCACTATGGCGGCTGGGAATGGGGTTAGGGGAAGGAAATGAGGGACGTGAGGAAAGAGGAAAGGGGGGAAATTGGCCCTCCGGCGCTCTCACTCACCGAACGAAACGCAGTAGTACGGATACTACTACTCTTAAGTCGATCTTCTATGAGAGGGTAGTACTTCCCCGGACGGTCCGGCCCATTCATGCTGAAATCAGCGTGGATCTACTACCGTAAACTACGTTACTAGATGACCATGATTACGTTGTGAGTTACATTTAGAGAACTAAAACACCATGTTTTGCCCTTCGAAGTATTTTATGTGAATTTAAATGTTATTATATTTAGCATGTAAGGTTTTTGTGAAAAAAGAAAGTGTCAAAAGCCAAATTATTACAAGTATTCCAAGATCAAATTCTTTGAAAGATCAAAAGGTCACTTAAGCTGTCAGAAGTCAACCACTACTTAAAATAGGTTTGTTAAAAAGGTAGGGGTTTACCATAGACACCAAATTTGGTGGTTCGATTGATGATCAACTGACTATTATATAAGATATTTAGTACCCAAAAAACCTGCTTGTTTTTCAGCTGGCAGAAATGAATTATGAACTTCATGTAATCAATGTTGCACCAATAAAGTAACACAACAACTGTTTTGTATATATTACAGACAACTGCAGCGCGGCCATCGTTAGTATCTTCCATATCGTTAGCAACAGACGCAGCGGGCGGTGGTTCCCGAGTCATGCACAGTCTGGAGAGACCCCACCAACTATCCAGACATGCACGAGAACGGTTTTCTGATAGGTAAACTTGAATACTTACTTGGCTTTTTTAGGGTTCCGTACCTCAAGAGGTAGTCATGTTATAAATTAATGCTGTATTGTATAAGTCTGTGCGCGAGTCTGACTCGCACTGGACTTTTTATTTAGCAAACTCATTATATTAATATCACCACAACTACACACAACGCCATCTAGACCCAAAGTAAGCATTTTATTATAGCTTGTGTTATAGTTTCTTGAACGCGAATATACATACTTAAATACTTTTGTAAACACATACATCTATATTGTTATATAAAGCGGAAGAGTTTGTTTGTTTGTTTGTTTGTTTGAACGGCATAATCTCTGGAACTACTAGGCGGCGGCCGGAGAAGAGAAGTAAGCAAAGTCGCAGGTGAAATCGCGCCGCGGAAAGCTAGTATTATATATATTATATACATTGAAACACCCAGACCTATGCAAATAGACATGTTCGTGTCATCACATCACACACAAATATTTGCACTGAGCGGGAATCGAACCCGCTCTGCATGGCAGTCCGTAACACAGTACCACCGCACTACACAGGCAGTCATTCATTCATTATATTATGGTGACTATACAACATAGATTACCTACTAATAGATACCGCATTAACATTTATTAGTTGTGAGTCGAGCTCACAAAAATAATATTAGTCAGTATTAGTCAGTTTATAAAGGTGACTTTGAAAATTTATTGGCACTTGCCCAGTTTCGAATTCTCGACCTCATACGCATACTAGAAACACAAGCATCACTACTAAAAACCTACCTTTAAATTTAGCTCAAAATTTTTTTATTAACTATAAAATAATTAACTGCGTCGTAAAAAAAAATGGAGGTTAATATTTGCAAATTGGTTACAAAGCGTGGGTTTCTTGTTTGTGCTATTTCTATGTATCGGTCTGCTTTCTCATGCCTAGATTCAAAACATGTCAATCACAATTTCATTAATTTATCGTGTTTATTGAACTTTCTGTATGTTTACAATGTGTTCGTTTTTATGTTTTCTAAATTTAAGTTTTGTAATGTTAGTCTCACAGGAACAAAGACTCATTACAAAACTACATAGTTTTTAGAATTAAAAGATTCACCTGATAAAATCATTAATTTTTTTATGGCCACCTACTTTTTATACAGTTTGTTACCACAGGTGTGGCAAGTGACTACCTAAACCTAGGTTGCCGTATGACATTCACAGAAAATTACTAACTATTTCGTAATTTCAGGCATTTAGACAAAGATCGAATAGCAGAACTGGAGCGCATGGACAGGTACCCTGAGAAGCAAGCAGTGTATAGCGTGGACAAACCCTTCAGACAGACCAGCCTCGACCTACGTCACAATGCTGCTACCGCCAACTGGCATCCCACTAGAGAATTTACTAGGTAAGCACGGATTTTATGATATTAGACCTAGAGTGTGATAAAATAGGGTCCAAATTAGCGGAACTGGAACGCATGGACAGGTATCCTTAAAAACAAATCGTGTATAGCGTGGACGAACCCTTCAAACAGATTAGCCTCGGCCTACGTCACTATGCTGCTACCGCCAACTGGCATCCTGCTAGACTTATCTGGGTAAGTATGGATATGATATTAGACCTAAACGCTGATGAAATAGGGTCCAAATTAGCGGAACGAGAGCGCATGGACAGGTACCCTGAGGCTTGCTGTGGCCTTCCACTGATGGGTCGTTTGAATTTCAGACGCCAACAAGCTGAACCGGAGCGCTACTCATCTAGCAAGACGTCGGTGTCGTCCGGCAGCAGCAGCAAGCACCGCGCGACACACGAACCGCAACACAACTTCATGAGGCTTTCCTCAGCTAACGAACAGGACAATATAGCAGCTGGTTAGTACTTACATAACGCAAGAGACATAGAAACGTATATGACAAGTCTAGCTTACTCTAGATCTCAACTGAACCGGAGCCCTACTCCTCTTAACAAGAATAAGATTTTTTTGGGATATTGGATTTTTCTTTTCTTATTTTGACATTCTAGCAGTGGCCAATGTGCTTCTAACACTTTTGAGGTTTATTAACTGGCAATTACTTAAATAAAATAGGCAACTAGCCAATCTACAACCACAGGATGCAGGGTTATCCAAATTCATGGTTAAAGTCTATTGAAACACTAAATACTGCAACATCATATTTGTCTTTCTTTAATAGCGATTATTTTTACATTTTAAATGTTGCTAGTAAATAGCTATGGGCGTTTTCGTTATTTTTTGTCATCGATGCGCACCGATGTCGTTCAACCGGCATCCGTTGCCGACACCGTTGATTTTGTCACCGGTGCCGGGCACCGGTATAGACTATAGAGTTGTGGTATTCTAGGTTGTTACGGCGCACTGGATGGGCGTTGCCGACATCGATGACGCGATGCGCATCGTTATTAGTTGAACGATATAAAAACATCGCGATTTTTTTGTAAGGTTAATCTAATACAATGAAAACAATTTAATTTTAAGAAAATGCATTGTTCTCATCTAGATGTAGAAAGACGTGTTCTGCGTTCATTTAAAATATATATATATATCTACCCGTCTTTGGAAAATAGTTTAGTTTTTATTTCACATTTAGTTATTATTTTACAGACTTAATAATAATATACTGCCGTGTATTATTCTGAGCAATCAACCAACCGGCCGCCATATTTTATTGAATCAACGTACAAAGCGGCCAATCGGACGGTGTCGGTGATACTCGCCATCGTTCGTGATACTTATCGTTCCGTTGCCAGTTTTGAGTTTTGACACTGTGGTGGTGTCGATACCGTTGCCGGTGACGGTGTGCCTTTTATGATATCAGAATGGCCGTTGTTGCCAGCATCCGTTGCTCGATGTTTTGACATCGGATGCCGTCAACGAATACTGACATCGGTGCTCATCAACGTTATTTTAAAAACGCCCATGTCTACTAGTAAAGCAGTGAAGCATACGTTTTCATAAAGTATTAAAATCATAATTTTTTTCTACAGTAAATTACAAATTAAAATGCGTGAACTTGGAACCGCCTTTGACGGAGCCGAACGTACAGAAACACAACCAACGCCTTAGTGATAGATCCACCGCGCCTAGAGACCGTACCAAATCGAGACGTGAGTTTTAATTATTTTGTTCTTTTTAAGTTATTTGTTAAAAAAAAACTATCAGTAGTGCCTACTATAATAGAAACGTATGTATCTCGTTACATATACTATGATTGGTGCATATCTGTGCATTCAAATGCTTGACCTTTAACTAGCCAATTACAGCACAGCTTTAATTTTCCACGCATCACGCTGCTGCTCCTTATTTTTGAGAGCTCGACCCAGAACTAAAAATTCTTAATGTGGTATCTATTAAGGGGTAATCAAAAGCTACTGTACTAGTACTACTAGACTAGGTAAACGAATTTTTTTTTTTTTTGTCATTCATCAGTTAGATATACTAAACTACAGTGTCTATATACATAGCTTTGTTTACAATTTTTCAGCATGTTTACAGAATTACTTCTAATATAGAAGGAAACGTAGGCCTAGAAATAAAAAATGACTGAAATTGCTAATCCGCCTTGAGCAAGGGTTGCGATCAATGCTTATGCCTTCTCTATATGAGAAGAGGCCTTCCCATGCAGTGGGATAATAACGGAATGGTATGATGATGAATATAGTATGGCGTGAATAATACCTAACCAAATTCATTTCTCAGGACATAAAAGGCCAGTGGAACTCGACGATGGTGTAATCGACGGGGAAGAGGAAGAGGACGAAGGAGGAAGCTCGCCTTTGTATTGCAACTGGGACTTACGAGGCATGCAACATTTACTGCCTCTGCAGGACTATATCATACAGCAGGCCAAATTGTCCAGTAAGTAGTAGAATTTAAACAATGTAATTAGGGTTACAGAAAGTTTTGATAACATAGTTCTTTCTATAGAAAGTTAAGTTATAATAGTTATTTTAATTCATAATCTCGCGTCAGTTATTTAAATTTCGGCTTTACGCTAATGTAAATAAAAGTCAAGTGATCTTTAGTTTTGCAAGAACTCAATTCTTTACAGTATTTGCTTTTAGTAATCTTCAGACCTGTACAGCTGTTCTTATGACTAACATAGTTACTTGTTGTTGGGCTTCGTCTACTATGTATTGACTAACATAATATCAGTATTGTATAAGTTTATTGCACACAGGTCGCGGGCGCTACGGCGGCGGGTCGGGCTCGGACGGCGAGTCGGGTTCGTCGCGGTCCCGGTCCCGCTCCGGCTCGGAGCGCTCGCTGTCCGGTCACGAGCCCGACAACGAGTCGTCGGACGGCGGCGCGCGCACGCCCGACGACGACGACGGCTCGGGAGTGTACCTGCCGCACGCGTATACGCACGCGCACACGCACCGACCGGTGGACGTGGAGTATATGAACCATGGAGTGGCGTATTATAATACCTTCGTGGGATTCGATAGGGAGAGGCAGCCGTCGCCGGGCATTCATAGAGTAAGTGTATGATACTGAGATTTTGAGTTTATTACAATGCAATGACATCATCTCTATTATTTTGATATCGAAAGAACTGCTATATAATAACCAGTTATAATTAATTTGAATATTAAGGTGTTGTATTTGGTTAGAACTGTATATAAGTATCTATATGGAGTGACGTATTGCAGACGTCATCGCTAGGCGGCGGCGGCGCGGCGGCGAGCGCGGGGTGCGCGGGCGCAGCGGAGGGCGCGCTGTACAGCCCGGTGCGCGCGCACGCGCCGCGCCCGCCGCTAGAACAGGACATCGAGATCTTCGCCAAGGATAACCTCAACTTCAACAAGGGCATCTTTAGGAGAAAGGTTTGACAACTTATCAAACTTCAAAACATTTGAATGCTTAATATCTAGTGCCGATAATGATATAGTATGTGCACTCGCGCAGGCGTCGGTGCGAGACATGCTGTCGTGGACGTCGTCGTCGATCAGCGCGCCGATGGTGGGCGCGGAGTGGGACAAGGCGCACAAGAAGGCGGCCACGGACCTGTTCCGCCTCGTGCAGATCTACATGGGCGACCGCAAGGCGCGCCCCGGCATGACGCTCAACTCCGTCGCGCAGGACATCCTGCACGCCACCTTCGCCAACGACAAGTACGTACTTAGGGGCTGCAGGCAGGTAGCGGCCGGCAGCGACGTGGCGAGGAGCCGCGGGTAGCGACACCGACAACAAGCGCTTGATGCGCCGCAGGCAGCCGTGCTACTCTTTTAAAAATTACAAGTGACACTGGTCTTTTAAATCATGTAGATAAAGCTTAAAATTATTTCGATGAAAGTGCTCGCCGCGCTGTTGTCCTCTGCTTGTTCCGGGTTCTTACTCGTATTACATACTTGCTTTCCACGGCGCATCTTTGCTTACTGTGCTGCTCCCGTCGCCAGTTGCGTGATAGAGATATCATACGCAAAAATAATTTTCAAATCCAACTCGTTGTTCCAAAGATTAGGGCGTGCAAACAAACAAACAAACTTTTCCGCTTTATATAATAGTATAGATTATACTAATCTGATTTTTTTTTACACAAAACCTATTCACACAACTGTCTATCAAAAACTCACCCGATCTGTGCCGGGCCTAAACGTCCAGTGTGTTTACACTATATTTATTTTGTTTACAATATGTATACACATTATGTTTGTGCAATTAGTTGGACATGAATGAAAGTTAAAAGTATGTTATCAAATAAAAATATGATTACACAGTGTCTCTTTAAAAATTGTTACCAATCTTACTACGTTAAACCAACTGTTTGAACTGGCTATAAAATAGATAAAAAATATCTCAATTTAAATCGTAGATTACGCGACGAGCTGTACGTTCAGCTATGCAGACAAACAACAGAGAATCCGCTACGGGACTCGTTACTACGTGGCTGGGAGCTGTTAGCTGTGTGCTTAGCGTTCGTACCGCCATCACCCGCCTTTCAACCTGCGCTTACCAACTATGTGAATAGACATCGAGACCCGGCTTTTGCTGATGCTTTTCCCGAGGTAAGTAAAAAACATTCGGATTATCACATAAGGATACTAGTGCCTGTGAATTAAATCGATTTAAACATTAATAGGTTATTTTATTCTAAATGAGAAAAAAATAAATAAATATATGATTGAGATAGCTTAGACAAAAATCATATGAATTCAATTCAAAGGATTATGATATAATCCAAAAAATAATAAAGGATAGATCCATTGAGCACTATAGAATCTAATTGAAACACTTTTCAAAAATGGTTGTAATACCTTAATGAGATACTTTTTAATAAGGGGTGTAATAATGGGTGTAATACCCTATTGCAGAAAATAATATTGAACTGACTTTACAGGTTGGCAAATGGCCTATCCACGTCCAAGTTTCGCATTACGCAGGCGTAGCGTGTAAGAGATTGGAAAGGATCGGCTTTGGAGGCAAAAGGCAACCAAGAAAACCTACGACAGACGATATTGATCAAGCTAGGGTATGTAGAAGTATTTTTGTATCCTTTTATTTGTATGTTTTTTATAATTCTTTTCTTATAATCAATAAAATATGCAGTCGTCATATTATTATATTCAGTGTTACAGATACTGTTTGCATTACCATTTTATTAAACTGCACCCAGGCAAAGCAAACTGTCTCTTCCTAAGATTACCAGCGATAGATAACACTTATCATCAAGTGTACCACTGGCTTGTCTGTCAATTTGGCAATAAAATAAAACAATTTTCATTTACGTATACGTCTACGTAGTATGTTCACTCAACATTATATTTATTCACAGATACAAATCTTCCGGCAATCAATGTTCGGTAACACCCTTTCGGAAGTGATGTCTTTACAAAAGGAGCGTTACCCGAATCGGCAATTACCGTGGGTGCAAGTAGCGTTATCACAGCAAGTGTTAGCGCTTAACGGTAGAGAGACTGAGGGGATATTTCGAGTATCGGCTGATGTGGATGAAGTTAATGCGCTCAAAACGAAGATCGATAACTGGGAACTGCCGGATGCATCCACTTTGACTGGTATGTGTTTGATTTATTTGTTATTGATTTATTTATAAAGTCGCACTTCCCAGGGCTGTGCAGTGAATCCTATTTCGCAATGTTTATTTGTAAATATTAATTTTATAAACGCATCAATCATTAGGATAAAAATGCGTCTACTTGAGTACGTGCGAGCCTAGTGCGAATTCGCGAGGTAAGCAGAGACCTCACAGCTCGGCACGTGTGTCGGTGACTAAATGGACGCACGCGCCGCGCTCGCGTTGCGTCGGCTCGCACGACGACTGGAAACGTGATGACATGTCAAGCATGCTCGCGCAATCGCGTTCCTGCGCGGTAACTTTCTCCTCGCTTCGATGTTTTCCAGATTTTCTCTTGTGTTAATTCATTTTCGATCTTATTACGATGGATGCATAGACGATAATTCTTTGGCAGTGAAAAATTATTTGCGCTGCGTTCTGTCATGTGCACTGGCTCTAATAGATTTTGTTTATTTCGTATCGTTAACTGTGTGTTATGTAACAGACGCGCATGCGCCAGCCAGTCTGCTGAAGTTGTGGTATCGCGAGCTGTACGAGCCGCTGATCCCCGACGCGCTGTACGCGGCGTGCGTGGCGGCCGGCACGGACTTCGCGCTGTGCTCGCGCGCGCTGCTGCGCCTGCCGCCCATCAACAGGCTGGTGAGTACACACACTTCACACTGCACGCGCATACATACATACACATACGGCAAAAATACCTAACGCAGCGAATAAGTCGGGTTTTGAAGCTTGACGCAGCGGCTGAACGCTACTATCCGCACGTTTCGATGCCATTCGCAGCGCTCGCGCAAGTAACTCCTCCGCTTCACCTCTCCGCTAGACGATACGTTTCATTAGTAGTCGAAAAAACGCGCGATTCCGATACCGCATTAGACGCAGGATGTCGCGAAATCGTGATCGATAGAATCTCTAAAGCGCGCGATTTTAATACTGCGATGTATAAATGCACTTAATCACATAATCTATTGAATATTTTTGTTTCAGGTACTTACGTATTTAATAAGTTTCCTTCAACAATTTACGGCGCCCGAAGTAGTAAGCCAAACGAAAATGGACTCAGCCAACCTCGCGATGGTATTTGCACCCAACTGTCTCCGCTGTACGTCGCAGGACCCACGAGTCATTTTAGAAAATGCGCGCAAAGAGATGACCTTCCTTAAAACTCTCATCACCAACCTCGACACATCTCACGTCCAAGATCTACTGTGACCGATGAATCTCAGCTATTGCAACAATAACGTCGCTTCCGAATCGTTGACTGACTTTTAGGAAACGTTCACTAAAGGAAAAATTTTCTAGTTCTGTCTGGAGTGGTGAGATCTGACCGTCAGACGAATATCACACTAGGAACTTGAGTGTATACCGTATTGAATCAGTTTGATGCGTCTAGTCCGGCTGTCCCATTGATCTATCCATGGAAACAACCGTTGTGCGGTGTACACGCATTCTCCAATACTTCCCTTTTAACTATATTTGACATTCTTGTATATTTTTTGTATTTTTGTACGCGGTAAATGTATAATTTTATTTGGTTGTACCCAAAGATATTTAATGAAATGTGATTTTAATTATACTAGACTTGAGCTTTACAAAAATGTATTAGCAATGTGTTTTGAAAGAATTTGTTGTTGATACTGCCGGGTGATTGTTTTTATTAGTTATGGTTTACGAATATTGTTTAGTGTGGGAGGTAAGTGAACGATTTTTTTAAGGCTAACATTACGTTTCTATCGTTCGTACGATGTTAATGAAATAATTTTAGAATATTTGGTGCTCTACAAACTAGACGAAGCACCTAAACTATGAACTGTACGATCACTATGTGCGCAATTTAATGGATAAATATCACACTGCATATTTACATGACACTGGCAGTATTATTTGCGCTTGTTTGAAACTATATTAAAAAAAATTAAGTAATACATTTTTACAATGATAAATTAAAAATATATTATAATATAATTATAAATAAAATATATTATAGTAAAATGTTAACACGCTGCATAGTGAACACACGGTTCATGTGTTATATCTCGATACTTTATAGAATAGTTGAAACATGTTTTAAAAATAATTCTCGCATAATCGCTTGTACACGTTATTAATTAAACATTTCATCGAGCGACTAGAGTGTAATACCAGTTAAATTACTCTACTTCAACTTTAATTATTAACAATACTTTAGTGGTATTATTAGAAGAATAGTACATTTCATCACAAATATAATAAAAGATGTTTAGTTCATAAAAACATTGAAGTATGTATAATTTTACGTTTTACAAAATTATGACCACTTAAGTATTTATTTTAACTAGGTAAATTTCAGTAATTTAAATTAATTTCGAGTCTCAATTTTCTCATACCCCCGCGGAGAAACATGGCTTCATGAAAACTGTTACACACCGACATTATGAAGACGTGCTTTAACTTCGCCTAGGTACCCAGAGTTCCTTTATTTATCGAACGAAAGAAAACGTCATATTAAAAAGTTACTATTATAGAATAGGTGAATTTACAAGTCAGCTTTAAATTAGACAAGCTTATTGAAAATAAAATAATAAAAGATTCCTATTGGCACGGTTTGTGATTATTGCTATAATTTTATATTCCATTGTTACGGAAAACATTAACGCGCGCACTTCATGTATTTATCTACATTTGATATTTATCGAATGTTTTGGTTTCTCGTGAATTTAAGAACAAGGAAGTCCAACTCTAAGTACGGATAAGGTTTAGGAGAACAGTTACTTGGTTCCTCATATTGTGTTGTTTATTTTTATAGCTTTTTATACAAAATTTACCTTAATGAATACAACAATTTTATATTTTGTCATTTTATAGTCAGTTTTTAACCACAATTTTGTTAGTACCATTTTTAGTATCGGATTTTGTGACTAATGTAAGTACGGCTAGTGGTTGTTTTTAATAAGAAGTTCGTAGTTTTAATATTTGAATTTGATAACTGTTTGAACCTTCCTAAAGTTACATATTGCTATGCAAAAAAATTGTTCAATATCCCAGTTTGTAGAATGCTTGCTGCAATCATTTTGTCTAGATTTTAATTACAATCTACAAGCAAAGGCTTCGCTTTTGAAGACTCAATATTTATATACTTTATAAAGTCGTAATAAATAGATTATTTAATAATAATGGCAGCAAAAAGTATATACATACATTTTTTATTCGTAATCGTCATTTGTAATTCCAACAAGGTTAAGAATGATCCCATAGTGTACGATTGTATTTAGCCAGCCTGTATCTCTTATGTTTGGCATTTTATGTGTAAATATCAATGGCAGGGTTTTAATGCACTAAATTTATGTGGCAGTTTAATAAACCTTTTCCAGATTTGTCATGTTTCCGTGTATACAATGTAATTTATTAAATAATAAGTAAATTAAATTATATCTCTTTTTGAAGGCAATAATAATATGTGTGTGCAATCGTGCGTGTCTGGATGAGGTATGAAGTCATAGTATGTATTTTATTGCCTCAAGCGAATGAAATATAAATAATTGAAACGCAGATTTCAGAGGCAGCTTTATACTTTGTGTTGTATAAAAAAATTATCTCTATTTTTTAAATACTCTACTTATGGCCGCGACAGGTTATCTGTTTTACTAATAATATTGGTCTTGATCTCAAATCGAATATTTCGCCTAATTCAGTTAAAATATGAACAAAAAACAAGTTATTCTCCAGTTTCCGAAATGTATTTATAAGTTTGTTTCGATGTGATTGTATTATTGTACAAATACAAGATATAGGTTTGCTTATATGTGGCAGCTAGTTTATAATTGTTACCCGATCGGTGATATGTATGAAATGACAAACAACGGGTGCAATAACGTTCAAGTCTCGAACACCCTACAAACAAACCTTAACAGTTGCGTACAACATACTTTTAAATACACGGGACGCAAATAAAATATATATTTGTATATCAATGTTACCTTAACGAAACCTATTATATTTGTGCCATAAATATTAACATAATTTTACAATAACTTGTTACTGATAGAAGACCTTGTTGTACGTACTGTGTTATTTTCACAATCTATTATTATAGACTTAGTTGCTAGATACGAAGATTTGTTCTAGAATGCTTCTGAATGGTTAGATAGTACTTACAGTGTACAAAGATAAGTACATAGTAGGATAGATATGAAGAAAGAACATCTCAATGTTTCCGTATGTTATATGATATTTATTGTAAGGATTACGGAAGAGCACAATTTATTTTTTTGTGTATATTATTAGTTAGCTATTTATCAAAGTATAGCGTTATATAGAACCATTATCGCGAGGCAGCGAAGCTACTATACTATAATAGTGGTATACCAATGTGCTTGTAATTTCTCATCATGTAAAATTGTATAGTGCTTATAAATAGTTCCAAATGGTAATTTTTGTTCACCTTGATGTCCCTTTGTACATAACATGCCTATTTTCATTATTGTTTACGACATATAACGCCTACGATGTTCATAATGTAGATTATCACTGTAAATGTGAACGTTCAGGAGAAATAAATTACTAAATATCCAGTGGATATTCTGCGAATACCAACATTTTGTTTCATTTATTTATTTGTCGCACTCATTATGTAATCAAGTTAATGCCTAATTCGAAGCGCACATTAAATACCACTCATTCATAATTAGGAATATACCTCACTTTTTCATGTTAAGAAATTGTTTTAAACGATGTGATGTGGTATTTTATTCGTATTGTTAGAACTTAGACGACGAATTTAACTACGATGAAGTATCTCGGTGAAACTCAAACAAAAATGCGAGTTAAAAAAATAAAGAAGTGCTTGGAGAGATCATTTAAGTCCAAAAAATACAACAACTTAGTAGAAGCTGTACATGTTTCTAAGGGTTTAAGGAAAATTGCTGGAGTAATAGTCATTGATTTGGTGAACACAAAAGATGGGATAGTTAACAAATTTAGTTTCCTTGGATTTATATTTTTTGTGTTATGGCATTCTTTGTATTTTTATTGCACATATAAATCTTACACAGAAGATCAGACTATTGTACGGAACATGTACAGCACAAAAATGCAACGATATGGCGATGATGCCGAGAGACTTGCATCAGTCGTGTATGTCATATTGGCCATGTGGAAGGTGCCCTTTTGTATAAGCGGCAACTTTGAGTTTGTACAAATCGTAATTGATGTTGATAAGGCTTTGGAAAACTTGGGAGAGAAGATAAAATACAATAGAGACTCATTCTCAGTAGCGCTTATATCAATTGGTCAGATAGCGGTCTACGGCTTTCGACTGTTCACTATTTGGTTAACATTGAGGCATTTGGATGTTGTTATACCGATAGAGAGAATGTACCAAGTGGTATTTACTGATACGCTGGCACTTATTGTGACTGCGTACTACTGTTATTTTTTAACAGTTCTCAAACTTAGATTTCAATACACTAATAAAATACTGCTGGAAATAAATGATCATAAGGCTTGGGAGTATAAATTATTTACTCGGGGAAGGATAACGATGAATGTGCAGCGAGCTGGTAGCCTTCAAGATAAATACGTCTGCGAGAAATTAAGATCCTGCGCTAAAGTATACGGCATGCTGTATAAAATAGTAAATACTGTGAACGCTGTATTTGGTCTTATCTTAGTAATGACTATGTTTGTATGTCTTATTTACATAATTTTATATCTGTTTTACTTCATGGAAGCTACTACGTCGGGCTTGTTCCACGACTTGCCGAAATATATCGATTTTACTATTTATGTATTCTGGCAAATTGGGTATGCAATTGGAATATTGTATTTGATCGTATACTTTTGTGAGTGCGTTAAATTTGAGGTAGGTACAATATGAAGTGTAATTTTATATCCTGTTTAACCGTTGCACCTCAAAAATATTGTTTTATTGGCAGGCTAAAGAGGCGGCTTTTATTGTACACGAGATTTTGAGCAGTGATTTAGGACCTGCAGTTAATACAGAGGTAAGATTGAAGAACAATTTACTTAATAGTAGATATATATATATATATATATATGGATAATTTGACGACCTCTGTGGTTCGGTGGTACCTACTATGTATGGACTGCCACGCTGCGGTTGCGCGTTCGATTCCCACTCAGCGCAAATATTTGTGTGCATGAACATGTCTATTTGCATTGGTCTGGGTGTTTCTATGTATAACATGTCCAAAAAAATATGTATTTAAGTATGTATATTCGCTGTGTATATAGCTATATAATTAGGCTTACCTTGGGTCTAGATGGCGTTGTGTGTAGTAGTTGTGATATTGTGATATCTAGAGCCAAACTTAGCTAACTAAGTAGGTACATACCTAATTTTCGTCTTTGTTATCCGTGGTACACCCAGTAGTACCACCTGTGGTACTACAACTACTTTTTTATTACCATGGTACAACTCGTGCACTGGTGGTAGGTACTAAGGTTATAACTGTAGTACTACTGACTATTGCAGGGATTTTTTTATAAGTTTTCAGGATAATTTCGCTTAGGGTGAGTTTTAAAAGGCCATCTAAAGAAATTGTACTACGTCTTATATACCTTTATACCTAGACAATGAAAGTTATTATTTTTAAAACAGAAATCTGTTATTTGTAGGCTTTGCAGTTGTCTCTACAGCTGCTTCACCAGAAACCTGTACTAACTGCATTTGGTCTCTATAAGCTAAATTATGCCTTGTTTGAACAGGTAAGCAGTATATGCTACGAAAAATATGTACACAAAAATACCTACCTATCACCCAGTGTAATTGACACAATGTACTCCCAAGCCTGAATCAGACAAATATAGGAAAGTCACCAGTAATGAACACTTTAAGCACAAATTTGCAGATTTTTGCAATTTCATTAATAATAATGATTGTTTCAATACAATATATATTAAAAATTGAAGATGCCGTGTTTTTTCTACATTAAGAGAGTGTTATTTTCATTGCTTGTTTGTTACAGGGAGCACGATCAGTGTCTACCTACTTGGTTATGCTTCTTCAATTTCTCACCGATGCTAGCTTCTAAATTTATGCACACGGACTTCAATTTTAGCAATTTGGATATTCAATACTGCACTTTTGCCCATGAATTCATTCATTATTAAAAAGCCAGAGCTGTAAACTGCATAGCTGAATCAATGCTGTTAATCTATCCCGGGACCTCGTCCTAAAAATCCGAATTATTTACATAATTTAATCATTGTCCTACTTACCTACCTAACTAAGTAGTGTAGGGTACATATATATAATTTGTAGATGTGTAGTAGATAAACAGTGTAGTTAATTGGCTTAAGCGGCCATACCATACAGTTTGTTTAAACGCGCTAATCTCTAGAACTACCAGTCGGATTTGAAAACTCTTTTTGCGTATGATGGCCCAGTTCTCGAGGAAGGTTATAGGCTATGTAACATCACGCTACTGGCGATAGGAGTAGAGCAGTAAGCAAAGACGCGGATAAAACCGCGCTGCGGAAAGCTAGTATAATAATATTATTATGAGTGCCCATTCGACCCCTGGGATAACAGCAGCACCCATTCGTTCCTTTTCGCTAGTACGTACCTATCTTTATACGTACTCGCGGTATTTATAAAGACACGGACAGACGGTATACGAAGCTGTATCAGTATTAATGTTATTTAGAAAAGGCACTCAAAAATAAGAAATTGTACCTATCCATAGTTTACGAGTAGGTAAGCAGATGGGACAAAACTGGCAAGTGAGTAAACTTGCTCGTAGGTACTTAAATCAATTAGCATAACATAAAAAAAACATGTGGTTTGACGACAGGTACCCCGATTTTTTTTGTGCCTATCTAACCTAATAAAATTATAAGTGGATGTCTACTTGGCACGTTCCACTTTAAATTTATGCTTGTTTTATTACAATATAAGTTCTATTAACACCGATTAATCGCTATTAGATATGCTAATAAAGACAAGCAATGTTAGTTAAATGTTACAATCAGTTCAATACCGCGTACAACTTAATGTGGTTTAATTGCTATAGAATGTCATATCTGCACGAGACAAGTCGAAGCGCTTGTTCCTTGAAACCATACCTATTACTTAAATAATTATCCGCTACTATAGATTATGTTAAATTACACAATTAAAATGTACAACACTCTTTATTCGTCGTGGCTTTTGCGGTGATGATACTCGATTAGGAAAATCCTATAGGAAGTTAGGTAGGATCATATTATACGTCTCTTTTTTATGGCAACTGTATGTCGACTATTTCTGCCAGTGTCGAGTGCAATATTATTATATTATTAGGTATTATATATTATTAAATATCAAGTCGCGAAACTTAATGGTAACAGGATTTGCCTCTTACGCACGCACGAGGTTAAAACTGCGAGTATTTAATAATGTTATTTTTGCCGGAATGCCGAAGTCATGAAGGGGTTTTCGAGCGTATGTATGACTATATATATATATATATATATATAGTCATAAAGCGCGTATTCCACCTGACTAAATTTAGACGTCTTACTTAGGATCCTAAAAAGAATGTTAATTGGAAGCTTTTGATTACACTTTTCTAATTTTGTTACTGATTCAGTTGCTGGCTCCTATCCTTTAAATTATTTATTTTAGCAACATAGGTACATCTTATTACACGACATTGTTGAGGCCATCTTTTATGTATAATTATCAGAATACCTGTGACAGATGACCTCAATCTCTCATCTAAACTAATAAAATAAAAATGTTGTTGTATGTTTGTTTGTTATGGATAAACTCAAAATCTACGTAACCAATTTGAAAAATTCTTTTACTAGAAAGCTACAATATTAGCGAGTAACTTACTTAGGCTATATTCCTTGTGGTATGCCTACCCACGCAGGCGAAACCGCTGGCAACAACTAGTATCTAGTAATATACAAGTACTATGTAGGTATGTATGACCACCAATAACAGTTACAAACTACAATGATGAGTGAGTCTGCAAAGCAACAAAAAATCGGTCTTCTCGTATGCATGGCCGTTGGCTCAATAAAAAAAAAGATAAATACGAAAAACGTGGGTGAAAGAATTAAAAATATCTCTTGCTGCTCGAAACATTATCAAACATGAACATTAGTACTAAAAATTAGCACGTCCTCACTCAGTGACGGGTGCGGTGCAACTGAAGGGTGAAACGTCCTAAAAGGCTATTACACCTTCCTAAATCGCTTGCTGATTAGGATGTTAAATGATCTAGTCAGTCAGAAGCTACGCTTCTTCCGATTTAGGATTCTAAATTATGATCCTAACTTTCTAAATGCTAGTTCACTTGACTGAATTTATTTACTAAATCATTTAGACGTCTGAATTAAGTCAGGTGGAATAAGCGCTTAACACAAGCTATAATAAATATATGCTTTCTTTGGGTCTAGATGCCGTTGTGTGTATTTGTTGAGATATTATTATTATTATTATAACAGAATGGTTTCTGTAGTATACTATTATATAAAGCAGAAAGGTTTGTTTATTTGTTTGTTTGTTTAAACGCACTAATCTCTGGAACTATCAGTCGATTTTAAAAAATAGTTTTGGGTATGATAGCCCAGTTCTCGAGTCAGGTTTCACTTCGAGTAAGGTTGCGGCTTCACCCGCGTCTTCGCTTACTGCTCCCGTCCAGGAGCGTGATGTTACATAACTTAAAACCTTACTCAAAAACTGAGCTATCATACGCAAAAAGATTGTTTCAAATCTAACTGGTAGTTCCAGAGATTAGTGCTACTTACTTAGTTACAGAGATTAGTACTATCCCCGACGCTGTTTTTGCTGCATATCAATGATATGTTGTCTATCGACAATGTTCATTGCTATGCAGACGACAGCACTGGGGATACGTATTACACGGGCCGGGCGAACACCCCTCGTTCCATTGTGGAGAAAAAGACTTGTGTCTGACATCGAGAGCACTCTTAACAGAGTCCAATTTAACCCCACCAAGACACAAGTCTGCGCGATCACCGCTAAGAAAGCTCCATTTGTAGATACTCCGTAATTCCAAGACACAGCCCTTACAACATCTGAAAGCCTTGAGATCCTTGGAATCGAAATCTCCAGCAGCGTCCATCTCGTCATCTGGAGGCTAAAGCCAAGTTGGCCTCCAAAAAGCTCGGTGTGCTCAACAGGGCGAAGCGGTACTTCAGTGCGGGGCAAAGACTATTGCTTTATAAAGCTCAAGTTCGTCCCCACATGGAGTACTGCTGCCATCTTTGGGCGGGAGCACCCGGATGCCAGCTTGGGCCCCTTGACGCGGTCCAAAGGCGTGCGGTAAGAGTTGTCGACAATCCCAGGCTAACAGACGGTATTGAATCACTTGGCTTAAGGAGAGACGTTGCCTCCTTATGTGTATTCTATCGCCTGTACAATGGGCTGTGTTCTGAGGAATTGTTTAGGATGGTGCCAACGGCCACTTTTTATCATCGCACCTCCCGCCATCGGCTGGGAGTTCATCCTCCCATCTTAGAACCTCTTAGGTCCCGTACAGTGAGGTTTCAGAGAAACTTTCTCCCTCGTACGATAAGGTTGTGGAATGAGCTCCCCGTCGAGGTTTTCCCGAGAGACTACGACATGGAGTTCTTCAAGAAAGGAGTTAAAAGGTTTTTAACACGGTCGGCAACGCTCTAGTGATGCTCCTGGTGTTGCAAGCGTCCATAGGCTACGGTAACTGCTTACCATCAGGCGGGCCGTAGGCTTGTTTGTCACCTTAGTCGTATAAAAAAAAAAAAAAAAATAGTGCGTTCAAAGTTCAAAAAAACAAACAAACTTTTCCGCTTTATATATTAGTATATGTAGATATTAATATATAACAGGTAGGTGATACAGTTAGCTGTCTCAAAGTGGAGGAGGTCGACAGTGAGGAGAAACAAGCATAGGACCTACTTCATTGATGGTAAGTGGTAACCGTAACCTACGGTCATGGCTATGTTTTCTAAGCAACCAAGTCATTCCTGCTTATGTAGAGAGAAGGGGATGAGAAAGGAAAAGAAAGAGGACCGAACGGGTACCTAAATGAGCTGCCGGCGCTCTCACATGAAAAAGAAAAAACACATTAGTATTGAAACTAATATTTAACATCGATATGGTGTTACACAAACTGGTGTGACTCAACGGAAGTAAATCCCCGGTCGATCTGGCCCATTCATGCTAATACCAGCAGAGATTTACCTACCTTATTATTGGCAAGAGGTAAGCATCGCAGGACTTCTGCAAGAGCATGTGGGAGGTAAAGAGAATGAGGTAGTAGTGAAAACTCTCGCTCATGTACTCACGGCTCGACGAATGAAACGCAATGATATATGATATGGGTACTACTACTCTTACTTCGATTTTTTAGATCTGGTCCATTCCAAACCAGCGATGATCTTCTACCTAAGGTATAGTTTAGTCGGCTTCGAACTAGCTCTTCAAGGAATATAGGTATCTACATAAATATTGATCGATTCACTCGAGATCGAGAAACTAGTTGCAATATCTTTTTGACTCAGCTAAGACACTCGACACATTCTACATACTCGCAACCGATGTATGAAGGCGGCTCACATCCAACCAACTAAAAAGTGGCGAAAATAAGGTGATTTATGTCTAGCAGTGGACGTCTTTGGGCTGTTATGATAAAGTTTTCAAAGTTGAAGTGTGTGTTTGAACTTGAACGTGTTTTAATTTTTAACTTAACGTCATTACGACATTTATTTGTACATGTGCCATGTTTGTGATGGTAGGCCAAAATATTTGGTAGGTTATTATCTACTGTATTGGTTCAATGGCCAAATTAACAGAAGAAAAAGAAGATTAGGTAAGTACTGTAATTGCATCACAGTGAGTCAAAACAATTACTTTTCTAGATCCTTTTATTTTAATATTATAAATGCGAAAGATTGTATGTGTGTAAGTGTGTGTCTGTGTAAGTGTTTATTACCACTCAGCGCCTCAACTGCTAAACCGATTTTGATGAAAATTGATATATAGATATATTCGGTGCTAACTACTGTTTATCCCGCAAATGGGCCTGGTTCCCGAGGGATACAACAAAACATTATATTACGCGCGGGCGAAGCCGTGGGGCACGCAGCTAATAAAAAATAAATGTCAATTTTCAAAGAGGTATAATTACGTATCTATATTTAAATTTTATGGTAATGTTGTACATAAAAATGTAACTTTCTCAGTAGGACCTAATTCAAAACCATGCTGATGACCGATGTCGTTATATGCATAGAGCCTAGCTAAATTAGCTTAGCTCTAATGTATCTGTACCACAAGCTACGAGAGGAAGCTAGTTAGTTAATTATCTATAATATAAAAATGAATCGCTGAATGTGTTGGCGCAAATCTGGAGAGCAGCTGAACCGATTTCGCTTATTCTTTTTTTAGAATATTCCTTGAAGTACGAGGATGGTTCTTACCTGAGAGAAAAATTTAAAAAAATGCCTGATAAATGAAAAAAAATTAAGAATCGACTGTTAGGCAGTACGAAGTTCGCCGGGTCAGCTAGTATTCTATAAAATGAACTTAATGATATCAAATTCTATTCAGGATATTTCAAAATTGAAATTAATAGGTAACCAGTACAAGAATTTTACCGCCTAATATTAAACGAACAATGAAATTATAAAGGTCTATGCTAACTCTATGGTTTCAAATTCCAAGGTAAAGTCCTGTAATATAATACAACATGCATTCTTAACACGCAGTAAATGCGTCATTTTTAAATATTATAATAATTGTCGCTTCCTCATGAAGCGAAGGTTGTGTTACACCATGAACCCTGCGACCCGTTGTTTACTAGAGTAGAATTAGTGCTTCTGACGGCCGGCGAGAGGAAAATGACCATAATATAAATAAAATTGTCACACATTTTCTTTAAGCCGACTCGCGAGGAGACGCGTCAATGTGGTATGCTTTGACCAAGTGATACGGTTGTCCAGCTCGTTATACCGGCAATTCAATACCTATACTATGTTATATAAATTATTTTTCTTGTAAAGTGCATAGTTCAGTGTCAAAATGTTGGTTTGGTTGTTGCTGATAACGTCTGTTGTGGGGCTGCTGTATTTTTGGTACAGCAGAAGGAATATGTACCGGCTGGCCGCAAAAATACCGTCGCTTGATGGAGAATTGCCCGTAATAGGGATTGCGCATCGGTTAGTTGGCGATACTGAATGTAAGTTTGAATTTAAATTGTTTGTATTTTGATATACTAATTTGTAGTAAAATATTTTTCATGTTTTTCAAAATATAAGTACTTAACTAGATAAATTTATGATTGGGTGCAATATTTTTATTCAGAAGGCAAAACTATAAGTAACTAGCTGTTGCCCCCAGCTCCATCCGCGTGAAAGTCAGTTATTATTCTCTGTTTATGCATTGACGATTTTTTATACAAACTTTCATTCACTATTTCAACCCCTTTATGCCATTTTTCACTATAAAAGATCTATATTGTTCCCCGAGGTCTATTGTATCTTTATACCAAATTTTATCAAAATCGCTTCAGTGGTTTACTCGTGAAAGCATAACAGTCAGACAGACAGAGTTACTTTCGATACTTTGAGTTTACTTTTTATAATATATACTTCGTTCATCTCTGCGTCACCTTGATTGACTGGTAGAAAATGCCTACGGCATTAAGTCCACCTGTGTACGCATGTGCATTAAGTTTGTTAAATAGATTAATAAATAATAATATTATAGTATGGATTTAGTATAGTTATGTATGCTGCGTGTGGGTTTGATTTCAAATGTGTTATATTTTTGTCAATGTTTACTTTAGTCTTAAACCTTTTAGATTTATTTATTTATTTCACATACTTACTTGCATTATTAAAATACAGGTTTCCTCAATACAACAATGTAGATAATCAACATTAGAAATTACTGATAGTATAAGTTAATCAAAGTAATTTTTGTGCACTCAGTCAATGAGCAACAGAATAGTGTTTTATTAGGTAGGTAAATTAGTAAAATAGTGTTATACACATCCCTAATGGCAAAGGGCGCCTGTTACATAAAGTTAGTTCAAGCACGCGGG
The DNA here is from genome assembly GCA_963082885.1 of Parascotia fuliginaria. Classification (NCBI taxonomy): domain Eukaryota; kingdom Metazoa; phylum Arthropoda; class Insecta; order Lepidoptera; family Erebidae; genus Parascotia; species Parascotia fuliginaria. The sequence goes on along the minus strand of OY720176.1, from coordinate 14,819,522 downwards.
ATTGGAAACAGAGGAGGCCGCTACGTCATCGTGTACATATTGGTCCCGCACGCATAGTGCCAACATCGCCTGCAAACACTGCTCAGTTGGCACTCGACTTCAAAACAACTTAACAAATTTTTACTTAAATTAACGAATGTTTTGTTTCAGCTATTATGATGACACTACAGCAATTTAGTTACGCAAGTATGAGACACGATGGCATTGTAACAGGGTGGCTAGGACACATACTTTATTTTAGTAAGTAAATTAACGAACCATGGTGATTGATACTTATGTCTTCTCTGAATGATATCAGGCCTTTACCCTGGAGTAGGGAAAGGAATATAGTAGACTGGGACAAAATGAATATGTGCTAACGAACCACTGGAATATGTTGTAAACTAATTAAGGTAAATGCACCAGTAATGGACACATACTCAGTGATGGACATAACTTGTAGAATAAGAGTAGGAATGAGTTTTTATATCTATCTTAGAATAATATTTGACCGTAAACAACAGCCAGCTATTCATGTGTGACATTTTATTTTATATTCAGTGCTAAACGTCTGCCCTCGCTTCACTTCGGTATTAAAAGGTTCATTTGGTCTCATAAAAAACGCCTATGGAAATTATCATAGCAATAGTGACGTATTGCATCATTCAGATTTACAAATGCGCTTAAAATAATGAAATTTTAAAAATGAATGATAAATATGTTAAATATAATAAAGTATAGCCTATGTTACCCATCCTTTTTTTATATTAGCCTACCAAAGTGACTCCAGTCTGCCTGATAGTAGCAGTCAGTGGAATCCAGAAGTGGTGGCCACCATTGCAAAAGCGACACTACTGGTATGGTAGCCTCCACTATGGTGGCTTAGTGAGATGCTTTTTCAAGCCCCGCTTAAACGACCCAGGATCATAATTAGATGGGAACACATGCGCTGGTAAAGAGTTTCAGGCCCTAATTGAGCGACAAAGTATGAAGTGCTAAACTGTTTGTTTCGAGACCTTTTAGATTCCACTGTGAATGAATGACACGTTAGTTCCGCACGTGTCGTTCTGAATAAAAAGGGAGAGGGCGGGATTAATTCAAAGAGCTCTTTAGAATATTCTCCGTGGTAAAGGCGACAGAAGACGGCCATTGAGGCGATGTCTCTACGCAGCTGTACAGGCTCAAGGATCTTGGCCTCTGGGCTTTCAATGATACGAACTGCTCGCCGCTGCAACCTATCGGGTGCATCCAGTAAGTAATGTGCGGAGCCAACTCAAAGATGAGAGCATTACTCCACGCAGGAACGAACCTGTGTCTTATAAAGAAGACAGAGCTGAAGCTCGGGCGTGAAGTACCGCCTTACCCTGTTCAGGACTCCAACACAGGACTTTGAAGAGAGGAGGGGAAAGGAACGGAGCTTTCTAAAGTTGAAAGAACTTTTCAAATCAGTTACGTAGATCTTGAGTTAAATCGGAAAAACAAAAAAAAATACAAAAAATCAAATCTTTGCAAGAGCAAAGATTTGACTTTTTGTATGTTTGTTTGTGTAAGATATAATATTACTTAAGATTTGAATTACATTTGTCTGGTGGCACAAAGTGCTCTTGCTATTCGCGAATGTTGTTAGGAAAATTATTTATGAGGTGTATAGATGTTTGCCTTTCAATTTATTATAGCTTTATACAAACTAGAGTTTTTGTGATTGGGTTAAGCATGAAATTAAGATAAAAGCACACTGTGTTAATAAGACAGTGTGCTTTTATCTTATCTGTTCATCAAAGTGCAAGAATTTGAAGTTTTTATTTGTTTATGAAAACCAATTGCAGTGTTCTACATTAAAAACAGCAGAAATGTAGAAAAAACACAGGACCTTTAATTTTCAGTAGGTATATGTACTACATTTAAACAATTACTATTTTTGATGAAATTGCAAAAATACTTAAAATTTACGCTCTAAGTGTCCATTACTAGTACCTGGTCCCCTTAATCTGTTAATATTTGTAGATAAATTACACAAGATTATATATACCTATATATTGAACTGCATATATTTTTCCTACCTGGATGAAAACCACTTCCTAATTTTTGATTTGCCGCATTCTTCCTCTTTTGGAAACGTTTATTGCAGCGATACTGCAGTTCCTAGAGGATATTATAAACAGGCCATTTCTACCCAAGCTTACATTTTTTTAAATTTCATCTCTGTTCAAGCTTTGACTAAAAAGACCAGACTTTAATGCAAACAAGAATGTGTACGGGACTTTATATTTGCTCCGTGGTACGGGATGACTGATGGTAAGCAAGTATCCTGTCGACACATAAATAACAAAAGAGTTAGATACTCGTAGAACCCTGTAGAAAGAAATTCATACTACTGCTGCTGGACCAGCGTTTTATTGCGAGGTTGAATAAAAGTACTTTAAACTTTCTATGAGTTTTCATATGCACGGTTTGAAACAGTTTTTAAAAGCAAGAAAGGCGTAGAATGTTCAATTAGTTTTTCATTATCAGATTGTTGGAAAAATCGCTTGCATTGTATTTTAAATATCTAATTGTTGTCTTCTACAGTTTTAGTAGATCCTGTCGACATGGAGCATGTTTTGAAGACTTGTTTAGAGAAAGATGATCTTCATAGATTTATTAGAAAAATTATTGGTTACGGCGGCATATTCGCACCAGGTAAGAACACAGAATATTACTTATGTAATTGTATATAATATTATGACATTATTTAAAGATAGAAAGAAGTAACTACCTCTAATTTAATCCTACTTAATCATTGTAAGCTACCAAACATCTCTTGATTGTCACACTCGCTTTGTTTCAAAAACAATAATATGTGTGCAGGTCTGTTTAATTAATAATATACAAAAATACCTAGATCACCTTTGTTCTCAGTTTGCCTCTTTCTTTGTTCTGAGTTTAAAATATTCTTGGTTTTAAACGTCTCAACCAATCTAATCAAGCCGAAAGACACAGCGTGGGCAGATCCCTCACAAGGTGGATCGACAACCTTACAAGGGCGGCGAACGACCGGCCACGATTGCGAATATTGGGGGAAGTCTATGTCCAGCAGTGAACGTCTTTTGGCTGATATGATAATGATGAAATTTGATACAACATGAATGACAATTAAATAAACTTTAAACAAATAACACATTTTACCTTTCGTGCGTTTCGGCTACAAAGTCACATAATTCTTGTTTCTGTATACATACAGAATTTGTTTTAATGAATTATATTTTATACCAGCTTTCCGCGGCGCAGTTTCACCCGCGCCTAAAATATAGTTTGTTGTATCCCTTGGAAACCAAACCGATTTTCGGGATTAAAAGTAGCCGATGTCCGTCTCCGGCACCGAATGTATCTACATACCAATTTTCATCGAAATCGATTCAGCCGCTTAGGAGCTAAGTGGTAACAAACACACACACACATACAAACTTTCGCACAGTAGTCAATTTGAAATTTCCCGTTGTGGGTAAAAAATAGAGTTAAATTTAATCCAATGCTGTCTGTGCTAGGCAATCTATTATTACGCCCTTGGACCTTGATGGTTTTTTTTTACCGTAAAGTTGATGTGACAAGAAATTTAAACATTTCGCGACACATTGACCGTCATACGAGTAGATTCACCTCATGTTTAAATTTCGCTCGCGAATTGTAGCAATGTTCCTAATTGTGTCAATATATTTTCATGTCACGTTTGTTTATAAGTGTCTTTAACAACAAAAGTGAGCGAATTCCGAGTAATTTGGAGGTTCGACAATAAGGAAAAAATAAAAGTAACTCGCATGCAATACCAGAATAAACTTTGATTCCGTAATTCAGTCAAACTAGTTGTAAAAATACTCAAACGCATGACAAATGTAGTACCTACTAGCAATAGAGGCTACAGCGAATAGAGATTGACATTGATTTACTTTGATAATATTTTTTAAAGTTTTTGTTGTGTTATGGATTTTTTATTAATTATGCTGAGAAACCGAGCCGGGTTTGAGCTAAGTAGTCATTGCCGGTCATGAACTTCAGGAGCGGAGTACTGAATCTGCCGCTAACCTCATGTTAAAAAGATTAAAATACAATAAGTTGCGTTATTCCACATGTTACGCGTTTCTAGCGTAGGTACAGCAATCTTAGAAAACGCTTTTCATGAAGAAAAGCACTTTCTCGAAAGACACGATAAATGTATACATAGAGTTTTTTTTATATTAGCCTACCAAAATGACTCGACCCCGCCTGATGGTAAGCAGTCAGTGGAATCCAGAAATGGAGGCCACCATACCAAAAGTCATCGTCTTAAACTGCTGGTATGGTTGCCTCCATTATGACGACTGGGAATAGGGTAGGGGAAGAAAACGAAGGAAGTGAGGAAAGAGCAAAGCAGATTAGAAGTCTAATAAATGCATAGCTATAAATCGTGCGCCCTAGTTTCCTTAGCAGTTAAGAGTAAGACACTTGTGATACAAGGAATCACAGAGTACATTTCAAGGAATAAAGAAATTGGCACGACATCTAGTCGCTTTCAATCGTCCACTGCCATTTTAAAAGAGTGCAACAAATGTGCAGTCTTTCGAAACAAATTTCTGGACTCGTGCCAACTCCGGTATGTGTACAAAGGGGGGCAGGATTAGACATAAAAAGTGAAGTTGCTTTTTATTGGCAAATAAATCATTATTTAGTTTCATATTTTCATTTAATATTTTATTATTTAATATGTCTTATCTGCACAGTTCCAATCTGGAGACGGCGGCGGAAGATCCTTGTGCCAGTGTTCAGTCCAAAAATAGTAGAAACCTTTGTGGACGTATTCGCCGAACAGAGTCAGAAGCTTGTGAAAAAACTAGCAGACAGTCCCGGTAAAGGAAAACGGAGTATGTGGCCGTTTTTAAGCACCTATACACTGGACTCAGTCTGTGGTCAGTAATGTATTTAATTAGTTTTTGTAAATTAGTTATACATTATTACATTTAGTAACTAATTACATAGGAGTAATAGTCTATACTCGTACTTACATAGTATAAGAGGAATCGCAGGCAACTTGTATAGAAGAACTTCTGAGGAAGTCTGAAATCGCTAATCCGCCTTGAGCAAGCGTGGCGATCAATGCTCATATCTTCTCTGTATGAGAAGAGGCCTTTCCCTGCAATTGGATGATAATGGACCGGTATGATGATGACGTAGAAGAACATCATGCAGTTTAATGTTGCAACACCTACTTGTAAAGTACATACGTAAATGATCAACCGTCTGTATCACAGTTGATAGGAGCGCGTATATCAAATATATTATAAGTCCTTATGATATAATTTAATTATAAAAAATACTGAAAATGAATGCATCAAGGTGTTATGTTACGTAATTTAAACTTTCGAGGCTATTATTATGTTTTGTTTATATTAAGGACAAATAACTAAGCATACATAAATAGGAAAAACCCAAAATGTTAACAAGTAGGTAAGTCGAACGTTTGTGCAGCAAAAAAAATGAAATAGGTACTTGCAAGTATATACTTCTACCTTATAAATTAAATTGAGCAAGCAGCGTGGTCGTGGTGATTAAAGCTCATTTGCATTGCAATGAGGCAGCAACGGGCTGGTATTATTTTTATCCAAATTCGAATCATGATTTAGAAAAATAATAATCGTCGTAATCCATGCAGTTAATGTATGTGTAATTTTGTACACTGCAAATTCTTTAGTTTAAAAGTCAATGTATTCGCATTGTGGTTACAACAACAAACGGATAAAGTTTTGGGCGGGTAAAGTTTTGTACGGGTTTCTAGTTGCCAATCTCAGATAAAATGGCCTAAATTACTTGCTTAAATCTAATTAATGGATCTTTTCTTGATCATATCTAAAAAAGTGATATTTTCTGCAGAATCTACAGATAGACTTTTTAATCACTATCCAAAATGTTATATTGTGCTCTTTAGTAAAAATTAAGAGACGCGTGGTTTCTTTTTTAATATCATTTAATACAAAATTATATATATATATATATATATATATATATATATATATATATATATATATATATATACGATACTTTTATCTTCATAAAGAGGTATGTATTTTCGTATATATACCCAATTGATTTATAAGATATGTGCTACTACCGACCTCAGTGACGGCTGCCGTATTAGCCTTTAGCAGTTATTTTGCCACCGAAGCATTACCATAATTGTATCCGTAATAAAGATAAACGACAGTTAAGAAATAGTGTTGTATCGTCGACTCCACCATTTATCATAAACAGAATATGTCTACACGCAAGAAAATTTTAGTTTAGGTCTTCTTCGTACAAAGTTATAATACGCGGATCTATTTATAGGTTCCAGTATATAGTTGTAGAAATAAAGGAATTTAGTCTAATAGACCTTATTCACAGATAGTACTTCGCAGATATGATGAATAATTATTACGATACCGTTGTGACCAGCTACTGTAGAAGTGATATAGCTACGCATTTTATATATCACTACATAGTTTAAAACAAAACCGCTTCTCGCTGTGTGTCCCTATGTATGCTTAGATCTTTAAAAATACGCAACGAAGTTTGATGCGGTTTTTTTTAGTAGATGGAGTGATTCAAGAGGAAGGTTTATATGTATAATATGTGCAAAATATAGTAGAGTAACACTGGTAATTTTAGAGGTTTCTAATGTAATGCAGGGACATAGCGGTTGCGGTGGTATATACCGGCTGGGAGCGGCCGGCCTCTAAAGAAAACATGTTTGTATTGTCTAATGACAAAAAAGCTGTGAACGTTGTTTAAAAAGACATTCTGTAGTATATTTAGTATCAGCATAACCTGTGCGAAGCCGGGGCGGGTCGCTAGAAGATACTACAAGACATTACCATCTATCTTATCTCAGGAAAATACCAGGACAAATACTGTGGATTAGGCAGGTTCGCACATGAGGCAATATTATGCTTGAACAAATGGTCTGTGTTTGTAACAAAAGACTTTTCTTTGCGACAATTACCGTGATACGATAATAGTATTTTGAAATAAATCCTAATCATAAACTAAACAGCGTTAAAAGTGAAAAAAGAACTACAAAATTTATAGTTAATATGGCGTTAGTTATGAACACGTTGTTACCTTTGTCATTTACCAAATTTTAGGCATTTAGAAATGTATTTTACACTCTTTATCCTTTCTGAAACCAATAATAATCCATTTTTTAACAGAGACTACACTTGGAGTAAAAATAAATGCACAAGATAACCCGAATTCACCATTCCTGACGGCCATGAATCGTATGCTAAATCTCGCCTGCCAAAGAATATTTCATCTTTGGCTCCAACCAGACTGGCTGTACAGGTTGATGCCACCGTATAAAGATCATCAGAAGTATCTAGGTGTGATGCACGACTTTACTGACGAGGTAACTTGTGAATCTAAAAATACTTACTTTTCGTCAATAAAATGCCGTTTATTTGGTACATGATGAAAAAAAATTGAGAGAAGACTTGTTTACTGATACACTTTATACATAAGCAGTAGAGTTAATTAGTTCTACTGCTTATGTAAATAACGGCATATAAACGAATTCGTGACATAATAGTTGCAAAAAATCTGTTGTATAGCGAGCTTTCTAAATTTGTATCCATGGTCTTAGGATGCCTTCTCTCTTAGGTCAAACACCGGGTCACCACAGCCCTCTATAATATAGAAAAAGCCAAAGCAGTCGTATATTCAACTCTCAAACTTCAACATGGATAACCATGTTATATGAATGATGAGAGCTTTTTACTAAAAATATATGTCTTTACACGTGATTTAGGTAGGTACGTACAAACCTAAACTACTACCTATTATAATAATATTTCATAGAAAAGATAAGAGTTCTGCGTCATGTTTATGCATCACTCTATGGTAGACTGGTAGAAAATGCCCAAGGCACTAAGTACGTCAACACATATTAGTTTAAGTATAAAGTTTTAAATAATTAAATTAACAAGGTTTTTTAATAAATAATCTTTTAATTTGTTGGTTAAAGGGTACCTATGTATGTACATAAATAGGTATTATGCAGGTTTAAACATATTATTATATAACTGCTTTACCATATTTGTAGGTAATCAGGCAGAAGAAAGAAGAATTAAAAAAAGAAAAAGAGTCTGAAACAGAAGTTGATAACGAATTTGGTAAGTGTTACACTGGTGATGCGCCTACAGTTAATACTACTTTTAAATAAGTATTGATTTATTTATTTATTTCATATCCACATACATTGACATCACAGATACCAAAAGCAATACATCAATGCACAAAACACAATTAAACAAAACCTATAACTAAGTATAAGTACGGTAATCCAATGACACCCTTTCAATGGCGCCAAAGAACACACAAAAATATCTATCCGCCTCGAAACGAGATAATTAGGACAGACTTCTGTGGCGCCCGTCGCAGTTTTGTGTTGGGTACAAGCAGCTTCAACTTTAAGATCTGAGGATTGTTTAGCTTACAACGGAACACTAAAAATACATATCTGGCCAAGGCAACGTTTGTCCTTGCTTCCAACTTATAGTATTCTACAATCCCTATGACAAAGAGTGTTGGATACAAGTGGGTAGAAGGGATAGACCCCGATTGTTTTAAATATAGGTACCTGGTAAATTTATTCTCCATTTTTCCACCATTGAACTATATTTAGTTTTATGGGGATTCCAAATAATGGCAGTCCGCTCCACAACCTCCCAGCCAGGTTGGCCATTTTATCATCCACACATTCGCAACTAATCAAAATTAATATTTTAAATGTGCCTCAAATATGTACTCAAAAATGGCTGCCAGCTCTCCAGCTATTATAGTCACATAATACTACGGCAAATGCATTTACGTATACTGTCAGTGCCGACATCTCCTCTTATAACCGGATATAAAATGAAATGGTCAATAGTTTCTTCTTGTTTGCTTTTCAGAGGTACATACCTAAATGTGGAAATACCCTTGAAATAATCTTAACTAAAGTAAGCCTATCTATGGGCAACAAATGCCAAGGTTGCCGACTCTTCTACTGATCTTTTCGGTGGATGTATCTATAAGGAAAGAAACTGCAGCACGTAGGCAGAAGAGAAGGTTGTCTGACAGCACTTCTTAATCTGCGAATTTAATTTATCCTATCTAAACTATCCCCTGTACCACATACATAGTATAAAGTTTTGTATTTTGTACCTACTTGATAGTTATGATGTAATTTGTATTAATTTTTATGTTTCTTTTAGACTTAGGATTATACAAAAAAACAACGTTTTTGGACTTATTAATAAAATTGTCGGGAGGCGAAAAAGGTTATACAAACATGGAGTTAAGAGAAGAAACGTTGACTTTGACGATAGCTGGTACAGATACTTCAGCCGTCGCCATTGGTTACACAATGATGCTGTTGGCGAAGTACCCTGACATACAGGATAAGGTGTATCAAGAGTAAGTTAATAATTTATTAATCACTAGCCTCCCGCTATACCGTGTTTTAAACGCGCTCAGAACAAAGAAAATGAATGCTGGCAGTGGACTTAAAAAATAATATCATCATCATCATCATTCATAATATTATACTTATATCAATAAATGAAAGTCTAAAACACTACAATACGATTTTTTTACAACGCCTTCTAGACCCAAAGTAAGCATAAGTTATTATTTAGCTTGTGCTATGAGGGTTCTGGAATGCGGATATACTTACATACATATTTTTTTTTGTAAATATATACATACATATTATACAGAATCCGCAACCTCTGCGTTTCAGTCCATACACAGTACCACCGAACCACAGAGGTCAAATTTTATATGACATAATCTCATGAGATCTATTGATGTATGAAGAACATTGCTTTAACCTACATTTTATTACAATATATTTATTTCATACGACAAGTAGTATTAGTCAAGTAATTGATTACCTTTAACATCGTATAATTTATATGATGTGATTAGTTTCGTTTACAAGTGCTACAAGTAAATATTAAACATAATAAGTAAATGTTTGCATATTTAATTAATCGTTTGTTACATAAAATGTGAGTATATCTTGGTATGGATCCGGTGTTAAGTTGACAGTGAAGGAAAGTTAAAATTAAAGCAGTTTATGTATTTCAGTAAATATTTGTATAATAAATATTGTTGTGTGTATTTACACATAAATAATAAATGAGACATGTTGCACCGATATTCGTCCTATTGTATTGATAGATAGAGTCATCTGGTAGTCCGAATGATGTTTTGGCTTCTGTAATACCTACACATGCGGGATTCATAATTTTAATCTTAACTTTCAAAATTAAAATTCAGTACCTACTATTAATATAAAAAGAAAATAAATTTAAGTTGAAAATCTGCTTTGTCATATAACAGTAGGTTATTAAATATTTATTTATTTTATTACTTTTGATAAATAGTTTTACACAATAAGTATTGAACTTTAGGCTAACTGATGTGATATTTTACAATACCTTCACTTTTCCCACAGGTTGTACGATGTTTTTGGGGATTTGGACCGTCCTCTGGTGAAAGAAGATTTAATGAAGTTGAAGTACTTGGACCGAGTTGTTAAAGAATCGCTAAGGCTGTTTCCACCTGTGCCTCTTATTATTAGAAAGGTTCTGGAAGATACTAAGCTACGTAAGTTAACCATTGTATTATTACTTGGGTATTTACATAATTAACTTTAACATTAAAAAGACTAAAATACTAAACATATCCAAAGCTAGTTTTAACTCACACAGAACAATAAAAATAGAAAATAACCCACTAGAAAATGTAATCCAATTCAAATATCTCGGAAGCCTTATTGTACAAGATGCTAGATGTATACAAGACATAAAAACCAGAATAGCAATAGCAAAACAAACATTTCATAAAAACAGAAATATATTTACATCTAAAATATCAAAACAAGTGAAAAAGAAATTTATAAAAACTTATGTTTGGAGCATAGCACTGTATGGGTGTGAAACGTGGACAATGACACAAAGAGAAAGGGATATGTTGGAGGCATTTGAGATGTGGTGCTGGAGGAGGATGGAGAAAATAAGTTGGACAGAGAGGATCACAAACGAAGATGTGTTGAGAAGAGTGAAAGAAAAGCGGACCTTGCTAAGGACAATAGAAAGTAGAAGAGGAAAGATGATTGGCCACATTATACGACATGACAGCTTTATAAGAAACATCATAGAAGGGAAAATAGAAGGAAAGCGAGGTAGGGGAAGACCACGGATAAACTATATGAGTCAAATAAAGAAAAGTGCTGGTGCCATGTCGTATATGGAGGTTAAAGAGATGGCTCTGGACAGGGAGAAGTGGCAGGAATTAAATTATGGATGGATGGATCTACATAATATTCATAAAGATATTTATGAGTTTTGTGTAACTTTTTGCTATAGCTACTCGGTACTTAAATATTTACTTCTTTCTTTTAATTAGGTATTTCTTTAGTCGCATGGCAAAGTTATTTGCTGTACTTACCCTATTGGGTTCCTTTGACTGAGGCAAAAAATAAAATTGTTTGTTGCTGTTACAAAATTAAATATAATTTGAATTTACTTTTAATCTATCTTTATTGAGATTTATAGTTAGAGAGTTGTATTTACAATATTTTTTTACTTATTATTTACTAAATCGACGTTAAATTGACTTCTTTAAGAATTGGACAATTAAATGCAAAAATATGTTTCCATTGCGATTGGTAGGTAATCATTATACTAAATCCAGCTCAGAATAAATCTATGGTATTGGCAGAGATTAGCGCGTCCAAACAAACCAAACTCTATAAAACACAATTGGATCGATTATATTGCTCATAAATAATAATATCTACATTTATTATTTAGGGGTCACTAGTAAATGACATTGTTAATTTGTTACGATTACAATTGTTATTAATATTTGCTACGTCAATTTGTTTTATTTTTTACCTTTTTGTCGAATATTAACAAGTTTATTTTTTTAGCGTCTGGTCGAGTATTGCCGGCTGGGTCTGGCGTAGTATGCTCAATATGGGGTATCCACCGAGATCCAAAATATTGGGGTCCAAAAGCAGAAGAGTTCGACCCTGACAGATTCTTGCCTGAACATTTCAATTTGAAACATCCATGCAGTTACATGCCTTTTAGCAATGGACCGAGAAATTGTGTTGGTGAGTTATGCAACTGTATTAAGCTCCTAAAGTTTTTGAATTTCGATTTATAATATCTTTTTTATACATGTTATTCATAAAGAATTTACTTTTCTAAGCAAAATAAGGTATTAAATATTTGAGCACATGAATTGATCCAAAATAAAAGGAATTTTAAGCTTAAACGGAGTAAGCACTGGTCTGCACCGTGGATTACGTAGGCAACTTTAAAAAAATGTTTATCATCAAATTTATATTCTTAGTCAAAAATGTATATTAATGGATCGAAACTATGGAGATTTAGAGAGAGGAGTCACCCGAGGAAAATATTAGTTTATTGCATTATAGGTGTAGTGAGATATTGATTACATACTAACTAATAAAAGCAGAATAAAATACTACGTATAAAAAAAACGATACTACATGCTTAACCTACACAATGACTTAATTACTGTTTATAAATGGTATAAGTAATTATTACGTAGAAACGAGAAGTAACAACAATCCTAATCAATAGTTAACAAGAGTAGTGACCTACACCTGCACTTCTAGGATTAAAAGCAGGTTAGAACAAACATGCGACGATAATTACATAGGTACCAATAACCGCATCGATAGCGCACTAATTGTCGATTATCTTTAAGTAATTATTAGCACGTTTTCCGGGTAAATTTAGTACCGTAAAAGGTTTTTATTATAGTAATGTCCGTAATTTTTCTACCATAAATATCTATAAGTAACTATAACTACCGCATTGGTTCATCGAATTAGTGTGATTGCTGTAGGTTATGGGAAGAGTTTAAGATCACCCTACACATTTGGAATATCTTTTAAGACCGTTTTTTCTGCAACGATTATGTAATCGTAGTAGTATCCTTATCCTTATTTTAGTTAAATTAGCTGTTACTATATCTTTCGATTCGACTGTTTATAAGCTATGATTATAAGATTTTTTATATAGTTAATTAGCTTGATAACAAGAAATTTATGATATACTAGCTGTTGCCCGCGACTTCGTTCGCGTGAAAATTCAGATGTGTGCCTGTATGAGAATATTTCTTACCTAATCTTACGGCAATCGTACATTGTATTAGTAATAAATATCAGTATAGTCCGTCTCTAAGGCGAATCCGATTTAAATCTATTCACCCGCTACCCCTTAAACAGACGAAATTTTGCGATATTTAACGAAACTTGCCACTCCTATTTTCCCACTTAATAAGAATAGTTCCTAGTTTAGAAATCGTATTATCAAAACTCCCGTTTAAAAACTATAGATGCTTTATACAAATTTTGTTCCCCTTTATACTCCAGGGAAATGAATTTCGCGAAATCCCGTCTTAGAGAGCACCTATTTCCAAAATTTGAAACTCCTAGCACTTGTAGTTTCTGAGATTCCGTGATGAGTGAGTGAGTGAGTGACCTTTCGTTTTTATATCGTTTACCAATAGACATTTTATATTGTTTAAATACTGTTTTGCATACTATTTCTAATCTCATCATCATCACCATTCGTACAAACCCTCTTTCACCTACCTAAAGATATAAAAGAATATACAATACACAAAGGCAAATTTTCACTACAATTACTTTCCCCTTTCCCTCATTTCCTCTCTCCCTTTTTCCCCTTCCCCACATTTCCCCTCCCACTTTCCTCACTTTCCCCACACTTCCCCTCACTTTCCCTCACTTCCCACTCACTCACCCCACACTTACCACTCACTGACTCCTCACTTCCCTCACTTTCCCTTACGTCCCCCCTCACTTCCCCTCACTTACCTCTCACTTGCCCTTTACTGCCTCCTCACATCCCCTTTGAGTTCTCTTTTTCTTTTTTTTTTACACAACGCCATCTAGACCCAAAGTAAGCATTATATGCTTGTATTATGCTTTCTAGAATTAGGATAAACATACTTAAATCCTTTTATTTTTGTAAATACATACATATTATACATAGAAACACCCAGACCAATGCTAATAGACATGTTCATGCTACAAATATTTGCACTGAGCGGGAATCGAACCCGCGACCTCTGCGTGGCAGTCCATACACAGTACCACCGAAATACAGAGGCAGTCGATTTCCCCCTGACTTACCCCCGCAATTTCCGACACTTCTCCCTTCCTTTCCTCTTCCTTCCCCTCCCTTCCCCTTCCCTCCAAATTTCAAGTCAAAAGCAAATATCTTTCTATACAATATTTCATCCTTTATTTCACCCCTATAAATCCACCCCAGTAAAAAAACAAATATGAGGGTATTTTTTATTTAAATAAAAGTATTTCAAAACAAAATTTCAAAGCTGTAAGTTAAAAAATGAAGACGTTTTATACAATTGTTTTCATCCCTTTTCATACACATAAGGTTGAATTTTTAAAAACCCTTTCTTAGTACACTTCTAGACATTAAGACAAACACACCCTCCAAATTTCAAGTCGCTACTACCAGCGGTTTAGGCTGTACGTTGTCTGTCAGTCAGTCAGTCAGTCAGTCAGGACAAAGCCTTTTATAATATGTATGGATGTATGGGTTAGACGTATAGCCATCAGGGATCAAAGCATACAGGCTGCTAGGAATGCTAACACGTGATAGAGCCACATAAAGCTGACCGTGCGAAAAACAGCTAATACTTAGATCCACACCCACAACTTTTAGTGTCTTACCTTGGGCTTTATTAATTAGTCATCGCAAAACATAGGCTTACTGCAAACTGGACTCGTTTAAAACTAAACGAAAGATTGTTTAGAATGACAGGAATCCGAGAAATAAAAACACTATCAACTATTCCGCAACCTGTTAAAATCTCTGCTTCTATATAATATCTCTATATAATAAATTGGCATAACTTTTTTATTTATGAACCGATTGACATGAAACAAACACTAAATGTTAAGTGAAGCTTACCACAATATATTAGTGAAAATCATATTTAAATCGGATGAGCCGTTTCTGAGATTAGCGTGAACAAACGCACAGACAAACAGACAAACAGACAAAAATTGTAACAATCATTGTTTTGGGTTCTATTTGCGTTGATATAGGTCCTAATAGTATTTTTTCTCATATATCTTCCATGTACAGACAGCGATCGGTTACATTTTTATTATATGTATAGATAGATAGGCAGTAAAATCTGCTTTTCCTTCTACAGGGTATCAATACGCGTTGATGTCAGTAAAAACTGCACTATCCACCATGTTGCGACAATACAAAGTTGTGGCAGACAGAGAAAATGGACCAGTTCCCCATATAAGAGTCAAACTTGACATAATGATGAAGGCAGTAGATGGGTACCAGATCGCTTTAGAGAAAAGAGAAAATATTTCTCCTCATGAGGCAACTGAAACATTATCAACATGACAAAAGTGCATGATATTTTAAGTTCTTTTTATTGTACTAATGTGCTTTAAAACTTTACTACTGTCGAATAAAATGTCTGAAATAAGTAAGTATGTACTTATAATAATATAGATATTTCTACATGACGTTGTGTTTAATTTACAATAATATACAGACTCTGCGACGCATCTGAAAACTTAAAAAAAAATACAGTTTTTGAATTTTATTTTAACAAGTATAGTAAGTAACTAAGTACTCGACTGTTAGTAATGACGTTACATATTTTCCATAGTAATAAAAGAAAATAATAATATTTCGCCGGTCCCCATCTTTTCCCGTTTGTATCGTAAGAGGCGACTAGGGGGATTACTATGTGCGTAGTAGCACGTACCTTGGGTAGCATTGTTACCTGGGTAGAATCTAAATATCACCTTAGTGAATTTGCCAGTCAAGCGTGATGACTATGGAGAATTCCCTATAGCCACCAATATTTGTGTTCAGGCTGATGTAGAAGTGATGATATTTCTACATCAAAGAATAACCTCAGGCAAATACAATTAGACTTTATTTTATTTCTCATTTTCCTCTATTATTTACACTCTGAAGCAGTGATATGTGTTAAGCATGACAGATTTATTATGGCGTTTGACCTTTGCTGACTTTATTTTGTCAGGTCCAAAACTACTTTAACTGATATTGTTATTTTACTTTCATTTAAAGTCTAATAAATTTAAATCATATTTAAGCTGAACTAACCAAAGATTTCTTATTGATTGATACTATTGACTTTTTTTGCTATTTTAAGCAGATATTTGGAGTAAGTCTACGTCTGAATCTATGCCGCCATCGGTTAAGGAAGAGTTTAGTGTAATTTAAAATTTATGTAACTAATTTGAATGAAAGATCGTATTTCACACTTGCTATATGAGTCGTGAGAAGAGCTCAGTGGGACAGTTTAGACTGACAGTAACAGTAATTTGGATAGAGTGTAAAAATAATCTTAATTTAAAATCATAAATTTGTGATGTAGTGGTAGATAATATTATCATTCTGTTTCTAGGAAAATACTTGTGAAAATGGCAAACTACTTTTGCATCTGGTATTTCCAAATGAACCAACAAACGTTGTGAAATGTAGATTTGAAAAGATAAGCTGTGGGTAAGTACGGGTGAGGCAAGTTAACAAGCCTTATTTACGATGTAACAGAGCTATAATACCAGCAATTACCTACTAGGCTGTATACGACCTTGCACTTTCCCAATGATCGTGCATCCCTGGTATTACGGCAACCTTTTCCATTACGAATTACGTACGTCGATAATTTTTTAACTATGTAAGCTGCTTTCACACTGCAGTGGAAATTAAAATATTGAAATTTTGCAAATTCACGTTCCTCTTGTTTCTCTCCTCTTGTTCATTCTCTTTGATTTAACGGCAAGTTATTAAAAATTGTAAATGACTGTTTGATGTCGTTTTCTAGTCTTATATACTACCCGTGATCTCGAGGTCACTCGATGTCATGATAACATGGTAACTGCCGCACGTGGAATTCGAAATTCTCAGGAGTATAGTCGCCAGTGTCTGATCTTCTTTAGCTGCTATTAAAAACGCTGTATTGGCAGTCGACAGCATACAAACTTTTCCTATTTTCATATCAAATAGAAAATTGTTGCAAATCTTGCATAGGTACCAGCGTTATATTTGAAGTCTAATTAAATCTAACGTTTATTTTAGTTGTAATTTTAGTTCCTACTAAATATATGTCATTCATAAAATAAAACGAAATGTTTCTAGATTTGGATGCGTCGGTATCCTTTTTAGGTGGTACCAAACTCTGTTAAAACAAAGTTTTGCGTTTCCTATTCGTGCAATGTTAGAACTGGACTTTACAATATAAAGTCCAGTTCTAACATTGCACGAATAGGAAACGCAAAACTTTTTAAACAGTGCTACGTTATGTCATATCTCTACAGTAGTATACACAAAGCTTTACATAAAACGACGGTGTATAAAATATTTTTATCCGACCTTCGAACTTGGCAGCCATTTATTTTAATGACAAAATCCATTGCTTGCGAAGTAATTGCACATAGAATCAAGTTTTTTTAAGCAATTTTTATATAGAATTGTTTATTAGTAATCCTAACATTTTTACGTGACAATTAATTTTAAGTAGTGATATTGCTATTGAAATCTCTCAGTTATTAATTTAAAAATAGCTGTTTTCTTCTGCCTGTTTCACCGCTAAGTACTTACTTCTATAAACCACACGACAGATTTTAATACGATTTTCACTATCATTTTGGACATTTTTTTCGATAGATTTGTAAGTGTAATACAGGCTTTTCTCTAAGTAGTATAAGTCGTAGTACGAAGTATCCGTAAATTTCAACGATTTATAATTATGTCGTTTATAGCTTAGAAGTGCTCGCACGAAGCAGGGCGGGACGTTTGTCCTACTAATATTATAAATGCGAAAGTTTGTGTTTATGTATGAATGTGTGTGTGTGTTTGTTACCACTCAGCGCCGACACGGCTGAACAGATTTCGATGAAAATTGGTATGTAGATAGATTCGGTAACGGAGACGGCGATCGGCTACTTTTTACCACAAAAATAAATCTGGTTTCCGAAGGATACAAAACATATTATACTCGCGTGCGAAACCGTGAGGCGCAGCT
Organism: Parascotia fuliginaria; assembly: GCA_963082885.1. Lineage (NCBI taxonomy): Eukaryota > Metazoa > Arthropoda > Insecta > Lepidoptera > Erebidae > Parascotia > Parascotia fuliginaria. The sequence goes on along the minus strand of OY720176.1, from coordinate 14,801,396 downwards.
AGTTTCTTATAAACGACAATAGTGGAAACAAGGTTTTTTTTTTGTCTAGAGTCTAGACAATGTTATGAGCCAAATTAATAATAAAACTAATGCAATCATCGTGTTTTGTGTTTTGTCTGTGAAATGTTTGTTGTCTGTGAAACTTTGACAAGCGTTTGAAATATGATTTCTTTGGACTTTCAAACACAGAGTAGATTAAAATGCTTTCAATGTTTCAATGTCGTTAAAATCGTTTAAAAAAAGATGGTTGTATTTTATCAATGGGTTTTCTGTATTATTCGTAGGTATATAAAAACGCTGGGAAAAATAACCGTCATATTTGTCTTGAAAGATATTAGCTATGAAAAAGTGCTATTCTTTATTTTTATTACGAACATGCAGAGTATGAGATATTAAGCGAATGTAAAAAAAAGTAAAGCGGTTGGGAATGACTTGAAGAGAGAACTTTTTTATTTTTAAACATTTTTCAGTTTGTTTATAAGAAAACGCATAGAATCACGTAATTTCATTTTTTGTTTGATTGGATTTGATAGTTGTCATATTATTGTGTAAAACCAATAAATAACATTAAAATATTCCAATAAAAAAACATTTACACTTAGTACAGTATAGTACGGCCCAACCCAGTTAAAAGAGAAGAAACGAATTTAGTAAGTATCCTACTATTTAAACATTTATTAGTAGATACCTATAATAATAAAACCATTATTATCAGCATTTCCTTGTTCATTTTTTAATTGATTTTAGTCTAATGCGGGAGACATCTCTAAAGCGCTAGAGTTACACATACGTTTGGTCCTCAACTCCTTTGGTCCTCTTTCCTTTACTTCTCCCTTGCCTACGATCAACAACGACTTGGTGGTTTTATTAGCATTGTCTCTACAGTAGTTAAAAATATATAAAAAGACTTCGACACGTTTTTCACCGTAAAAATCTACGTTTTTTTCGCCGTTTGTAGGCACGGTTGTCAGTGTTGTATGCTCAGATGGATCACTGTGAGAGCTAGTAGACATACGCGACGACGCTATGAGCGCCGCCGCCATACGGTTAAAAAAACGTATGTACAAGAGGCCTTTAACGACGATTAACTGAGTAAGCAATCGTGATTTAAAACTTAGTACATGTTTAGTAAAATGCTGTAATAAAAAAAAACGCAGACACGCAACCAGCCTACCCAACTAATGGAATATTTTGTCTTTTTTATATAGATTCGGTATTGAATGACAACTGACGTAGACTTGCTCGTGTTTAAAGAGGCTATTTTATATTATTTTATCACGTAACACGCAAGCTGTTTCACAAAACTAGGTTACAGGAAGTACAGGAGAGTTTCAATTTAAAGTTTATATTCCCTCTATTTAATTATAGTGAAGGTGCTACGAAATTGATAAAGTTAGAGTTTTCAATGTTGCTATTTGGTGGTATTTTCGTTATTTCGCTGCTGTTAGTCCCAAATTGTTACAAGCAAGGTTGTTATTTTTATTTAAACATCCGGCTAATTAATAATCAAAATTTCATGATCCTTTATCTGAAATTAATTAATAGTACAAGTTTATTTTTGTATTCAAAATAAGAAACCTACAGTCATTATTTTTTAAGCAGTTACATTTCTGTTTTGATAGCGCAGATGAATTTGCGATAGAACAGGATGTTCTATCGCAAATTCAGATACTTTCACTGACAGTTTTAACAATAAATTCGTTAATTTTATAAGGGATGGATTACTATAGCTCTAGAAGGTACCAAGAAAAGTGCGTCATTTGTAAAAGTTTCTTTTATCCATTTCAAAAATGACGAAAATATAGCTGAATGTTAATTGTTGTGTCGCTCTGATATTTGAGCAAAATTTTTTTAAGTATATTTTTCGTGCGTTGTTGTACGTTTTTATCTTTCACCTAGTCGTGGAGTGAAATAGATATTTTGCAGACACCGTGACTTTGACTCTCATAGCCCTGTGTTCGTAAGGATTTTCACTCTAAATCTCAGATGGCAGATAAAAGTAGGCAGGTGCCTATGAAATATTTATTAGAATGTATTATTAAAAGTAAATACCGACTAATAAGTTCCCTTCGTGCTAAAAAGGACTATAAATTCCATGTGGTAATTTTAATGTGTAGTAAAATTGAGGTAAAATTATTATATCTAAGAATGAGTTATTTAAATCCGTTCTGTTTTATTATTATAATTATGTAATAATTAATTTTATATAGTTTATAGAGTACGAATTAATTATTAATCGCTAATTACTGTATAATAAATAATAACAGAACAGATATGAATTTGAATACATCAGGAAAAACCTTCGAGACCTACGCTTAGGTCAAAAAAGTTATATGGTTATGAAAATTATATGACAATTAACTGACCTCATAGTAGGTACTTATTAGGTACCTACTCATTGTCTCAATGAAAAAATATATTAACTAGTACCAACAAACAATACTTCATCATTGACAACCTCTGTGGTTCGGTGGTATGGTGTATGGACTGCCACGTAGAGGACGCGGGTTCAATTCCCGCTCAGTGCAAATATTTGTGTGCGTAAACATGGCTGTTTGCATTTCTATGTATAATATGTATGTATTTACAAAAAAAAAAAATATCCTCATTCTAGAACCCATATCACAAGCTATATATATATATGCTTACTTTGGGACTAGATGGCGTTGTGTGGTTGTTGTGGTAATATTTATTTATATTTATTTATTTATCATCATCATATCAGCCGAAAAAATTCACAGTTAGAAATAGGTCTCCCCAAGTTTCGCCACCTTGGCTGCCCGTGACGTGAATCAGTCTCATCTATTGCTTACCTACTACCCTTCATCAAATCCACAACCCAACGGTCCACCCTTCACGGGGTGGATGATAGCACGAAAGGTGTATCTCTATCTACGCTGCGTCTACCGGTTGTGGTCGCCACTCTAGAACCGCTAAACTCTAGAATAACAACATATTTATACATGCATACATTTATTTAATCGACACAATCGTTCTGTAGCATATAATTTAATGTTTGTTTGCAACCATTTATCTTGAATCGAGCTTTTAAGCGATAAGTGGAATAAAATTAAAAAAGAGTTTTGAAATGTAAAGTAATATTTTTATTAAAATGCTTTTTATAATTTTTTTCTCAAATATTATACCTACTCGTACATACAACATTAAAAAAGACAAGTTGAAATTAAAATAAATGTAGGAGTTACATTTTTTTATAACGAATACTAAAATAAACCGATGCCCCTGGTGACAGATACAGGGGATCAGATCTGAATAATTCAATTTAATCACATATTCGTTTATAATTCATCAGCTGTAACAAAAAACATTCCCCTTCCCTGACAGTCAAGTAAAAATGGCTAACAACATCGAATGTAACATCAATTCCTATTCAACTTTAGCGAACATTGGCTATAAAAAGCGTCGCGTCATTAGACTAACAAAATGCATTATCGTTGTTACGTTGCTTTTTACAGAAGACTCGTGTCACGAAGGGAGTTATAAATCACTGGGGTTTACAGTAAGAAAGTTCAGTTCCACTGAAGGCAGTACGGGGCGGGCGGCCGGCGGAGACAGTCGACCCGCGACGAACTTACTCCGAAAAACGTGTTGTTTTCAATATTATACGATTACTATGATAAACATGCGATTTACGCGTTCGTTTATACATATATGTATATATTTAAGCACAATGTATGAAGAAATGTAAGTACCGCGTGTACTTCTAGAGAGATAAAAGAGGCATGTTTCACGATATTTCGAAGTGATGGACGTCAGCTTTGATGATGACGAACCTTTTATATTCAGGCTCAATGATAACGGATCTGGACCCAGCTTATTGGTCAAGGTATACTGTAATAATTAATGCAAACTATTGCTTAGTTCTAGTTAGTTGCACAATTAGTTTGCCACAAGACTTTGTAGAGTAAAAACATAATACTTAGTAGAAAATTATATTCCATTTCTTTTCATTTTTATATTTATTTCTGTTGTAAACAATATTTCTTCTCACTCACACTTAATATTTCTCCTTTAGCAACCTGAGGTTTGTTGGTAAAAAACTCATTATTGAGTTAAGCTCGCCTTTGTACATCATATTTTCTTTGTAAAACTATGTAAATGCTCTTATGTGTACAATAAATAATTAAAGTACTAAAGATAATAAATCTATGAGACTATAAAACATTAATTCTATGCTTAGTGGGTTATTACTGTAATTGTTATAAACAATTAGATTACATCAACGTAGACTTTAATTGCATTGTATCATAAATACGACAAGTTTTACGGTAGTACCTGTGTGTACACCTATTCCTACAATTAACTTGTTAGATACAGTTATTAAAACTACATAATTTTCTGACAAGGAACTCCAAGTATTTACATAATGATTAATCGTTTTAGTTTATAAATAAGTACTGTACCTACCTAAGAAATTAGATAATACTTAAAGTAGGAACTGTAAATACCTAAGTACACTATCATTGTCTTCAGATCAGCCCAGAATTGGCATTGCAGAGCCTTTAGTCCGCGTTTGTTTGTGAGTGTTGCAAGGATGTGAGGTAAAAAAAAAATATTATTTTATTTTTATTATTTGTTGTTATATCGATTCTAAATATATATGTACCTACTCAGTCTACTCAGGTTAAAGCAGAGTTTGTCGAAAAAACTAGCGTTCAAGTCATCAGACATCATAATCATGTGTGATCATGTACCATGACTCTAGGTAGAAGACTGCTCAGATGAAAAGACAGGCAGACAGTGGAGTCTTAGTAACAGCATTCCTTTGGCACCCATAAATCTCATTGATCGCTAGTTCAACGAGCTTAAGCCTGTTTTGGTCAGTGGATGAAACCTCTGGCTGAGGTTTCCTCTGGGATGGTACTGTTAACATCTGCGGTTCAGTAATTACCTTGTGGACGTTGATATTATTATAGTCACTATTACTGTGTGTGTAAATAAAAGCCAATTTTTTACCACACCATACAAAATGTGATATACGATTTAGCTATTTAAAACTTTATAGCGACCAGCAAAAGATCGACATTACCAAGAATATAATCTATGCATAGGCATCACGCGTGAACGGCTAGATCAATTTCGTAAATTTTTTTTTGTTGTGTTTGTTATTGTCAGGTGAAGGTTCTTATGAAAGAAAACTAAGAAAATTGCGTGGTGATATAAATTTAAACCGCTAATCCGATTTCGATGAAAATTGGTATGTAGATAGATTTGGTTTCGGGACATACGCTACTTTTTATCCCGAAAATCGCACTGTTTCCCGACTTACATTAATTAAACACATACCAATTTTCGCGCGAGCAAAGCCGCAGGGCGCAGCTAGTCTATACATATAATAAAAATGTAACCGATCGCTGTCTGTACATGGAAGATATATGAGAAAAAATACTATTGGGACCTATATCAACGCAAATAGAACCCAAAACAATGATTTTTAAAATTTTTGTCTGTTTGTCTGTTTGTCTGTTTGTCTGTTTGTCTGTTTGTCTGTTTGTCTGTGCGTTTGTGCACGCTAATCTCAGAAACGGCTTATCCGATTTAAATATGGTTTTCACTAATATATTGTGGTAAGCTTCACTTAACATTTAGTGTTTGTTTCATGTCAATCGGTTCATAAATAAAAAAGTTATGCCAATTTAAAGAATCACATCGAACATTCGTTAATTTACTGCGAAATGTTATAGAAGCAGATATTTTAACAGGTTGCGGAATAGCTGATAGTGTTTTTATTCCTCGGATTCCTGTCATTCTAAACAGTCTTTCATTTAGTTTTAAACGAGTCCAGTTTAAAGTGAGCCTATGTTTTGCGATGACTAATTAAAGTAATTAATTAATTAAGTAATTAAAGTAAAGGTAAGACACTAAAAGTTGTGGGTGTGGATCTAAGTATTAGCTGTTTTTCGGTCAGCTTTATGTGTTTCTATCACGTGTTAGCATTACTAGCAGCCTGTATGCTTTGATCCCTGATGGCTATACGTCTAATCCATACATCCATACATATTATAAAAGGCTTTGTCCTGACTGACTGACAGACAACGTAAAGCCTAAACTGCTGGTCGTAGCGACTTGAAATTTGGAGGGTGTGTTTGTCTTTATGTCTAGAAGTGTACAAAGAAAGGGTTATTAAAAATTCAACCCTTAAGTGTATGAAAAGGGATGAAATCGATTGTATGAAACGTCTTCATTTTTTAAGTTACAGCTTTGAATAAAAAATACGCTCATAATTTTTTATTGGGGTGGATTTATAGGAGTGAAATAAGGGATGAAATATTGTATGGAAAGATCTTTGCTTTTGAAGTTGGCGACTTAAAATTTGGAGGGAGGGGGAAGGGAGGGGGAGGAAGAGGAAAGGAAGGGAGAAGTGAGGGGAAAGTGCGGGGGTAGTGAGGGAGAAGTCAGGGGAAAGGGAGGGGAAAGTCAGGGGGAAATCGACTGCCTCTGTATTTCGGTGGTACTGTGTATGGACTGTGAGGTCGCGGGTTCGATTCCCGCTCAGTGCAAATATTTGTAGCATGAACATGTCTATTTGCATTGGTCTGGGTGTTTATATGTATAATATGTATCTATTTACAAAAATAAAAGTATTTAAGTATGTTTATCCGTATTCTAGAACCCGTAATACAAGCATATAATATGCTTACTTTGGGTCTAGATGGCGTTGACCTCGCAGCATGTGTGGGACCAGCTGAGTATCCGCGGAGTCATTGTGTGGGTGGTGTGGGTCAACCCGACGGCCAGGGAGACCCGTATAAACGGTGGTGCCGCTGGCCGCCCGCGGCATTGTACAAGGGCCCAATTAGACCTAACCAAAAAAAAACAGACTGCCCCACCAGGTTGCGCATAATCTTGGAGTGGTTCGTCGTGCAGGTTGGTGACCGGATAGTGGGACCCGGCGATCATTTTCGAGACGGTACGGCGGCCTTTTGCGAGCAGTCCGTATCATGGAAGCCCGGAGGCCTAAGACCCTTGAGCCTTTACAGCTGCGAAGAGACATCGCCTCCTCAACGGCCGTCTTCTATCGCCTTTACCACGGAGAGTCTTCTCAACAGCTCTTTAAATTAATTCTACCCTCTCCCTTTTTATCCAGAACGACACGTGCGGGACTGAAGTGCTACCCTTTCACAGTGCAATCTAAAGGGTCTCGAACCAAACGGTACAGCACTTTATACTTTTGTCGCTCAATTAAAGCCTGGAACTCTTTACCAGCGCATGTGTTCCCACCTAACTTTCATCCTGGGACTTTTAAGCGAGGCGTGAAGAAGCATCTCACTAAGCCGCCATAGTGGAGGCCACCATACCAGTAGTTTGGCTTTTGGAATGGTGTCCACTACTTCTGAATTCCACTGACTGCTTACCATCAGCCAGAGTAGAGGCACTTTGGCAGGCTAATATAAAAAAAAAACTTATAGCGTTTTTATTCCTCGGATTCCTTTCATTCCAAACAATTTCCCGTTTAGTTTTAAACGAGTTCAGTTTCCAGTGAGCCTATGTTTCGCGATGACAATTAATGAGTGTGGATCTAAATATTAACTGTTTTTCGCATGGTCAGCTTTATGTGGATTTGCCACGTGTAAGTAATCCTAGCAGCCTGTATGGCTTTGATCCGCGATGGCTATACGTCTAATATCGTAGATAGAGAAGCATTTACTGTAAAGATTTTTCTTATTCACCTAAACGAAGATGTTTATAATTCAAAACAAACCAAAAGATACAAAAAATGCTGCCGAAAATCACTATTCTACGCGGACGAAGTCGCGGGCACAGCTAGTACTTAATAAAATTCTTCTTATGTCTCATTGAAAGGGCACCTTCATACCTGTCATAATTATAGACAAGTGTAATTTACAAGCTACGGGTATTTACAAGGAAAAGGTAGTGACCGTAAAGGCATTAAAGTAAGTAATTTAATTCTGGTATGTAAAACCAGCAATTATATTTTATGGACATCTTAGTTGGTATGTTAAATTTATTGTTTAATGTTTATTTTTTTATTAATGAGCATAAATATTCTTGTATTTGTATAATAAATGATCGTAAATGTATTTTATAATAGTAATTAGGTAGTAGATGACAGCATAGAAACTGTCATCGGACAGTTTCTCAGTTTTTACATTTTATTAGGGTTCTTTTCTTCTTCTTCTCCCTTTATTATGGCAACTGAGCCGACGATTGTGTCAGCTATTTCTGCCAGCGTCAAGTGTAAAATAATATACTAGTTGATGATTTTAATGGTATAATACAATGATAAAAATAGAAAAAATGTGGATGAAATTAAATGACAACCATCTTCTGTGAAAACAAACGATGGCTTCTAGGGTTCTTTTACCACCCATGCCCTGCATTGTCATGCTCACTAAAATGTCATTGCTTGTGGTGTCGTATTGGCCGGGTCATCACCTTCCCTCTAATATGGCGAGGGTGATGATGGCTGGCCCGTGCGTCATGCTCGTGAACGGGTGCTACTTGGGATGACTGGTCAATCTTGGCATGGCTTACATTTAATATTCAATCCAGTATTACCTTGTCGTTCAATGTGACCAGGGGGTGCATTTACCAGTTTAATTAAAATACGTAGTCAAATTACCATACTAGTTGAAACTAAATAATTGAATTCCTTGTTTTCTTTCTTTAATCTTAGTATTATATTAATTAGTTAATTTGTAATAATTACTTTGTATGGTTCTTTGGTTGCGTTGAGTGTTTAAATTGTAACTCATTCAAATAACTGTAATTATCTGGCGATTGAAAAGAGTGGCGTGAGTTTCTTGCCAGTTCTTCTCACAGCTCTACCTCGTCAGCGAACTGGCTGTAGGTCAATTGGCTGACAAAATGTAATGTTGACTTTTCATAAGCATCATACTTTGATCTAAATGAAATAAATGCTTTGACTTTGACTTTGACTTTGACTTAGAACGCATTTTGCTTACCTCTTTGACAGTAGAAGCGTCACTTGAATTGATCCCACTCTTTCCCTGTGCTTTTTCCCTTTTTATCCAAAACGAAACATTGCTGTGCTACCTTTTTACAGTGAAATCTTCATATATATTTCTCTCAAAGAAAACCTAGAATTCTTTAGCAGCGTATAATGTTTCGTTGTAATTTTGGTCATTTGAACTTGGTGTAAAATCCCGGATCTTAAAAACGTGGCGTAAAAAATAAAAAGCAATATTGGGGCCACCAAGGTAGCAGTTTGACACGATGCTCGCTTAAAAATTTAATTTAATTACTATTGCTTACGCATTTTGATTTGTTGATCGTAAAGTTTAATTAAGTACACCCTAAAGCTAACCTTGTTTTTTATAGTATTTTATTTTCTACTATTTGATTAGAGCTTTATTCCTGGCGTACTGTTACCGCTAGGGTCTAGTCAAGACTTTTATTTATTTAATCAAAAGTTTGACCATTATTTTCCATAATGTTTTACCGTTTAAAAGCAAATTCATTAATGCCTCTGCTGTATTCTAATAAGTTTCTCTCATCTTCATCAGTTTTTGACCTGTAAAAAGTTATCCAAAATGCGATTGGCATAACATTACAATTTTCTGTTGCGAATGAGAGTGTTCAGGAAAATTTTCGCCACCATTTGGCGCCACTTCAACTTTCACATTGAGCAAATCAGCGGTTAACTTTCAAAAAACGCTTGACTGTTAGACTCGACACAACGGTGCTGCCACCTCATTATATATATATTACGACTCTCTACTTAATTTTCTCGTAATTTTGGTAAATCAAATTTATATAAAAAGGTTTTTTTTTTTTTTTTTTTTTTTTTTTTTATATATATTAGCCTACCAAAGTGACTCCACCCCGCCTGATGGTAAGCAGTCAGTGGATGGATCCAGAAGTGGTGGCGGCCACCATACCAAAAGCTATCGTCTTAAACTGTTGGTATGGTGGCCTCCACTATGGCGGCTGGGAATGGGGTTAGGGGAAGGGAATGAGGGAGGTGAGGAAAGAGGAAAGGGGGGAAATTGGGCCTCCGGCACTCTCACTCACCGAACGAAACGCAGTAGTAAGGATACTACTACTCTTAAGTCGATCTTCTATGAGAGGGTAGTACTTCCCCGGACGATCCGGCCCATTCATGCTGAAACCAGCGTGGATCTACTACCGTATCATACCTAATACATGATTATTATTTGAACATTTGCAATGTCAAAAGCATCGATTGACGATACTTAGCTAAGAAATAGCATCAGCTAATAAATACCTAATGCTAGAATAGCAAAAAGATTGCAAAAAGCTCTGATATTTATAAATTCTACATTATCTATAGGTATAGTTTGTTTGAACGCGCTAATCTCTTGAACTACGTGTCGAATTTGAAAATTCTGTTTGACGAGCATGGTTATAGGCTATGTAACATCACGCTACTGGCGATGGAAGCAGAGCAGTAAGCATAGCCGCGGCCGGGTGAAACCACGCCGCGGAAAGCTAGAAGTACCTAAATATTTTTTCTGATGTCAGGTATGTGCAGAGCGTGGCTGGCGTATTTACGAGGGTTACAACACTGGTCTGGAAGAGCGATGGAATCTCTGGTGGAGGTCGAGCGCCTTCCCTTTAGCTAGCTACAAGACATTAGGAGACTGGCAGGTAATTCCAAGAAGGTTAACATAGATTTGTATTTCAATAACCATTGCCTTAAACCTCTTTACATCACTATATTTTTTAATGTTAAATAATCCAAACATTACTTACCAACTCTATGTAAGTAGTTATTAAGTCAAATATTTTTGTTACGACGAAAATTGTACAATGCTATGAATCTATCATTCTTTCTATTAATGTAAATACGCAATATTAATAGCCTTCCAAATACGACTGACTAAAAGTCTTTCAAATACACTTTTTACCCTTTTAATGTTTTATGGTATAAAGTCAGTACAAAGGTCGAAATCGCAATTTGATTATGATAAGACCTGTATTAGGAGTTACTTACCTACTGAGAAGATATTAATAAGTATTATATTAGGTACTTATAAATTGAGAAGTATTGAGGTATTTTAATTACGTCCACAACGCCAGAGGATTTAAAGCGACAGTGGGTGGGGCATTTATGACATGACGAACAGCTGATGACTGATAATGTCGAAAAGTTCTCGATTAGGGCCTCTGAATCGGCAACGGCGGGGTAAGACGGTTACCAAAAAGCCATAAGACGCAGGGTGCAGGCTACTTTTAATCGGGTCCTTTGGAAATCGGCTGGGGAAGGTCTATGTTTAACTATAGCTAGTCTGCGACTGAGATAAACGATTATGAGATTCATACTCGTACTTAAATTTGACCTTGCAATACATGGTTTTCACGTATTTTTGTAAAAAAATGTGTCTTCTAGTAGTTTTTTAATACCACAGCGTAGTTGCTTTTGAAAATATATTGTATTTTGCTTTATTTCAGTTCATGAATCACATACCGAAAGGTGGATCGATGTGTAGAAAAGACAATCTTTCACGTCTACTTCGGTGCATGAGGAGGATTTATGGAGCCATATACGAGTTCAGGTAAAGTTACAACTTGCATTCTTAATATTTATTATGGAGACAAGAACACGCTGTAGTTTATTCAACATGTCACATAACAAATGTTTGTGAATATAAATTCACGTTAAATAGAAAGTACCTGGTTTTCAGATACTGTATATTTGCTCGATTTAAAATAGCTTTGTAGAATAGAATAATTTTTGAATGTAAATAAAATATTGACAGTGCTTGGTTAGCTATAAATAAACAAACAAAATGAAAAGAAAAATCAAAGTAAAATATCTTGTATGTATAAAAAAGCATGATGTCGGTTTAATTTTAACCAGTGAAGGCGACAGATAAATCGTTTAACACAGGACATCGGTATTTGTGTTAACTGATAAGACTGGCACGATTGCGAATGATTATGCTAAATGCTATGCCATCAAAAACAACTTCTAAAAATAATTTTAATAAAAAATAAACTGACTTCATACAGGAAGGAAACTAAAAAGTAAAAAATAACTTTATTTAGCACAAAGTAATTCCTATTTTGATTTAGTTGTTCAGAAACAATTAAATACGTATTTTATAATTTTGAAGTTCGTGCCAAGTAAAACAATAACTAGGTACCTATTAGGTATTATTTATCTTAATTTCCTATTGTAGTAAGGTTCAGTATTTACTTGGCACACAATGATTAAATAAATGTTTTATAATTTTGAAGTTGTCAAAATTATAAAATACTTATTTAATCATTTCTGATTAACTAAATCAAAATGTGCTAAGTAAATTAATTTTTACTTTTTAATTTCCTTCCTGTTTAAAGTTGGTTTATTTTTGATTAAAAAATATTTTATTTTACGATTTTTAGTAATGGGTAGACCTAAATCCTACTTATGTATTATTTTTGTACGAACTAAACATTTTGGTACATTGAACCGTATGAAGTAAGCCCGACATGACTGCTGTTGAGGAATTCCCTCGACTGTCTATGGTCCCCTGTAAGGGCACTTAAACCCATATGGATGCAAAGTTCTCATCATTAGAAATGAATTAAGTCCAAATACCAAATAATTGCTGTAAATCGTTGAGGAGTTCCCTCGACGGTCTATGGTCTCTATCATCAAATTGACCCCAAACCTTCTCTAAATAGTAGTGCCTTAAAATACTTAATGTAAAAAATAACAAACGCACTAGTCGCTAGTACGATTTTTGAAGGTTTTCCCTCGATTACTCTGGGATGCCATCATTAGATCCTGGTTTCCTTATTACCATTGGGATATCTCTTTCTAACAAAAAAAGAATCATCAAAATCAGTTCATAAACGACGAAGTTATCCGCGAACACACATAAAAATTATATATACTCGTACGGTCGAACTGAGAAATCTCCTCTTTTTTTTGAAGTTGGTTGAAACACCAAGTCTCGCAACTTCGTACTATATCTACCTAATATCTACTACCGTAAAAAGTTGTGAGATCTATGTAATACCTAGTCGGTTTTTTTAGCCCATACGGGACGTTCTGTCTTAAATCATTACGTAATTAGCTAACCTAACAACATCTTCATCTTAACAACATTAAAAAAAAAAATGTTTTAAATAAATATATTAACTTGGCAATCGCACTAAACAATCTAATTAATAACTTGTGAGATATTTTTTTTTATCATGCGATACATTTCATTCTATGTTTGCTAGAATAGTGCCTTACAGTTTTGATAATCGGTCAGTCAGTCAGTTAGAGACAAAATTACGAATTTTGGCTAGTTATAATTCTTAAACTTCTGGTTCAAATTAAATGCAACTTCAAATATACCGTATTAATACAATGCCTGCCTGGTTACTAAAAATTCAGGGTTTTACTTTTATCCACAACGAAGGGGGTCGAAAATGATCCGAACTGCTCCAAGAAAAGTATGGTACGGCCGCGGACTTGCCTATTTTTTTCTCGACTTTACTGCTGAGCCCCCAGATGATTAAGAAGACTGATTAAGAATTATTATTTTAATATAAACTTAACTAGCTGCGCCTATATTATAAGTTATAAATTAGCCTATTTCCGTCTCCAGCACCAAATCTTTCTACATACAAATTTTCAACGAAATCGGTTCAGCCGTTTCGGTAAGTGGTAACAAACACACACACACACTCATGCGCACACACACACACACATACACACACGCGCGCGCACACAAAAACTTTTGCATTTATAATAGTAGGATTACAGTCAAGCATATCTAATTTCCAAGTATTTTTTCCTTACTATCAGAGACAAGACTATACATGTACATCCCATACAGTACCACAATGTTTAAGTAATGCCTAAGATTAAACCTAGTCACCAACATCATCTTCTTGGTTAGTTTATTTAACAGATTTTCACGCTCTGGCTTCTGGATCTTTCTTTATATGCTTCGATTAACAATACACTGATCGGCGGTTATATGAGTATTTGACGTCAAGTACTTGTGAAGTACTTACTAGTACTGCTAGTAAGTAGATAGTAGGCGTTCTACGTAAAGTGCTGGTATTTTACAGCACCTAATAACTGGCAGCCGACCAAAAATGGTTGAGATAAGATGATATTTTGTTACCATAAAATCTAAATCTACGAGAGATTTCTAAAAACTAATTTAAAGTCGCGTCTGATTGTAGTATCGCTCGGCTTAATATATTTTGTTATTACGCAATATAATATGACCTTATTTAACGGAATAATAACGTTAATTTTGTCATAAACTTTAATTGATCACGCAAATGTCACAACATTGCAATTTGTACAAAAATAAATTAGCTTTATGTCCGTTACATACAATAACGCTATTAGATAAATTAAACAAATTAAATTTGTGTAGCTTATTAACTCATTGTGATTTACGATGTTTGGTGATTGAAAGTAAATAATTTATTATTTTATTAACTTGTTGCCATGGTTTAAGCTATTATTTGCCGGAAAGCGTTTTTATACAGGATTGGTACGAACATTCTGTGTAATGTTAATATTGCTTTAAGTGGTGGTAGGTTCATCTTAATCTTGATAATCCGCTTCCTTAGCTTTTAACTTTTGACGAAAGTTTAGGGAAAATCTATTATTCTTATATATTATATTCTTTATACTACACGATGTTTTTCTTATGTTCTAGTTACAACATTAGAAAATTTTGAAGGTTTCAGGCATGCTACGGTTACAATAATAGCGTTTTCTTAGAGGTGTCCATTTTAATTTTTTTTCTTTTGGTAACTTGTTAATGTTACTCTAAGAATTGTCTAAGCATTTACTCTGCACGTAGGTTCGTGTGCGTGCGATTTAATTATAATTCTCTTGTTCTATTTTAAATCCTCTGTTAACGTCAAATAGTTAATGACTTTTTATAATTAACTTTGTAATCTCAAGATATGCATAAAACTTTCATGTTGCAATAAAATTGTAATAAAAAATTAGCTGTAACTTTTCATTCACGTAATTATTTTGAAGACCACGGAAATGGATAAAGATCATTTCGTTGTTCATGTTGATATTGGAATCGGTTTAATATCGCATCGTTTTTATAAATTTGAACCGATAAAAAGAGGCAGATACAATTTTTGTGCACGCGACTCGATGTTGTGGCAAGGTAGTAAATTGTAATTTTATCCTAATGGGAATTAACAACCGGGGATACAAATTGTTGAGATTGATTTAAATTGTCGTAAAATACAGAATCTATTATTTTTAACGCACGGCGCGAAACAGGGGTGGTATAAGTTTATTTGTGTATCTATTCTGTGTGTCTGTGTGCCTGTCTATAGCATCATAGCTTGTGAGTTACGGACCGATCAGCTCTAGCTAAAGCGAGCAACATCTACAGGTCTGACCGATTTGTAATTTGAACTTAATGTAATCGTATTTGATCTTATAATTGAAATAGTTTTAATGTACGGTTTACAGTTTGAAGATGGTGGTATTTTTAACCGACTTCAAAAAAAGGAGAAGATTTCCCAATTTGACCATATATATGTATATATATATTTTTTTATGTGTGTTCGCGGATAACTTTGTCGTTTATGAACCGATTTTGATGATTCTTTTTTTGTTGGAAAGGAGATATCCCAAGGGTGGTACCATGATAAGGAGACCAGAATCTGATAATGTCATCCTAGAGAAATCGAGAAGAACTTTCAAAAATCGTACTGACGAGTAGTGCATTTGTTATTATTTTTCATTAAATATTTTAAGGCACTACTATTTAGTGAAGGTTTGGGGTCGATCTAATGATAGAGCACAAAGACAGTCGAGAAAACTCCTCAACGTTTTACAGCAATTACTTGGTGTTTGGACTTAATTCATTTCTAATGATGAGAACTTTGCACTCATATGGGTTATAAGTGTTATTACAGGTGACTATAGACAGTCGAGAGAATTCCTCAACAGCAGTTATGTCGGGCTTACTTCATACGGTTCAATATGCCAAAATGTTTAGTGTACAAAAATAATAGTTATTGTTTTAAATACTATATGAACCTTACTACTATTTAAATATAATGAAAGATTATTGTTACACAATTACATAAGTTCACCAAGATCGCGCGCGGCGTCATAAATCAAACAACACGAGACACTTGTCTACTTGAACACTACAATTTGTTATCCGTTAGGCCGAACACTGTTCTCTGATAAAGGCCTCTCGGCCTAGTTTAGGAGACAGGGTTACTACAATTTTGTAAAATTTGTAACTCACCAAACTAAATATTGTAAGTTTTGAATTGTATTTTGTTCAATAAATAAATTTATTATTATTAATTACTACAATAGCAAATTAATATTGTTAATACCTATAGGTACCTAGTTATTGTTTTATTTGGCACCAACTTCAAAATTATAAAATACTTATTTAATTATTTCAGATTAACTAAATCAAAATACGAATTACTTTGTGCTATGTAAATTTATTTCTTACTTTTTAGTTTCCTTCCTGTTTGAAGTCGGGTTTTCTTTTTGTTAAAAAATATTTTATTAAATTCATTTGTTTTCCCTTATTATTTGACAAAGTTTATACAAAGCCACCTAATTAACCTTATGCATGACTATCTTTGTATTAGTTGCGTAAATGCAATTTGATTTATAGCCGATCGAATCGGCAATGATGTTCCGAAAAAGAGTTTTGATAAATTGGCCGTTGTTTAGAAACTCATAAACATCGAATAAATAATTTAAGTCTATCCATCAATCATAAAGTTACCTCCATTCACAGACTTAATACCACCAGACGGAGTTTTATTATGATATGTTGCCTTCAACCTTTAGTTTAGTTCGGTAAACGGCTAATGTATTAATAAATAATAATGATTGGTAAACGACTAATGAATAATGTCAAAAAGATAAAAAAAAAATAAGATAAAAAAGGTACTTACCTAAAATAGAATATAATTATTGTCTATTTTTAACAATTCTATTTTTGGTATACTTTTCAAGATTTAATAGACGCGAGTTTCTATGTGTATCACATTATCTTAAGATAACAATGGTGTACTAGCATTGTTGTGCTTTAATGCTTACCAGCAATACAAATAATGATTTTGATATTGAAATAATGCACTATTGTGGTGAGAAATAACTGTATTTTTTTAACTTCTACTTAAACATCATTATCATTTAACTGAAAGCGTTTTTTGCTGCATCTACCTAAGCCTCTCAAAGTTTTCTATTTTGTTTGGTCTTGAGTCGTACTCATAGTTTTGTACTCGTATATATGCTACAGATATAAGTATTCACAAAATAATTACGAGCATTAAATTCAGTTCCTACTTTAACGCTAGATGAATGCCGGGTAGGTATAGGTCAGCTAATGATATAAGACTCCCTTGTCCTCATTGATCTATGTTCTGGGCATGTATGTAAAGCTTTGTTGATTGTACTGTCGCACCGTTGTCCGGGTCACGAGTCAATCGCTCACGTCATCGGATATATTTTGAATGAATCCACGCGCCCTCTCGCGTGTCACATGGCATTACCTTGCATTAGATATTTTTATTGCGATACGCCGATGAAAAAAACAGATATTGCTTTGAATTTACTGTGTGTTATGGGTGTTATGCAAGAAAATTACCAGATGACTTTATCGTGTTATAGTTTTAGTAACATACAACTTTAAAGTTCTTGATCTAAAAGAATAATTTATAATAATTGAGCAAGCGTGGCGATCAAGGCTCATACCTTCTCTGTATGATGAGAAGCCTTTCCCTGCATTGAGTTAATAACATGATACCTTGAAGATTACCTTGACTTAAAGACAGATCTTTATTAATATGATATTTTACTTTACCCAGACAACAAAAGTTTTTGTAAAGGATACCTGCTCCTGAAAGTTTCTAGTTGTAGCTGGACAGCCTCTTGGTTCTTTTCAATGACTCTATGCATTAGCATTTCAAACAAGTTAAAAGTTTACGCATTGTTAATTTAATAACAGACCTTTATTTTTCTTGTCAAGGCTGTTTTATTACCTACCAAGTTATGCAAAGCTTTTTGTTACTGTCATCATAAATACTGTAATTAATTTCAATTTTAAAGAGTTAGTAAAATGTTATCTAATAAATAGTTAGTGTTTGAGTACGAAGGTCTAAAACTATAGCTATTACACCTAGGCCGATGGGATAAAGCAGTACCAAGTTTTCAAAGGTCATATTACAAATTCCTGCAGCATGTTAGAAGGTGAAAGTTCACGGTAATATCAAATTATTGTTTTGAATATTAATGAGTGGTGCTTCCAGCAATTACTCCAAGTGGTACCGCCAAGATCGCGTGACGATTGCACAAAGAAAAAGGAATCAATGTCATAGTTTTGTTTTGAATATTAGTATTCATTGCTGAAGCTACAAAATTGACTGTATCCCCCTAAAAATTTAACATAATTACTTAAGGGATTGCCTTGGTTCGAAAGAGATAGAGCTAGCAGTAAAAATTAAATGGATGAATAATCTGGGGTAGTTAAAAAGTTATATTTCTGTTTGGTACAAAAAGTCGAAAACAAAATTATTGTAATGTGTTGTAAGGTTTAGAAGATTTGAGAAAATCGATCATGTCTCCGTTTTGTTAACGGCAATGCTTTAAATATTATAGACTGAATGAATTTGATGTCTTGATTTTACAACGATGTAGACTAAAATAAGTTTATGCATTGTTTACCTAATATTGAGTTGTTGGAAAACTACACTGGCTTTTCGCATACAAAATAGAATTTATGATCGTCTATTGAATTTGATACGCGTACCTATTGTTGAAAATTATTCAAATGTTGCGTGCGTCTTGCGTTTTACGTGAAAAATTACGGTCGAGTTTTTATGATACATCGGGTGTTCGGCAATTGTGAACATCCATATATTTAGTAATAAATTCTTATCGCCAATGATGGTTGGAGAAAGTTTATGGTTTTGGATGTGCTTTTATCTACAAGATTTCGACGTTAAGGCCCATGTATTGCATATAAAAATATGTAATCTGATTGCAAAAACATAGATGTTTTTATACAACTTTGGTGTCGAGTAAGCATACGGTCCACTGGATTGTAAGTCGTAACCGTAACTTATAGCTAGTTTTGTCCTCATAAGTATCGTAGAAACAATGTTAAAAAAACAGAAGCAAGTCGTTGTCGGCCGCATACGAAGTAAGAAATGAAAAAGAAAAAAAACCGAAGATTTACATAAATGTTTTCTTTCTTTAGTCCGCCGTGTTACCACTTACCTCTGGAGTACGCAAAGCTAGTGTCGGAGTGTTCAAGACTGAGGCGTGATGAAGAGGCTGGTGCTAATGTCGTATGGATCCATAAACCGGTGGCACAGAGTCAAGGCAGAGGGATATTCTTGTTTCGTGTAAGTTCACACGGTCAGGTAATCTGTGTTGTTGTAAGAAAGGTAACCACACATGCATGATTGCCTTCATGCCTTTGCCAATCTGCATGTGTATTTTATATACTCGTATATCTATTATATACCTATGCGGATTGTGCTAGTCCCATAAACCTTATGTTTATGTGCATACCTGTAATAGCTATTATTATTTCTACTGAATAGAAATTAACATGATGGTTCTATTGATAGTACAATAGTAATTACTGCATGACCGTATAAAAAATTCGCCGCTTTCTGCTCTATGTAATTTAAGATTATGCATGTTCTATAGTTATTTGTATTTACGAAATTACCATTCACTTACTTGGTTGTTACCTAATATATGGCATTCGTTACTTAAGAGATCATCAATTGTTTTCATAACTTAAATAAATAGGTACATACATCTACATTAATTGTACGTATGTAAATTGTCTTATGAATAGAATAATAAAAATAAGGTTTGTTTTAGTAGATACATGCACAAAAAAACACTACATAAATACTTAGATTATACTGGTAGACATAAAGAAAATTTTCAATCTTCAACTTGGTTTATTATGATCGTATATTCTTTTGTTACTTTCATCAAAAGCACCCATGTATTTTTATTATAAGTTTTATATCGGCAAAGTTTTGTCAAGTATTGTGACCTATTTAACTGAATAGTGCCACCCTTTGACAGTCCGTCTCGAGGGCATCGAACCAAACAGTTCAGTATGTCACTCAATTAAAATCTGAATCTCTTTACCATGTGTCTCTTTCCAATTTTAACCTCAAGTATTTTTGCCCGAATGCCGAAATCAAGGAGGGTGTCTAATGTTTCTCGAGCGTATAAATTGTATAAATAATTATTTATGTATGTATGTGGGTATGTATGTCTATTTCTTCAGCCCGCTCTACTGCCTAAATGGCTTGCAGATGAGGTGTCACTTGATTCGTATTGACTGTGGGAGTGACATAGGGTACATAATATTTTAATGTAGCGTCAGCACGAGAAACAATGGGTTTCTTTTTTTTTCAGTTTGTTTTAGGCAGGCGGGCTTTTTGTTGCTTAATAATATGTTTCGCTTGTGCGTAAAAAAGTAATGTACCAAGGGTAAGGGTCGATGGTAATTTAGCATGGTGACCATTCGTGAACACCCCACTGGCTGCTACAAAAAAATTCTAATTCCGGCTGTTAGTACGTAACAAAGATTTAAACAAACAAACTCTTCATTCTTCATAGATCTATGATAAACGAACAATAACAAAACTGATTTCAGAGCGTGTGTGAAATGAGTTGCGATACTTCAGCGGTGGTGCAGCGATACATCGAGCGTCCGTTGTTGATCGCGGGCTACAAGTTCGACCTGCGGCTGTACGTGTGTGTGCCTGGCTATAGACCTCTCACTGCCTACATGTATGCTGAGGGGCTCGCCAGATTCGGTAAATACCACCTAGGCGCTTAATCATACAAAAAGCTGCAAAAACAAAACAGGCAAAAGAAATTTTTTGTTCAGACTTATAAGAGCGCAGCGTGAGTGAATTGACAAATAAAGGGAGCCAGTAGTCTCTTTATCAGGTGTATTTCATTTTTAACAACTTCATTAAATTTAGGATTTCATTGTAATGTCGAGCTTGCCTTACTTCTAAGTATAGAGAAATGTATCTATGTTTCTAATGTCATACATAATATAAGGTTGGTTCTGTTGTTTTGAATATGTTATCACTGATAGAAGATCACATGTGTCGTATTTTCTATGTTACTCTCTATAAAAAATTCTGGTTACTTTTCAGGTACAGACAAATATACGCTGTCAGACATCCACAACCGTTACCGGCACCTGACGAACTCCTCGCTCAACAAATCTGGCCCCCGATACGCAGAATGTAAGGACCGTATTGGTAGTGGTGAGTGTTAAGATACTATTATAGGCGTCTGGTCCTCTAGACAATACCAGGCGTCTAGTGAGCAACTACAGACCGTAGAAGAAGCTTCAGTCTTAGAGACTGACTGAAGCAAAGATAGCACCAAATAGCATAACATCAAGCTTTAAAGTAAGTTTGCTTTGATAGACCGCATTGCTGTGCTGGCATGAACGTCATAAACTGGTTGTATAGTTTTAGTATCAAATTAAACTATACAATCATACTAATTAAAGAGAAAATTGGCAAGAAACTACTGGCGTCTGTAGTTTCTTATACAAATTATGTATAATATCAGTCACTTATATAAAACCAACTAAGTAAATACCTACTTGTATGTAAAATTAACTTGTTTAGAAAGACGTTTTAAGCATAACCATTAGCCTAGTTTGCATGAAAATATGAGACAGATTAGATAAATTTAATATACTTAGCTGTATATAGACCAGATTGTAATATATACCTACCTTAAAGGCGTTTAAAACAAAAAGGTGTTTGAACTGTAAGGTAAGTGATCTTTAGTCGTAGACGTTACCGCAAGCTGATGACACACTATTGATTAGAATTTGGATTCGGACTCTAAAATTAGAATTTTTTCATCTAAAAAGCCCCATTCTGGCATTATGGTATACAATAATAAAGGGAGCTTTCTCTAACCTTGCAGGGTGTAAATGGACTTTGACTCAGGTGAGGAAGGCGTTGGTTGGTCGCTGGGGGGCGGCAGAATGGGTGATGTGGCAACGTATTCGTGCGCTGGTGACCTTGACACTGCTAGCACAGGCAGCTGGAACTCCTCCGGCAAGAAACTGCTTTGAATTCTACGGATTTGATGTATTGCTGGATGATACATTGAAGCCTTGGCTGCTTGAGGTATTTGAACTGAATACAAATTTAGTTTTGATTTTTACTCCACTGTTATTTTGTGCACAGCTAAGTTGCATAAATTTGCTAGACGTTGTTTCTTATCATAACATTTGTGTCTTGAAGTCCTGATTGAATAACTCGCCTGATCTTATGTGCAATCGAGTTAATCGTGGACTACTCATCCTGTGGATTGGCGATTTTCTAAATAGTACGACTATATTCACAGAACTCAAAACTAATTAAAACTTTATACAATGTTCCAGGTAAATCTTTCCCCGGCCCTAGCTGCAGACTGTGAAGCAGACGTAGTGGTGAAACAACCGATGCTACATGAACTGTTTGACTTGCTTGGCCTGCCCATGAAACACACAGGGCTTGCTAAGCTGAAGGCACCTCCGCTACCGATGCCTGTTCATAATAGGTATTATCTCATTCAGTGAAACAAACTACAGGCTTTTATGTATTTAGACCAGTACGCAGTGATGAATAGATTCAGTATATCTTGACATTTAGGTAATAACTAATTTTCAATATTTTTTTTGGTCTTTATACAAAACTGCGGTTTTTCAGAGACCTGCAGAAATCAAAGGTGCCCCTTAAGAGATATTCTTAGTAAAAAGCAAGCTAATTGCATTACTTATTATACTAGAGCAAACACAATGTCTGTGGACAAAATTATGTTAAAAGTACTCCACGACCGCATTATCTGTGTTTCAATATCATTACATTTTAATAAAAGACTTCAGATGTAACTGTTTCGCAACGAGCACATCATTAACATATAAGACGTCCACAGCTGGACTTAGGCCATCTGCATTTGGTCGGTCGTGAGCCGAGGTCATATACGAAGGAAAATAACTCCGTCCACACGTTAACCTTCTATAGATGGATTCATAGGATTTTATTTGTTAGATTATATTCTTAATAGAATATAAAGAAATTTCTGTCTGATTGTAGTTGCAGTTCCGAAGACGAGAGCGGCACAGCTCCCCGTAGTGGTCGCGCCCGTACAGCAGCAGCACGACGAGGGTCGCGCGGAGCACGCTGGCGACGGCGCCGCGCGTTACCCGTGCACTGCGTCACGCTTCATGCTCCTGGAACGCAAATCAACACGCCACCGGCTCAGCCCCCTACTGACAAGACTATTGTAATCATTGATCTCGTTACACTAGAATAACAAAACTGAACAACTTTTATGTTTCTCGCATTGGCAGAACGCCACGCGCTGACTAAATGTCAAATTGCATCGTCAGCTAGGTGTGGTTCCCGATCCGCTACTCAGTGAAATATTAGTGGTTGTATTCAGCACCTTATCTAGTAGTATAAAAATCGTCCCATCGTTGATGCTCGACCTTGCGGACCTTGCAGTGTCACGAGCATCACTTTTAGCCGATTAATAAAGATGGTTCTAGAGTAGTACTACAAATCGCAAAGTGTGATACGGGCAGCTTGTTAATATACCGAATGATTTTATAATATGATCGCGGAGGATCGTAAGCACAAAGACACAAGATTTTTAAAAT
Organism: Parascotia fuliginaria; assembly: GCA_963082885.1. Taxonomy (NCBI): domain Eukaryota; kingdom Metazoa; phylum Arthropoda; class Insecta; order Lepidoptera; family Erebidae; genus Parascotia; species Parascotia fuliginaria. The sequence goes on along the minus strand of OY720176.1, from coordinate 14,777,754 downwards.
CTCAGGTACAATTATGAAATAAAGTTAAGCTAATATCTAACACTGCTCAAATTAACAATAGGAGTCGAGTGAAAAAACCAAAGAGGCATACAACGGACAAGGACAACGGTTCAGAACTAGTGACATAGCCGACAGCACTGATTCACAGGTAATGTAAAACTTTATATTAGAGTACAAGTCATGTAGGTAATGTAACCTCAAGCTTAAGGCTACACTGCAAAGGCAACTGTGATATTGACAGCGTGGCGATTTCGTGAACAAATAAATTCTGAATTGAATTGTTGCTGCAGTGTGGTCACCGAAATTTGCTTATATGAGTTTGTTTTCACGAAAACGCCGTCGCATCGCGGCCTAAATCTCGATCACGGTAGAAATCTACACCCGTTACGCAGTTACATCAATGATTTCTAGTCATTACGGATTAGAAGATCTGCAATCAGATTTTGGTTGACTTATGAGCATCAACCTAAAACTTGATGTACTCGTAGCTAACTATATTCAACTACTCGTTTGGTCCCATTTTCACTTCTTCATTTCCGTTTTCAGCATTGTTTCGGCAATAGAGTATTTTAGATGTGGTTTCAAAAGCCTATGGATGTCTGTAAGCTACGACAACCACTTCTATCAGACTAACAGAATGCTTGCACATAGTTTCATTATAAAAAGTTTGCATGCAATTCTACCGTACATATAGCAATTATTTATTATTTTATTTTAACCTATATCTAGTTGTTATTAACTTTTTTTATCTGCATTGAAATACCGTAAAATAGAGCATGACAAAATTGTACTTATTTTTACGTTTCATACTACAGGGTAATAAATATTTATTAAAGGCAGTCTAAAACTTATTGTAGACTGGAATCCAAGAACACGATACCTAATTATTCAAAGACATTGAAAGCTGAAAATAGTATCAAACGGTTTGCAAAAATAGTACAGGCTGACGTGACTCGATCGCTTATGAAATGACATTGAATTGTTTGGTATAGGTACAATTTTCGGTAATGATGTTACTTTGGCAATTATTCTGTTTTTGAATAATGGCGATCATCTTCTGTTTTATTTTAAACTTTTCTATTTTGGGCATGATTACTTTAGGCGTAATATTTTCCTACACAAAACACCGTAGTGCTGAATTTTTTGTGTTGAATGCAAGTAGTAGGTTTTGTACGATTATGTACGTGGTATATCATGTGTGTTTTATACAATGTTATGTGTCTGTATGTTAGTCTTATTTGGTAAATTAATACGACAATGTTCATGTCCCACTCAATGAAGTGCATACAATTTCACTGTTAGAAATGTTTAGTTATCTGATTTACCCTTAAATTATTCTCATACAAGAATAATTTTGTACTCGTAAACATTTCAGTCAACTTCGAGTGTGCCTATACAACACACGGAGAGCGTTGACGAGTCGTGGCGCGGTGGTTATTCCACAGCGGCTTCTCGTCGCCGTGCTATGACGGCATGCCAGTGGGGCAACGGGGTCCGGTGGAATCAAGCCACGGGCAGAGTAGGCCACTGGGTCCGGATATATCCACATAGTTTGCCGACGGGTGATGAAGTAAGTTGCATTATATGATTATTTTGTCTTATTACCTTATGTTCTAAACTTTACGATAATACGCGAACTGCAGGTGCTATAATACCTACATCTCTGTCCCCGTCAAGAAGTGATGTTTGTTATGTTGTAGTTCAGGTTTCTTTAAAATGGTTGACAAATTAATTGAAAATCACATTAGTATTTGCGCAGTTAAAGCATTACGACACACGAATTAGATAGTTACGTATGTTCTTAATTAGGACCTGTTGCTTATAACACCAAATAAAATTTAAGCTAAAGCTGTAATTTACACACTTAGTTGTACTACTTCCGTCAAGCCCGCCTGATCACGACACCATAATTATTAATATCGTTATTCTTATTGCAGTTGCCAATAGAAGATGTACGTGAAAGCGTAGCACAAGTGACGAAGTTTGTTCGCGCGGCTCGCGAGGTGTCCCGCGAGTATGGCCGCGACACGTCGGCGCCGCGCGATGCCGCGCGTGACGCGGTTCTCGAGGCCGCACTACGAGAAAAACTCATCGACTTCGGCCCTCACTTTCAAGTGTGGTTGCCGCCCTTCTAATGTGTTCAACTCTTAGTTTTAAGTCTTACTTGTTAGATAGAGGAATAAATGCTTACTTTAATATAGAGTCTTATTTAACGTATCCTTCTTAATCTTTTTGCACAATACGTCGCGTCGGCGCAAAGCCACGCCGCGCGTGACGCGATTCTCGAAGCCGCTCTATGATAGAAACTTTGACATAGATAAAAAAAAAGATGGCACGCTATTTGAGCGGCTTATGTTCTAGCAGTGAATATTGCTTTAATGAAATTACAATAGGCAGGACTCATGGCTCGCTAAAGTAATGGCCGTTGGGACAGAAAGGTTTTGAGTGGCGACCAAAAACCGACGCCGGACGCAGACCCAAACTAGGGGAGCTCTGTGCCAGCTGTTTCCAGCTGTGGTAGAGTCTACCGGCTGATATAATCATGTTACATTTATTTAATACTAGCTTTCCACGGCGCGGTTTCACCCGCGCATAAAATATGGTTTGTTGTGTCCCTCGGGAACCAGACCGATTTTCGGGATAAAAAGTATTCCTATGTCCCTCCCCGGCACCGAATCTATCTACATACCAATTTTCATCGAAATCGGTTAAGCCGTTTAGACTCTGAGTGGTAACAAACACACACACACACACACACACTCATACAAACTTTCGCATTTATAATATTAATAGGACTACCTGTTGCCCGCAGCTCCTCCCGCTTGAAAGTCGGTTATCACTTAATACCTATATTTTTTCTAATCATGAACATTTCATCCCCTATTTTAACCCCCTCAAGCCATATATCTACGATAAAAGGTACCCTATGCGTAGTTCCCCAAGGTCTGTTCTATCTTTATAGCAAATTTTATCGAAATCGTCGTTTAGGCGTGAAAGCGTAACAGAAGACAGTCTGAGTTATTTTCGCATTTATTATATTAGTATGGATAATGAAATACTGTCAATACTTGAATGCACCGTTGGTCTACTGGTTAGTGTAACTTACTGCGACGCCGGGTGTCGTGGGTTCGATTCTCGCGGAAGGCAAATATTTATGTGATGAACATTTGTTCAATTATCTAGTACCCATAACACAAGCTCTGCTTAGCTTGGGTGACGATGTGTGATAGTGTCCACATATTATATTATTATATTATATATTATACTTTCTCAGTGTAGACAATCAGAAGAACCTATCTGCAACAATTATGAATTTAAAATAGTTACCAATGATTCAGCAATAACGTTGTCATTTATCGTTTATTATCATTTCATTGTAGTAAGTGAAGTTCAGAGTTCTATGTGGTCTGCATAGAATTACCACTTAATATAATTACATGGTTACAGGTTAGTAAGTTAAACTTAAGCGTATCATTACAAAGCATAATTAACTACATATGACTTCATTACAATACGTAAGCATTCATTATTTTAAGTACTGTAATTAAATGATAAGAAAGAATAAAATTATATTGCAATTTTATTTTATGAACGATACATGTCTAAATTACTACTTACTCAATTGGCTGGTTCAGATAGTGTCGACCTTAAGTGCTCAAAATCATAGTTTTACAAAAAAAGTAGATCCAGAGAAAACTGTTTTTAAAACTACGTAGATTTCAAATTAAATAAGGTGCAATGAGAATAAATCTCAGCCTCACACCGATAACTGTAACTCTGTAACTGTCACGTTTTCAAACTATTAAATACTTGTAAACACTGAGCTATAATATTTTTGGTAACCATTTAACGTGCACTACCTGTCTATACTTATTGTGACTTCAATCCTCACGTAGGACTAAAAATGTATCTTTTATAACTGATTGTAATGAAGTTGTACTGAGTCCGTAATTTATTATCTACAAACTGTATTCTTCAGATAAAGTAAATGAAAATAATAATAATAATAATAATAATAGTCAAAACCATAATATCAAAATGGCAGTTATAAAGGCTTATATCACTCAAGCCTGCAGGAGTGTAGGATGCAATAACAAACAATAATCTTGGCTCGGCCGCAGCTACATTAGATAATAATGGAGTATCCTCCGGGCTACCTACGGACGAAGATACATAGACCTCTTTATGTACAGAGAGGGCATGTTTATGCTAGTTTGTTCATGTCATACAGAAGGTGGTAATTTTCAAATTATACACAAATGAAACACTGCAAGTTATCATAGAGCGGCAATGATACCTACGCAATAAAAGGTGCAACTTTTCGTAGATTTTCCGTCTTCGAAGATAATTTGGCAAACATTGTACTTACATTACGTACAAAATCGATGAATAGATAGATTATAGGCATTATAATTTATATTCTTATACGTTTGTCAGAAGTTCATTTCTCATTGAAGTGATAATCAGAGACAACATGCTAACTATATCAGCAGTTCACGATGAGAAAACAGACTTTATAAATGTGCACAGGGAGTTAACTCGATCGTTCCCACTCCCTGTAGGCACTACGCCTGAATCTATAGAATCATCATCATAATGTGTCCGTAAGGTCTTTGATCATAGAATTTAGAACCTCTCCGTTTCTACCCGTGGGTGTTCAAAGAGAGTACGCAAAATATATATTTGGATTATGCGTAACGGGCAGTAGCGTTACCTATGATCACTTTACTGCTGTTATTAACCTGCCTTTGGAAGTCTACGTTTAGTCTACTTGTGATTTAATATTACTTTTAAAGTAGTTAAGTTAGCTGTTGTTTTATTCTCATTTACTCTTAAATTCGCGTCTACATATTACTAAGTCTATTACCCCGTAGCCCGTGGGTTGAGAGTCCAGTGACGAGCATAACATATCATTTGGCGAGTGTAAATTCGAATGCTTCATTCCTTCTCCTGAGGCCGACAACAATATGATTTTGTTGCTTTGTGCAGTTATTATATTAATGAGTGCATATTAAATTTATTATTTTGTGTACAAGGTATATAATAATAATGGTAACCAAGGATCGTGTTACCTCCTTATTAACATCTTACTGCAGTCACAAAATCACCGCAAAGGCATATATCTCCAGCAAACAACTTTCAAGGTACAGATCGTCATACCGGCAGTCCCGAAAGAAAATTAAGAAAAAGAAAGTCTATTATTATGTTTAAAATATTTTATTTTATTAACATTTAAAGATAAAAATAAGTTAACCTTCTATAGTTAAAGGGTGCTTTTTACAATAAGCAAACATATTTTAAAATCTATGGTCTTTTGAGAATATAACATTCCGCGACGGAGCGTATTTATTTTTATAGAATACAATGCGGTGTGTGGTTATTAGGTATACTCTTTTTTTGAGTACCATTCAGAAATGCCTTTAAAATGTTGGTACAGTTGTGTACTATATAAAAATAATCTGACTAGATGACTAGTGAGTATTTGTTACAAAAATAAGTAGGTAGTACCTATAAGCTATTGCTACTTACGCAGTTATTCGTATCATTTTGCCTGAGAATAGCAGTGCGGATTTTTTCTTTATCGATAACTTTTAAATTTTTCAAGTCTTACCATGAAGTACTTCTATGTAATAGTGCATATTTAGATGTTTTAATTCGTTGATCCCATTAGAGTATAAAGACTATATGAAAACTTGAGAATCTGAAAACAAAAAGATAATTATTAAAATAAAAACAAAGACTAGAAAAAGAGATGTAATTACATCACTATAAGTTTATTGACAGCTTAAATCATGGCCTTATCTATATCTATAGATATCAATACATACATAGTAGGTATATAAGGAACTCATTGTAAAGCGTTTAAAATCCCTAATCTCAAGAAAATAATATAAAAATTACTTACCGTAACAAATGTGTCGAGTGATAGCGGTATAAGATCGGCAACTAAAGGTGTGATCGGTTGAGCCCAACATGCCATCGCAATCAGAAGTAGACTACGAAACTTTGGCGACACCAATAGCCAATCACTAAGATACAATGAACGTACTAGCAAGTCACTCTGTAAACATAAATGAATATATAAGTAAATTAGTATATCCATGGTGATCAATGCCTAATGCCTATACCTTCTCTGTATGAGAAGAGGCCTTTGCCCTGCAGTGGGGTAATAGATAACAAGCTGATTTATATGAGGCACATGCCGACTTATGTAACGATCAGGCATCTACTGTATAAGACATCCTGAAGCATTAGATATACAATTAAACTGACACAAGAATTACTGTTATGAGGTTATGAGTCTCTACTTTTAATGAAAATCAAATATCGAGAGGTTAGTGGTTAACCTAGTGTCAGGATTTGTTCAGGTCGCCCAAAGAGGCAACTGAATTGACGTAACGGCTGTTATCAATTTGGTAACAACCGGGACCGACTTTTAACATGACCTTCAAAGCACGGCGACGCTCAGATAAAATGTGGTCACCTATCCATAGGCCAGCTGCACTATAATCGTGTACCGATCAGTGAGTGCAACGAGCTATGAGCGCCTTTTAACTACAAATCGTAAAAATGATGTTCATCACAAAAGAGATCACAGGATAAGCTGTACAAACCCTATAAAGACCGTATTAGCAAGAAACCAAAACATGTGGAAATAATTGGTAGAGGGCGTAAATGACTTACTTAGGCTAATTTCAGTGAAACAGTTAGAGTAATAAGTATTGAACACTAATTTATTTCAAGCGAGATTATTAACTCTTCTACATATACGAGTATGACTGGTACGGCTTAAGAACTATTTGCCACTGTGGATAGTGTAGTTAATATAATCCTCACAAGAGTCCCTTGAGTTCTGAGCCGATTACGCCATTAGCGACTTGAACCCCTTCACGTATACATCCATAAAACTAAAGGAGACCACTTCTCTTCGTTGTAAAAACAATGCTCTATTTATGAATGTTTTCCTTAAGAAGTCCATTTTTTAAAAGACGTTGATATACTACAAAACAATAGAACTGACTTCTAAGATGAAATTTGAATTTAAAACTTGGTACTAACCTATAACCTTAGCAATTTTTTATAAGATACTTAATACTTTTACCTTAACAAAATCGATAAGTAAATAATAATTGCAAGTATTAGCCATTGCATACGATTCAATGTGATTACCTGCCGTCACAGATAACTCAAGCATTCAGGATCTGTGATGTTTTAAGGTAAGGTTGTGGTAAGTTATAAAAATAAGTAATAATTAAGAGCTGTACTAGCATATACTAACCTCGGTGTTGACCATGGTACCGAAATAGCAGTAAAGCAATACTTGAGTTGATACCAGGCATAACAGGATTATGATGAACACGAAAGGCACAGTTCCCACTGGAGTCTGAAAGGAACACTTATGTTTTAGTCTAATGGAACGTGATTGTGTCTCCACATAGCGTATTTTGTTATTGTAATAAAGGGGAGCCTTTATTGTTAATGTGCTAAGTTAATTTTCGTTTAGTGTGTAAAATCAAAGATTATGAGCATTTGGACCTCGCCGCTGTGTGCATTAAAGACTTTGTTTAGAAGTCTCCGAATTGCGAAGGTACGGCTGTTATGTATATTAAATTTCATAAAAAATATATAGTAGTTAGTACAAAAAGAATCCATGAATAAGTATTGTACTCACGAATGTCAGTCGATATACCAAGAAACACAACGTTGTAGAAGATGTGAAAAATTGATATAGCATTGCGGGGTTGAATATTTCATTTACTTTATCTGCATACCTAAAATAACATTAAGAACAACTTTATGAATACGCGTCATAGACACAATTTGATACAAACACGGATATCAGAATAATTCAAAAAAAGTATGTTTGACTTTGTGTTGGGCTTTAATATACCTGCCTATATGTAGGCTGTATCTAGCGATAAGTTGACTCCAACAAGCCTTTTGCCTGTGCATGGTATTTCGCTTCATGATTCAATTGCATACATTTATTGGTATTTATAGTGTTTATGTTGGTACCATTAATGAACATTTTGTTTGTTGTTATTACAAACCTTAAATTCTGTATATTGAACTTACCAGGAAACCTTTCCAAAGCGTTGTACATAATAAACGAACTTCTTCTTCACTTCAGCATCAATATCATCACTATATTGTAAACTACCAGTCGGTTGTCTTTTCGCTGTGTCGAACATATGTTCTAAGTTGTGCTTAATTATCTTCAGTTGTAGAGCAGCTTGTGAGAAATAAGCTGCCACTATGAGGTCAAGGGCTATGTGTCCGTACCCCACCCATAAGTAAATCACACTTTGGAACACTGCTGATATTATGAATCTGTTGGCAATTTGTAAAATAAGATCAGGTTTCTTTCCACACTATTACATTAGTTGACTAGCTTAAGAATAATTACTTATTCTGCCGAGTCTATGGCAAACCTCTGTCCTTTGAGAGACGCCTCTCCTGGAACGTACCTTCTACTTCAGGTTGATGATGAGAAAACAACAATAAAGGGCACCCACAAGTAACGCCGCTTTAAGCAATTGTGAGCCGCCCTCATCCATCGGTTGCCTGCTACCTTTAACACATCGGTCAACCTTGTGAGGGGTATGCCCGGGCCATTTCTGTGGGTGCCCATTGCTTATGACATATCACTTACCTTCTCAATATTATATTTTATAATAACACTTACGGGAGCCAAGTATCTGTATCAAAAGGCACATAAATAGTGACGACGGTATTAGCATCATGATATCGTCTGAAGATGTAAGACAGTGGCCAGAATATTCCAGCGATGGCAATACAAACGTTTATAAAGTTATACATGCGATTCATGAGTGTATTGTGCTCTAATAATATTTGTTCGTCTTCCTTGCTTTTGGCACCGAACATTGGACCTGAAAAATTTGATTCTTATCACCCTTAAAGATTCTTACCTATATCATACCATTCTAGATTAAAGTTCAAAGAATCAGTAATAGCTAATATAAAATTGTTGATCTAGAACCGTAGCAACGTTACCTGCGTAAGTACTAAACGCCAAACAACGTTACGTGCGTAACCAACTCGCCTGCAAGGTTGATGACTATAACGTACACTTATTTTCGGGAGTCACTTTATGTCCTGTAGTGTCAGTTTTTAGAATGATGATAACATGTGCATTCTGCCTACAATTTTGAAAACAATTACCGGGGCTATTCTGAAAACTAAAATATTTCTTACTGTTAATTAATTCATTAACTGCACCCAGCTTCGATATCTGCAAGTTCACAGTCAAGTACTTGGCCAGCAAAGTCGTCTGGGGTATTCCTATCATCAAACACTCGAATACGTCATCCATATTATCGCGTCTCTGAAACATTATAATTAACCAATTAACACTTTCCGGGACGGTAAAGGAATATGGCCGTAATGACAATAAAACATCTATTGTGTCTACATCACTGTCCATGAAAGGGTTAACTAAAGGTACACGACGAAGAATGAACGAGCGAAGTACAACACCAGCCAGAGCGGAAATGTTTGGGGAATGTCTATTTTCAGTCAATGGATATACTGCAAATTATGATGATGAACAATAAACTACGTTTGATCTTTCCTTCTTCTTTGATCGTTCGAAAGGGCTATCGCAAAATTTTTTTTGCCGTTTCGTCTAGCTTGAACTTGAATTTGCGGGCTACCCTAATAGTGTTGTCTATGATCACTGTTTGTGAATAAAGCCCGTTCCGTATAGGTACCTAAAATATGAGCAAGAACTGGGCCTACTGTCTCATGGTTTCGCCAGACTTGTTTGTATAAAAAACATTGAAAGACATTACAGTAGTCGCAGTCACAACTTAATGCAGATAGAAATGCAGGCAACGTTATTTATTACTATAATTTAATTATATGCATGTTGGATCAATGGCAAGACAATTGATGTCAGTTGAAAACAAAACTACAATTAGACGTGATAAATATCGTTTGAGAACCATTTCTTCTAGGCAACCTTTGGTCAGTAAAAGATACCTAATTTATTATTTAATAGATGCTATGTTATTTATATCTTGCTTTCTGCGGCGCGGTTTCATCCGCTTCTTTGCTTACTGCTGTGCCCCCGTCGCCAGTAGCGTGATGTTACATAGCCTATAACGTTCCTCGAGAACTGGGCTATCATACGCAAAAAAGATTTTCTTAATACGACTGGTAGTTTTAGAGATTATTTATACAAACAAAATCTTCCGCTTAATATAGATTTAGTATTTGTAAGTTTGAGTTGAGAAGGGAAAAATGCACAAGACAAAATCTTCCTTTATGGAGATTTCTATTCTGTGCTCATTCCCACAAGTTTAAAACTACCAAATTATTTTACATTTGATACCATGTATATACTGAGAGCGCGATAGAGCTACTATCATTTTAGATAAACAATAATTTAAGTAAATTCGTACCTGTATGATAAATATAACATGCTGCATATTAAAAGTAATAATAATTGCAAACGCAATTGGTCTATATATTTTAAACATTATTCTTTTCAATTTACTTGTAGGTTTATTTAGTAGTTTGAAATAACCAGCCCATATTAAAACTTTGTAAACTGCTGTGAATGAGTCGAAAGGTTTTATTTTTCTGTCTGTCATTTTGTAGTAATCTCCATCAATGCTCAAGAACGACTGCGCAATTAGCTACCAGATTATAAAGAAAATTAAGTAGGTATGTACAGGTACTTATTCTTATCGGTATTATTATAAAAGCTGCTTCGTTTGAGTAATTAGCTATCCGTATACAAAAATTGACAGACAGGTTAACACTCGATTAAATATCCGTTTGTCCGGTAGTAGATCGACGCTGGTTTCAGCATGAGAGCCGGATCGACCGGGAAAGTACTACCCACTCATAGAAGATCGGCAGTGACGTAAAAGTAGTAGTACCCGTACTATTGCGTTTGGTTCGGTGAGTGAGAGTGCTGAAGGCCTAATTTACCCCCTTTCCTTTTTCCTCACCTCCCTCACTTCACCCTCCTTTTACCTACCCTACTCCCTTCGAGGTAGGCAGTGGTTTCGCAGAATCCCTGACATTGCAGGACCAATGACAGAGCCGTCCATGAGCTGCCTGGTTCCCGACGGAAACAAAACAAATCTTAGGCGTAGGCGAAGCCGTGGGGCGCAGCAAGTCATTTCATAATTGATGCAAAGAAATAGTAATGAATGCCTACGTATTGTAATGTAGGTTTAGTTAATTGTGCTTTTCGATTACGTCGTTCAAATAACCTGTAACTGTAATTATGTTAAATAGTATGAGGACTCTTATTACATGTTAGCGATAATCTGTTAATTAAACTGGCAACGTTATTGTTCAATGATACCTACTCATTTTGATAGTTTATAATGATAGAAATCCCATCTGATCTGCTAAATACGCGTTTGAGTATAGCATTTACAAAACTACGCTTAATACACCATAAATATTTCTATACTTATTACATAAAGCAGAAGAGTTTGTTTGTTTGTATGAAAGCGCTAATCTCAGGAACTACCAGTTGGATTTGAAAAATATTTTATAGTAAGCAAAGACGCGGGTGAAACTATTTAAATCTCTGATGTGAATACTTAAAGCAGTTCAAAGTTTGAAAAGTTGCCGCAGTTACACTGTATACGTGCTTTGGACAAAAGGTAAAACTCTTAGTTTTTATTAATATTGGTCCTTTTTTCTAAACTTAAACTGCATTACATGAATATTCTCATCATATCTACCGTATGATTTCTTATAGCTTATGATTTCTTTTTTCCTTGCGTTATATTTGGAAATTTCATAAGCTTAAACCCGTCAGGATCTTAATTTTCTGGAATACTCTAACGAAGTATAAAGTACGAAAGCCTTATTTTCATAAGTTCTAAGTTTGAAACCTGATATCTGCAGAGTAAAAACCAAGCTCAATGGTCCATCAATCAATTAAGAAACATAATCTGGTTAAATATAGACGAAAATCTCAAAGTCATACAAATTAATACCTTTTTTTGTTAAAACGGTTGATTATCAGAGGAAATTTAATTATTTATGTGAAATAATTGCTACAGTCGACACGGGTTACGATCACAAGAACAACATTCATATGTGTTTACTAATATAATCCAAGACTTAATAAATAGTACCCTCACAAAAAAATGGTTCTCATACCAGAGGGTTGTTAATTTTTCAAAACCGTAGAAACAATTTACAGTGTCACTCTGGAGAGACTAACACACTTAGTACAGCTACACTAACGCCGCAAGTAAACACATTACTATAAAATAAAAAGTAAAACTTTGTAAAGTATGCATTTATGTCAGTGTGTGGAACGAATATTGTTAGAGAAAAGTCTTTCCTCGTCGCCGGTGGCTCTACAAAGTTGCTAAGATAAATATTTAACTCCTTTGAGTTTTCACTGTTTGTTGATTACTTTGTGTATGTTTATATGTATTATTTGGTCGTTTGGTTATTATTAGAATCGTTTTTTTGCATTGTTATAGATATTTGTGCCAGGTTAAAGCTAATAAGGCTGAATTTAAGCTGTTCAAATATAGTCTTCCAAACTTGGACATGTCAAAGAAACTCAATCATGGGAATCTAAATACTTACGTATATTTATTTTTGACAACCTCTGTGATTCGGTGGTACTGTTTAAGGACTGTCATGCAGAGGTCGCGGGTTTGATGCCCGCTCAGTGTAAATATTTTTGTGCATGAACAAGGCTGTTTGCATTGGTCTAGGTGTTTTTATGTATAATACGTAAGTATTTATAAAAAAAATATAAGTATGTTTATCCGCATTCTAGAACCCATATCACAAGCTATTAATATATGCTTAATTTGGGTGTAGATGGCATTGTGTGGTTGTTGTGGTATTGTTATTATTATTATTACTATTTAATTTCTATCTGTCTACTCTCGACAAACATGCGAAAATCTTAGTCGAACACTATAGATAAAGCTCATGTTGCTCGCGTGCTGTTTGCACTTTCAAGTTTAAAGCTCTTAGAGGTACCAGATATTTCAAAGTAATATCTTCAAAAATACTAAAGTTCAAAAGTATACAATAGTTAAATAGACTGAAAAATCAAGTTACATCGGGGATAGTTACGCGTTAAAATTTCCATTTGGTTGCGACCGTTTAAGATCGTTAAATGGACCTATTGTACTGTTCCCATTGTGTTTTTCTATCGACCGACGGCTCATACGAGTAATGACTGCACTGTTCATGGATTTCAATTACTCTACTGAAGTTGTAACTGAAATTGCTGGATTAGCTAGATTAGTTATTGTAATAGAGCCTGTGAATCTAAAGGGGTCACTACGTTTTGTTTTTGTAGAATCGCTTTTAGCAAAAAGTGTTGAGAGTTTGGAGAGGCTGTTTGACGATAAATGTGAGTAGTGTTTTATGATGCGCCTAAAGAAAACGCAGCATCGTCAAATAGTTTCTTTATTTTTATTACTGAGTCTTTATTTATTTTATATACATTTTAGTAATGTTATTTTTGGAAAACCCACTTTGCCTGTATAATGATTAAAATAAATAATAATATCAGCCTGTTAATTACATAACACAAGCAAATATAATTGCTTAATTTGGGGCTAAATGGCGCTGTATGAAAAAAAAAAAAAAAAATGTCCCACTGCAGAGAGAAGGCACTTTAATCGCCGCGATTGCTCAAGGCGGATTGGTAATTTAAGTCCAGGTTTCCTCACGATGTTTTCCTTCACTGTCAGTCAGAAGTGTCCAAGACAAACTTAGAAAGTACATGTTTGAAAAATCACTTTGGTACTTGCCCGGATTCGTACCCTCTACCTCGTATTTACGAAGCGGGTGCCCTTGCCACTGGGTCATTTAGACACGTATATTGATTGCTAACATAATATAAGTATCGGTAATGGTAAATAACTGCTATTAATTTTCGTGCAAGTGGCACGATATACTGAAATAACCATATAACAAAAGCAAAAAAAAGCGAATGAGATTAAAATACAACAATCATGCGTGAAATATAAAATCAAATAAGCGTTTTTCCAATTTTCCTCTAAACGAAGAAAAGTTTTTATTATTCCCATCTTTCAGTGAAATAAGGTATTTATCACGTAATTTATAAAATGTCGTATTTAAAGTACTATAAAATGTCACCGCTTGTGCGCATTCCAGATATTTATAACAATAACTTCTCAACTCTCGATCCCTTTCACACCAACCGCAACTCATACAGAAATTAAATCATAAAGATTATATCCCAAAAAACCAAAGTTACACAACAACAGTCATCCTAACATTTATTCTCATTCACAAACGCACACTCTTTGCCACTGGTACACAACACTTACTCACACACATACCCACAGACACTGCACACCCTAATGTCACCGATGTAATTTAATATAACTATTGTAAATGTATTCTTCATTATTGGCGTACTGTCTCTATAAACTGAATTGTAATAATCATTGTCAGCTGTGAAGAATCAATCAATAAATAAATAAATAAATAAAAGAACGGTAAACAATGTTGTGTTGTTGTTTACACTGAAGCCTCTTTTCTTGATGTCGTGGCTGCCGGTTAAAAACCAGGTATTAAGATGTTTTTTTTAAAGTCATTAGGTGCTTTCTAAGTTTATTTCAGATATTACGGACGTACGGTGAAGTAAAACACCGTGGGGAAATCATTACTTGAAATATAAAAGCTTGCAATTGTTAAGCGTGGTGATCGATGCTCGAAGTCTTTGTATGAGAAGAGGCCTACCGCGCAGTAGGAGTGATAAGCTGATGATGTATTTTTTTTATACTGTTTCTTAGTCCTTAAGATTATGGAACCTAGTGTTTGAGAATTGAACATTTCAATTAAAATTTTCACTATCGTTTTCTTGATTGTCCGTCCGCCTACTAACAATTAAAATTTAAATATTATTTATTAAACTGTGTAGGCCAAAAATGATGTTTCTTTAATAAATGAGTTAGTAATTTGATTCAATATAGTTCTAGTATAACTTTATCACAATAAATTTTTTATACTTTTATCTAATAAGACATCCGTACAGAAACTAAGGTTTTTTATCTATTTGCTGTGTGTTTACTATACGGGGTTTACCTATACGGGACTTAACTGCAAGAAGAACGCATTTCTTAGAAGCTACTCTGCACAGATACCCATAACTTACTAAAAATGTTCGAGAGATATCTAATAACGCTCACACAATAACTTATTATCAGATTTCCTCAATAATTCACATTCACATTAAACTATTCCCAAAGCACTCAGCGTAATAACTAACCTAGAATCAGATACTAAAATCATTCAATTGATTTCTAACATCACAATCCAATATTGCAAATTAATCAATTAACATTGTTGTTCCCAATACGCCGTGACTGGATTACTTAATGGTGTATGTAAGTAGGTATGTACTAGGATCTAATTAATTATTAATGTTACATAGTAACCTAATCTGGTTATAACAGGTAATTAGCACGTATCTGACTGTTGATGACAACATGCTAATAGTTTACGTAGATATGTTTGTATACCTATTATACATGCAATTTTAAAAAACAAAACCATAGAGAAGGTGCTTTCTCTATGGTTTTGTTTTTCAATTATTTTCTTTGTTTTTAGCATTTATGTGACAAACGAAACGAAAGACGATCGAAGGAGTCTACTTGAATAGAGTCCACGGACGAAGACGCAGGGGACGTCCACCAAAAAGATGGACCGATGACTTAATAAAGATGATCAAAAATTCAGAACATACTGGATGCAGTCTGCTTACAATCAGCCTTTTTCAAAATTAATGGAGAAGACTTTTTTTTAGCTTATAGACGTTCAGTAGTAGTTCACGTCTATTAGCTGCTAGAAAAATCACATAAATATGGACAGAACAAATAACGTTTATTTAAAAATACAAAGGCTGTCGAAATATGTCAATTAGTAACGATTTGGATTTAAACTACAAAAAGGACATAAATTTTAGATTAATCCGTAGTGGAAAACTATGTAGTACTAGCTTTTTAAAGTTAGTATATTTAGTTTTGAAAATGTGTGTTCTTCTTAGGTCAGCGACAGGTTTGTCCAAAGATGATTTTAAAGCCTTAATACATCTAAAATTTGACACAAAGTTTCTAAAGATATTTTTATTTATAACGTACTTATGAATTTGAAATACTTAAGTGTGTGATACCAAAAAAAAAGCGGAGTCTTAGGTGTATCAGGTATTAAGAGTGAGATCTATAGCAATTTAAATGATTCAATGGAAATGAAACAATTGAATTTCTAATCCAGAACTTCATACCTACCCTAACTTAGCACTAAAGGCACTGATGTATTAGATTAAGATCGTGTACTGAATTGGTACTACCAATCCATTTACAAAGTGTACATGTAGTTAGTTGTCAGAAGCAGGCACCATACGTTGACATTTATCTCATACAGATAGGATAGAATATTTACTTGTGGTCTTTACAGCCAGTCCGTTTGCGAGATTCCAAGTAAGTCTGTTTGGACGTGAAAGGACAGTTATTGAGATATACTGGATTTCTAAAGACATTAGAATGTTGCCCGCTAGATCCTCTTCATGTGTAGAAGTCAGGATGAAATGAGTTATATGTTAGGTTAGGTTAGGTTAGTTTATGATTATTTATTATTGAGATACTGCTGAAAGAAGACTACATATGTGTCACTGTTCTCATAAACAAGAATACTAATTACTTAGCTTATCACTGACAAGAAATATTTATACTATCATTAACTACGAGACTAAAACACTAATTACTAAAAGTTTTCTACTCGGAAACTCGTAATTTTAATAAACAGAATGTTCTAATAGGATTTGAGCAGCTGAAATAGTCAACAGAAGATTTACGCTGGCAAATTCATAATTTCAAAAATGATTGACTTCTATTACCTTGATAATGATTGAAATAAATTACACTTAAACACGCACACGAAACAATTAACCTCACATCTCAAACGTGTATAAGCCTACAGCCTAAAAGCTATCATCATAACAGGAAAATAAACAAAACAAAAGTAATAATACTCCATACATCTTCCTAGAATCAAGATGTATCTAACACTATATCATACTTTAAATCAATATCTCGCCCATTGTTCTGTACACATATAATATGTGAGCGGTAAATCTCACGTGTCTGTTGAAAGCCTGGCTTTAGATTAGGAGGCGTTATTGAGCCGTACATCTTGTGGGGCTTGTGACGCTACCAGACTGTCTCGACGGCTCGACGACGCGACGGCTTGCCTGGGTGCAAGCCAACGTATTAGAAGCTGTGTTATATCTTTGATTTGTCTTAGATGTTTCGTAGTGATTCACAGATTACTAGCTCTGTAAGTAATTATTGTGTTAAAGTGATCAACGATGTGAATAATATAATGGCATGTGTGAGCCATAAGCTAAATATTTATTGTTAAGCTTAATATCGCGGCTTAAGTTTGTACTAGTCATAAATATTTTTGTAGTATATCTTGTGATCCCACCGGCTTATGTTTACCAGTGGACGTTTTCAGCCTGCTAGATGACAACTTTCAATATTTCCGTTCTAAATATTACCAAATCGTTAGTATTCCACTGCAATGAATATTTCGCCTCAATTGGACTTTATCATCGGTCCCTAACGTAAGCCTACGTCACAGAGTGGAAGTGCAACAACATCAATAGACAACGCACCTACTCTCTGAATAAATGATTAGAATTTGACAAAACAGTTGTCAAATATGCAAAGATTCCCAAAGGGACAAGTTCCACTAAGCTCTTGGATGAGAGCTAGTCGCCGTTTTATTTTAATTTATACTTACAATTATTTCTAAAGGCGCTAACTGCAAAAAGCGAGAAGTAATTTAACTTTTTTACTGGTAAGTACAAGCAAGTAGTCCACTCACATCAACTCAAAATATTCGGAAGTTTCAGGATATATTTTTTAATAGATTATTTTTTAACTAGAAATTAACCATATAAATATAAAGAAAGACAAGCAAATAAAGATACCTGTCGTGCTTGTACTACATCTTCAGGCGCATAGAACGCTGAGCGTTGACATTATGTACAAAATTAAAATCACTCTACTTGCGCTTTTTATTTTTTACATGATACCAACGCTCAGCTTTCTCTGCGTCTGAAGATGAAGTACCTGTTAACACGGAAGTTATCTTTTTTTAAACTAATGGATTGTAAATAAAGAGAGTACATAGTCTCAAACAAATAGAGGTCACAATCTC
Source organism: Parascotia fuliginaria (assembly GCA_963082885.1). Lineage (NCBI taxonomy): Eukaryota > Metazoa > Arthropoda > Insecta > Lepidoptera > Erebidae > Parascotia > Parascotia fuliginaria. Next base: position 14,759,532 of record OY720176.1, on the reverse strand, counting down.
CATTTCCGTTATTCTGATCCTTTATAGCTCCATAAGAGCAGTGGAAGTCAATGCTTAAAATACAGACACTACTGCCTGTTGAGTAAGCTGACCCTCAACCAAAAAGTAATATTAGATACTATATTTAAATTCACTTTTAACTTAAACTTTTTTAAATACACGTTTTCAGTGAAAGCTTAAAACAATTTCAAGAACATGACTATCTACTAGCTCTTGTCCTAACTATTAGTGACTCTTCATATTTTGCATTTCAAATTCATAATTACTAACTCGCACAATTTAGTGTACATACATTTACGTTTCAGTATATATGAAGGAATGTTTCACGTATCGTTGGCTTTTAATAGCATTGTATATTTGTGTTTATGAAGTGCACAGTGAATTTGATGGCCGGTAATTGCCAGTTGACGTAAACTTAATTTGGTTTTGAAAACTTATTTGAAGTATGATAGATGTGTGTATGTACATACCAAGCACAGCTCTAAAAGTAAAGTTACAAGTAAATATATTTTGAAATATGTAAGTGTAATACAAAAATAAAAGTGATTGAACGTCTGGTCAAGTGTCGTCTAGTCACTTTTGTTGCCCCAAATGTTATAGGTTCGATTTCTACCCGAGACAAATATTATTGTGGTCCACAAATATTTATTGTAATTGGTTAAATTAATTAGGGAATGTAGTCAGAGATTGCTTAGTGGTTTAGCACCTGTTTCGTAAATACGAGATCGTGGATTAAAATTCGGGCAAGCACCAATGTGATTTCTGAAATTCATATGAACTTTTAAGATTATCCTGGACATTACTGACTTACGGTGAAGGAAAACATCGTGAGGAATCCACTTTAGGTTTCCTCTGTAAAAAAATACTGTACTTGTCAATCCGCATTGAGCAAACGTGGCGATCAATGCTCATGCCTTCTCTGTATGAGAAGAAGCCTTTCCCTGCAGTGGGATCATAATGGGCTTGTATAATAAAATAGGTTGGTGCTCTAAAAAAAAAATGAAATACGACTTCGATATGCGATGTGCATTTATTTACACGCATCGCTTCATAATGTCTCAGACTCAAATTAATTAAAATCTTACAAAAAAAGCCACAACTTTAACATCGGAGGCGTGAACCTTTGCATCCATATGCCGTGAAATTATTAATTCCGTATTCCGTAATAACGGTGCGACACATTGGCGACCACGACAATTGAATGAGCGGGCGACCGGACGAGGCGCGTTCGACCGACCAATCCATTATGCAGATTGCTGGACCGATTGCGGCATTGTCGTTGGCTCGCTCCGCCAGAATTACGTACCACGTACCATACAAGGCTGGCCTGCGACCCGGTGCTCGGTGCTCCCACGATCCATTTTATGGATATTGCGCCCCGGATTAACGATTGATTGATGGCTTGCACAGAAAAGCTGATTTAGCTTGTTTTGTTTTCACTCACTGTGGATAAACGCCTATAGGAAGATTAAATTATTTGTTCAATGTTCATATAACAAATTGGGAACGGCTTTAGAATTGAAGTGGCAATAACATAATAGCCATTCAATAAGAGCAATAACATTTAGTCAGAATATTTTACTAATTACGTCTTTAATTAATAATTAGATAAACAAAAGCTTTTAAGTGAACGTTACAATATTACACAGTTTAAAGTCGAGTGAAAGACAAAAAGCTTACCAATAAATGAAAATAAACCCTAGTCTGCCAAAAGTCCGAGTATATTGCTTAGGCGCAGTAATCTATACTATTATATTAAAGCGGCAGAGTTTGTTTGTTTGTTTGTTTGAACGCGCTAATATCTGGAACTACCAGTCGGATTTCAATAATTCGTTTTTGCGTATGATAACTCAGTTCTCGGTAAAGGCTATGTAACATCATGCTACTGGCGACGGGAGCAGAGTAGTAAGCAAAGACGCGGGTAAAACCGTGTCGCAGAAAGCTAGTTTATTCGTATATTTTTACAGCTACTAAGGCATATTATAGTCTATACAGTCCAATAAAAAGCACAAAACTACTAAGGTAGTACATTGACAGGCCCGCAAGCATAAGCCGCCTTCAAAGTTATCACATCTTAACGTAACTTACCTACATGTTTGCTTTTTAAAATTACAATCAGATAAGCAAACTATTAATACTTATTATCAAATACCAATTAATTAAAACGGGTTAGCGTCTATTTTGTATTGCATTTGTCTAATCTAAATAACCATAATAATAACTTTGTAAGTCATACTTTCAAAGTCTAATATTGTTGTTAACCGAAGTCGTAAAACGCAAAAAATAAAAGTGCGCATACTAAATTGCATCTAAAAGTTACGTATAACAAATATTTGTTTCATATCGGCCCATTATTATCCACCATCATCGCCACGCTTGTTAAAGGCGGATTGGCGATTTCAGACTTCAGAAATCCAGTTTCCCCACCATGTTTTCCTTCACCGCCACTCAGTAATGTCCAGCTCGACTTAGTAAGTACATATGATTTAAAAAATTTGATTGTTACTTGCCCGGATTCGAACCCCTAACGTCGTGTTTACGTAGCGGCTGCCTTCACCACTGTGCCATTACGACCGTTACAAATGTTCTACCACATTATTACGTCTAGATTAGATATCAAATATGAATGTGATATGAGCACGAATTCCCGCAAGTCAATCAGTCAGCAAGTTACATGTGGGGTAGGTGAAACGATTCGAACGGTTCTTAAGCTTATAGTAACTAGTCTAACTAGTAAAAGAAGTAGTAGTAGAAGAAGAAGATAAAGTCTACCTACGTTATGCGAATGATTCATACGAACTTTAACAAAAAGTAGATGTCATCCAAGCTGCTTACATTCAAGACACGTAAAATGTAGAGTTAGGAGAAGCACTAGAGAGAAATACGTCTTCTGCCAAACGTTACAATTTATTGGAAAGAGATAGATAACTGAGAAAGACGGAGATAAATCAGCTAACGAAAAGCATGTTGAACTATAAGTAAAATTGGTAGATCATAATATGTATTTATTCATCGTTAGTGAAGAGATTATTGACTTTTCAATAATGAGAACACTAGTGAAGGCCGGCCTGAAGGACCGGGCGGGTAGGCTCGCGTGCGAACGCGCGGTGAAGTCCAGGTCGTCGAGTGGTTCGCCCAATCCCCGCGGATTTAGTTTACTCGATGCTTCGGTTTCACTTCATCCCCGACCGACGGCGGAAGTCATGAATACATAATTATTTCTCGGCTATTAATATTTTTACCCGCCCCCGTGGCGTTGATTGCCTTTTGAATTTATTACTAACCCGGCGATAGGCCATTTTCGTATTTATTAAGACCACCTGCCATGCCCGCGGTGCGCACCTCTCTGAGTGAATTATGAGCCAGCGGATTTTGCTAATAGAATATTTTATTTCGCCAGTCTCTCTGTGGTTAAGCGGATTTATTTTCGCGAATAATGTGCACAAAGTATGGAATGGTTTTCTAGATGGATTTAATGATTACAAATATAAGCAATGACAATTATTTTAATGAGCTATGATATTTTAAATTAATAGAGTCTATTATTCATGTCTTCAAAAAGAGAGGAGGTAGAATATTTATTGCTCAAAGCGACCAACCAGACTGTGAAACTATCTATAATCGCCGCCTCAGAAATACCGTTTCTTTGAAAAACGTTGTTCTGATAAAAAAAAGAAATTTCATCTTAACAATTTCTGATCTTTTCATAGTACAGACCTACATATTTCTGTATCGGTCCAAAATACCTACAAAAATTTGCTATTGTACAATATAACAGTACCTTATAATAATCTTTTGAAACTAACTCTATCATTATTTATATCGTTTGATATAATATTATTGTAATGTATAAATACGTAAATAGAAAATAATTGATACTTACTCGTGACAATTTGGTGTACAGTTCTAAGCTCGCAATATCAATTTCCATCGGTACATACTTACTAATATTGGGCATTGGAACTGATTGCAAAGTGTTCGCAGTTAGCTGATAAACACTGCGTATGCAAATGTTTGCGGATTGCTCTCATTAACGAAATGAGGTCGTGATATAACTGCTAACTGTTTCACTCCAATACAACTACTGACTTCAAATGGACAAAGTGCCTATTGATTGCGAATATTTGTATAGAAAGATAGCTTCAATAATTATTGTTATTTTTTTATAAATGAAGGATTTGGTAAGCAAAAGCAGGTCTTAATGACGGTAGCTAGGGTACCCGCTTCTGATGGATTCAAAAGCGGGCAAGTATTAGTGTGTCATTTTTAAAACATATTATACTTTCTAAGTTTACATGGACAGTACTATCTTAAGATGAAATCATTATGTGAAGGAAAACATCTGTCTATGAAGGATACACCTTGAGGAATCATCCTACTTCCTACTAATATTATAAATTCGAAAGTTTGTGTGGGTGTATGTGTCTATGCGTGTGTATGTTACCGCTCTGCGCTTAAACAGGCGAACCGATTTCGATGAAAGTTGGTTTGTAGACAGATTCGGTGCCGGAGACGGATAGGCTATAAAAGGCATAGGAAATGAAGTTAATCCCTTTCTAAAAGTCTAAAATGAAAACCCAAAAAAGAACAAGCACCACCTAACTAGTTCAAAAAAGACACACAACAGTCGAATCCTTTAAAACGCACAATAGCTTAAAATCGACACTGCATCCCTTTTTTCTCTAAGCAGGTACACAGGGACTCCATGTTTAATTAGGCGAGAACAAATACGTACGTTAAGCAAATGGCCTCCGGACTCATTCCTTTGTCCTTTGTGGAGAATTTCACAACTTTCTTGCGTCAACGACTGTGAGACCGCCAGACTAACATTCGAAATGGTTTAATTTTAATAATTCAAATGAAAGGTGCGGGTGCGTCTTTCGTTAGTAGAATAGTAGAAATAAAGTTATTAATTTATTATGATGTAGTTTAAGTTATTGTTCTTCTCATATTATTGTAATTAAGTAATTTAATTATATAACTTTGTTTTCTGTATTATTTTAAAATGGTTAGATATTACGTCTATTATTAGAGCTCATATATTAGCATCTCAGCACTTAAACGTTCACTGCTAAACTTTCTTAATAGAAAAACTTTTAACGCTTCCATGTATTTACATCTATGAAGTAACCATGTTTGTACTTGCACATATGTCCATGTTTGAGCATCTTAAGATTAAGCGACATAACCATAAACTGGCTTGCCCAACAATTAACACAACGCAATTTAGCAATAGCATCTTCAGTATGGCACCAAGTATCTACAACCTAAAATGAAATAAAATCTAAAATGCTCTAACAGGGATATGCTCAAAAAACCATTAAAAACATTGCTCATTAATAAAGCATATTATACCATCAAAGAGTACCTTTTTTTTTTTTTTTTACCTGGGAAATGCATTACGCATACGCACCCGCCCGGGCAAGGCGGGGGTTATGTCGGACTCTCCGACCGCACTCAAAGCGCGGCCAGCATACCGACTAAAACCCACGGTGTTCCTCCAGACGGCCAGAGTGTCGGAGTCACGGGAGTCGCTTGCGCATTCATCCGCGACCCCGACGGGCCATGGCCCGCTCACCGCGAGCGGGCCCCGTCCGATTTAGGGGCCTAGCCCCCTCTCCTTCGAGAGGCGCGTGCGGAACACGCGCACTGCCGCCCCGCCGAGGCCGCGGAAGGTAGGGAGAGCGGCGCACCGTTATACCGGCACTTCTCTCCTGCCGGGGCCCCGCCACTCCTCAGCCGCAGTGTCGCCGAAGCAACACTGCAGCCCGACCCAGTTGCGGTGACGCCCAAACAGCACCGCAACCCACCAGAGCCGCTCCATCGTGGGCTTACTGGCAAAGCCCAGAGGAGCGGCGCCTCCTTGGGGTTCCTCTTGGTTCACCGTGGTCCTTGGTAACCACGGCTACTAAGCCCCACCGCCGCGACAAGGCGAGAACCCCGTTGGGGGGAATCAAAGAGTACCTTGAGGATGACGAATTAAATTAATAATAAATATTTTATACCTAACTTTTACCAATTACCATATTTCATTTTTATTTTTTTGTTTTATTGTACTTAGTTATATTAATATTTTAAAAGTATTTTTATAAATATTTTAGCTTAATTTAATAGGTTACCTGATGTAAATTAATACTTAGTTTTTATTATCTACATTTATTGTTGAAAATATTGCACGCCAAATGGCAGAATATAACAGCAACCATGTACATTAGTATAACACCTGTATAATATTTACCTATATTCGCAATAAACGATTTTGATTTCATTTGATTTGAAGAGTATTTTACACTAGCTTTCTTACATCTTTGGTTACTGCTCCACTCCCATCACTCGTAGCCTGATGTTACATAGCCTATATAACTTGCCTCAAGAACTGGGCTCACAAAGGCAAAAGGAATTTTAAAAAACAGTCCAGAAGATCCAGAGAATACTTCCAACAACCTCACAAACTTACAAACTACCTTTTTATAATATTGGTATAGATAAACGCCACATTTGGATGCGGCATTGTAGTTGCGGCAGTTCTGTAGCATGACTCCTTTAGCTTATCAAAAGTATGGACAGATGAGAGACCGAAGAAAGCGACATTAAACTCAGATAGCAATCTACTACGTAAGTAGATAAGATACAAAAGATACATTTCAATTGTTAAAGTATTCGTTTTATTTGAGTATGCTAGTACAGTTTAATAAAATTCATAGCTAGTAAAATCCGAACATAAACAGTACTTTAAAACAGAGCAATCTGTTAAAAACCGTTGTTGTAGCGATTAACACTCAAAAGAAATAATAAAGACAAACTATTGAATGCACTCAAGCGTGTGCACTTACTAGTTAACATTTTAATAGTCCAGAGAAGTGTTTTTACTACCGGATTTAACTAGAACAAGGGGAATTTTCCTAATTATATTTCGCAGACGTTCCAATTAAATTTGCAAGAAAATTGCGGACTTGCTTGACAGAAGTACCACCCGATCTTTTCTTATGAGTGTCATAAGAGTAAGAACTGCCAGCTGCGGTGTTTCCCGAGTGCTATGACATGTTCTTCTTCAAACGAGACTTAAAGAGAGCATTAATATCACGGTAGGCAGCGGCTTCGAGGAGCCTCTCGCACTGCAGAAGTCCATAAGTGACAGTTGCCACTTACCATCAGGTTCATGGCTCGTCTGCTACTGCAGGCATTAATAAAAAAAAACGTAAAAAAGAGGTGACTAAGAGAATATCAGCCAATAGGCACCTATTTACTAAAAATCACAACCAAGCATGGTGACTGGCAAACAACTTCATTTGGCAGAGCCTATGTTTTGCAGTGGATGTTTTAAGGCTTATTAATAATGATGTTGGTGCTTGAAGGACTAAAGTGTTATCAGGTGCCCATAGTTCTATCATGATTTAACAAACGTGTTTTCCCTCTTGTGTATAAATACTATTTTAGGATAATTACTCAATAAGAGTTGAGCAGTGCTAAGCAAACTCTGACGTATTTTTTTAGGTGACTAACTGTATTATGAACTATTACATTGTTGTAGTGATTAACGTAAGATATAAACATTGAATACTCATAGAGGCTTGTGCGCAACGTTAATCATCATAGTAAATTATGTCTTCACAAATGATCGACTAATTCTGACGAACATATCATAGCTTATACATCTGATGGCAAGGGCTTGAGGCCGGCCCCTTGCCACGACCGGTTACCGCCGTAGCGACGGATAGTAAGTAGTAAGTAAGTTCAACAATTGAATGATTAGTCGAAAGTTTTAATTAAGATAAAACGAAATAAATAAATAGAACGTTACTACAAGAGATAAGTAACACGGACCCGTTGTTCAAACCGTCGAGTTTATTCACAGTATTTGCAGTTTGGATTTCATTTAGTTCTGCTTATTTGGTCCCGGTTCATTTAATCAAAATATGTTTCTTTAAATTAATAATGTAGGTACTGTATTATGCTCTACAATATGAGAGAAAATCCTTAAACTCTAAATTGTATTTATTATAACAGTAAATGTATGTAGCGCTCTTAAAATTTTATCTATTTGTGTAGAGTGAGTAAATCTAAAGGGTATTGAACCAAACTGTTCTACACTTGTTGTTCAAATAAAACTTAACCGCTTTTAAGCACATATGTTTCTTTCTAATTATGTAATAAACAACAACTTATAAAGACACCATAGTGGAAGCCACCATGGTATCAATTTGCTATAAGATCGATGGAAATGATGTCCACTTCAAACGTCTACTGACTTGTTACCATTAGGCACGGTGAGTTATATTGGTAAATAAGTGTTAAAAAATAGCGATCTGTCTCAACCTCAACCGAGAGTAAGCAAGTCAACTATGCAAGAAGACTTAGTATCTGATACGATCGGAAAGAGTTGAAATCAAGTACCGACGCGACGACTTCGTTTCCTAGCAAATACCTAAATGAAATAAAGAAAGGTACTATATAAGTAATTAAGAAACACAGTAGATGTTATTTTTAATATAAAAAACAATAAAACTATGCTAAACTAATACCTTTTCTATGTAGCATTTATACGAAATTAATTCATTTTCGTCATCTCGCTTATACCTACCAGTCGCCGTACGTTCTTATTATTTATAAAGCATCCCATTATGTGATGCTTAAATAATTAAGAGAGCTCGAACAACGTCACTTCATCGGCTTATACTTTGCTTGATAGACGACTTAGTAATTTGTGAAACTGTACTACAGCATCGTATAAAATTTACAGCATTATTCGTAAGGAGAGCATGAATATAAATCTTATTTATTACCTTTAGTAGTTTAAAGAAAATTCTCTGTTTTCTATGTCTGGTTATTCGCAAACTTCTTCTTTGCGGCAGCTTGATTTTGGGTTTTGGATTAATTATCGTTCACTGCGTTATATCAGTAGTGTAGAAACATTGACAAGAAAACACAATTAAGCTGACTGCGAGTGAGAATTCTGAGGAAATGCGTCTTTGCTTCGACACAACGCGATACAGTTGCATAATCACTGTTAGTACCATTGTTTTTATAATTAAGTAGGTACCGCCTAAATAAATTCTAAGTGTGATATCATTTAAATAAATATTTATATATATACTCTCTCTCTACTGATGATCATATCGGTCCATGACTACCCCACTTCATGGAAAGGCCTCTTTTTATACATTTCGCATCGATCGCAACGCTTGCTCAAGGCAGATTGGCGATTTCAGACTGCCTCAGAAGTCCAGGTTTCCTTACGATGTTTTCTTTCACCGTCAGTCAGTAATGTCCAGATAAACTTAGAAAATACATATGATTTGAAAAATCACACTGGTACTTGGCCGGATTCGGAGCCCCGACCTCGTGTTTACAAAGCGGATGCCTTTACCACTGGGCCATTACGACGTCACAGAATCCAAATGTTCAAATGTTTACTCTCTACTGATAGATGTAAACATTTGGACGTAAAAATGCGTAGTGTGTAACCTAGCATAACTTACCATTTCTATTTGTAACTTCAGCTGGAAAAACCACCATTTATCTTTTGATAAACCAATGCCTCCACATGTTCATTTCCTGCCAAGTTTATATTATGATAAAATACTACCTACAACATAGTTATTATTCCGTCTTTTATACTCATTTAAGTAAATTTTGTTAGGCGTAAATAAATGTACCTAAGTATTTTCTTTTGCTGTATTTGTTTCGCAATTCTGCACACTACATTATATTTGCGTAGGTCTATTCTATTTCCATTTTATTGTTAAACTATTTCATAACGTTGTGATAGACGGCCATAACTAGTTTAGTTTGCATGCCACGGGTTAGGGCCCTGTTATCCCTCGGGCGATACACCTCAAACAGAGTGCTTTGTGAATTTAACTTACGTTTGAAAAGTAAACTAAGTTAATTGAAATATATATTTGAAATAACATGTTTGGCCACCAAGTTTGAAACAGTTGTTGTTTTAATGCGTTACCGTTGATTTCGAACAATTTGGAACCATGTTATTATAACAAAACTGTATTTATATAGAGTTCATTTTGATGTTTAGTTTTATGTTAAAATAACATTGATTGTAATGTTACCGTTTGTTATTGTGGCTAGTCTGTATGAAATTGTCCAAATGAAATCAAAATAGTTTTTGTTTTTACAAATGATATGTACGTTCTGCATAGTTTTTAGCTTAGAGTTGCGAGAGAATGAGAATTTCATTCGGCTACTGGGTTTTGAATCTGGAATTTCGTATAATGCTTACGGTTATAATTAGATTACGGGAAAATACTACTAGAAAAAATTATAGTGTTAAAGATTTTTACAATAAGATCGACAACGAAAATACTAAGGTATCACCAAAGATGTCAACCTTGACCGTTGACTTTTAAGGATATTAATTATTACATAAAAACTTCTTTTTTATTTACGTCTATAGTTTAGTTTATACCCCACAACAGTAAATCCTTACACATTTTGAATACCATTGTTTACAGAACCATCAGTACTATCACCAGATCTTGATTTTCGGCGTCCTCCGTTCTACTCTGTATGTAAATTTTGATGCCGGCCATACGCAGGACGCAGCTGCACTTCTGAAGTAGAAGAACTCCTTTTGAAACGTCCATGCAAACATATATCACCCATCAGTACGAATTGTATGTAAATAGATCAATTAAATCAAATCAAATGCGAGAATTTTCCGACATATGTAGAGCGAACAGCGTAAGCCTGTGATAAATCACCAGCTCATTAGGTGCCTTTTAGCTAAAATAGTCTAAAATAATGTCTATACATGTAGTCCGCGAAGTGTCGGGCGAAATAAATTAGACCATCTATAAAAAGTAGCCCATTCACTAAGCGCTGCACTCCGGCACAAATTGCTCTCAAGTGGTCACTTGCCCGTGGAATATGATTACGGTCTTCATCTATTCGCTAGTAGCCTCATTAGCCTGTGAAATTGTGCGTTATCATTCACTATATAGGTACTGTATATATTGGTGTAACAGCTACAATCTATGTTGATTATTACTACTGACTTTAAACACTAATTCACAGTAGAGAGACACAATACGAGTAGCTGTAGCATACTTATTTATTTATGGGTAAACCAATTCTTCCATAAGCGAAGTCTCGTCTTTCATAACCAAGTCCTTACTATGAAATATACCTATTTCTTTTTGTTGCACGTTATATCCTCCAGATAGCTTAGTTAGCTTGAAAATTAAGAATCTACTGATTTTCGGCGATATCATGAGAAAACTAACCTTATGAAAAATATGTCCTATAATGATAATTCGCCTTGAACAAGCAGAGTATTCAATCCTCATGCTTTCTCTGTTCAAAAAGAGATCATTAGCATGCTATAAGAATTTGGTCTTATTATATTTATTATTTAAACTTCTTGCACAAAATACAATGTAAATGTACAAAGGCGGACTTAATGCCAGAGGCATTCTCTACCAGTCAACTTTTGAGTGATGCAGAGATATAACTTGGTAGAGTAACTTGCATTCAGTAGTAAAAAGATAAAAAATAAATAATCAATAGTTACCTGATATTCATATTCTACACATTTCATGTGGCCTACTTTGCTTCTCCATATTGCAAAACAGGTTAAGCCTTCGGCAAGGTTTGTCATCACGAGTTCGAAAGTATATAAGTCAAGTTGATGTTCCTAAGCCTCAACTAAAAACTAGCTATATACCTAACGTTATTTGAACAATTTTATTGATATATTTGTACCTTAATTTGCATATAAGTGGTGTTTGATAATACTTTCCTTTTAAAGTTTTCATGAAACAAATTTTGATCTGTATTAAACGGAAAATGACAATATGGTATTTTACTCTATTACAGTAAAAATGTAAAAATATATTACTGAGATAGCTTAGGCAAAAAGCAGTCGGAAAACTTTACTTTTAGTTCATAAAATAGAAAACTAAATTTTTAAATTCAATTCAAAGTTTTCGGCTTTTTTAATCTGTTTTATAACACCATAAAATAGTAGTCGCCATATTATTACGTCATACTGCTTTGTAGGTATGAGCTTAGTAACTAACGTAAAAGATTGGATATGTAGTATATCCTTCCAAGTTAGGATATATATTCGATTAACATATTCATATCCGCAAAACATAAACATAAAAATATAATATTTAAACATCCCAAATTAGGTAAGCACTTTGCTGGTAACAAATCCGGCGTTATGTAATGTAATATGCCGAGGCAGATTGTAAACGGCCGATTAATACAATTTGCCTGCGACATATCCATTCTGAGATATATATCCGAGGATATAGATGTGTCCCTTCCGAGTTACTCATACCAAACTGACATCATGACCACAGACCATTACGGCGTCTACTGCATCCAGCGGTTTCGTCAAATTTTGCGCGAAATTTGAAAACGCAAAGTTTAAATGCATTTTTATGGCACTTAACGACCAAATAAAATTTTTAAAATTTTTTAGATGTTTATTAGCACTATAGAATCTAATTGAGACACTTTTCAAAATGGGTGTAATACCCTATTCTCTGTTTCGATGGCTTCTATGGCATGACAGAAGTGAGTGCGACTGGCAGTGAAAGAGGTTGAGACTTTTATACCTACAGGCGCAAATCTATGTATGATTCATTTATCCCGGTTCTAAGTGTACTTTTTCTTTATTAAGTACACACAAAAACTTGTTTGAAGATTTGTTGCCTAATGAAAGACACAGGGCTTGTTACCTAGTACTACAGTTTACCAAATAAACTTTATGCCAGCTGAAATTGTAAATGTTCTAAAATAATAAAAAATTTAAACAATCTTAAGCGACGACTATTCTCTTGATACAACTCGTTGGTAATCTTACAACACCTCAGGGAAATGTAGCAGGCAACAGTTGTTGAGCTACTCTACAATAAATTTGTAATTATTAATCAGTAATTCTTGGGTTGAATTAATTACGTTAAAGTTATTAGTATAATTAAAATCAGTTTTAATAATAAAGCTGTTGCTTTCAGTTTGAAGAGCACAATGAGTTTTTATCACAGGGGATTTGTCGCTTAATTTGACGTCGACCTTAAGAAAAACTACAGTCCGCAACATTGCCTTACGTAAAGGTTTGTTCCTGCCGATTTCATGTGGCCCTAAATAACAATATACATGTTTAAAGTAGTAGAAAATTTCCTTTCCGCGCTAAAATAACAACACAAACACAGACAGCGGTAATATGATCTTTATTGTGCAGTAACAGTGCTGTCTGTTACCATAATACTTCCTTAGTCATCTATTATTGACACCTATGGCAAAAATAGAGTACTTACATAGTCCAGGAGACCAAACGACCAAAATAAAAATGAATTCTTTGATAGTCTTGATTCTTGTACTGGTATACCTATCTAGAAAGCAATAACAGCAGATTAGACTCCATACACACATATACACAATACAATAACATTATCGTAGTAAAAGATCTCTCAGAGCCTTTGATGATCTTAATCAGTGAGATAATACGTAGCGACAGCTTGGCTTAATTGCTGGATGTACTGTAGATAGTTATAGCCATACTGTGACGTCATACTGACAATGGTGTAGAAACACTGCAATCTATAAATAAATAAATATATAATAAAGTCAAAGTCAAAGTCAAAGCATTTATTTCATTTAGATCATAAAGTATGATGCTTATGAAAAGTCAACATTACATTTTGTCAGCCTATTGACCTACAGCCAGTTCGCTGACGAGGTAGAGCTGTGAGAAGAACTGGCAAGAAACTCACGCCACTCTTTTCAATCGCCAGATAATTACAGTTATTTGAATGAGTTACAATTTAAACACTCAACGCAACCGAAGAACCATACAAAGTAATTATTACAAATTAACTAATTAATATAATACTAAGATTAAAGAAAGAAAACAAGGAATTCAATTATTTAGTTTCAACTAGTATGGTAATTTGACTACGTATTTTAATTAAACTGGTAAATGCACCCCCTGGTCACATTGAACGACAAGGTAATACTGGATTAAATATTAAATGTAAGCCATGCCAAGATTGACCAGTCATCCCAAGTAGCACCCGTTCACGAGCATGACGCACGGGCCAGCCATCATCACCCTCGCCATATTAGAGGGAAGGTGATGACCCGGCCAATACGACACCACAAGCAATGACATTTTAGTGAGCATGACAATGCAGGGCATGGGTGGTAAAAGAACCCTAATATATAAATATGTCCATAAATTAATATGTATTTTTTTTTATATTTGTGTGCATAAACATGTCTATTTGCATTGATCTTGGTGTTCCTTTGTATAATATGTACCTATGTATTTACAAAAAAAAAGGATGTATATCCGCATTCTAGAACCCATAACACAAGCTAAATATATGCTTGCTTAGGGAAAGATATGATAGAGTGTAGAAAGATTTAAAATAACACATAACTGGACTATACTTTCATATTGAAAATGATTTTTCAACAGGTAATCTTTGCACCGGTATAAGTTATTAGCAGCGGGAGTCGAACTTGCGACTCTCTTGTTAGTGGTCCCAGCACACTATCGACTAAGCTATTCGAGTTTCCTATATATATGTAATCTGTCAAAACAGTCCACTGCTTTGGACACAATTTTTGTCAAATATACTATAACGTTTAAATTTCAATTTATAATATCTATTACTACAGTAGCCCTGGCCAATATGTTAAATTCACATAATATCAGGATCTATTTGTTAGAGTTGAATCTCTCGGCGTTGCGTCGCCACAACGCTAAAATCGGCGGCACAATTTCAAGCAAACTTGTAGAGATCGCTTGAAATGGTGCCGCCCTAATACAACCGATTGATTAAGACAAAACCCAAAAGACAATGATTCTAACTAATCACTAATCATACCTACATTGATAAATACATAATGAAAGCTCACATCGGTGTACTCATTGTTAGCTATTCATCGAAGTGAACTCTTTGTGGCTAACAAACAATTGCTATATTTCTAACAATGCACGGAATTGGCCAGCCCGGTTATTTGCGTCGGGTAAACACGCCCGGAAGCATATCAGACCGGCTTTCGACGTTCACTTCGCCGATTTCCCTCTGAACCGAAAATTAAAACGGATCCGACGAACAATGGTACCACGACCTACTTGATGTGACGTTAATTACGCTAAAAGCTGTATCGGTAACATCAATTTGTTTAAATGCACAATTTGCTAATTATGTAGCTACTGAGTGTGCTCTTATTTCAGTTTATATTTCATAATTACGATTAATTTGTTGTTGTATTATATTTTATCGCCCATGGACTGGTATTAAATACATATACCTGATCTATCCGCCTGAAAACATCTACTGAATATCGAGGAAAACGCCATAAAATAATTGTTTGCAAACAAATCTAGGAAATTTTTCATTTTCTTAGATATTAAATAGTGATTATTGTTTTAGTATTTTGCAAACACGTTTAAAGATAATAGCAGTATTTTTTTCATATAACAGGTAGTAGGCGGAAGTACGGCACAATCTTGACTACCAAAAATTAAAAGAAGAAAATATCTAATTTTGCTAGTTTGAACTTTAAATGAACTTTTCCATAAAAAAATTGATAATTACTAATAATCTTATCTTGAACCTTTACTGCACTGGAAACGATATAGAATATAAATTGCGTAAAAGGACTCTAAATATGAATGAAAATAAATACATTTACTTAAAACCGAGGGTTAAGTTTCCAATCGAACATGAGTCTATGTAATTGGCACGTAACTTGACGCTTGTTCAGAGTAGGCCCCCGGGTTCGTAGTAGCTATTCATCTACAACTGAAGGTTTATTTGTATTTTGCTGATATTCCTACAATCTATACAATTTTTTAACCAACTACGAACAAAACGCAATAAAGCAGTACAAAGTTGTGTGTACAAAGCCGATAAAATGTTCCAACCATACTTCGTAATTTATAATACATACAAAGCTTTATGAATTTGCTAACTTTTCGAATTGTTGCTGAATGGAAATATTGAATTTCATAAACTAAATACATTGTACTGTTCTGGAAAGTTTTATATCGATAATAATATTGTTATGTACATACATGCGAAAAGTATTAAAATTACGCGTGATTTCCAATGAACGATATTAATTATTTTCTCCTTTATTATCTACTATTGTATTGGCTTTAACTGCCTTATTGATTGATACGCGGTTGAATGTTGCTGAGGGGCATGTATACGCTTTATTTCATCAATTTCAGTATTACTTCAAAATAGTTATTGAAATGTTTATGTTATACATAAGTTTAAAAGACAAAATTCATGCTGAGGTAAGAAATGGTATTGCAACACTCCCTACCTCGAAAAACACATTCAGCTCTCATTCTTTTGCCTTTCTGTATTTCTCTTCAGTCTTGTCGAGTTGCCATTTCATCAGTCAACAACAAAGGTGGCTCATTTATGGTCAAATTAAAGATCGCCTGAAATAATGATGATGGTAAAGTAAGTAAGTTTTAATGAGTCTATTAAGAAAAGTCGTAAAAACATTTGTGGATTTTGCTAAAATAGGATATATTCTCCTTTAGCGACAATAGTCACAACGATTAATATCCATTATTAGATTAGCTGCATATATACGTAGAATGGTCTATTGATTGATGCATTAGCGTAATTTGAATGATTATTCATGACGACTCGACTGAACAAGGGGTGGGGAGTCAAAGACATTATATATGAAGTATATTCTTTTAGTTTATTAATTTGTTTTAAATATATTTTGATATAACTCAGAAGCTAACATGTAGCATCCACGACAGGTAGCGATTGTGACTCGATTTTCACCCAGCTACTCCAAGGGTCGAAGTAGCATTAAGAACTATTGAAATCATAGTATTTACCTTGCCATGAAACTTACCTATTACTTAGTTAGGAATTAGAAACATGACTTGAAAATGTACGTACTTTTTTAATTATTTGACTGTTGACATTTTAGAAGTGGATCCAAAAACATACCTTAACTCAGAACAATTGTCTATCGGTCTCGCTAATATTTATCCTGTTTGATAGAACTTACGATTTACGGTTGTATACTCTTGCTTTCTTCGGTATTAATCGGTTGGATTAATCGGCAAAGTATTTAGCCCTCAAAGAGTCAACATGTATATTAAAATTGTTTCAATAGTATGTAACTATTGACTTTTGTTTGGTGAATCAAAATGTAAAAAGCCAGATTCCCTTCAGAGTCCCTCTCTTTCTTATTCCCTTCGACATTGTCTCTTCAATAGTTAGAAGACATAACCATGGTCGAAGGCTATATACTTACTGTAACCACTTAACATCAGGTGGGACTTGTGCATGTTTGCCATTAAAAATACCTTAAGAAAGATGTTAAATGTCCATAACCGCTATACAACATCGCAATTCTTCTAAAACTCCAAAATTTGTAAAAATAATTAAGTATACATCTGGGTGTAACCTCTGCTTGCGCCTTCGTAGAAAAAGGTGTGACGTGGTGTTTAAAAATATTCCCTATTGTCCTTAGGTAACATTTATATGTTGTACGATATGATGATGAACAATTCACGTTACTAATACAGTATAATTAAATACAAGTAAATAATTAGCATCTATTATGTAAATAATAGCTATTACCAATACATTATTGATGAGACGCCTTATCGTCGAGATGTCATCGATATCAATACCTAATCAAATTCTCAAGTAGTTGGAGAACAATAAAATTAAAAAGTTAATAGGTAAGTAAGTACGTAGTGTAATCCAGAACTTTACAAAATTGGTGCATAATAATAATAATAATAATAGCAGCCTATTTACTGTCCCACTGCAGGGCAAAGGCCTCTTCTCATATAGAGAAGGTATGGAGCATTAATCACCACGCTTGCTCAAGGCGGATTGGCAATTTCAGACATTTAAGTCCAGGTTTCCTCACGATGTTTTTCCTTCACCGTCAGTCAGAAATGTCCAAGATAAACTTGAAAGTACATATGATTTGAAAAATCACATTGGTACTTGCCCGGATTCGAACCCATTATCTCGTGTTTACGAAGCGGGTGCTTTATCCACTGGGCCAGTTCGACTTATGCTTACCTGGCATAGGGGACACCGTGATCAATTGGTGCATACTTAGTCGTAATAGCCTAGCGGTTAAGCCTCCTGACATGTGATTGTTGATGTGAAACTGAGTATAGTATGTATAAATAACCGAATATTAATATAGATAGGTATTATCTATATACTATTTATTTATTTATTTATTTATTGAAAAAGTATTTACAATATCATTACAGATAAAAACCCAATACGATATCATAAAAACCTAAAATTAAAAACACTAATTACTAAATAAATATATCTATTTATCCAATACTATACATTTTTGTGCAACATCCTTGAATTTTGATAGGGTACATTGAAAAATATCAATTTCTATAGAAATAATATTAATAAGTCGTATGGCGCGCGACAATGGAGCAAATTTGAGTAGATTCGTCCTCATCGCTGGGACGTTAAAAGTGTTAGGGCGGCGGCGCGCACTCACGTACCCGTCGGGAACGCACAACCGCAGCTCCGCCAGCACAGCCGGGTGGTGTAGCTGTCCACGCAGCACGCGCCATATGTAGACCACTAATGACAGGTCGCGTCGCACTCTCAGCTGGACGTAGCCAACCATGCCAAGTACAAACAAACTTGGATACATGAGTGGATATAAAGGGTACACTCCATATGCTTTAAAGAATAAAAAACGAGTAAATTTAATTTGAATTTTTTCTACCATGAGGCTATATTTAGCCTCATGGTAGAAATAATAATAATTCAAATAATTCAACAAACAAACTCCTCTCTTTATATACAGCAGAGGAGTTTGTTTGTTTGTTGAACGTGCTAATCTCTAGAAGTACTAGTCGGATTTGAATCTTTTTGTGTATGATGGCGACGGGAGCAGAGTAGTATGCAAAGACGCGGGTAAAACTGCGCCGCGGAAAGCTAGGGTTATATATATATCTTTACGGTAGTAGATCCACGCTGGTTTCAGCATGAATGGGTTGAATCGACCGGGGAATATCGTACTACTCTCTATAGAAGATCGACGTAAGAATATTAGTTTTCATGCTAATGTGTTTCGTTCGGTGAGTGAGAGCGCCGGCAGCCGAAATACCCCCTCTGTCCTCTTTCTTTTCCCTGTTCCTTCCTCATCCCCTTCTCCGTCGTCGGCAACGGCTTGGTTGTGTTTTCTAAACATTATGACTACTGCGTTGCTTGGAAAACACAGCCATATCTATAGGTAACCGTTACCACTTACTGTCAGATGGGCCGTATGCTTGTTTGTCACCAAAGTTGTATAATTAATATATATATATATATATATATATATATATATATAATAATAATAATAGGACCAGCCCGTTATTATCCCCTTGTAGTGTTAATGCCTCTTCTCATACAGAAAAAGCATTGACCAAAATGCTTTCTCAAGACAAATAGGTGACTTTATACTATTACATTCTATGTAGAGAGAGAGTACCGGAGGCCCACGTGGGCTGATTACTCGTCTGCCACTAGCAGCAATAAAAAAATGTCTAGCTGTAAACGTCTTTAGACTTGTGTGTGTATTTAAAATGCTCAACATCGCATTTAAAACATGTTCAAAAAGCTTTAAATATGTAATGTAGGTACTTGAAGTACCTACATTACATATTGTATTGTATATAAACAATGTTATATTTAAGCAGACAGCAACACGAGCAAAGAGCTAATTAAAACGTTCCGTATAGCTTTCCATTTTCCATTTATCCTTTCATGTTTACACAAATCTATATAAAATTGATAGATTCAAATGCGTTGTATTAGATATGTAGCTACAGACACAAGTTGAAAGGTTTGTCTGAAAGCTTAACTAAGCCTCGCTGCCTACTCAATGATTCACAAGCGTTAATTGCTTCTTCCAAAACTCGGATCATCCCGAGTAAACCTTTTGCTAAAGCTAATGGTGGCTATATTTTATACCTACCTACATAAAAGTCTTATTAAACGCGCGTGTAATGTGAAATAAAAAATTGAGCGTGTTAATGCCAATTTTATTTAATTCTATTTGAGCTGTCAGTTGTATGTTGGCTGTCGAGTTTTCGTGATATAAGCAACTTTTGTTTATTAGCGAAAGCTTTTCTTACTTAGGAAGTACGGTGACAGCGATAATTTATTATGTATTTAAAATGTAATTACACCTTTTTTATTTTTGATAATAAGCCGCATAATAAGATGAAAGATTATGAGATTTTTGTTTTTTTTTGTGTATTAAGTTTTATTATTAGAGTTGAAATAAATGAAAGTATCTCAAAAACAAAACAAATCGTTAAAATTCAGTCACAAAAAATCTTTAAAAAGCGCTTATCTTTGTAAAATAAATGCAAATAATATACCGGCTATAAAGGCTAGGTGGCGACACGAACAATAAAATACAACATAAACCATTTAGACTATGGTACGAGCAACGCGTTTAAATTTCAGCCTCCTCGTAAAACGCGCAATGGAAACGTTTTAATATTGTGCTGCGTAAAATTTCGGCCACTTTGCGCAGTTGTACGCATTTAATAACTAATATCACTAAAACTTTGTGGTTTATGTGGTTTTAGAATCTGACGATTCAATCCTCTAGATTGATGACTCTGTGATTGATTTTGCGCAGTTAATTAGATGCATACACTGGAGCGACTATTGATTTAATTTTGAGCTCTATTTAGGACGGATATTGTTAGATAATAGTTTAAGAATAAGTAGATAACAGTCTTATTCTCTATCACACACCTTGTGCACGTATAGTGGCTTATTGTTGTTGAGAATGCCTAAATTGATTGCCTAAAATGTTTTTAGGTTTTTACCTATTGAAGGACGCAATTTGTCGACACTTCTACAACACAATATTATTTATCTTGCAAAAAACAGGAAAATCTGCTAGTCCATTAATCCATTTGTTTCACGACAGACCACTTTTATTATACACCTACTTTCCGTTTGTAAGCTTTTCTTAAGAAAAGTCTCTTGACAGGCAACAAACTCTGTGTCGCGGGCGATTTGATAATCACAAAAATTAACGAACCAAAGTAGTGAAAACGCACAATCTTTTGCACAGGAATCATTCGTGCTCATTTAATTGTCTCCTTAGCCAAACTGACACATGGCTACTTTAACACTACGAATAATATGTGATGTAAAATAGGAAAAAAACCTCACCCTTTTTGCCATAATTGACCACAAGGTCTGAATAGACGAAAATTTTAATTCATCTAAATGACATAAACAGAGTATTACACAAAGGCTAGTGTTCTACTTACATGTTATTATTTTCCAACCATTAAATAGTTATTAATAATTCTAATACTTAGTGTAAGCCTTATTGTTATTGAAATTGGCCACTAGTTTAAGCTGAACGGCTTTTGCCATTAATTGTAATGAATAAGATATGAGAGAGCACTCAGAATGGACTTTATAGATCAACTTGCGCATGTATCTGATAAAATACATATCATTTATAAATATAAAAGCGAAAGGTCACTCACTAACTCACTTAATACGAAATTTCTGAAACTACAAATGTACTAGGAGTCTAAATTTTTGCATGGGAGTTCTATTTTCATCCTAAGATGGGCTTTCGCAAAATTCATCCCGTGAGGGGGTATAAAGGGGTGATAAGTTTATATGAAACTTAGTAGGATTTCCAAATTACTAGAAAATACTCTTTTTATATGTATTTAGAAACTACCCTTATTAAGTGGGAAAATAGAAGTCGCAAGTTTGTGTGAAATTTCGTCAGTTTTAGTATTCATACTCGTTTGCCATCGGAATAAACTGCTATTTATTACTGATACAATGTACGATTGTCGTAAGATCAGACAGGCAATATTCTCATACAGGCACTCATCTGAAAATTTCCATTTTTCCTCGCGGCAAATTTCACGCGAAAGAAGTCGCGGGCAACAGCAGTTATAGATAAATTTAAGTATGTTTTAAGCCTAAGAATAACTCTTTTGTTGGTCAAACTCTTTTCAATTCTGTTTTTGTTCTAATATTGTAGTACCCTAAGTAAAAGGGAAACGTGTTTTTTATATATATGTATTAGACTACCAAAGTGACTTCACTCTGACTAATGGTAAGCAGTCAGTGGAGTCCAGGAGTATTGCACACTATTCCAAAATATATCGTCTGAAGCAACTCGTATGGTAGCTTGCACTATGGTGCCTTTTTAAGATGCTTTTCACGCCCTGCTTATAAGACCCGGAATGACATTAATATAATTAATAAAAACAATATCGTATTTTAGGAAACATAACAAAGAGCTATTTAATATCCCTACAGACAACTTAGCAGGCTTTGTATTTTATAATTATTAAAGTCAAACAAACTAACTTTATTAACTGAAAATGTTAAAATAACACCGCAAAAATCAGTAAGCTCATTAAGCTGTATTTAAAATGAAGAAAAGGACAATTGAATAATGAACAAACTCAATTTATTGTCGACAAAGCGAGTAAGTTTCTTTAGCGGTAAATAAATATCGAAACGTCGCCGCAAGCTTCTTATCTAGCGATTGAAAAGTTTCAGTGGGAAAACTATGGGACTCTATCAATTGTACTCGAATGCAACTCGAATGGCAATACTTATTCACGATGTAGAAACCGCTGATTTGTCTTTTGGAGTTGATTCATTTGCGTGCCGAAGCTTGATAGCTTGAGCTGCTGATTTCGTTTCTACGAATAGTATTATTGTTTTATTTTGTACTAGCGGCCCGCCCCAGCTTCGCATGGGTGGACATTTTTTTAAACATTTTGGGATAAATAAAGATACTTTTGTATGGGAATAAAGAAAAGTGTTTTCTTTGGCAATTTTTTAAATTTTTCTCTTCGTAAGATACATCCTCGTACTTCAAGGAATATTATAAAAAAAGAATTAGCGAAATTGGTCCAGCCGTTCACGCGTGATGTCGTGACCAAGGGAAATAGGGATTCATTTTGATATACAGAGTGTATACGACGGTATGACATTAAATGCAATTACGTATAGTATGTGACATTATAAAGCGAGACAAAAAAAAATCTACTAAATATCTTCAATAGTTTAGACACAGGACAATTTTTTTAATTTCTTTAATTCTAAATTAACACTATGTAAGTACGTCAAACGGTCACTGACTTAAGTCATAGTCCACGTCGAAGAATAAACGTTGCCGTTCATTACAGTTCAGTGATCTTGTCATAATAAAATGGTGTATTACTTCGTTACTATTAAAATATTATTTATTTTGTTAGAAAATTTCAAATTTATGTTTTTCGTCAAATTACTTTTGTGATTAATTAGAAATCATTATATGGGCTAGTAACACCTGCCTTTTCATTTAATGTCAAACCGTCGTATACACTCTGTATACAGATTGTTTTCATAGAACTGTTAAAACAATTTTTTTAAGCAATTTTTTTGACATTGTGACTGATGATTATACATTATACGGGCAGTAGTAGTTCTACTTGTTGGCAGTAATAGACTACAGGACAACACTGATGCTAAATTGTAAAAACAGAAGTAACAGGACAACACTGATACTAAATTGTAAGAACAGAAGTAACACTTTTAACTATGTTTTGTTGTATGATTTTTAGAGACATTCGTATGACTACGTCATAATGTGATCTCCAAGGCGTAGATGTTTTGATGGTTTGAAGGTTAGTTAATAGACTACCTGTGTTTTAAAAAAAATATGCCTATTTATAGTCGTTCGTTTATTTTCTTTTTGACAGTTCGAAATTAGTGATTCCCTCACGCGTTACCAATTCGATATAAAATAATAATCGATTTTATTTTAGAAGAACTTTCAATCGATTTAATGTATCGAAATATATTATTAGATAAATTTTTTATTATTCGTTTATTAGTTTTTTTAAATTATATTATACGAAATAAATAAACATAGAAATATTAAAAATTTGTTCAATAAATATGTAGGTAGTAATCGATATAGTATGCAGCTGTTTGTTAAGTACAGGGCACTTCACTAAGTGGGCGTTAACCGTCAATAAAGTAGTATATTACTGTAGTACATTATTCCAAACAAAAAAAGTGATAATTCATAGGCATGAGCTGTCAAAAAGAAAATAAACGGCTGGACAAAGTATAGTAAATTATAGTATATCTGTAGTTTAAAATCTTACAAAACCCAGAATATACTCGGAGATCGATTTATAATTAAAAATATTGCGACTATAATTTGTACAAACCAACTTCACAAACGGATAATAGTACTGCGAACATTTTTCGCTAACTATAAGAACAAATGGGGCCATTAGTAAACCAGAAGGGTTCGCGGGTTGAGGAGGATATAGGAGGGGGGAGGTAGAGGCTTCGACGGAGGCAATCGAGTCAACCGTTTAGCGTGTAACCGCGCCGGCCTGGGGCGACACAAAAACGCTATTTGTTGCAAACCGATTGTACAGACTTAGTTCTCTATTAGTGTCTACAATTAGACGTAGATTTTAGTCTTACTGTAAATGTTTAGATGTTTTTGTATTTAGTTGAGTAGCAAATAACTACATAGTTAGTCTAATTAAGTAGTCAAAGTAGTATGAAAGGCTTGCATTATATACCTACTAATATAAAGCCCAATTGTTTGTTTGAACGCGCTAATCTCCGCAATGGAACCTCAGAACAAGGTGTCCTTGTTGTGAGAATCGAACTACCAGTCGGATTTGAAAAATTCTTTTCATTTCTCATACTCGGAAAGTAGTGTTGTTTTGATTTGATTATTGGGTGGAAAATGCTGCTTCCCTTTCATAGGGAGAGAAAAACTCATACAAATTCATCCCGATCCTCGGGCCAGAATGAACTTTAAAAATAGAACTGCTGTCAGCTGTGAAGAGCTTTATGTAAAAAAAAAAACTTATTAAAAAAATGTCATGCATGAGTTTCTAAACAGACAGTATGAATTTAGCGCAAACTTCTTTAAGCGGAGTAAGCCGCGAGTGCCGCGACAATAGGGTATTTTAATCTATAAGAGTAAAAATCTAAAAATATATTATTGAGATAGCTTAGGCAAAAAGCCAGTGCCGTAAATAGCCTTTTTTGCGCCCTGTGCGAGCTTCTATATTTGCGCCCCTGTTTTTTTAGATATTATACGTACCCTAGAGCAATGCTATGTATAGGCCTACTTTATTTCATTCAGGGTGATAAAATAAAGCACAAGGAACTTGGTGTTGGTGGACCAATTATCTAATATTTTGGAAGAAAAATCTTTTTTTTTAAAGAACTGATGTGGGCAAACAAGCAGACGAGCCATCTGATGTTAAGTGGACCCTTCGCTTATTATACCACCCACTAAAACTCAATCGCAAGTTCACTAGTGCAAATGCGTTGCCCACCCTGATGCTTAAGATTTAATTTTTGGGCCACTATGGTTTTCATACTTTTATAATAAAATAACACCCTGCAAAGTTTCAGTAAACTGTAAATTAATTTAATTTTAAGTACTTGGTATGGTAGAGTTTTGAATAAGGAAGGTAGCATAATATAAATTGCGTTTAAGTATGAGTTGGTGAAAAAAACGTTTATTCGAAAATATTTGCAAGATTATTCACAACTACACAATACACAAATAAATGAGACCACAAATGAATGAGTTCAGATAGTAAAGATTTATTAAAGCAAGCCATAAACTTTTTTAAAGATTTACTTTTCGCGCTTTCTTCACTGCGAAATCGTTGATAACCTTTTCATACGACAGACACCGTCCTATGTCGCGTTCAATCGACAAAATCGCTAAGCCCGTCAACCTTTCTTGGCCAATCGTCGAGCGCAAGTAAGTTTTCATTAATTTTAGCTTACTGAATGATCTTTCGCAGGAAGCTACAGTCACTGACATTGTTAAAAAAATCTTTATAGCGCCCGCCCGTACCCACCCGCCGCTTAGTCTCCGACCGACCGTCACAGAGTACTTCGGACCGTGTAGCCGGCCGGCGGCTTAACTCCGATAAACACTAAACACAAATTAATACGCTCGTGCACTGCCAAAAAAATGAGCGCGATGTTTTGTCTAATTTAATAGACGTTTTTGATGATACTGGCATGTAGGTACGTATGTGTTGGAATCGAGCACTATGGGCGCAGCGGGAACTTATCAGGAGCAAACCGAAAAAATAATAGTCCTGCCTGGTCAGGCCATTCTTGCGCCCCCCAGAGTCTACGCCCTGTGCCTGGGCACCGGTGGCACCGCCCTATTTACGGCACTGCAAAAAGCTGTCGGCAAAATTTAATTTTAGTTACATAAAACAGCAAACAAAATTTTAAAATTCAATTCAAAGCTTTCAGCTTTTTTAATCTGTTTCATAACACCATTAAATAGTAGTCGCCATAATATTACGTCATACTGCTTTGTAGGTATGGACTTAGTAACTCCCGTAAAATATTGGATAAGTAGGATATCCTTCCAAGTTGGATATATTCGATTAACATATTCATAACCGCAAAAAATAAACATAAAAATATAATAAGTCAAAGTCAAAGTCAAAGCATTTATTTCATTTAGATCATAAAGTATGATGCTTATGAAAGTCAACATTACATTTTGTCAGCCAATTGACCTACAGCCAGTTCGCTGACGAGGTAGAGCTGTGAGAAGAACTGGCAAGAAACTCTCGCCACTCTTTTCAATCGCCAGATAATTACAGTTATTTGAATGAGTTACAATTTAAACACTCAACGCAACCAAAGAACCATACAAAGTAATTATTACAAATTAACTAATTAATATAAACATATAACATATAATATTTAAACATCCCAAATTAGGTAAACACTTTGCTGGTAACATATGCGGCGTTATGTAATATGTCGAGGCAGATTGTAAACGGTCGATTAATACAATTTGCCTGCAACATATCTATTCTGGGATATATATCCGAGGATATAGATGTGTCCCTTCCGAGCTACTCTGACAAACTGACGTCATAACCACAGAGCAATATGGCGTCCACTGCATCCAGCGGTTTCGTCAAATTACGCGCGAAATTTGAAAATGCAAAATTCAAATGCATTTCCATAGCACTTTACGACTGAATGAAAATTTTGAAAATTTTTTAGTTGTTTATTAGCACTATAGAATCTAATTGAGACATTTTTAAAAAATGGGTGTAATACCCTATTACGCGGCGAGCGGCGAGTTCCATATTTAAAATTTAAAAAGTCAACACAAATTGGCGTGATACTAAAATCTGTTATGTATGTATCTGTGACGGACTTTTGTGCTAAGATTTGAATTGAATATTAAAAATGAGTTCAAGCGAAATATTGACACCAGATTCCATTACAGACGAGGCAAATTGTGTCATAGAAATGTAACTTTTAATTTCACGAATTGTCCTAATTTGACTCATCATCATCATCATCATATCAGCCAAAAGACGTCCACTGCTGGACATAGGCCTCCCCCAATTTTTGCCATCGTAGCCGGTCATTCGCCGCCCTCATCCATCGGTTGCCGGCCACCCTTATAAGGTCGTCGGTCCACCTTGTGAGGGGTCTGCCCACGCTGCGTCTTCCGGTTCGTGGTCGCCACTCTAGAACCTTTCTGCCCCAGCGGCCGTCAGTTCTGCGAGCTATGTGCCCTGCCCATTGCCACTTTAGAGAAGCAACTCTGCGAGCCACGTCAGTCACTTTGGTTCGCCTGCGGATTTCTTCGTTTCTCAAACGATCGCGCAGGGAGACGCCTAACATAGCCCGCTCCATCGCCCTCTGAGCGACTTTGAGCCTTCGGATAAGACCCATAGTTAGCGACCACGTCTCTGCTCCGTATGTCATCATTGGCAACACACACTGGTCAAAGACCTTGGTCTTAAGACACTGCAGTAGTGCGGACGAGAAGATATGTTGTAGCTTCCCGAACGTTGCCCAGCCGAGCTGGATTCGATGAGTGACCTCTTTCTCGAAATCGGACTTACCTAATCGGACTGTTTGTCCCAGGTATATGTAATCGTCAACGAATTCGAGCATCGAGCCTCCGACCGTAATAGGAGTGGGTGTAACATGGATATTGGTCATGACTTTAGTCTTGTCCATGTTCATTTTTAAGCCCACTTGTCGAGAGACTCTACTGAGGTCATCGAGCATTGCACTGAGCTCCTCCACGGTCTCAGCCATGACCACGATATCGTCCGCGAATCGAAGGTGAGTGATGTACTCGCCGTAAAAGCCACGTTTTAAACTGCTGGTATGGTGGCCTCCACTATGGCGGCTGGGAATGGGGTTAGGGGAAGGAAATGAGGGACGTAAGGAAAGAGGAAAGGTGGGAAATTGGGCCTCCGGCGCTCTCACTCACCGAACGAAACGCAGTAGTACGGATACTACTACTCTTAAGTCGATCTTCTATGAGAGGGTAGTACTTCCCCGGACGATCCGGCCCATTCATGCTGAAATCAGCGTGGATCTACTACCGTAAAAACCATTCCAGGTCAGAAGCTTGAACACGTCCTCCAGTGCATCGGTGAACAGTTTCGGAGATATGACATCTCCCTGTCGCACTCCTCGCTGCAACTGGATAGGCCTTGAGCTCATTGCCTTCTTGAGCTAATTTGACTATTAATTTTAAATAGGTTAGTACTTATTAATATATTATTTTATTATCAATAAATAGTTTAGATAAACAACTAGTTTTATTTTCTTCATACTCTAAATGAAAAGTAGAGTGTTTGCCACAGGTAAAAGAATCAATTCCTATTCGGACTATAGCCTAACTACCTCGGGAATTGATTCTTTTCAACCCTAGGCTAACAATATACTATTACATCTCTCATATTCGGTAAGTAGGTCTTTATTACCCCCAAATGGGGCTTGTAGGTGACAAATTAGCGCTCTAGGGTAATAATGTAGCTAGAAAAGCCCTAGGGCGGTAAGTAATTAAAAAAAAACACTTTACTCTTTCAAAAAGTTCGTGGCGTACATCTAACCATCATACTGGCAATAGACATCATGCATTCAGCCCAATGACAAAAGAGGTCGCTTCGCTATTTAGCCTTGTCTTCGTATGAGTATAATAGTCATCAATTTTAAATATCGAACGGCGAAGCTCAATTTCGTTCTTGAAAAAAATTTATAAAAAAAAGATGAAAAAAGGCGGGAATAGAAAACTTTTATTCTTGTGATGAATCTATCTACATACCAATTTTATCGAAATCGGTTCAGCCGTTTAGGCACACACATACAAACTTTCGCATTAATGATATTATTACAATATTTTTTTAACATATGTACCTACTTCTGTCCTAATATCAAAAACAATTATAACGAACGTTTTGTGAATTCGTTAGAATACAAACACGCAGATAAGCCGGAGTAGGAGACAACTGCTCCAAATGACTGCTTATCAGAAGAAGACGGGTTAGATTCCCCCTACTGTTCCCAGGAGTGTTATTTGGCCAGTTACCTCCTACTTGGCTAAACCAAGTAGCAGACATATAATGCATGCAATTTTCACCTTTGCTGATCAACCTGTACCTAATATACTTGACGAACATAAGAATGCACGGAAACGATACATGACTACAAAATCAATTAAGTACAATTTTCTTTATAAGGCGAGATTAAAAAAATCAGAACCATATTCTTGGCAATCACAGTGAAACTTTAGTTGAGTACTACGAAAAAGGCACTCTAGAATTGCAAAGATCGATTTGGCGCTTAGCAAGTCGAGGTCAGTCACATAAGCCACTTAGAAAGCCTTGGATGGCTAATATTTTATAAAAGTTCGGTCTAAGTCCGGTGAACAGTCTGCATTTTATTTCTTAAGGATAACAATGAGGTGGTCGACATTGACAGATCACGGCGCTGCGGTGCTGGCGCTTCGCCTTTCGTGCCAGCGACCTAACAGCCAACTATTTATAAAGGTGTTATATAAATATGATGGAGTTGCTACTGTTATAATGCTATGAAATTATACTTTACTTTCATTTATAGTTAATTCAATATCTAATGAGGATTATTATCTTAGATGCGTTCGTCATTGTTATTTGGTTTTCGATCTAACACAACCATTATGGAAGAGGTATATTTTTAAGACAACACTAAAACTAGGAAACAAATGACGCAGACTCTCAAAGCCATATAATATAGATCACAAAACTCCAGTGGCGTGCACAGAGATTTTTGACAGGGTAGGCATTATAGATTCAGGGTAGGCATAATTTACTTATGTTGCTAAAATTGTGATTTTAAGCAATTATTAAGGTAGGCAGTGCCTTTCTGCCTATATGGAGTGCACGCCACTGCAAAACTCACATATACATATCATTTGTATGTATAATTGTGTATGTTTATCTTTTAGAGGAACTAACTCTTTACACAGACTAAGAGTGAGCGAGACAGAATACAATACCTAGATAAATTTTGGTAGGCTAAATAAATTTAAATCTTCTTCTTCTTCTTCTTCTTATCGAGTGGTTAGTGGTCAACCTAGTGTCAGGATTTGTTCAAGCCGCCCGTAATTTATTATACAGGCATCCGACTTGACCTAACGATAAAACAAAATATAAATTTAAATGAGAAGTAAGTAGGAGCTGGTAGGTATTTTTATTGGTAACGATAGCAATTCACCGTTAAAAATAATTCACAAAATATTCACCGATTTTTTAAAAGTCGCTTACATAATACTGTACTCGTAGATATGTAGGTACCTTGTGATTCAGACCATGTTAGCTCCATATAGAAGGTTAAGCTGGTGACTGTGGCTGAATATGGGCCGTTATCTGAGAAGATTTCGCTGTAAGCTCCACACGTATCTATTCATAAGCATTATGTACATAATCATACTTTTAGATTTTGTTATTGCTATTGAAAATAATGAAAAAGTTTTAAGTAAGTATCTAGTCATTTACACTCGGTAATTTCAGGTTTATCTTGTTAAGTAGGTAGTAGGATTCGATTTCGATTGCTCGCAGTATAGATTGCCTGATGACAGTTACAGAACATTAGGGATGATCATTAGCAATTAAAAAATATAAGTAAGTATATACTTACATCAATAATAAATATGTTGATTACTAATGACTGAAGGTAAGGTAAGGTAGGTTGCTACTTTTTTGAGAAGTAGGTAGACTAATTTAATCTTCCGGTGTCATTAGATCTTTCGAGAGACTTGGTAGTTTGGCTTGGTACCTACTAAATATAATACACACCCTCTGTTATACTGTTGTGTGTATCTTTTTTATTTTTATTTAAAACCCTTTTGTACCGTGTAAAATTAATATATGTATGTTGTTAATTTGTAAAACTCTTAAAAGCAAACCCTTGTTACTTGAATATATAAACAGAAATGCATGCAAATATTTTAGACAATTGTTTAATTTTTATTAATTAAGTAGGTATGTTTAAATCTGAAAATAGTAAAAATCTTAGGTACTTAGCGCTGTATGCCACAAAATTCCTTAATGTGCAATTTATTTACTGTGGCATTTTTACTCTTCAATATTTTTATAGCAAATGTTTACAGTACGATTTAATTATTAATAAAATAATTAATCTCATTATGAACTTCACCGTGCCACGCGATTATTTTAGTAAAACGCCATCTATACTAAAGATATGGAATTACTATCAACTTCTCTCATCTTTTATTTACACTATTTACGCACACTAGATGGCGATAGGCGTAATTAATATTATAAACGAATGGGTATCATATTAAAATTGGTTTGATAATTACGTTACATTATTTATATTGTTATAATTCAATGTGTTAGAATTATTTTTTTAATAAATATATAGGTATATAGGAAAATGGGCAATAAAGTACAGTTTGGCGTTAACATAGCGACTGAAAATAGGTAGGTACCTACCTGATGAATTTAAAAAGTAACTAGGTAGTTTTAGTGCAAGTTTAGTACTGGGGTTAATGTGTATAGATATTTTATTTTAGCTATTCCTAACTTATAATGTAAGTACATTTATGTAGGTGCCTAAATGTCATATGTATAGTAGAGGTATTTTCACAGTTATTTGACAAATAAGTACTTAGTGCTTTTACTGGGATAAAGAATAAAATTAAAGTAAGCAACAACCTGTGTACAAATACTTTTTAAGTGAATGATTGATTATTTCAGTAGGCGTTCAAAGAACGGTAGGTGGGTAATAATAGGTATCTAATCCAAAAGCGTTGGATTCATTCAAGGCATTGCCGCGAAGGGAATATAAGTTTATCATAGGAATACGTAACTATCGTTTAGATTTATTTCCGTCATGTAGAGAATTTTTCGCGTAAAAAATAAACAAATATATTTGTTTTGTGTTACCCTACCAAAATGATAATGAGGTCAAGTAGTGGCGGATATCATTCCAAAACCTACTGGTGGTAGTTTCCACTGGTTACCAGCTTTTAAAATCAGTAAATCTTACACTTTTAAATAAAGCGAAAAAGTTTTTTGTTTGATGTCGCTAATCTCTGGAACTAGGAACTCAGTAGTCGGATTTGAATAATTCTTTGTGGAAAGCTAATCTAAACTAATATTATAAAAGAAAATATTTGATTTTTTGTATGTGTGTTTGTTATGGATAAACTAAAAATCTACGTACAGCGACCCCGCTGGCAACAGCTAATAACTTATACTTAATTATCATTTAAGATCGAAAGTTATTAAATAAGAATGATGTATCGCTAATATTATAATACATTCACCTATTTATACAACCCTATAAAAAGAAAAACATAATAGTGACAGTTCAAGTGACAAGATCCCATTCTGCGTGAAATAGATATAGCAGGTCCCCAAGGAGCCCGGTGACCCTACTCACCGCTTTCATTTATTCAATAACTTATTTAAATACATAACATAAACATAACACGCTATTTACTTTTCTGCAGGTAAGCAAAACTATTGGTAGTACACTCACGTTTTGCCATAACATTGAGGATAGATAATCTATTGTTAAGGGATCACTAGAGACCGCAGCGCAGCTTTATGCCCAATCTCTAGTCTCTAAATTATATAGTATCTACCTATTTATAAAGTGAAGTCACTGCTTCTTCTCTATTTCTTCTTTTTTTTTATTGCCTACAGTGGCAGACGAGCCCACCTGATGGTAAGTAAGTGGTAATTGTCGCTTATAGACTTCTGCAATGGCTGGGGCTCGGCGAAGCCGCAGCCTACCGTGATTTTAATGCTCTCTTTAAGCCTCGATTACAGAAGGATATGTCATAGCGCTCGGGAAACACCGCAACTGGCAGTTCGTTCCAGAGCCTGCACGTACGTGAGAGAAATGAACGCTGAAAACTAACCGTGCTAGATGAGATCGTGTCCAGGTAGTACCTATGGATGAACTTTGCTGCGATGTCGAGTGGTGCGATAATAGAAAGGAGACGATGGCACCAAGTCAAACAGTTTCTCAGAACACTCCCCGTTAAACATAGGATAGAGCACACATAGAGAGCCTTCTGCTGACTTCTTCTAAGCCACGCAACGGATTTTGATACAATTTTTACTTTTGTTTGGTTATATTTTTTATTTTATAGTAGAAACAAGCCAAAAACTTTAGGGTACCAACATCTGATGCTGAGGCATCAGATGTTGGTTCGGGTTCGATTCCCACACGCGACAAATATTTGTGTGAAGCTTTTGTGTACTCTTACAGGCAGATAGTAGATACCAGATATCAATCTCACCACTCGCGCCTAATTCATGTATCTCTTCATTATTTATTCCATGTCACATACATTTAATTCCCTTGCCTCGATGTGTTTGCCAACTTTCGTGTAAGGCGCCGACTGTCAAATAGAATATGTTATTATTGTAAATTGTGTGACTACTGTTGGGTGTTTTGATTGATTAATGTGGCATTAAACAGCTAAGTACCTAAGTCCTCACTAGTCATAACGGACTGATAGAGGTGCCCGTGTCTCGTATATATTGTGGGTTTAAAACGTATGTTGCCCCCAGTGTACGTAGAAGTCAATGGTTCATGCCTTCTCTGTGTGAGAAGAGCGAAGACCCCGAGTGAGGTTTAGATCAAAAGACAGCCAGGAGGCGGCGAGCTATAAGCTTCGAATATACTGAAAAGCAACAATAAAACAATACAAACAAACATTATTCAAGTAATTACGTAATGAATGAGCAAGATGACAATAATTTGTTAATATATGTGACGGCATGTTACTCGTGATGAAGTGTTTTGACTCCACTTAAAATTAATTAGTTTTGTTGGCAAATTCACAAAGAGCTCTCAGATATTATGAATCAAAAATATTATTAAGAGAAATTATTAATGGAAATGTGAAAATGAAAAGACATATCTACCTACCTACTAATATTGAATGTAGGTACCTATATTTAACACGTTTTTAGAAATTTAGATAACAAAAAAAGCAAAAAATAATCATAGAAGTTTTTTCTAAACAAACTGATGCAAACTAACATTTAGAAAAATACTTTTAGTCTAAAACCCTAAAACATAACGTTTTATTAAACTAAAAAGTTGTCAGTAACAACTTAGAAAGAAGTACCTTTCCTTAAGGTAATTACATCAGTGGCCAAATTGTATAAGTTTGAAGCAAAAATCTCTCCAAAATAATATTAAGAGGAATATTTTACGATGCTATTACCTCAGAAACAGGGCTGATATAACAATTACCAGAGTTCTATTCAATTCCCCGTAACTTCATACCTATTAAAAGTTTTCTTTGATGCTTTAACAACATTGCTTAAAACAATGAGCATTGTAACGCTAATGTTACTCAGATTATTATAATTACTGCCAGATTTTGAATCAAACTGTTTAAATTTATTTTATAACAATCATGTTGTTAAAAGGTAAGTCGGTTGTGTTTAAACTGTTGCTTGAACCATTTGACTGCTCCAAAGAACAGTTTACGTAGATTGTGCCTTTGACTGCCGCGTTCTTTTTAAGGTATGGAACAATGACAGGCAGAGGTCACTCTGCTTCTATCATTAAGGTAGTGATGGTTATCATTTACTGTTTGCCGTCACTAAAAATACCCATTATTGTATTAGACATCTAATGGCATTATATTTTCCTTCTTTTGAAGTTCATAAGTGTCACGTATTACCTACTGTTAAAAGTTTGAATTTGAATCGCGTCACCAAAACTGCAGCCTCATCTAAAGACTTCAACTATTCAATCTTTTTCATATCATTTAAAATAATTTGACGTCAGAAACGGTGTCAAAAGCCTATTCATTTAGTCGGATACACTGCTATTCACGGTACGGTTACTATATCAAAGTGGTTTATGAATTAACCCTATTATGACCTCGATATTTGATAAATTATATTTTCCGACGAATGGATAGACGTCGCAACGTGAAGCTTTTCATGAATACTGTGTTACACTGGTTAGTTTCTATCATTAGGACGTGCTTCAGAGCTGTATATAGTAGTTTAAGTTGAATAGTCTTTGGAGAAAATCACATTAAAGATGAGCGGTACACAAAGGTTTTCAATTGCCCGGTTGTAGTTTAATATACAGTGTCTAACATTTTGTTGGTAAATTTTGGTCCAGTTTCATCCACTTTCGTTTGTGCACATTATCCAGGAACACACTGTATAGTGAGAAATATTTTGCATAATAATTACACATATTTGCAGTTTCTCTCGTGTTGTCAGTAGGTACTGATCTTTCCAAAGCTGCACCAGAAACCGTACTGATTAAAAGAAGCACGATTCTGCCTAGGAATTAAATTAATTTTGTATGAATGATGTTGTGTAAGATGAAGGTACTTCTACAGTAAGGTGAGTCTACCCATATGTTTAATAATTATTAATTTTTCTGTGTCACTGTTGACCAAACGGCTCCTATCCTATACACGTCGCGTATCCTGCTACCAGAATAAAAAAGTGTTCAGTTCGAAATGTCGGTCATTTCATTTTTGGTCTGCTGCAACCTCGTACTGTCTCAAGGTACATAGTTTTGTGTGATACTGGATACTGTGATATGTGAGATAAACATGAATTAAATTTGTGAGTAGATTTTGAAAATGTGTTGTGTTTATTGTTATGTGTCATATTTTTGAGCCAGAAGACAAGTCTATGTCTTGCTGGTGGTGCCAGGATGACGCACACGAGCCTGAACCCCAGACTGCGATCGTGTAAGTGAGCACTCTATACAACTAATGCACTTTTTGATGACGTTAATGTATTAATGAAAATGTGCTTTTCATTTTGTGAGATATTACCTTAAGGTGAGTAAAACTTTAAGTTTTTAAAAAAAAATATGTGTTGCTCGGTTGTAAAATAAGTGAATAATTTGTACAATATGTAGGTAGTTGTAACCGTTCCAATTACCTAAATAAATAAATTTGCAATAATATACAGAACATTAGTTTAAAAGTAACTGTTATAGAACCCTATTAGGTTAATGCAAAACGGCGTCATTTAACTAAATCATAATTCTATAGGTATTTCTTTGTAGTGAATGGTAACATTGTAGGAAATGTACGGTTGCCTGGAGTCGCATACGTGAACGTACCTAAATGTTTTCTAGTCTTACTTAGTATTATACAATTTACATAAATTTGTTATACTGTACCTTGTTACTCTAAGTACATCTAATATTAACAAAAACAAAACAAGCAACATTTGTCTCCGTAACTAATAAGTATTGCACTTACAGAATGAAATATCATGAAACTTTTTGATAAAAACTCGTAATAAACGCAAAGTATCCTTGGCTTCCACGGATGACAAATGACAAACAGGCATTGTCCCAAGAATGCGCTGAATTTATGTTTACATCTGTCCCAACTTGCAGGGGTTGTGTACGTGCGTCAAAATGATGCCGTTATTTAAGGGTTAAGGACAATAATTGTATTAAATATGCACGCTTTTATGAGTGCTGTTACTTTTTAATGTCCGGCTTTTCAGGTGTTAACTTGACGTTTGTACGTGGTTATTTGAATATGAAAATTTTGAGCTGTGTTGTCTTGTAGTTTACGAGGTTATGAGAGATGAGGTTTGTGTCAGAGATCTAGTTTGTGTGACGTTTGTCGGAATTGAAGTAAATATATTTTTGTCACATTGTGATAAATTATTTGTGTTCGGCTTAAAAACTGTATTGCGTGTAATGTTTAATGCAACTAACTAAAACATAAGTTACTCATTGAAATTGCATTTGATCGTTATTACGCGATTATAGCATATACACACGAGTTGTCGGTAACGGCAGAAGGGACAGTCAGTGGAAAAACATTTTTAGTGATGTCAAAACATGATATGTATTATTGTATTAAATGTTTTAAGATCATTATCATTAATTGGTATTTTTAATGAACAGTACAAATAAACATATAAATATCATTTATTTAAAAGAATTGTAATACATTATGTCAACATTTTTCCTTTACCGTTTCGTTTAAGTTTGGATGTTATTTTATTAGACAAACAAGAAGTGGTCGGTCGCCGGCCGCTGTCATTTGTCATACGGAGAAGCATGACGGGTTTCAATTACCCCACTCTCCTCTACTAGCGGACGGATGTTCGGACCCCAATACGGAACGTCTCATCTAAGATATTATTTTGTAATTTGTGGCCGTGACACTTCGATAAAGTGGCGAAGTTTAACAGATCGTATGTTAGGGTTATGTTTTGCGATAAAAGAATTCCCATCGTATTATAATATCAACTAAAATCATTTTCTCGCTTCTTTTGAAACAATGGTAGTATATTTCTGTGAGGGAATACCCCTTGAGGGGAATTTTTCGCCCACATTACGCTAGCTGCTCTATATTACGTTTCACATGATGGAGTGCGAGCTTATGGGTGTATGATAGAGAGCGAGCTATTATGTACTCATATTATACCGACGGGTAACATTTCACCGCTTGGTGATATCAAGCAGAAGTTTATATCGAATACTCTTGTCTGCAGACTCTTTAATCTACGAAAAAAACAAAGTTCTATGTCAACGCAACCAAAAGATATGTTATGGTGGTCGTTCATGTTATTTACGTAAATTATTTGTATGGATGCCTCGGTGCGCGATTCCGACTCGCACTTGGCCAGTTTTAATTAATAATGTTATTTTATCTTTAGACATTCCTGCATTTATGCATTAAATTGAAAGATGCCAAATCTTACACTTTTGCGTGATTTATAATAAAATCATTTGTAGAATATCGATTTTCAGTACCTATAACCAATACGTCTAGTAGAGACGTTCATCAAATCTGATAAATACGAGAACACTAGCCAAAACACAACAATTAAATCATTTAGCCCATTGAATACAGGTGGCCGTCCAAGATTACCATTGAAAAATAAACCTATTAAAAGTGTAATTTATAACACATTGTCGAACGTCAATACATCAATGGGATGCTATTTCTGTAGAGCATTAGCGAGGTCCGTTTGCGTGTATTATCCTCTTGCCAAGGTACATGACAATTTTTGTCATAGATACCTACTTTATTTCAGTGTGATTGATTTTAAATTAGTGAGAGTTTTGGTTTAGTGAGCATGTGACGGAACGGGACAACTTTGTTTCGTGTTGTGATATTTTTTTCGTGTGCACAAGTACCTATCTACCCTGCTTGGCACTCGGAGCGATAGACGAATTTTTGAAATATTAGAAAGCATATCCCTTGTTTAATACTCCAAGTCTGTATAACACGTACATACGCAAATGATGCAACCGGGTCCACATCAAAAGTATTATACATAACAAATCGTAAAAAGAACATTAGCGTGGCCCAAATTACGACGCCGTTTTGATAGAAATTCACGGAATATTTCTTAAGATCATGTTTTGTTTGTGTTGGACCAGTTGCCGTACAGATTTGATGGGAATTTATTTATGGTAACGATGTGTCATTATCTACAATTCTTTTATCTTTTATATATTAGCACTAAGACTAAAAATAAGGGAAGTAAGTACTAATATTGGCACTAAATATAAACGTGCAAAAAACTTGAAAACATATCGGGCAGCCTAATTTTAACGGTCTCTGTAGCTGAAGAACATTTGCAAAACGCATGACTTTTTACAGTAAGAGTGTATTTATCGTAATAGCATAAACTTAAGTAAATAAAGACTTAGGTGTTTTGACTCCGTGACTAATTGGTAATTGTATAGATAATCAAATATTTGCATCAATCATGACCTTTGTACATCTTTGTAATACACATAATATAAAGTCGTCAACGACAGAACGCAGTCAGACATGATATCTTCGCAGTCATGATAGACATCAGCTTATTTCGTTACAGAAACAGAACTTTTAATTACTTTCAAAACAAAAAGACAAACTTTCGACTTTATATAATTTGATAACTTGAACGTCCTTATTTGAGACCGTGATAAACAAATTCGTGATTATTTAGATTTATTGCTTATTAGGTATTGTCTCCCTAAAGTCCTCGTGAATTATACCAGTGTGTCAGGATACGAGCTTTTACTCATATTTATGTCAAGTACATGTTACAAAAGTAATATCATAAAGAATATATAACGTTTTTCAATTAAATTAATGTGCGTCTGTTTTAAGGAAAGTTTTTGGAACCAACTTTAGCTAATAAGAACTCATAACATCATTTATATTATTTAATTTTGTTTTCTTGTGTTTTAGTACTGTAATTTGTGATAAGATTATGTACAGATTATTTAATTTGTTAGCAGAATTAGTAAGCCACAACGATGGTATTGCCTTAATTTCTAGCTAGTTGTACATATAATATTAAAAAGCAACTTTAACTTTGCGTCTATAGATATTATGTAGATTATATAGGTCTATTTAATCCAGTGTTTCCTTAACGCAATACATCTAGGTATATTTTATTTACAGCCATGCGAACATAGGGGCAGTTAAAGGAATCAAATCAAATCAAATCATTTATTTTGTATAAATTGTACAAATATATAAAATTCTTAAATTAAATGTAGGTAACAAAATAGGGTGCACTAGGGTAAACCTGTGCCACAGGCGTTAAAGGCACTAACATAATTAATATTATTAGAAACTATGATAAAATCATTTAACAATACTTTTACAAATAATACATGTTTGTAGATAAATAAAGGATGTCGTATTATTAAGACTCACGTAAATTATTTAATAACTGTCAGCAATTCTTCGGTCTGTTCATAATTCAAGGTTTGCAAAAATTGATAGACTCGTAATTTTGATCTAGCGTAATTTAGGTCATATATTGAAGTTTGTTTGTTTATTTTATTATATAAAAAAGGACCTAAAAATGCGAAAAATCTATTGGTAAAAACAAACCTTGATTCAGATGTTGAAGCACAGACAATATCTTTCCGTCTCTTAGTGTTAGTGAGGTTGCTATTATAAGAAAGCGTTGCATGCTGTTTTAGTACAGTGCACATTACAAAAAGTTGACGAACTGTTAGCACGTTACAAAATTCATACAAGAGGGTTGTAGGAAAACGGAAAGGTCGATGAGTTGCTACTTTTAAAAGGGCTCTTTGTGCTCGCTCTATGGTAAGCATGACTGTTTTTCCAGTGCCGCCCCAAGACGTAATACAGTACTGAATTATAGACTGACACGATGCCTTGTAGATTTGTAAGATTAATTTCTAATCTGCGATAAAACGCAGCTTTTTGAAAACAAATAATAGTTTACGTAGTCTAGCTGTTAGAGCTGTTACATGTTGTTTATAGGACAAGGTGTCATCTAGTATGATTCCTAAATATTTTATGTTATCTGTGTTAACAATAGCAGGGCAAGTGCAAGCGTTATTTGCGATATTACAGTTATGTACATATAATTGGTTAAGGGTGCGATGTGTTTGGGGTTTGCGCATACAGAATTTTATAAATTTTGTCTTCTCAGCATTTAAAGTGAGCAGGTTTTGTTGCAGCCAATTGTTTACTACATTAAATCCACGCTGTGCATATTCATGGACTTCCATAGTGGTGTTAGCCGAGAAAAGGAGAGCAGTATCATCATCAGCGTATGAAACAATTTTGCCGTGAGATATATTTAGGTTGCAGAGGTCATTAATAT
Source organism: Parascotia fuliginaria (assembly GCA_963082885.1). Lineage (NCBI taxonomy): Eukaryota > Metazoa > Arthropoda > Insecta > Lepidoptera > Erebidae > Parascotia > Parascotia fuliginaria. The sequence goes on along the minus strand of OY720176.1, from coordinate 14,718,566 downwards.
AAACCAGAAAGAGGGTACCTCCGAGGACGCTACCTTGTGGTATACCGAATTAGCACAATTTCATATCAGCGCTGATGACGTTGCCTATTTTGACACATTGATATCTATCTATCAGTTAAAGGAATAGTGTAGCGTATAGAACAAGATAGTTGTACATAAGCTACCTTAATCCTTACTAAGCTAAACACTCTTGTAAAGATAGTTATAGATGCAAGCTATATAGATTAGTAGGTATATGGGCAATGTATTCGTGTTTTACGTGTTTTATGACAACTGACTTTAACTATAGAAGCTCAGAGATGTATTTTTCTATTAAGTTTTTCAGGGATTTGATATTTTATTTATTATCAAGTTAACAAGAAAGATTGCTTTGTTGTAAAATTCTACTCATCCTTTTATATATTAAATTTTTTAAAGTAAATATATAATAACTACGATATTTACTGGTAGCAAGCGTAGTATCAAAGTAAAGAGGATTATAGCAAAATCCGCAGTAAACAGGCGATTTACTTCGTGCATCGTCCCGAGTACTTGAATCAACGCACGTCATAAACATACACATGTACTGTGAACATACACAAACAATGTATACTAAATAGAGTTGCCAGTGTTGTACGTATACCCTAATATATGGGAGCAGATAGTGATGAGAATACAGAATGAAATTCAAAAAGAAATGATTCTGTTTAGTAGGTAGTTGAATCAGCATTTGTTAACTTGCTGATTAATCTTATAGATTAAGTAGGTTTTTTAATTAACTCTTTTTTATTGATCGAGATATGGATTTAAAATTGTAATATTGGGCCCGGCTTTCCCTTTGTTCGCAACGAGTCACACTAAATCGTGTCACCGTGTGACTGGTTGAGAAAAATATTCGCATGGAGTAACAGTGTGACTCAATGCGAATTTTTATTCTCATCTAGTAACACTAGTACACGAGTAGTGTTACTCGTTCGGAAAACCAAATCGCATGGAGTAGCAGCGTCATTCGATGCGAATTTTTATTCTCAACTAGTAACATTTTTCAGAATGTCTATTTGACAACGATAAAGTTAAATAAAAATTATAAAATAATGTATGAGTTTCTGATATTTTTTACGCACCGATCTGGCAACATTGCTTCATGGTGAATCGTGCAATGCGTGTGAGAAGTTCAGTACACGCTCCGCTGTCATTCAAAATGGAAGCTACGTCTGGTTCGTCAAACAGTGTTGATTTAGTTTTTGTTAATAAAAACGGTGGAATGAAAAATGAATCGAATGACGCTGCTACTCCATGCGATTTGGTTTTCCGAACGAGTAACACTACTCGTGTACTAGTGTTACTAGATGAGAATAAAAATTCGCATTGAGTCACACTGTTACTCCATGCGAATATTTTTCTCAACCAGTCACACGGTGACACGATTTAGTGTGACTCGTTGCGAACAAAGGCGGCTTTCGACGTAGCCGTTGGCATTTAAGGCAGTATGTAGGCATTTAACAAGAAGCGACTCCCATCAGACCTCTATGAATCATACCGACTGACATTCGCTGGTAATGGTAATATGTTAAAGCTGACATATCTATTGATCCGCGCGACCTTAAATGTTTTACAGTTTTGTAATTTTGGTTATCTGAATATAAAAATACTCAGTCGTGATTTATATAACATTATACAAATACATAATTTGGTTTCTTTCGAAAAAAGAAACAATATTCCGCCATAGAAACCACACAATTTTAAAAACAAATAAAATTAGTTCAACGAAATAAGTATACAACAAAACAACAGATAAAAAGACGAAATTACTTTTCAGGCAATAAACTCGTTCACTTTTAAATATTTATACAATGAAGTAATAACCATACATATCATCTAGAACATTCATTTTCATTTCTGATACTTCATAGTCTTACGAATAAATATAATTTTAAAACAATACTGATATTGTAATAATATAAGTTACAATTTTTATGCCAACTTGTTAAAAGTATGACAATTATTTACCTCAATATGTTCCCTTGTGACCGGGGCAAAATTGTAAACATTCCTATCGCCACGATTTTCGTTTGGATTCGTTTGGCGATATTAGAAGACTGTATGTAGTGAATATTCATTATTTCTGCTGCATTCATTTCATTTCCAACTATTTTACTAATTTTATCGTAAGTATTATTACCTACTTCTTGTTTCATAGAAGTTTTAGTTATTACATCTAGTGTGGGATTTCGTTCTTTTTTTTAAATCTACATTACACGGAGTTTGCTGTCTTGTTTAGAAGTAGTTTTAAACAATGGAAATGGTATTAGGTATGTAAATATTAATACGATACTTTGTACTTTTCTGAGATTAGAACGTGTGGGGAATGCTTGAATTTTTCGCACTATGGCTTTACAGTGGTGTACAGAATCTTTGATGAATGCTTTCTAGTTGAGATTTGTAGCTTTTTAGTTCTACCGTGGCTAAATATAAATTTGGTTTTACCGCAGATAACATTATTTTTAACTGACGTGGGTAGAAAATGAATAACTCTGTTACAAGAGTTAGACCTCCTTATTTTATGCCAAAACTAAGAGAGACCCATCAGTGAGTAAATGTTTTTTGTAAATTCTATTTCAATAATTGACCCAATTTATCCCCTATCCTCTTTCCTCAAGTCACATATTCCCTTCAACTACGCCATTCTCTTCCCCTATCCTATTCCCAGCCGCCATAGTGGAGGCCATCATACCAGCAGCAGTTTGAGACAATAGCTTTTGTTATGGTGGCCACCACTTCTGAATTCCACTAACTGCTTACAATCAGGCAGGGTGGTGTCACTTTGGTAGACTAATATAAAAAATATATATATTAAAATAGCTCAATAGTGAAATCTTCACCCTCAAATACCTGGTTAGTGTCTGGCTATTTTGAAATTGGCTATGCTCCTAAAGCATAAGGCGTGAGAACAGTAACAGTAAGATATCACAATAAAAAGTACCTAGATAGGCTATAAAAGAGCAAATAGACAAACAAAATATACTCTATTCTGTATTTTAAACATCATCTCTCATTAACATTGCATACAAACTATGTATATCTATCGGCTCTCGCCATGTTGATAATTACGCAATTTAGTTAATCCAGATTACACTAAACTATTTGTAGTACAACTAATCTACTAATATCACTAATAGCTGGTTCTAAATTCGGTAACAAAGCTCTGTACTTTATAGTGCTATGGTCAACCATAGAGATGTAGACACGTGGTGGGTTGTTTGTGATCTCTATGCGGGTACTATAAGCCTGGAAAGTAACTACAATAGTTATATTGTTTAGGAGTCTAATTTTGTAAATTTCGACTTAAATAACAATGCTGTAGGTATGATTTTAAGTAAATCGACTGTAAAAACCTATGTATAGATTTTACACATCATCATTATTTATTAATAATTAAAATGGAATAGTCTGACACTTTTTACATGTCCTTAATAGCTTATTGCCAGCCCTTATGACTATTTATAGTCATGATTAACTGTATACATAGTTATAACTTGGTTTGAGTTTGTTAGCATAACCTAACACCACATAAATTAATTCAAAAGTTTCCCTTTTACTTAGGTATACGCTGGAATTTATACAGAATGATTTATCGTAAGATGATTGCTATCATTCAGTTTACTTATTGCCCTAGTAAACAAAGTGCAACGGTCACAATTTGCATACACTTCGGTCATATGTGGCGGTCATAACTTTCACTTCGCCTTATAGCTGCTATATATTTCCCGCTTACTAGGCACACTATAGATTAACAACCGATAGGCGATAGCAACACACGGTAGGCTTTAAATTAGGTGGCGGCTTAGTGCAAGCCCCACTACATAATTAAACTAATCAACCGCAACCATGTTGTGTCTATTTATTACGGCCCGACGGGGTATGGAGTTTACTGCTTACATGTACGTGGTCGATGCTGTTTAATGTTTTTAATTGGGTCATTTAATGATTTGAAATATTTTCAAGCGCTATCTATACCCACGATTTTATAGTGGCAGACGAGGAAACAGCCCACCTGTTGGTAAGTAGTAACTGTCGTTCATGGACGACTCAGAGTCTCTGGCATTGCCGCTGCCTACCATGAGGGTAGTGTTGGTAGGTGAAGGGATAGATGGAGGTGAGGAAAATGAAAAGAAGGCAAATTGTGCCTCCGGCACTCACCGGATCATAAAGATTTAATGCTTTATCAAAGAAAAGCGGCTTTTGCCTGCAGTGGAAATAATTTCGGGTTGGTATGATGATGATAATGAAAGGTTTAATGTATGTAATATCAAAAAAAGAGGATGCTCGATTTGCAGTCTAGTAACTGTAAGAAACCACCACTTCTTGGGTGTCATATGAAGTAATATCAACTTACTGGACCACTAACCCATCTGCAACAATTCCTTATTTAGAGCTTTAGAGATGTTTAAGTTGATGATGAACATAAAAGAGCTAGAAGATGCAGTGTGGAAAAGTCTTCTACAAGATAGACTTGCAATTTTGATTAGGTCGTTAACCCCATCCTGATTGAAATATAATGGTGATAAGCAATAGTGACACATAATCTACGTCATACTGAAACTTCTAAAATTATCGGTAAACTTGGTAAACAAATCGAATTACGATCCATGCAATTCGATGCAAGCGTCAGGAAAACAAGCAGCATTATAAGATTTACAGTTAATTTAGTCTCGATTTATTGGATTCGTTCCGTTATTAGTATCGAACAAGATTGCAAGATTCATGTCAAGCAATCATTTTTGCAATTTAATCATGTGAATGTGCAATTGTATTCACATAATGCAAGGTATTGAGAGACTCACTATCCGCTACGCGGTTTCACTCGCTTTAACAAACGTCTTTCATTACTGCCCTGTTCCTGTGGGTCGTAGCGTAATGTGTCATAACCTAGTGTAGTACCTTTCTTAAGAAATGGGCTATCAAATGCAAAAAGAAATATTCAAATCTGATTGGTAGTTCTAAAGATTAGCGCGTTCAAACAAACAAACAAACTCTTTCGTTTCATATATTAGTACTAATGGATTTGTAACAGACTTGGTTTGTAATTGCGAACTAAACCGTCACGCTGTGTCCTGTTACGGCGACGTAATGAGAACAATCACTCATGTATAGATACATAGAGGTACACGTAATAGGTCTAGCTAATTGTATACTTGCGAGCGATTTTATTTTTGCTCTGCTCTTGTTTCGTGTAACTTGTGATTGCAATATGTTTTTCATTCGTATAACCTTCTATTAGCCGTCCGCGTCATCTCAATACACGTTTTATTACATTCATGTCCTGATTGATTCTGTTTTAACTAAAATGATTATGATAAGATTGATAGGCTCCAGCTAGGATGAAATAAAGGTATATCAGAGACATTATTACTAACTAGCTATCCGCATCGTGGTTTCGAAAATAATTATTCAAATCTGACCTGTAGTTGCAGAGATTAGCGCGTTCAAAAAAATAAACCAACAAACTCTTCTGCTTTATAAATTAGTATCTAATAGATATAGAGAAGGAGTCAAATCAGAGGCCCTAGACAAGTGTCAAAGATTTCTATTCTATTCATTGAATAGATAAAAAAATATATGGGATAGACTTATGCGTTGTGCGTTAGCTTATGTCAATCCTATACATTTTTTAATCTATTCTATGAGTAGAATATAAATTTTTGCTACTTGTCTAGGACCTAAGCACACGGCATAGCTGATGTTTGTTGTTACCATGGTTACCGTTAATTTGGAACATCCTAGTAAACACAAAACTATGATTTATGTATTTTCATTCACAAAATCCACATAGTTCCCTAATTATTCGAGGTATTAAAGGAAGCATTTGACAAAGGGTGGATTAAAGGGGTTAATAAATTATAACACTCATATCCTAACCCATTTAAAACACATGAAATTGAGGGGCGGGTGACGCGATCAATCATCGGGTAATTGTGAAACATGTGAAACAATTTGTTTATTTTATTATCTTTTAGCGTAACATTGACATTGAATGAAAGAACGAAAAATCTTGTATATTATTTGGCACTGTGATTCATTGTACCTATTCATAGTTTTTTTACCGTTTAATGGTGCCATTTTATCTACAACAGCACATTATAGAGCAGCGTTTTTGGTTTTAATTGATAACTACTGCTCATAATAGTGATATGATAATACACAGCTTATGCCAATTCGCTTGCTAAGCATGGCGAATAGGGTTAATGTCTCTATATAAAGAAACCTATGTTCAGTTAAGTCTTTAGGCTAGCAGAATAAAAGTTTTGATTTAATAGCAGAACTGTTACATTATAATAAAAAACAAGTTGTAGTATTCTGTTCTAAGTTTTGTTTTTCTGAACTATAAATTCGAACTTAAAAAGTTATATATAATGTTCAAGTGGCTCCATCTCTATCTTATAACCAGTGTTAAAGTAAGACGCAATGAGATTACAACTCGGTGATGTGTCATAGGATTGCCCGTCTCTTTGATCTCTTAGAACAGTAATCACAAGTAGCCACCCACCAACCACCACGTATTTCGTTATTATTGCAAACGGAATACTAGCAACGTCTAGTTATTCAGGACTACACCAAACATCTTCCTTGGCTTAAATCCAGGGGACCAAGTCACGGATATAGAGAGCTGGATATGCCGAAGCAAGGGTCGGGAGACCTGCTTGATTTAAACGTGTCGTTAGTGTTAATCATTATGGCAACAAGTTGAGAATTTTTACCAATAATATGCTTGATATACCTACTCGTAATAAACATGCGAGGAACTGTCCGCGGATAAAATTGTCTAATAATTTTAATAATAAAATAATTACGTTAATGAGAAGAAGAATATTAATTATGTTTCTCTACATAATAACTCTTGTCAATTTTCACATCAGTGAACTTTAAGATAAACCCAAACATAAAGTAGTTCTGTCGCTAAAGCATAAAACATAAGGGCCACTCAAAATTGAGTGTCGTGTCAGAACTTGGGACTCTTTATTAATACAATACGAACAGCATCTCTGTTTTGACAAGTAAGAGGGACATACATTAGTAAACACTAGACTCGCACATTAATTTTATTGAGCTTGTGGAGCTGTACCTGTTGTATTAATAAAATATAAGATAAATAATAATAGTAATACCAGCCTGTTTTACTGTGCCACTGCAGGGCAAAGGCCTCTTTTCATATAGAGAAGGTATAAGCATTAATCACCACGCTTGCTCAAGGCGAAAAATAAAAGATAATTATCTTTTATTTTTATTTAATGTAAGTTTGTCTGAAATACCAACTGTGTATGTTTAGTTTACTGTATTCACAATTTTAAACAAGAAAACCACGCCTCGTATCACGGGTCTTTCATGTGATTTTTATATCGCATATTAAAATAAAATCGATACAGTTTAATCAGTTTCAATTATTTTATGACCTATTTTATAGCATTTTCCACTATATTTATATAGAAGTAGTTCTTGTTATAAATGTCGATTATTTTTACATATCAGTTTTAATAAAATTAGTAGAAGAATTCACTTTTCATTCGTAAAATAATAAACGATAATTTCACTAGTGCATCCATCGAGTAAGTACCTTCTTAGCCTGAATTCGCTACAAAAATCTGTTGCAACCTTTCTAGAATACTCAGGAATCGGAGATTGTCACGTACTTACATACATATTACCTTGGACCTCGCATTTAGAAATAGAAAATTATTTTTAAGGATTAGTTCCTTACCTCTTCTAGTAGTAACTTATATATCTAGGTTGTATGGCTCTCTTGCAATTAGTTTCTGCTCAAAGCACGTCTGCCGCAGACCGAAGTCTATGATCCAAGCTAAACCAACGGAAAACAGATTTCCGGTATAAGTAAATCGCCGACAAAGTAAAGGAATGATTCATAATCCTGCTCGCTGGAATATTTTAGGAAATGATTATTTAGTGGGCGGTAAAACTACTCGGTTTAGAATGTTTGTAGTTACTACAAAATAGCTGTTGTAACTAACTTCTGACAATTATACTGAAACTGGCTTTCCGCGGCGCGGTTTCACCCGCGTCTTGCTTATTGCTCTGCTCCCGTCGCCAGTAGCGTGATGTGACATAGCCTATAACTTTCCTCAGGAACTAGGCTATCCAACGCAAAAATAATTTTTCAAATCTGACCGGTTGTTACAGAGATTAGCGCGTTCAAACAAACAAACTCTTCCGCTTTATACTTATAATAGTATAGAATACTGTGTTATAATAATGAACTCGTACCTATGTAAGGTGCTTTGTTGAAGTTCGTTGGTGCATACTGTTATGTGTGTGCCTTGCTTCAAAACTAGTATTTATTGGTCCCTTGTGAGAATAGAGGCTGCAACTTCAACAACACTGTAGTAGGTATGTCAATAAGTCAGTGAATCAAACAGTCTTATAATAATTATGTTATAATATACAAGCAAATTTATCTCCCATTCTTAGAAAACATCACGTTAACAATCTTTATATTATGCACTCGATGCGTTTTTGGCACTCGATATCCAAATACCATTAGAGTAAAAGCCAATTCTTGTGCCAAATCATCACGTGGGACTATATTGTGATTCTTACGGCTGATTTATATTGATACAGTAGCTGGCGCCAGCATCACTGGATTGAAAACGTTTACATTGATCCAGTGCCGGAATCCAGTGGCCTTGGCATCAGATACTGTACCAATGTACCTAAATCTGCCTTTAAACTTGGGAGAAATTCGTTTAGTACACGTGTGACACCGTATGTGTTTCTAGGTGTATTGTTTATTGGATCTTTAAGGTTACGTTATAAAAAAACGAATGGATGTCAAACTATCTCAACGCCAAATTCGTCTACGTTTGTACCATTGATGAGTGGTAGGGAATCGCTCTCGAAATGTAGTGTTTTTTAGATAAAAATCATAGTATCATTGTGACTTCTAATTTTACGTTAAACCACAGGACCAGAGCAATTTGGCATTTGAGAACATTTGAGCTTTACTTCTACTATTTACTCACTACTTGGGCTCTTCAGGATTCGCCTAGTGATCTAGTGTGAATCTAAAAGTCGGCTAACAGTTTTGGATAATATGGGGAGCTCCTGTTACAATGGCACTAAAATAACTGTAGAAAAATAAAACAGTATATTAAGCTTGAGGTTTAAACAGTTAAATACAATATTACAAAAAATACGTAAAAGAATACAAGTAACATATTATTGGTCTTTGGTAACATCCCTCAACCAAACAATTCGTCTCGAACCGATTGACCTATTAAACGCTAACCTCATAAGGCTGTTCGCCTTCATTACGGTATTTACCATCATCAAAATAAACCACCATTGATTGAGTTGTCATATTCATGAAAGGCGCACGACTTCCTCACTCAAATACAACTAACCCGGGCCAGTTACCTCCATCCAAAAAGACCACAAATAAATAAAACTACCTTTACCTAGTTGTGGTTTGTGAGTAGGGTACCCAAAGCTAGGAGAAAGAGTAAAGGCGATTGAAACACTTTCCCGCACTTCGCTGCGGCGTGCGTGGCGACGACGGAGCATTAAGATAGTCTAACACTTTTTTTATATTAGCCTACCAAAGACTCCACTCTGTCTAGTGGATTCCAAAAGCCATTGTCTGAAACAGCTGGTATGCTTTCTACTCTTATTCCTTTCTCCCTTCACAGACGGCATCGACTAAGTTACGTTTTCTTAGCATTGTTTTGCAATGTTGAAAGAACATAGTCACATTTACAGATATATGTTTGTTTGCCACCTATTTTTATAATTTATTTTAATTTTAATTTTTATTGTATTTTAATGTTATTTCAATAAGTATACCTAAACGTATTGTATACAATGTAATGTATCATGTCCATTTCTACGTACTTTATCCTAAGGGAATCTCAAGATCCGTGTTGTAGAACCAGTGAAATGTTTACTGTAAAACTAAGATGGTATTAATGTATGTGTTCCCAAGGGAAGAGAACAACTCTCTCCCTCTTCATACCTGTATCGAATTTAGACTTTATGCAGATACAAAGTTCTTTAATATTAATTATAAACAGAATGTATGTACAAAAGCGAGCATACGACTTATTTAGAAAAGTTAGGCGTACAATACGTTCCAATTGAGAAACAAAAATTTTATGTATTTATTGATTATTATTTATTATTATTTATTATTCTATTTTAGGTCTTTGCTGTTAGTAATATAAGTTTTCACTTTATATTTTTTAGATAAAAATTAATTCCGCTAATGGTTCGAATAATAACATTTTCGTAATTTCTATGTATAAATGTGGCATACTTCAAGTTGAACGCTACGTAAGTGTCAATGTTGATTCTAAATGAACATCAAAAATCTATTTTCGTGTAATGAACTTTGTCTGAATGGAGGCTTCATTCTTGTATCAAGATAAACTCATTTCACTTCATTAGCGTAATGAAATTTCGTGAATTCGGTATAAAATTAACTGCTTCATAGAAAGTTCTCAAATATATGAAGTTTTTTTTTTATTATACATTTATTTCAATTAGTAGTAAAGAAAATCTATATGAATAGTCGGTACAATTTGACGTGATAATAATGAATGAGTCTTTTTGATTTTAATAATGTTCTACTTTTAGATCATTTTTCTTATAACTAAGTTCAGATGAATGAAGTGAAAATGATGTTTTAGATGATTGATTTGCCATCTAACAGGTGCGTAGGCAGATATTTCTTCCAAGTTTGCGTATTCTTTACGTTTCTTTTGACAAAGGAATACTTCTTTACTACCGAACAAATTTAATGGTAATCTTAAAACCTGCTTGTAAAGCGCTTTCTAAACTAAGTAAGTCTGGTAATCTGATTAAATAATACGATATGATACAATTGATAACGTTGAAAATACGTGGTTAACAGTGGGTAGGATAAGAGCTCATCTCACACTGAGCATGAGCATTGATCACCACTCTATCTAAAGGTGGATTATAATATTTTATTGTAATACAAAAATAAATACATTTACTTATTAAAATAATCCAACTAAAACGAACGCAATCCAAATTCCACAGTTAGCGCTCACTTTGGCTTATAGACCGCCATTCACTATACACATCTCCTGAGAAATCACGAGAGGTTTCTGCCCCCTTGCTCGCTAACTGAATACATAGGGCTATTGTAACTAAAAACGATGTAACTCTTCAATCCGAAATTTGGGCAATTGGACCTAAAGTATTACACATTAAAATTGTTTTTCCTGTATCCTATTTTCTAGATTTATGGCGTTCTTTCTTAGTAGGGCTATTTATTGTAAGCCACATTACATATGGAGAACACGCAATATACACGAATTTTCTAAGCACCGAACAGGGCCTTCAAATAATATATTTCCAATTTAGGCTCGCCTTTTTATTTTATGAGCTCGTCAGTGATATAATGATTTTATTTGCTTTTGTAAATGATTCGCTCATAATTGAATAGATTACTTGACTATAGTAGTTACCTACATATAAATTTTATTCTATCATGGTAAAAGAATTCGCTTTTAAATTTGACTACTTTGGGCTCGAAACCCAAAAAGTAACCGTGCGATTTTTCAAAATCTATGTAGGTTACAGTTTATTCGGACATTTCTGACAATATATTGAAGAACACATTGAGACAAAACCTGGACTTATAACAAATCCTAAGTCTGAAAAATTAACTCTGAGTAACAAGCTTGATGGGTTAGTACAAAACTAAAACTCATTTGCAAGTTTGATTTCCGTAAGCAGTTGTCGTACGTGTACGTGTCATACACCTACAAAAATAACATTTATATCATATGTTTTAAGGCAATTTTCTAAGTAGTCTTTGAACTGCACAAATACGGACAAAATAAAACTAAAAATAAAAGAAAATGTCATAAGCAACCATCCCAAACGTACCCTATTCTTAAACCTACGCCAGCTGTCTTCCTGTGTAACATTTGAAAGATTCACATTTTCTAACCAAATGTGCAGCTGACCGAAGATTTCACAGTGAAGACAAAAGTCTGAGGAAATAATAAAAAAATACATAGTTAAAATATTATCGAGTAATGTACCAGAAAAACGGTATTAACAGTATCTTTGTCTTGGTTAGGTTTTTTGTTTAAATACAAAAGCTACCTAATAAGTGGTTAAATAATTAAGTGCTTACTTTAAATGGTACTACTATGAGTTTCTCCCTATTTTCAGCTAGAATAAAACGTGACTCGAAGTTATCGAGTTTAGTTATATAAAAAGCTACAAAGGCCTATGAGCTTATGCTACGTTAAGCACGTATCAAGTAAGAGCCTCTTCATCTGATAGTCCGGTTTAAACTTTAACAGGTCTCTCTAATTAAGTAACAAAAATCAACTGAATCGCTGTACTCATTTTTGATTTTTTATTTGGATTTGGTTCCTTTGCGTCGAGTCGCCGTTAAGTTTACCGGAATACTCTACGTAAAGGAACTAAATTAAAATTTACTAGTAGGACTAGTATTACATCTCCATACCACACGAAAATGAATGACAAAACAGAACTACTTTTGTGAACCCCATGGGGCTTAAAGGTTGGGTGAAAAAGCTATGTTCAGCACAATAATTGCCTATTATTATTTTATTAATTAATTTCAATATATTTTTAAGTTAGAAGGGGTCGCCCTAGCTAGACGAACATATCCCCCCCAACGGGGTTCTCGCCTTGTCGCGGCGGGGGGGCTTAGTAGCCGTGGTTACCAAGGACCACGGTGAACCAAGAGGAACCCCAAGGAGGCGCCGCTCCTCTGGGCTTTGCCAGTAAGCCCACGATGGAGCGGCTCTGGTGGGTTGCGGTGCTGTTTGGGCGGCACCGCAACTGGGTCGGGCTGCAGTGTTGCTTCGGCGACACTGCGGCTGAGGAGTGGCGGGGCCGCGGCGGGAGAGGAGTGCCGGTATAACGGTGCGCCGCTCTCCCTACCTTCCGCGGCCTCGGCGGGGCCGCAACCGCCAGATTGCGGACGCGGTGGGGCCGCAGGGGAAGAGGAGTGTCGGTATTGCGATGCGCCGTTCTCCCTATCCTCTGCGGCCGAGTTGGCCTGCGGGCGGCGATCGGGCAGTCGCCGCCCGAACAGCACGGGCCCGAGACGGCAGTGCGCGTGTTCCGCACGCGCCTCTCGAAGGAGGGGGGGCTAGGCCCCTAAATCGGACGGGGCCCGCTCGCGGTGAGCGGGCCATGGCCCGTCGGGGTCGCGGATGAATGCGCAAGCGACTCCCGTGACCCCGACACTCTGGCCGTCTGGAGGAACACCGTGGGTTTTAGTCGGTATGCTGGCCGCGCTTTGAGTGCGGTCGGAGAGTCCGACATAACCCCCGCCTTGCCCGGGCGGGTGCGTATGCGTAATGCATTTCCCACGTAAAAAAAAAAAAAAAAAAGCTAGACGAACATATGCAGACCAAATAGGTGATGTGTTGACAAAGGGCACAATTACAAATACCCGTAACCGACGTGTGTGTACGAAAAGATTATTGAATGTTGAAGAGACAAAGGAGGTATGTTTGAACCGCAGCAAACGGCGTTCTATAGTCTCTGCTTACGCCATAAATGGGAGACAGGCGTAAAGTTATGTATGTATTATTTTAAAATGTATATGTCGTGATATTTGACGACATACGGGCCTATTATTTATAATATAACAGACATATTTGTTTCGAGGCCGGATTTTATTGAAAATCAAGAATTTAATGCTTGAAAAGTATGACACAAGAAATGTTTTTGGAGGATTTTAATATTTTACGATCCAGGCCCTGGTTACTAGATATTAAAGGTGAAGTGAACACTGAACAGTCACTATTAGAATGAATCACAAACTGGCTACTGACTATGTAGTCGGGGAGTGACTGCCCTATAGCCCATTGGCGAACTATATACCTAGTCGTCGTATAGACTTTACCAGCGCAAACAGTGAACTAAATGATAGTAAGTACCTAATCCATTCATCACACTAAACGATGGCCGGGTAGTCATCTAAGATAGAACGATGCGATCGTCAGTTCGTCCTGCCCAAACGTAGGCGATTTTACTCGTAGCTATTACCCTTCTAATGGGATGACCTATGTCTTAGAATGTCATGTAACTTCACATTATTATCTCGTCATGAGATCTTCAGGTGACTTTGTGCGTTCCTCTACACATCTCTTATTATATATAACTCTGGTTCGTTCACAATTAGAATAGGCAACACCGATCTGGAATTCCATATATATGAAATATGTTTCCAAACTAGAAATGGTGTAAAGGAAATTTTTACAGTCTGTTAATTATAAATGCTCTCATTCGAAAATGCCGTATGCTGATTTGCTGAAAAAATCAATCTTGTCAGTCTGGAACATAGACGTATTCTCCTCGGAGGCATGATGCTACATGGCCTGTGCAATAATGCATTCGATTGTATAGATCTTACCAATAAGTTATGTTATACAGTACCAAGAACTGTCCGGCCAAGGGTAGTCCGTGATACTCGGCTGTTTCATACTAGCCTGTGCAAAACTAACGCCGAGGTGCGGGCTCCCCTTCGTCGTCTTGCCGAAGCGCACACATCTCAATGACGCTGACTTTTTCTCCCTTTCGAAATTTAAATTTAAATAATTATGTTCTAATTTACTGACTAAAGTTAACCAAATTACTGGATCACCCTCTCACACTATTTAAATAAATATATATTGTAAGAGATGCCTAAGTAGTCTGTTTGCTTTCTTTTTATATATTTTTTATGTACCACGTGGACAATGTTAAGAACTAAAAGAACTCTTCTGTAATAGATAATAATAGAATAGAATAGAATATGCTTTATTGTACACCATATGTAATTTACATTAGATATTTAAAATATTTAACAACAAATAGTGACAATGGGCGGTCTTATCGCTAAAAGCGATCTCTTTCAGACAACCTTTGGATAGATGGATCTTAGTCGTTCGACTAAATTTATACACGAACGAACTATAATCTCGCAAAGGATAGTAAACGGCGGTAAAGGCTGTAAAATCGGTCAAAGAACCTTTTGAAGTCAAACGAGATAACTCCGATTGCACCTGCTCGCGACACAAAGAATTGTACATTCTGGATAATGTTATACTTCTGTATACCCCTGTCACCGGTATAAATGTACGTATAAATAACATCACTACACATAAACCTTTTAAATATTCTAAGACACTAAACACTTACGGCGATTAATCATATTTATTGTAATAAAATGGTTGATTAAATAAACAGTAAATTGAAGCTTCATAAGTTAAGATAGAATAAGTTAGTTGCTGTTTTTCCCGTCTGTTTCTGCACTAAGTTTTTCTAAGCTACACAACGGATTTTGATAGATTTTTAATTATCGTTTAGAGTATTTCTTTAGAAAGATATATAGGAAATACGAAAATTTTTAACACTTGTAATCATGTCTAAAAAAGCAGACAATTACCCACGTACGTGCGTGCGGGGCGGGTCATTTGTTATGAATAATATATACTATGTATACAAATACGCCACGTATGCTTTGAATATTAACAACTTAAACACCATAAGTCAGCATCTCAAGAAAATTAACAAAACAGTTAACAAAGAATAAAACAAAACCATCATTTGCTAAACTGTTAAACTCCAGTTAATCGTCGCTATTTAAACGTAATTATGTAAACATTAGTTAAACAACAGAGAATGCTATACTTGTTTGTGAAACTAACTGAAACTGTTTACAATTACGAGTTAAAGCCTCCGCAATATAGAGGGGCACGCACAATGCTTGCTTTACCCATCTAATAAAAATTATTGGACTTTACCCAGAATTGCTACGAGTTTCTGCTATTAGCACAAATCGTCATTCGCACCACTTCTACTTATGTAATGTATTTTCTCTTTTTCGTAATTACATTTTATACTTATCGTAATATTAAGATACCGCCTTTCCTCCTGTTTAGAGATTTTAACCATAATTGCAATTGCAGCATTTAGCAAACGAATTGATATTCGTAGTTTCAGACAATGTAACAGTAATAATTACTATTTTTTGTAACATGACATTTATGTATCCGAGTACAACTGGCTTCATCTCATGAATTGTTTATAGT
Source organism: Parascotia fuliginaria (assembly GCA_963082885.1). NCBI lineage: Eukaryota > Metazoa > Arthropoda > Insecta > Lepidoptera > Erebidae > Parascotia > Parascotia fuliginaria. Next base: position 14,702,484 of record OY720176.1, on the reverse strand, counting down.
GACACTCGAAACATCAGTTAAATTTTTAAATATTATGAACACATCGCTAATCAAAGGTGATAATTTTTTTCTTCTTTATGAATGCTTTTATAAAGAGAAATACCTTTTTTGTAAAGATAAATATGTTTTTTTTCTTTTTGTAAAATAGTTTTGTAGTACTCACTTATTATAGTTATTAAGTTTATTTGGCAAAATCTAGTCCTAACTATACGCTTAGTAAAAATCATAAAAGTTTACAGGCAGCCATAATAATTACACTTCTATTTAATAAAAGTATGAAAAGAAAACCATTAGGAGGTCACTGCGAAAACTTTTGACACATTGATCCGTCGGCCTAAATATATCGTCGTCTAAAAGCCATTTTGTCAAATTAGATAATTAAAACTTGTGTCCGTTTTATTATCCTTAATATTTTCTTTGTTTTCTTTTATAAAGGATATTTTGCAATAAATTTTCAGTAACTTTTCTTTTTATTAAAAAATTGAACTCACTTTGGTGTAGTAAACGCTAACCTGTTCTACATTTCGCTTTATTTTTGACTTTACACGACGTGACATATTATATTTATCATGAACATTACATAATATTATTACTATTAAATCAGTTCTTCTACCGTAAAAAGTTGTGAGATCCATATAAAACCAAGTCGGTATTAGCTAACCCAACAAAATCTTACAGTGACCATATCATAATTAAAACCTTTTATTTTTTTAATAAAAAGATTAGCTTGGCAATCGCCATTTAATATATTGATGTATTACTTGTGAGTTAAATTGTGTTTTCATGCGATGGCCTAGTCAATCTATTAACTGACGTGGCTCCAGAGATTTGAAATCTTTCCTCAAGCCCTAGACCAGTAGCATAGATTTCTATTCCATTTATAGAATACATTATATATTATTGATTATATATATTAATAAAAAATGTATGGGATTCGACGACTCAGAGTCTCTGGCATTGCCGCTGCCTACCATGAGGGTAGTGTTGGTAGGTGAAGGGATAGATGGAGGTGAGGAAAATGAAAAGAAGGCAAATTGTGCCTCCGGCACTCACCGGATCATAAAGATTTAATGCTTTATCAAAGAAAAGCGGCTTTTGCCTGCAGTGGAAATAATTTCGGGTTGGTATGATGATGATAATGAAAGGTTTAATGTATGTAATATCAAAAAAAGAGGATGCTCGATTTGCAGTCTAGTAACTGTAAGAAACCACCACTTCTTGGGTGTCATATGAAGTAATATCAACTTACTGGACCACTAACCCATCTGCAACAATTCCTTATTTAGAGCTTTAGAGATGTTTAAGTTGATGATGAACATAAAAGAGCTAGAAGATGCAGTGTGGAAAAGTCTTCTACAAGATAGACTTGCAATTTTGATTAGGTCGTTAACCCCATCCTGATTGAAATATAATGGTGATAAGCAATAGTGACACATAATCTACGTCATACTGAAACTTCTAAAATTATCGGTAAACTTGGTAAACAAATCGAATTACGATCCATGCAATTCGATGCAAGCGTCAGGAAAACAAGCAGCATTATAAGATTTACAGTTAATTTAGTCTCGATTTATTGGATTCGTTCCGTTATTAGTATCGAACAAGATTGCAAGATTCATGTCAAGCAATCATTTTTGCAATTTAATCATGTGAATGTGCAATTGTATTCACATAATGCAAGGTATTGAGAGACTCACTATCCGCTACGCGGTTTCACTCGCTTTAACAAACGTCTTTCATTACTGCCCTGTTCCTGTGGGTCGTAGCGTAATGTGTCATAACCTAGTGTAGTACCTTTCTTAAGAAATGGGCTATCAAATGCAAAAAGAAATATTCAAATCTGATTGGTAGTTCTAAAGATTAGCGCGTTCAAACAAACAAACAAACTCTTTCGTTTCATATATTAGTACTAATGGATTTGTAACAGACTTGGTTTGTAATTGCGAACTAAACCGTCACGCTGTGTCCTGTTACGGCGACGTAATGAGAACAATCACTCATGTATAGATACATAGAGGTACACGTAATAGGTCTAGCTAATTGTATACTTGCGAGCGATTTTATTTTTGCTCTGCTCTTGTTTCGTGTAACTTGTGATTGCAATATGTTTTTCATTCGTATAACCTTCTATTAGCCGTCCGCGTCATCTCAATACACGTTTTATTACATTCATGTCCTGATTGATTCTGTTTTAACTAAAATGATTATGATAAGATTGATAGGCTCCAGCTAGGATGAAATAAAGGTATATCAGAGACATTATTACTAACTAGCTATCCGCATCGTGGTTTCGAAAATAATTATTCAAATCTGACCTGTAGTTGCAGAGATTAGCGCGTTCAAAAAAATAAACCAACAAACTCTTCTGCTTTATAAATTAGTATCTAATAGATATAGAGAAGGAGTCAAATCAGAGGCCCTAGACAAGTGTCAAAGATTTCTATTCTATTCATTGAATAGATAAAAAAATATATGGGATTGACTTATGCGTTGTGCGTTAGCTTATGTCTATCCCATACATTTTTGAATCTATTCTATGAATAGAATAGAAATCTAACACACTTGTCTAGGGCCTCTTGTTATATTGTCCTTAATAAGTCATCAATACATATAATGTATTTTATCACATTTTCTTCACTAACACAAAATCAAAATTAACATGGAGAGGTCCCTCGCCACATTATGTCTGACAACTCCATGGTAAACCAACTCTTATTCGCCTATAATGTGCCCATTTTCCCGATGATTGATCGACGAGTGGCTCACATTTTGTTGGTTGAAATGAGATGACATCACGCACATTTGTGATACCAATTTCACGAGCAATATACCTGAATAACGCTTCAGGTACACTCAAGAAGCACAGCAACACAATGCCTCTACAGCAGTATTGTAGAATTAAATAGAAATGGAAATAAGCTTATACATACATCACTATTTATTGCTGCTATAATAGGCATTGAAATTCTGAACAAATACGATGTTTAAAGTATCTTGTTTACAATCTTTTTCTGCCTAGCGATAACAAATATTGGTCCGTTATAAAAATGAGATAGATTTGAAGAATTATTTCACTGATTTAGAGCTCTTTGAAAGTCTTAGTGTATTTTTGTTAATATAGTCACACGAACAGAGCCCTTAGCTGAACTGGTAAGGTTTGACATACTAGGAAAGATGAATGGTGATGTCTATGTTCAGAATGATGCCTTTGTAGACGAAGAACTACCACGAAGTACCGATCCTGAGTGGTCTGCATATTCATGGCTCGCAATTGCCTTGATAAGGTCGTCAGTCTGTCTTGTAATAGACCATCCTACACTAAGGTGGCACTGACTATATAATAATAATAAAATTGCATGTATGAATATCAATATTGACCACGTTTTACTCACAAACATTAATTTGAAAAGTTGTTATACTTAAGTATCAACAATAACAAAGCCAAGTAGTCTGATCGCCTACAAAAGGGAATGTTACCCTCCTCACGAAAACATAAGAATGCCACAAATAATATAATGAATGAGCATAATATAATCACATTACATGGTTTTGACAAATTAACTCAAGTTAATTATAAAGTAAAATGATTTTAAGAGGAGTAATTAGACTTAGATTGAATTCATACCAAATGTGAAATAGGTATTATAAGAGTTTAATTGGTACAAACATCAGATGTGCAGCAGGTCTTACCCGTAATATAAGCAAAGGCATATTAAGAAAAAGAAGCATATTCACGTCACAACAACAAAGCGGCAAGGAAATCCAGCGTTCCTAGATAAGGTTGCTAGATTAATGTAACTATTCTTCAATATTTGTGGGAGACCTAAGTTCAATAGTGAGCATAATTAAAAAATATTTATTACCGGACTTTTCTTTATGAGACATAGGTTTTGAACAAACTGTAAGCATAGAAAATGGCCATACTATTGTTAATAGCGTTAATTTAAATGTTTGATTTTGAAAAAAACGATATTACGGTGTACTATGTTTGAAAATGATCATTTATACGTTTAATTAATACAAGAAAAAGAGTAGTTATAGACTTATCGTAATAGCATTTAAAAATATTCTTAAAGTAACCAAAATAGTAATACAAGAAAATTGTAACCAGTAAAAGCTATCGACCAAAATTCAACATCTCTAGCTAGCTGCTGCTGTTTGTATACAAAAACAGACGTTCGGAGAAAATGGTTTAGATGTTTACAAACAATTCACACGTAATGTTACAATTACAATTTGTATGAATTACTTCAAGATCATTATACACGTATCTACGTTTAAAGAAATAATAAAATTTAATATCTACCTGACCTAAAACTTTTCAAAGATCTTAACTAAATTGGGACCAATGCTAAATAATAAAGAAGGCTTGAGCAGTAATCACCGCATTTGGCTCAAGGCGATTGGCAATGTCAGTTTCCAACTAAACTTCTGAGCATCTTTCATCAGCATCGTTTGAAAAACTGAACCATAAATGTACTATTAGGATCTTAATTATTGTTATTTACAGTAACAGCTAAATAAACAGGATCAAAAGTTCAATATAGTTATTGATTTGATTGTTGGTATATACTTATGTATAGACATCGCTATCAATAATTCATAGGTAATACTTTGCCGGTGCGTATGCTAATTGCAATTTGCAAGCCTCTGCAGCACTGACGTGTAGATTGATTGCAATTTCTGTCGGCCATCGTTGCTGTCAGTTCATATTGAGATTCAGCGACACTTGAATGCTGTTTTGTGCATAAAAAAGGATGTTTACACATTTACATGAATATGTAGGTAAGTAGTTATATTTTTCATTGTTAGTTATTTATATTTTTATTGACTATTAAAAATAGTCGTGATAGCCCAGTACTGTGAAGGATACATCATGAGGAAACTTGGACATTAAGTCTGAAATTGTCAATCCGCCTTGAACAAGCATGGTGATTAATGAAAATGCCTTGAAAAGCATGGTGATAATGCCTTCTCTATATGAAGAGCTGCAGTGGGACAGTCAAATAGGCTGGTTATATTGTTATTATTATTGTTGACTATTTTTCAGTGGCCTAATGGTTAAGACACCTATCGAGTCTGGGCACTTTCTAACTTTATTGTCAATCAATCTTGAGCAAATGCGATGTTCAATATGCATGCAAAGAGTCAGGTAATCTCAAGTTGGACAGTAATGGCCTGGACCAATGTTTATACTTTTAAGACAGCTAGTTACATATTAATTATTCGTATTAAGATTCCAGACAAAATAGTCTAAGAGTGGGAATATATAAATATATTTTCTTTAGTTGTGCCATTAAAAGCTCGCCCAGGTACGAGTAGATCGTAATAAAAAAAGATTAGGTAAACCTTACCTTCTTGCTTTTGCGTAACTGAGTTTTACCAGTAGTTCATAAATACTCATACCATTTAAATTTATTGGAAGCAGTCCCAAATGTGTTTTAGGAGCTTTTAATCAATCAAAAGTGTTTATTTCGTTTAGTAAACAATGCCACGGACAGACGGATTGTTTTACACTGGAATATCTTTTGGCATATCACCTAGACACAAGCAGAAATAGCAAGAAGACTGACATACATACATACATACATACAACTTCACTCCTGTATCCCACAATCCCCCATATCCAATTGGGGTAAGCAGAGACTATAGAACGCCATTTGCTACAATCCAAACATACCTCCTTCGCCTCTTCTACATTCTTAATCTTTTCATACACATATACGTCAGTTACGGGTGCTTGTAAGAAAACTCGCTCGCTCGGTCGCTCGACGTCCGGAAAGCCAGCGGACCTGATGGTATACTAGCGGTGGTTCTTAAGAAATGCGCAGTGTGTGCAATAAAATAACGATGGATTACCTACTCTGTGTTTTATCTCTTTATCTTTCCATCTTTTAGGCTTTAAAAAAGAGACAAGACACTGATTGGTTATTCTATCGATATTTTGTGTTTTGAGTAAGACTGAAAGTACTCATGACAAGACTAAACGTTTATTGTACAAAAGTTTATAAGGCAGATGTCTAGTAAAGTATTACTAATTTTTGTCCCATGTGGAAATTGATCTTGTAACCTTGTGCACATGAATCATTTGCATGCGAACGTTTTCTGAAACTAACATTCATTTTTTAAGACACCGCAACAAGCACACAACTTTAGTACATAGTATCTAACCCTCTCGAAACGAATATTATTTTGAAACCTTTATATTCTTGTCAAATGTGCATAAAACCGTGTTGCATTTTTTTGGATGAATTTTCATGTTAAATAGGATCTTGCTTACTATGTAAGTCAACTAGTGCAAAGAGCCTGTGCCTAGTTTCTTTTTAACTTAAAAAAACAATTGACGATCTTAACTGAGAACAATAATTATTAGCATAAACTGTAAGCAATAGCATTATAATATACTTAATTACCTAAGATAAACAACCAACGTAACCTTAACTGTTTTTGTGCTATAGCAAAAAAACTTATTTGTTTTGAGTAGCATCATCTGTCAAAATTTCAACTGTTTAACTATCACGGTTCATGAGAAACAGTCTGGTGACAGACAGGCAGACAGACAGAAGGACAGCGGAGCCTTAGTAATAGGGTCTTATTTTACTGCTTGGGTAGAAAACCCTAAAAAAAAACAGGTGAAACAACGGTTTCTGCGTAGTGAAGGAAAAGGCGGTCTTGCCAGCAGTGGACAGTTTCCTTTTGCTTAAGAAGTATTCTTTTTAATACACATATTGTAGCTGTGGCAGGTGGAGACGGCAGAACAATACTCGTTGTCAAAAAACGTCAATCACCACAGACTATCAGATGAGCTGTGCCAATTTTACTTACTTTTCAAAGAAATAACTTTGCTTGAAATAAAACGGTTCAATTTTATATCTGTAGAAAGACAGAGAGTACTGTATGCATTGGCTATTTGTCTTTCAGCACGAGTTCACTGTGTCAACGCGGATTTAGTTTCCGCACTGTTTACACGATTACACTTTATTTTGGTAAAGTCTCCCAACAACTTTCTATAAACTTTCTTAACGTTTTGTTTTGACATCAAACAAACGGTTCCTTATAATCTTCAAAAGAATAAAACCACAGTCGACTTCTCTTTTGACATTTCTCGCATAAATTACTTGCTCACAATAATTAACCTTACTCTACCGCATTGAATTTAGATGTGACCACTAACTGGGTACTACTGGGACTACTCAGTATTACCCAGGTAGTATCTTTCTCCATTACGATTACATATAAAAGTAGGTATACAAACCATTTTATACTTTTATATATAATCGTAATAGAGAAAGATGTACACACGTTATATACAGGATTATTATAAGTACCATATCCTATGAGAGTATAAACATAGATGGCCAAGCTTGTTTCAGATGTATTGGTAGTTAGGGCACGCCACGGTGGTGGCGGTAAGTCCCATCCTCGAGGAGTGGCTGGAGAGGAGGCACGGCGTCCTCACGTTCCGGCTGACACAGGTACTCACCGGTCACGGGTGCTTCGGCACGTACCTGTGTCTCATAGGCCGGGAGCAGACGTCCGTCTGCCACCATTGCGGGGTCTGCCCGCGCGACACGGCGCTCCACACGCTCGTGGAGTGTCCAGCGTGGGCGGACCAGCGCCGCGACCAAGTTGCGGCGCTCGCGACGGCCCAACTCTCGCTGCCGGCTGTGGTTCTGTCCATGGTCCGCAGCGAGAGGGCTTGGGAGGGAGTCGCCTCCTTTTGCGAGCAGGTAATGCTCGCCAAGGAGGCGGCCGAGCGGGAGAGGGAGCGGACCACCTTGCTCCCCGCCCGTCGCGCCCGCCCTGGGCTTCGCCGTGGGGCGCTCCGGGATCTCCAGCCACCGTAGGAGGATGCCTGCGGGCGGTGATTGGGCAATCGCCGCTCGAACAGCACAGGCCCGAGAAGGCGGCGTACGTGTTCCACGAACGCCTCTCGATGGAGGAAGGGGGGCTAGGCCCCCCAAATCAGACGGGGCCCGCTCACGTTGAGCGGGCCGTGGCCTGTCGGGGTCGCGGATGAATGCGCGAGCGTCTTCCGTGTCCCCGACACTCTGGCCGTCTGGAGGAACACCGTGGGTTTTAGTCGGTATGCCGGCCGCTGTCTCATTGTAGCCGGAGTGTCCGACATAACCCCCGCCTCGTCCAGGCGGGTGCGTAAGCGTAATGCGTTTCCCACGAAAAAAAAAAAAAAAAAAAGATGTATTGGTAGTTTCACACTTATAAGTAATCAGGTCTTTTGGACTTGGAAGTATAATCTCTAGAGCAAAAGGTTTTTAGCGTCAGCTACTTGCATAGAACCGCTGCGCATTACTAAGCATCAGTTACTCCTGGTTGCTTTTAACACTGTTAATGCTATAATTACATTGCCACAAAAGAATAGAGTTCGGGAATGAAAAAGTTAAGCAAAAATAACGTGGATAGGTAATTTTTCTGACACTACACATATATTTTACAGCTTTTAACGTAACTGAATTCTATATGGTTATAACATTGTAAAATACTCGAACATTCAGTAATTCGAGATAAACTTGCAACGAATGAATGGAACAGAAGTAATATTACTACACTACAAATCAAAGAGGTATGCATGTGTGGTAAATTCAGTGCATTATTACAAAGAGATTATTGTTTAATAATTCCATAACAGATGTATAATCCTAATGGATATGAAAAGTCTCGTTTCGACTAGCAGATACGCAAAGCGGATCGGTGCTAATGGAAAATATTTTTATAATGCTGACGCGAAAAGCCGGATGAGGACCGGACGAGCTATAGGCGTATTCGATCGCACTGACCGCAACTACAGATAATAAATTTTGTTTACAGTATGGGTTGTATGCATGTGTTAGTGCAACGATGGTGTGAAGCTATTAATAATAAGACTAATAGCATTTTATAGCAGCTCTTTTGGAAAGGCTTTGTTTTGTTGTTCTGTTCATCTTGAGAGATGAAATAAAAACGAGTTAAAATAAATAACATAACAACTACACAACGCCATCGACAGCCAAAGTAAGCATAATATTATGTTATAGCATGAGATGAAATATACCTAAGTTCTAAAATGCGGATATACATACCTACTCAAATACGTTTTCTTTGTAAATATATACATAGTATACAGAAACTCCCAGACCAATCCAAATAGTTATGTAGTAATCATCACCAACTCGCGACCTTTACTTAGTAACACACGATCGCGTATTTGTGTTTTTTAAAAGTATGAAACCACTTAAAAGGTCAATTGGTATGGAAACCAAAATTTTAACTTAGTTTTTTTTTCAAACATCGAGTAAAAACTTTCAAACAATAAAAGTACGAAAACAAATGCCGATCTCTTATTAATTGTCATACCGTCATCTTAACTTTGCGTAACTACTACGTTGCACTTTCAGTGGATAACAGTCATACAAGTACAAATTACACTATTCAAATTTAACATTTATAGCAATAACTTAAGATGGAAATTATTGCACCGACGTCTGGTTTTATTCTGGTTTTTGTACTGAGTGTCTATTATTTACTAAGTGTTCAAATTCAAACGCGAAATCGTGTCTAGATAAACGTCATTTGGAGTTGGACATGCCTACTTCAAACATTTAGTTTTAGACATTCGAGAATTGTATTTCGAATATTGAAATGGTATATTTATAGATATATATTATTATCACGGTAGTAGATCCACGCTGATTTCAGCATGAATGGGTTGGATCGTCCGGGGAAGTACTACCCTCTCATAGAAGATCGACTCAAGAGTAGTAGTATCCGTACTACTGCGTTTCGTTCGGTGAGTGAGAGCGCCGGAGGCCCAATTGCCCCCCTTCCTCGTCCCTCACCTCCCTCATTCCCTTCCCCTAACCCCATTCCCAGCCGCCATAGTGGAGGCCACCATACCAGCAGTTTAAGACGATGGCTTCTGGTACAGTGGCCGCCACTTCTGGATTCCACTGACTGCTTACCATCAGGCGGGGTGGAGTCACTTTGGTAGAATATAATATAAAAAAAAAAAAAAAATATTAATAAAATTATCTTAAAATATAATACCTAAATCTGCCAGCTAAGTACTTTTATTCCATTTGGAGGACACAGTGAAGTTTTTTACGATGATAGGACATTTAGGGTTGAACCACATCTTCTAGCACGAAATCGCACTTTTGGGTGTTTTCGCTCTCTTTTTAGCTCTAGTAAATGACAATTCTGAGTGACAGAAAATAAACAGGAAAGTACGGTTCAGTGTTGCTAGATGTGTGATTCAACCCTTAAACATCATATACGTAACTTTAGAATTTAGAATTGCTATTGAATTTATATGACCATTTAACAATAGTCAACATCTTATCCACCAAGGATAACTGCACGAACGTTGTCTGTTATACAACTCAAACATTTGCTTCAGAGATCAAATCTTAACCTATGAACTACAAATATTAATTCCTAAGCTATGTTTGTGGGGCAGTTAGTTAGACAACAGTTTAAGTCAACTACAATAGTAGAACTCAAGACATTATGTGGGCATGTCTCAGCGATCCGCTTATCCATGAAGATGTGTATATACTACTTATATACATTTTTTTGTAAATACATACATATTATAGATAAATTACACCCAGACACAGAACAAACAATCATGCTCATCACACAAAGGTTTGTCCTGGGTGGGAATCGAACCCACGACCTCCGGCTTAGCAGTCAGGGTCACTAACCACTAGACCAACAGGCCAGTCTTTTTCAGAATTTGAGTACAAATTTGGTACCTTATTTTGTTCTCTTTAACCTATTTTCGTAACAGAACTATTATTAAAAAAAAATATTTAAAAAAACAGACTTCAGAACTGTACCTATAAGTACAAACTTAAACAGAAACTAAAAGTACAATTACTCAATATGTATATACAACTTGAACAAACCAAAACATCACCTATGTATATTTTGTTTTTGTTATTTTTTTCAAAAAGCGCAGAACTAGTTGCCATCTAAATTATATAGGGCCACGTCTACTATGACCTTGCAAAAAAAGAATAAAATCCAGTCGAATTTGGTGGCGAAATCGCGTAACAAACATACAATAAAACAATTTTTAACAAAAAGAAAACCGACTTCAATCTGGAAGGAAACTAAAAAGTAAAAAATAAATTTACATAACACAAAGTATTTCGTATTTTGATTTAATTAATCAGAAATAATTAAATAAGTTTTTAATAATTTTGAAGTTGGTGCCAAATAAATACTCAATGATTATATTATATAATGACTATAAATACTATAAGAACCTTACTACAATAGCAAATTAAGATTTTTAGTGATGGGTAGACCTAAATCTTACTTAGGTTACTATTATTTTTGTACACACTAAACATTTTAGCATATTGAACCGTATGAAGTAAGCCCGACATGACTGCTGTTGAGGAATTTCCTCGACTGTCTATGGTCACTTGTAATGGCACTTATAACCCTTAAAGGAGCAAAGTTCTCATTATTAGAAATGAATTAAGTCCAAAAACCAAGTAATTGCCGTAAATCGTTGAGAAATTCCCTCGACTGTCTTTGTGCTTCATCATCAGATCGATTCCAAACCTTCACTAAATAGTAGTGCCTTAAAGTACTTAACGAAAAACATAACAAATGTACTAGTCGTCAGTACGATTTTCGAAAGTTCCCCTCGATTTCTCTAGGATGCCATCATCAGATCCTGATTTCCTTATCATGGTACCACCCTTGGGATATCTCCTTTCCAACATAAAAAGAAGCACCAAAATCAGTTCATAAACGACGGAGTTATCTGCGAACACACATAAAAAAATATATATATATATACGGTCGAATTGAGAAACCTCCTCCTTTTTTTGAAGTCGGTTAAAAAGATACGATCCGAATTAAGAACCTCCTCCTTTGTAAAGTCGGTTAAAAAAAGTAATATAATAATTACCTATAGAGTTACTTTGCATGCTACTTCAAATTGTAACTTACAAAAATTGTAATTACCTGGCGATTAAAAAGAGTGGCCTGAGTTTCTTGCCAGTTCTTCTCATGGCTCTACTTCGTCAGCGAACTGGCTGTACGTTAATTTGCTGACATTTTGTAAACTTTGACGTTCATAAGTGTTAATTTATTTAACCTAATATGAATAAAAAAAACAGAGCAAAAGACGAAGAAAGTGACAGCAGAATATTACCTAATGACTTATAACTAATTTCTAATGATTCAGAACATGACAGTAAGTTATTATTTTTTTTAAATATAATGTCTCTACTGTACTTTATTTAGAAAACTATACCTATTATTTCTTATTTGCGTATACCTAAATGAGGTAAACAACAGTATTTTTCTTCCAATAGAATGAAAATATGGTTATTTGAATAATAAAGATGATTGATTATTCATAGACCTGTGACAGCACGAAACTGAACACCTTCGAGAAGTTTCTACGTTGAATTATAGATCCGATCAATTAGCCGACGAGAATTGCCAGTAGCTAAGTTCGGCCGGTGGAAACTTTGTATAATTGCAATACCTTTCAGAGTTGTACCATTGGTACTCATTATGGATTCACGTTAACAGCCGACTTGGTCTTGCAGAGTGCTAACTGTGTTGATGGCAAGTTTGCGTCAGTTATTTATTTTATTTAAAACTTGTAGTACAAAATTGTGTGGAAGCGGACTTAATGCTTAAGATATTATCTACGAATTATCATTACAGTACGGCAGCTACCTATATAAATTAATTCAATACAAACAACTTACATTAGCAGTGTGAAGACGTCCACTGTTGGAGTTAGTCCGCTCTTAAAGGGAGGTCCATGATCACCACGTTTAGCGAACGGGTTAGCCATCTTAGTAGATGATGATGTCTTAGTCAAGATGCCTGTTTTTCTAATTGCCTATTAAGATGCTCTCAAACGATAGGATAGTACTATGTGTCCCACGCAGAAGACAAGCAATAACATGCCACTAGATTAACCCTATTAAACATCAACTTGCATAAATTAACAAAAAAAAAACGACTTCAAACAGGAATAAAACTAAAAAAAAATTCTCATTGATACCATTGTCAGAACTGAACCAAATTTGGTTAACCCAGTCGAAAGTTCTGAGGAAACAAACAAAAAAAATATACAATCGAATTGAGAACCTCTTCCTTTTTTGAGGTTTGTTAAATAATAGGAAAATGTCAATTTAAAGCAATCTTTAAATTTGCATTCCCAAAGCTTACTTCGAATATTATGAACATACAATAAAAACATACTTACATATAAGTCTAAATTGTCATAATCTCCTTAAAAGAAGAGGTCTTCATGACGTAGGACAGTTCTAACTTTATCTTTCCTTTATAATTTTCTTTTCGATGACTTAACGATGCACAGACGAAAAAAAAAGTAGAATTAATCGGTGCTTATCTCGTCTCGTAATTGTAAAAGTCAACCGAGGGGAACAAATGACTCAAGAATGGTGATTCTACATTTGTTTCCTCAAGATTTGTACTTTTTGTTACATTTCGTAGATAATTCTTGAAAGATATTACGTGTCGCGAGTCGTATGAATAGGTTATAGCAAAGTGTGTTTGTTAGTCCTTTTATATGTCTAAAGTTTTCACACGGAATACTTAGTGTATTTTACATCTTTAACCACGCAGGCAAACCAGTGCAGTGGAATAATCTATTCTTATAAGCGGTGGACCGTCATTCTGTGTATCAGTTAAACGGTTAAAGCTAAATGTTTAACGTCAAAACAGAAAAAATAATCTTAATTTATTGGATTACTTTTACTTACGCTTGCATCTGGGCAACAAGTTGGCTAATTATTTATTTAGGTAGCTAAAAAAGTCAAGCCAGATCAATTTTCAAGAATAAAACGATGTTTAAAGAGAAAAAGAATGCAAATTTTCCTGCAACAAATAAACAATTTGAGAAGATTTGTATTTAAACTTCGCTCCGTATGTCAAATTACTAGTACTTACTATCGTAGCAATCTTAAATTGAATCGAATTACTTTAATTCACTTTACATATCGAAGGTAAAATAAAAATGATCATCTTGCAGATTACATCGTTATGCCGATAATGGCCGATAATAGTAGGTAAGTAATGCAGTAGAAAACATGACGCGAAGAATTAATAAACCAATCTTCTTATCTGAAATTACACTGCAAGAAATTATTAATCTATCTGTACTATACTATTATATAAAACAGAACTACCAGTCGGATTTAAATAATTCTAATTTGCGTTTGATAGTCCAGTTCTTGAGAAAGTTTTAGGCTCACGCTATTAGTGACGGGAGCAGAGCAGTAACCAAAGATGTAACTTATCGCGGGTGAAAGCGCGCCGTGGAGGGCTAGTTATGAACGTGTTACAGCTGATGAATATACTAAACTCTTAGGTACCTTAACTAGATAATATTTAACTATTATCGACAATACCTATGATAATAAAGTTTACAAACTTGATCACTTAGTCAAAAAAATTTCACTGTTCCTTCTACCTGTAGAGATTGTACGGCTCTCTGGTCTCATTTTCAACTACTAGAATTGATTACATGTTAAAACGTAAAACACATAAGTATAGTCGACCATAAAATTGCTTTACCAACTTTAGACTAAATGTCGTTTGCATATCACAAAACAATAATAATAATTTTTTTGCTTGCAAGTTACCTCATTATAGTGACAGTTTGTCACTGTCATATTATTTATGGATCTTATTATTGAATTTTAATTTTGATGAATTTTTTCGTCAAAAGTGGTAAAGCAAATATTATTAAGTGATCGACTATACATATTAATATAAATACTGTCCGTCTATAAAGAGTCTCTGTCTCTACTTCTATCCCTTAAATTCAGTGTCAGATAAAAGAGACTCGTGAACGCGAGAATATTCGTAAAAAAATGCAATAAATATAATCTCAATAACCAGCATTAATTATTCAGAAAAAACATTATAAATATAAAATGAGGTTAACGTTTTTTATCAATAATCCAATAAACGTATTTTATTTAATCGTAAATAAGGTATTGTCGGGTTTGCCACCGAAGCCGTAAATTACCCGCTCCCGTGCGAATTGCTTCTCCCGACTACAATAAATATTAATCAATACTTAGGAATAAAAGTGTTAACAGAGGATTCTTTGTGTATTGTAAAATACGGCTTTATGAAAGTATATCAAATGTTTATCTATGCTAGAAAATTCAGTAAAAATACGTTACGTAATTTTGAATGAACTATTGTTGTTATTGTCTCCCAAATGACAATCATAAAGGCAATGTCTATAGTCTATCTAGAGCGAAATTATTGTTTTGATTAAACGATGAAGCCAACCAGCAATAGGCATTTGTAATAATGGTGCTTTGTAGTAATTTCTTCCTTTATAAAAGACAATTCCCGCACTAGGGAACAAGCCCTATGTCACGGAGAACTTTACAAACATACAATTAACCCACCCAGACTCGGAACAAATATTTATGGATTACACAAAGTTTTGTCCACACAAATTTGTTAGTCATATAAGGTTAGTAATAAACTAATTATAAAATATTACTAGCTGCGCCCCACGGCCCCGCATAAAATATGTTTTGTTGTATCCCTCGGAAACCAGACCGATTTTCTCGATAAAAAGTAGCTTATTTCCGTCTCCGGCACCGAATCTATATCTAATTTTCATCGAAATCGGTTCAGCCTTTTAGGCGCTGAGTGGTAACAAGCAAATAGAATTTTGAATGTAGGTGTATAAGAAATACCGTAAGCAGTTAACCTGTAACCCCCCCTAATTACAACAGTTATTATAACATTTTAACCTGCCATATCTGTCTAAAAACACAAAATTTAAAGCGAGGCTCATTATTATCACAGTCCAGGTTATTCGAATGCTATTTGCCTGGAGAAATCTACGCGGATATACGGTAGAAAAATGTTGAAGCCGTAGACGTAATAGGGTCGTATCATCTCCGTAGATTGTCTGCAGAAGTAGGTTACCTACTTACATTATACTCTCATAGTCGATAGACTGCCCTCCAAGCTATGATTAACGACAGAATGATGAAACAGCAATTAATTATCGGATACGATTTTTATAATCGACATATTATTATTATTACATTTAGACATAATAGTCCAGAGGCCCTAGACAAGTGTCAAAGAAAGAAAGAATAGATTACAAAATATATTGGATTGACATAAGCTAACGCCAACGCTTATGTCAATCACATACATTTATTATAGACTAGCTGTTGCCCGCGACTTCGTTCGCGTGAAAATTCAGATGGGTGCCTCTATGAGAACATTGCGTGCCTGATTTTATGGCAATCGTCCATTGTATCAGTATTATCCGTCTCTATGGCGAATCCAATTTAAACCCGCTAACCACTTTCACACAAACTTGCGACTCTTATTTGCCCATTTAATAAGGGTGGTTTCTGAATATTAAAAAAAGAGTATTTTCTAGTAATTTGGTTATCCTACTATAAAAACTATAGAAGTTTCATACAAACTTTGCCACCCCTTTATACCCCCTTAGGGGATGGATTTCGCAAAATTCCGTCTAAGTGAGCACCTATATTCTAATAGGAATGACAATGCAAAGTTTGAGATTCCTAGCACTTGTTGTTTCTGAGATTTCGTGATAAGTGAGTGAGTGAGTGACCTTTTGGGCTTCACTCGCGTGAATGTCGTTTTTTCCAATAGACATTTTGATATTGTTTAATTACTGTTTTTCATACTATTTTTAATCTCCTATTCATACAAATCCTCTTTCACCTACCTAAAGACATCTCTCGTAAATCAATATACAATAAACAAAGGCAAATTTCCACTACAATAACTTTCCCCTTCCCCTTCTTCCCTATTGCACTTTTTCTCCTCTCTCCACAGTTTCCTCCTTCCTCTCCTCCCCTTCCCCTTCTCCTCTTCACCTCCTTCAGCATCCCTTGCCCCTCCTCCAGCATCTCTTGTCCTTTCCTCCACTTCCCTCTACCTTGCCTCCTCGCTTTCCCCTCTCTTCCGCCTTCCTTCTCATCCCTTTTCCTCCTTTCCTCTCCCTTCCTATCGCTTTCTATCCTTTCCCCTCCCTTTTTCCACCATTCGAGAACCCCTTATTTACCGCGTTCCTTCCCCCTCCCTTCCTCTACCGTCTCCCTCACTTCCTCTTCACTTTCCTCTCATTTTCCCCTCATTCACCCCTCACTTCCCCCTCACTTCCCCTCACTCCCCCCTCACTGCCCCCTCACTTCCCCCTCAATTGCCCCTCACTTCCCCTCACTTCCCCGTTACTTCTCCTCACTTTCCCCTCCCTTCCCCCTCCCTTCCTCTACCGTCTCCCTCACTTCCTCTTCACTTTCCTCTCATTTTCCCCTCATTCACCCCTCACTTCCCTCTCACTCCCCCTCACTTCCCCTCACTCCCTCCCTCACTTCCCCGTTACTTCTCCGTCACTTTCCCCTCACTTCTCCCTCACTTCTCCCTCACTTCTCCCTGGCTTTCCCCTTACTTCCCTCAGAATTTCCCTTCATTTCTCCCGCATTTCCCCCACACTTCCTCTTCACTTTCCCCTCACTTCCCCATCACTTTCCTCTCACTTTCCCATCACTTCCCTCTCACTTGCCCCTCCCTTCCTCCTTTTCATCCCTCCTTTCCCTCCCTCCCCCTCCCTTTTTTTTTTTTTTTATATCATAGCCTACCAAAGTGACTCCACCCCGTCTGATGGTAAGCAGTCAGTAGAATCCAGAAGTGGCGGCCACTATACCAAAAGCTATCGTCTTAAACTGCTGGTATAGTGGCCTCCACTATGGCGGCTGGGAATAGGGTTAGGGGAAGGGAATGAGGGAGGTGAGGAAAGAGGATAGGGGGGAAATTGGGCCTCCGGCGCTCTCACTCACCGAACGAAACGCAGTAGTACTACTCTTAAGTCGATCTTCTATGAGAGGGTAGTACTTCCCCGGACGATCCGGCCCATTCATGCTGAAATCAGCGTGGATCTACTACAGTACAAATCCCTGTAAATTTCAAGTCGCTAGCTTCAAAAGCTAAAGATCTTTGTATAGAATATTTCATCCTTAATTTCACCCCTCTAAATCCACCCCTGTTAAAATAAAATTATAAGGATATTTTTTATTTAAATAGAAGTATTCCAAAATAAAATTTCAAAACTGTAAGTTAAAAAATGAAGAAGATTCATACAATCGATTTCATCCCTTGTCACACACTTAGGAATTAAATTTTAAAAACTCTTTATTAGTACAACCTCTAGACATTTAGACAAACACACCCTCCAAATTTGAAGTCACTACGACCAGCAGATTAGGCTGTGCGTTGTCTGTTAGTCAGTCAGTCAGTCAGGACAAAGCCTTATATAATATGTATGGGTGTATGGATGTATGGATTAGACGTATAGCCATCGGGGATCAAAGCATACAGGCTGCTAGAAATGCTAACACGTGATAGAGCCACATAAAGCTGACCGCGCGAAAAACAGCTAATACTTAGATCCACGCCCACAACTTTTAGTTGTGTCTGACCTTGGGCTTTATTAATTATCATCGCGAAACAGGCTCACTGGAAACTGGACTCATTTAAAACTAAACGGAAGATTGTTTAGAATGAGAGGAATCCGAAAAATAAAAACGCTATCAGCTATTCCGTAACCTGTTAAAGTCTCTGTTTCTATCAGATTTCGTAGTAAATTAACATATATTATGTTCGACGTGATTCTTTAAATTAGCATAACTTTTTTATTTATGAACCGATTGACATGAAACAAACACTAAATGTTAAGTGAAGCTTACCACAATGTATTAGTGAACCATATCTACATCGGATAAGCCGTTTCTGAGATTAGCGTGAACAAACGCACAGACAAACAGACAAACAGACAAAAATTGTAACAATCATTGTTTTGGGTTCTATTTGCGTTGATAAAGGCCCCAATAATTTTTTTTCTCATATATCTTCCATGTACAGACAGCGATCGGTTAGATTTTTATTATATGTATACATTCTATTAGAATAGAAATCTTTGACACTTGTCTAGGGCCTCAAGATAGATAATTTTTGAAAGGGAAAAAAATTATAATAGAATGAAAACAATTGGAAACGGAAGAGTACAAGTCCTATCGAAAAAAGTTAATAGCAAAGTTGTAGGTAATAAAAAGATCTACAACTTTTGTATTCACACTTTTTTCACATAACCTCAAAATTTATGTGAAAAATTCAAATAACCAAGTTTTTGGTTTTTATTTTTATCTTTTACATAAATTTATTTTTACAAACTATTCCACCATTGCGATGTGACACCGTCACATCAAAAACATGACAATAAATCTAAGTTTTATTAATAGAGAAACTTAAGTAATAAGTTTTCATTCTATGCTATTATTCCTCAGTACTTATCTTGTCGTATACTTATTTCTATTTCAAAACACAATAAGAATAAATGCACAAACTTTAAGTAGAACTAACTTTCTTGAAGGAATCTTCTCAATACTTAGCTCGTTTTGTTTGCTTTCCTCTCTGACTTTAAAAAAGAAATATATTTAGTTCCGCACGTGATTTTTGAAGTTATACTTCTTTTGGCGCGATTGGGAAAATTTATGAGAGTGAATTTTTACGATGCGCGCGCACACCGACAGAAAAAAGCAACACCCTGAAGTTAGTTGCGAATCTTTTACATCCTGAAGTTAGTTGCGAACCTTTGTGTGTCGTATCAGTGCAAATAAACAGTGTGAATAAATAAAAAATATGTTGGCGTTTATATCAATTCAAATATATTTATGACGGTGATAGATATTTTTTATTGATCATTTATCAGTAAAAATATTTATTTTGAATATTAGTGGTAAAAGTGGTTTTAATATACTGTTTTAAGTGCATTTATAGATTTGAGGTTAGCTGTCGTTATGTATAATTTATTTACATTGCAAATTATAAATTATTACATTATTATCTAATAAATATTTTTTTTTTGTTTTCTTTTATTTTAATTATATTTTATGATTTTTCATTATTGTTGCATGCTATTTATATTTATGTATGTATGCGTTGTGTTATTATTTGGTATTTTTGGATTGTTACGCCAAGGAAGTATAATTTCTTACGTGCGTACATGAGTACACACTCTTTTTTTTATTTTTTTGCTTCTGCACGATTATATAAAAACTCGGATAAAATTGAAACGTCCTTTTAATTTACGCTTAATACGTTTTGTCACCTCTTGAGTTCTTTGTGTACCTTTATGCGTTATTTTATTATTGTTAATTTACTTGTGAGGATTCAGCTGAAATTCAGTGATGTGCATTAGCGCAGCAAATACTAAGTTGGAGGTCTTTGTGTGCCAGCTTAAATACTGTGTGTAATTAACTATGTACATGTTGTATGTTTGAATTTAAAGTCTGAACTTGTATATTATGTACCTATAACCAAAATAAATTGTTTAAATGGTTTAAATTGAAGCATAATCATAATCATTAGGCAATAGGTACTAAATAAAATAAATAAAAATCTTTTTATTGCCTAAATTACAGTAAATATGATTTAAATAAAAAACTTAAAATTAGGTTAACAGTAACTATGGCAAAAGGTGATAACTCAGCCGATGCTGCCAGACATACAATAAAATATATATATCGGGCAGCGCTGATTTTCAGTTACCCCTGGCTCCCTGAGATGAAATGATAAAGTAATGATCAATTCAGTTTTTAATTTGTATACTTCGACAATCTTTACTAATATATCATGGCGATGAAATAGGTAATATCCCTACAATACATTGCAAGAACAAAATATTAAAAGTCTACTGTCTCACTATAGTCACTATACCATATTATATTTAACAAAAAATATTTTGTAAGTATTTGTAAGAAGAGAAAGCAGTACGCGAAGTAGCTAAAATGAGTGCTTATAAAACAATGTGGACGACAATTGTAAATGTTTGGACAGCAGTGAAGCTTGACTTACGGATGTGAAGGCGAAATACATTGAGACATTATTGACCACGGCGAATGTAGTTGGTTTAACATTTATAAATAATCGACAATGTGTGGCAGTCTTGTGCTATTATTCCTAGTAATTGTGCTCAGCTCTATTTAAATAATTAAGTATGAGTCGTGGATTTGAATGTATTTTGTTCGTGAATTTTATTTAAAAAATATGAAGGTTATATGGAGGTCAAGACCCAGATAGCACTACCATGCTATCTCGAGAACCTAAATTTTGCAGTAGGTTCAGTTTTGATAGTAACGTGTCAACACCTCATAATAAGAAAATCAGTTAAAGTCTACCGTGCTAGCAGTGTTTTAAATACAGACTTTAATGTCCCCCGGAAAATTAAGCCAAATCTGGATGTAAGCACATTGTGTCCGTAATGTTTATAAAAATTTCGGCGTTACAAAACTGGTTTTCAGTTCCCCCTAGCGAAAGTCGAAAACTCGTTTTAAGTCATTTAGGTGAATAAAGTCCTAGCAATCTCACAGAAAGGCGTCCGTTAATTAGCCAAATCTAAATATAGTTGACCCTGCCTTTTAACCTTTCAGAGATACAAAAGTGATTCTATATATATCTAGAGGTCTTACGAAGTGTTCACAAATCTTATCCCCATGTTTCCACGACGCCAACGAACCCTTTTTTAATATTTTTATATAGTGTTTCTTGTCGACCTTTTCGCATCTCACCTGTAGGTTCGACCAATTTGTCCCGCTCTGTCCCTTCATACACTATTTGGCCACTTTAATACGCTCGTTGAGTAATCACAGTTTTAGAAAAATAGTTTATTGAATATAAAAAGGAAAAATACATAATATAAGAGCTTTTTACCCTGACTGCTAGGTTGGTTATGTTTTAGTTCGTTTACTTAGTTTTATTCAAATGAGTGTGTAAAGTTTCGTTATAGCTAATCTCCACCGTCCAAGTGTCTTAGGATAAGTGAGGCTGAAAATTGGTAAAGAACTGTAAAAACCGAGACACTTTTCTAATAATAGAGGTATGAAAATGAAAGAAAGTCATTCAGTTTAAGAAAAACCGTAACCTTTACCAAGCCAAAAAATAGACATACCTATACCCACATCTATAAGAGTTAATGGATGTAGGTATATCCATTAGATTAGACCTTACACTATCTAAATAAGTTTAATTTATATATTAGTATACCAAAGTGACTCGACTCTATCTTATGGTAAGAGTGGAATCCAGAAATAGTGGTCACCATTTTAAAAGCCATCGTTTCAAACTGCTGGTATGGTGCCTTTATTATTGTGCATCTAGTTTATTAACGGCGTCTGCGTGGCTAGGGCATGTGCACAAGATGGAACCCTCACGTTTACCGCGACGCGTTTTGCTGCAGTGCAGTAGTGAATGCAAAAAGAGATGTTGGTAGGCCCTTGCTTCGTTATAAGGATTGCACCATACGTGACATGGCTACTTATAAAATTGATCACCAAAATTGGGATAAGCTCGCAGAAAAAAGAATGGATTAGCGCAAGCGTGTGGTAGAGGATCGCAAGTATTGCGATGACGCCTGGCTTGAAACACTTGCCGATAAGAGACAGAAACGTCACATAGGCGGCTTGGCACCAACCAACGTCGATTTCTCTTGTCGAGCCTGTGGTAGGCGGTGTCGCTCTTGCATCGGTCTGTACAGCCACCAAAAGAATTGCTCCACAGACCGACACAATAGACGATAAAGGCTATATATATAGTTTATTAATGTCATATTCTGTTTACACTACCTAATGTACCTAATGTTTTTTTAATGACTAACGCTGTTTAGGCACAGTATTATCCATAGTACGTATATGTATAATATGTAGTTAAAGCATATATATTATGAGGAACTCGGTCACTGAGCTTTATATCCAAAAAGCAACGCTCCGTCGCTCTTTAGCGTACCATGACTTGAATTAATAGCGAACGCTTAAATATTATGGCACAAGGTTACTAGGTAATGTCACCAGCTCATAAATTCCTTAACTCTTGTTCAAGACTTGATGTGACTCAGTTTTATGGTAGTTGTAGAAAACAGACTGTACCTATAATGAAATCGTCTCTTTTGTATGAGACAAATATAGTTTTACGCCTTTTATCCTCATAGAGGTAAGCAGAGACACGGTAATATTATCTATACAGTTTTGTAACTCGGCCGTATCTTTGAAATAAATGTCTACAGCCACGCGGTACGTAGGTAAACATGCGATAGGGCTGCCCGCCTCTCAGCATTTTAATTATATTTGCCTACTTTGTGTTTCCATTTAGTTTCGTGATTGTAAATATACTTTTTTTATATAAACAAATAAAATACTTTGTGAATTGAATAGCAAGTGTTCAATAAAAATGGGTGTTGTTTTTTGATTGGTAGATTTAATTAAAAAACCATGTTTATGTTTGAATAACAAATCGGTGTTATAAATTTGCGACCAAAAAATATTTGCAACCAAAAACAGCACAATATATCCTACTCTTCATATATTAAATTTGTACTTGAACTTATTTTTTTGTGAAAAAATCGCGCGGTTATTGTTAAAAAAATAACACACCGTCCGTTTGTCACTGTGGCGCAGTCGCGACTGTCTGCCCGCCGAGCGCATGCCGAGATGGAGGCGCGTAGGCATAGCTTGGTTTGGTTAGATTAAATTATTGCAAATAATGATCTCATTACAGTACCAGAATGCCGGATGAATTTATTATAATTATGAAAAAAAAAAACAGATTTCGGTACTCACAAGACTATCGAGCACATTGGAAATATCTACGGCATTTGAAAAAATACTGTCGCTGAGAGACGAGAAAGTCGGGATAAGGAATAGGTTACAAAATAAAACTACAACGTTGAAAGAAAATTATTACATTCTTATATTAACATGGTATCCATAACACCTGTGAACAAACAAATTGCAAAATTTCCACCCGCATAACGAACTTTGATGTGAAGAAGCCATTTTGACTTTTATCAAAAAAGTTAGGCTACAGGGCAAAACCTTAACCCGATCGTCTTTGTTTTAGACTCCAATTGTAGCTCACTAAAGCATATGCATTATGAGTCCAGGTGACTTTTCTCAGATTTTTGCTAACATTCTTCGTTTCCAAAAAACTCACTTTTTCGTTGTTTGACTTTTGCGAATATATTATTTCCACCTTATGCTTTTTAGCGCCTTTTTGAATATCATATCTTCACAACTCTCCAAGATACAATGGGGATCGCTCTTTTTCGTAATTAGCCTACACTGGAGCGAATGCTGTTCTGTTTGGACACCGAACTTCAGAATGATCCTTTAAGGTACCATACGTAAAATAACATATAAAGCTATAGACAGGCTTTGGCATAAGGCTTGTCGGCATTTCACGAATTGCATGTTAGTGAAAGTTAACATACACATGAAAAGTATTTTCGAAGAATATGACAGCGCAAATAGTTGCGTCACTCTTTGCTTTGTCTTATTTAAGCATGTTGCTTTCTTAAGAACTTGATATTAATTCTGTATCCTAAATAAGAATGCCGTAATTACATAAAGTACTTAAATGGGACAATGTACTTAAACCGTTTAGTTTAAGGTGTTTTTTTTAAACGTTTGGGGTGCAGTTGGTGTGATTTTTGTTACTAGGAAGGAATACGAGTAGGTAGGTACGTAATTAATAAACCCCGCCCCTATTTTCAACAGCATTAGTCCCAGCTTTTAGGTCATCGGTTTTTTTGAACTATCGAATACCTATTAAACTTAATTTGCTTCGAGACTCAAATTAATGGGTGAAATATAAGTTGCTACTTTGAAAATTTAATTAATTCATTGAATTTGAACTCGTGTTTTAAAGCAAATTCTACTTGTAATGGTTCTGTGGTTTGGATAGTTGTGCCTGCTGGTATTACACATAAATAGATTGGCAGCCTATTTGATGTTGATGAATATTTAAAATAGCCTTAAAGCTTAAATCTGAATAGTACTGAGGTAGGTACTAGATAGTAGGTACTGAAACAATAATCTTTAGAAAAATATAAATTGATTTCATGCTTTATTTACTTAGCAAGCATCTAATAATGATGCGTAACCGTACATACGTTTAACATCGTCATATCATGATTATATATTAGATCTTTTCACAGTCATATACAGTAGGTAAGTACCTATTTTTATTGAGTAAACGGGTCAACTGTCTATCGACCACACTTACTGAACGGTTCCGTAGTAAGAGTATTTTCGTAGCGTCATCTAATCTAAGATAAGCATGTGGTTAAACGCCATCTATCGTAATTATATTGAACTATATTTTTAATAACGCCAATTTTGTAATTTAAACCTTAAACTCTCATAGCGTTAAAATTAACTTATATACAGGCGAACTTTATTATTTATTGACAAATGGACTTAACGACGTAGTATTATTAATACGAAACCATAATATGCAAAACATAAGCTAATAAAAAATAAGAGATAAATAAGCATATTTTCAACGCTCTTGGCAATTTATTTTCAACATAAAAATATCCCATAATAGAAACTTGCCAACAAACTAAATCAATGCAATTAAGGGCGTTCCGTCACATATGACCTTGAGCGTTTCGCTTCCTCACCACCCCGCGCCTCACCCGAAAAAAACATTGCGTGCGAGTCCGCCCTCTAGCGTCAAGTAGCAGTAGCACAACTATAAGACAATGACCTTACTTGTCCGAAACCGCAGAGCTAAAATCTGATAGACGCGAAAATAATGAATTATTTTTTTAGTATCTTTTATTATTTCGTTTAGTAAGTATGTATATTTTTTAGTATATATTATTTATATATTTATTATTTATATAGTAGCGAAAGCAAAGATGAGTGTTTAGAATCATGACGTTTGTTAAATATGTAGTAGAAATAAAAATAACTACTGTGGGTTAAACCAATAAACTCAAAATCCAGCTCTACCGTGGTATAACTAAAATGCCGTTAACTGCCAAAGTCGAGTTTTGAGTAAACACTCAAAAAACGCGGCAAAAATTGAAACCGTTGTCACTTACAAATGACAACAATTATTTGAGATTTAAAGGTACCAAGATATAGATCAAATGAAATACTTTCAATTTATTCTCCTGTCAGTTTGTAAATATAATTAAATTTTATAATAAAACGTTTTTTTGCGTTTTAGTATACCATTGGTGTTACAAAAATCTAATAAATCAGCGGCTATAATGCCACTACGCTTAGCGTAACGGCATTTTAGTGTCTCTATTTCATAAAAAATATTATTTGTTAAAAACCTAAAAAACAAAAGAACTTAATTGTAACTAAAATGTCGGTATAGCACATAATGTCAATTTAGCTTATCATTAATACTTGTGGAACTACCTCATGTTAAACGTGGTTAACGTCCGTTCACTGCTTTTAAGTCTGGTAGTCTATAAATGTGTTTAAATAAGAGTACAAAACTTGATTCATTGTTACGCTTAAACGCGGTTAAACTTAAAACCTTATAGTTTAACGGCATTTTAACGCAACAGAATTATAAAGTATTAGATCATTATCGATCAAACTGAAGTTAAAAGTTATTAAAATACACTCATTTTTTAAACTTACAACTAACACAAAACTTCCCTTAAAACAAGATTATCGGTATCGCATCAATTATTATAAACTTAAAACATGGTTTTTATAAAATTTAAATTGACTTACAAACCACTTTATAATAAAAACAAATGTAGATACTAATAATAAAAATCACAAGTAAGTTTAACTTACACTTTAAACTAATAAGCATAAAAAAACAATTGGACCTACTTATGCAAAAAGGAACCAATCCACACATATGCCAAAATTGAAATAATTAAACAAAAAGCATAAAATGCACCTTATAACTATAATATAATAATAATATTCTACCACATTCACACAGAGCCATCTTAGCCCCAAATTAAGCAATTATATTTGCTTGTGTTATGGGTACTAAACAACTGATATACTACTTATATACTTTTTTTTTTGTAAATACATACATATTATAGACTAGCTGTTGCCCGCGACTTCGTTCGCGTGAAAATTCAGATGGGTGCCAGATTTTACGGCAACCGTACATTGTATCAGTAATAAATATCAGTATTATCCATCTCTATGGCGAATCTCATTTAAACCCGCTACCGCTAAAACTGATGAACCACTTTCACACAAACTTCGACTCTTATTTGCTCACTTAATAAGGGTAGTTTCTGAATATTAAAAAAAGAGTATTTTCTAGTAATTTGGTAATCCTACTATAAAAACTATAGAAGTTTCATACAAACTTTGTCACCCCTTTATACACCCATAGAGGATGGATTTTGCAAAATCCCGTCTAAGTGAGCACCTATATCCTAATAGGAACGATCATGCATAGTTTGAGATTCCTAGCACTTGTTGTTTCTGAGATTTCGTGATGAGTGAGTGAGTGACCTTTTGCTTTTATGTATATAGATAGCTTTTGCCCGCAGCTTCGCTCGCGTGAATATTGATTTTTCCAATAGACATTTTTATATTGTTTAAATACTGTTTTCCATAGTATTTTTAATCTCCCATTCATACAAACCCTCTTTCACCTACCTAAAGATATCCCTCGTAAAAAAAAAATACAATACACAAAGGCAAATATTCACTACAATAACTTTTCCCTTCCCCTCATTCCCTATCGCCCTTTTTCTCCACTCTCCACAGTTTCCGCTTCTCTCCTCACCTCCCTCTTCTCCTCTTCACCTCCTTCAGCATCCCTTGCCTCTCCTCGAGCATCTCTTGCCCTTTCCTCCACTTCTCTCTACCTTGCCTCCTCGCTTTCTCCTCTCTTCTCTAGCACTTCCCCATTTCTTCTCCTTCGTTCCCCTCATTTTCTTCTCTCTTTTTATCACTTCTTATCCCTTTCCCTGCATTCGAGAGCTCCTGCCTTGTCCCTTCCCCCTCCCTTCCTCTCCCATCTCCCTTACTTCCCCTTCACTTTCCTCTCACTTCCTCCTCATTTACTCCTCAGTTTTCCCTCACTCCTCACTTCCTCCTCACTTCCCCCTCACTTCCCCTCACTTCCACTCACTTCCCCTCACTTCTAACTTCCCCTAACTTCCCCCTCACTTCTCCCGCACTTCCACCTCAATTCTCCCTCACTTCCCCTAACTTCCCCGTCACTTTCCTCACTTTCCTCTCACTTTCCTCTCACATTCCCCTCACTTTCTCTTCACTTCTCCCTCGCTTCTCCCTGGCTTTCCCTTGACTCCCCTTGACTTCTCCCTGACTTTTCGTACTTTTGTAGCAAAATGCAAATTGAGGCAGCCTGTAAAGCACGCATTTTACTTTTTATTTTTTCTTTGCAACATAGAAAGCTGTAAGTATTTAATTACCTATAGAGTTAAGTGTATTGCCTGTGTCACTTTGCATGCTACTTGAAACTGTAACTTACAAAAATTGTAATAACCTGGCGATTAAAATGAGTGGCTTGAGTTTCTTGCCAGTTCTTCTCATGGCTCTACTTTGTCAGCGAACTGGTTGTAGGTTAATTTGCTGACATTTTGTAAACTTTGACGTTCATAAGTGTTAATTTAATTAACCTATATGAATTAACATATTTTCATTTTCCTTATTTATTTTCGGTTCATCTGGATATCACAAATATAACTTCAGTAAATCGTTCTGTATATTGTATAGCTAGCAAAAATTTTACGGAAGTAGATCTTTTAGAATAAGCGGGACGGTTTGGCTGGAGATGTACATAACGACGTAAAGTGTAAGTTTTGTCTGAAAGTCAGTGGTCCGAAGGCATAGTTACCTCCTCGGTCCTCTTTATTTCCTTTTTCTCCCACAGTATCTTTACTCTGTATGGCCACCACTGCACTGAATTTGAAACAGCACCATTCACCAGCAAAACTGAATTCAAATGACAGAGCTGATAAGGATTTTCAGTTACACATGTTTTAAACAAAGCGTCATCATTCCTATGTATATATCATTATTTCTATAGAAATTGATATTTTTCAATGTACCCTATCAAAATTCAAGGATGTTGCACAAAAATGTATAGTATTGGATAAGTAGATATATTTATTTAGTAATTAGTGTTTTTAATTTTAGGTTTTTTATGATATCGTATTGGGTTTTTATCTGTAATGATATTGTAAATACTTTGTCAATAAATAAATAAATGTTGATTATCTTCTAGTAAGTGCCCGTACGTAAGGTACACAATATCATGTACCCTTAGCAAAATAAGTAACACGAACAATTGCCAAAGTAGACGCATTGTACCCACTGTTTGAGTGATTTGGATGTACCGTGAAAATTACCTCGCTAGAGATTCATTATAAGTATAGATTACTTCAATATGTACATACAAATATATGTGTACATACATATATTTGTATGTACGTACATATTGTAGTATTGTAAATGTATAATATAATGCAAAATCGGTAAAGTAGAACTAATGTAATATTATCGCTAAGTAACGGATCCATGCGGACGACGTCACGGGGTAGTTTTACAGTACATAGACTTATAATATAATATAATAAAGATACATACATACATACATACATAGAGTGCTAAACCATAATTCTTTTGCCTTTACCTAGTTAGGTAAAGACTGTACAAAAAAGAGTAGAATTCTTTATACTGTGCCACCGTGCCGGGTCTATTACTTTCTACATACACCTATTACTCGAAAAATACGGTATTAGTTTTGTTATGTCCAGTAGGCACTCAACAATATATTATTTAATTTTAGGATTAAAAATTCATATAGTACGATAATAAAGGAACAGAGAGTAGGATTTTTAATTTACCTAATTGTGATAATTTCACAGTCTTCAAATATTTTAGTTTGGTTAGAGACTAAGACGTTTTGTAAAGCCTTTTTTCTTCCTTTCTTGCAATCAAATAAATAAATCAAAATAAGATGCATTGAAAGTAGAAGGGTAGGTATTTACTTTAGCCTAGTATCTTATCACTGATTTTATCAGCTCATGAAAAAAAATCTAACGAGGTAAATACTTGAATATTTTATCGGTATTACTTACCGATAGAATATTCAAGTACACACCGTATGTATATATAGAATGTATAGGTATTTATGCTCGTGCAAGATAACGTAGATAGTTAGGTAGCTAACAGCAGCGTGTATGGTTGTTTTGTGTAGGTACCTAACTAGGTCGCAAACCGACGCATGTCACGTATAATCATTGTAATTTGAGTTCTATGCTAGTTGTACGACCGACGCCGACGTTCGTGTTCCGACCGAAGCACCTCGTACCTACGCCGGCGTCGCCGTCGTCGCGTCGCGTCGGTCGGAATCGGAAAGCGCCCTTGCCACATGAGTAAATATCCAAGTTAGATATTTTACTCATGTGCCCACCTACCACACACCTAGTTCGAAATGATAGTAGACATAGACAATATTGTAGCAAGCTCATATTCATACCCCTAGGGTATATAACAGCAGGAATTTACTGATTCTTGAGGCCTGGTGTTGCCTTGATCTTATCACGAGCGACAATAGGCTCACCACCTGCTACCTAGTTTACGTGGAACTAAACATAATTAAAGGATATCCTAGGTAAGTATCTCAAAGAAGGTATTTTACTAAAAATATGAAGGTAGGTATATACCTACTTACAGGATATTCTATTATTGAATCCTTTGCATTTGTATTTGTTTCAGTCGTGAAATTTTAGTCATTTTGATGAAAAATAATAATAAATGTAGGTAAATACCTACGTATTTAATACACTAAAAAAATCTAAATAACTAATCTAATTTATTTGCAACACTAAATCTATCCACACAATATTTTTTTTGATATTATTTATTTGCAATTATTGAATTACGTAAATAATTTTTAAAAAAACCGCATACGTCCGTCCGTCAGAAGGGCTTGCGCCGCTCTGCCGTTCTGCCTCCCGTCGCCCGCGCAGAGCCCCTGCGACGCTGATTCAGCCAAATTATCAATAACTATTGAAACATTATCCTAATAAATGAAATAAACCTACAGAGTTGACATTTGGTTTATTCCGGTTGATTCAATATAACTTTTATATTTATAACTATAGTAATTACAAAGTAATATTTCGAAATAAGTGAAATCACGTTGTTTTAATATCGTTGGTATAAGTTATATAATCAATTATTGTAAATAATTCTTCTACTATTCTAAAGTTCATGAATCAAAGTATATTGTTGGCAAAAAAAAAAAGAATAAATAGCATTAGAATCTACTCAATTATCGAGATGAAAGTAGCGGATTTCGTCGAAATTTCGTCGGAACCACCTTAAGTGACTTGAGTACAAAGCACAAAACAACCACTTACCGTACGATACAATAATATAAAATAAGAATAAAAACCTGTGGCACTCGGGGACTGCCGCGGTAAAGCTATTGCATAGCATTTTTTATCAACCTAAGCAATTATAATATATATTTTTTTATGCAGTTTTTTTTTCTTTGATATTAATTCAGGTTTTTCTTTGATATTAATTCAAGTTGCACTTATTGAGCGTGGTGACCGATAAGAAAACAATTTTTCTTTTATTGAATAAATGAGAAGTTAATATCGTTTAAAATATTTTTATTATCTTACAATACATGTAGGTTATTCAGGAATTTTTAACATTCTACTAAGTATTTTTACTCCGAAAAAGAATAAAACTGGGACTAACATTACATTGATGCATTATTACACGTTATTAAAATCTTAGTTTCATTTCTATAGTTCTACCATATAAAATTTATCGCAAATGTGACAAAATATTTAGTTTATGTGTGGTAAAAATTAGCGCCACTAGTGTTTATCCTGAGAAATAAATTTTATGGTAGGCGGAGTGGGAGGTGTTAGGTTTTATTTTCGTTACGGAATTTCTTGATTCGGTCGCCGCGCTCAAAGCTCGCGATAGAAGCTATGCAATAGCTTAAAAAGTAATGCTCAATAAATTATACAGCAGGCACCATAACAGACTTTAATCTAAAGAGTCAAGAGAAATTTACCGATATTTTTATAGGACGTTAAAATCTATAAGTCTTTTAATACGGCGAAATGATAAAGCATTTACCCACCTACTCTTTTCACTATCTATTCACGAAACCAATAAAAAAAGTGATGTTCGCGGCGATATCAGACCACATTCTATAACAAGTATAAATTTATTCAACAACGTAAAGACACGCGAATAGGAACAGGTAGACGAAAATATACGCACCATTGTGTGAGTGGGTCACCTTATGTCAGTCTTTGTTAAGCGCGGTTCTTAAGGAAACAATAAACCAAAATACTAACAATACACTCAATCCTCTTTCAATGGCTCTTTGGGGTCCGTAGAGTGATGTGCTATAAGGCAGGAAGTACAATAACACCTTGTATAATGGATAGGTGCCTTACAACGAAAGACAGATAGCCGTTCGTCCTAAGAAATACGCTATGTATTATTCATAATTCTTGACTCGCTCTGAGTGCCACTAGACGAAATTTATTTCTTGAAACGTTTATATTATGCGATTTAATTTGAGTAATGGCTTTCTTAGAGTAGTGATTCTATATAGACATATTTACCTATAGGGAAGAGACCTCGCATTTACATTTTTCCAGACGATTCTGCCCTACTAGGGAAAAACGTCAGTGCATTGCACAAGTAACATAAAAACGATTTTATTCTAGTAAAAGTTCATAATTAGCATGGCAGTATTCACTACTACTACACTAAAGAAATATAATAGGTTTACGTATTTAATAAATTAACGAAGAAATTTAAAATAGTTAGATAGAAGTTACTACATTACCGCGAATAAAATGAACTATTTATGAACTTAATGTAGTGTGAGTAAAAATAGCAAAAAATTGGTTCCAGCACTTTGCGGTCGGGAAACTGTAACGTTAAAAGTGCAATTTATACTAGTGACTTGATAGGTATAACATTAAAGCAGAAAAAAACAGACATACTAAGTAATCACGTCAATGCTAATGAGCATTGATCACAAAAGAGTTGAGACATTATATTATAAGTGGTCATCCTGTGACTTTAATATGAACTTTAAATAAAACTTAATATAGTATATTGTTGTCTAATTTAAAGTTGTTTGAATAAAACTTAATACAGTATATTTTTGTCTAATTTAAAGTTAACTGGCATTTCAATATTAGCACATGAAAGCCCTTTTACACTTTTTCGTAGGCCGTCGCTGAAAAAAACTTCCTGGGCTGTGTTTCCACTTTCTCACTTGCGGCTTACTGTTAAAATAACGTGAAAATAAACTATTATTGTGAAGATTGATCATGGGTAATAGGAATTGGATGGCATATAAGAAATTGAATGGAATCATAGGATTATGGGAAAATAAGCTATGTGTCTGTGATGGAAAATAAAAGTGTAAATATAATACCATTTCTACCAATTTCTACTGCCAGCAGTAAGAATAAGCAATCAGAGATGAATAACAAAAGCGTGTGGCCTTTTATCTGTTTCATCATAACGTCAGAGTAATAAATTGTAATTAGCTAATGTAATTTTCTCCTTTTATTGGTTTTATAATAAAAATATGCAATAAAAAATATTCTATTTTAGGCCTCACACATCTTTATTAATAAAATCTTACAGGTCTTGGTTAGAAAGAACACAGCAAATTTTCAGTTCATAAAACGTTAATAGAAGCAAACACTATTCAATGATTCGGTAATAGGAATATACTTAACCTTTTTGTGCCTTTTTCGTTAGGTTGTTAATATTAATTTCAAATAAACAAATCGAAATACAAAGTTTCGGTAGATAGTGAGTTGCGAACACAGATAAAGGTCCTTTCATGTGACGTTTGCTTATAGCACGTATTTAATTCTAGCACATCAATCTAGACTTAGCTTTAACAGGCAGTATTTACCTGTTACCGCCTTACCTGAGTTTATAATGTCATTTAAACTAGGTTTTTATTAACCGTAAACATAAACGTAGTTACATCGCTGCAGTGTAACAAATTACGTCACTATAATGTCACTTTCTTGACCTCTTTCCACAAGAAATATGCATTGCACCGCAGTAGGTACAACACGCAATATAGTTATTAATTGTAAAAAGAGTCTAAAATGAAACATTTTTCTGAGAATAAATGTGATATTAACATTTTAATTCGCTGCTCAGCTATCGGATTTTATGGTAATAAGTTTTTTATAATCGCAATTTGTTAAATGAAGCTTACATTCGTTCGATAAGATATTAATATAATACCTACTTTCACACTTAAGTTTTTCTCCATTTACAACATAAATTTATTGTAGGTATTATTATTTGGTAACAAAAATATTTCACCAATTTCACCTAAAAAACATTTTCCCCATACATTTTCAGTAAGTATTACCGATCCTTGTTGAGCAAGGTAGACCGACGGGAACGACACTAGGTCGTTCGGTTAAATTCCTATCCGGATTTGACATTTTTTTCATATAATGGAAGCGTATAAAAGTCCTTTAAATAGGTCCTTTTACATGTTTTGTACGGTAGTAGATCCACGCTGGTTTTATCATGAATGGGCCGGATGGACCGGGGAAGTACGACCCTCTCATAGAAGATCGACGTAAGAGTAGTAGTATCTGTACTACTGCGTTTCATTAGGTGAGTGAAAGCGCCGGCGGTCCAATTTTCCCCCTTGCCTCTTTCATCACCTCCCTCATTCCCTTTCCCTACCCATTGCCAGCTGCCATGGTGGAGGCCTCCATACCAGCAGTTTAAAACGATGGCTTTTGGTAAGGTTACTACCACTTCTGGTTTCCAGTGACTGCTTACCATCAGGCGGGGTGGAGTCACTTTAATAGGCTAATATAAAAAAAATTAGGTATAGTACTTATTATTCACTAGTTTTCCGCGGCCCGATTTACCTGCGTCTTTGCTTACTGCTCTGCTCCCGTCGCCAGTACCGTAATGTTACCTTTCTCAAGAACTGGGCTACCAGATGTAAAAAGATTTTTTGAAATCCGACTGGCAGGTTCAAACATAAGCGCGTTCAAACAAACAAACAAACAAACTCTTCTGCTTTATAAAATAGTATAGATTAGATTATAGACTCTACAATTACGGTTTTATATATCAGAATATTATGAAATTAAATTTCTAACAATATTGAACTAGTCCACGCTATCAAAACGCACAATATGCATTGTTTATCCAAACAATTCGCCACAATACTGATCAATGCATGGCCGTATCTACGGCGTGTTCACATCACAGCCTTGTCTTCAATGCTATGAATAAAACATAGCCATCATGTAGTTCCTTGCCTTTCACACGTGTAACGACCAGTGAAGAAAGACCACTCTATCACCCACACTCACCGTGAATTATGATATTAGTAAAGAGCTTTTAAACTTGGTAAGGATCATGTTATACTGGATGATCCTTCTTAAGGGCTGAAGTAGTCATACATAGTTGAATAAATACTGAAATCATAATAATTATGTTTCAAGCTTAATGTCAACGCTAAAATTAAAGTGAAAATTCATTTGCGTTCTGGATGAGGATGATGAAAGTGATCAATCGCATTACAAGAGAGAATAAAATGTACGTCGTCAAGTATTAGGATTTAAATAATTCATTCTTCATGAAGCTAATGCTTATGAATGTCAAAAGTTATAATTATGAAGTTGACGTCAGATTCGCAAAGACCTTGCTAGTAGTATAAATTCACGGCCACTTTGATAAATTATTCAATCAACAAATTCAAGAGTAATAAATGTCAGATTTGCTTCAACACCAAAGATCTAAGAACTTGTGACTGAACATTAAATAAAAATAGTGGGAATGTCTTATCGACACATGCAGTATCAATATCTAATTGGAATCACATATTAAATCAATAATTCAGATGAGTTAAATCTAATCAAATAGTTTTAAAAGTTAAAATAAAATTAATTAATGATTGTTTCGATAAATGATTCTTGTAAAGCATATTCAATCGCAACATATGCAGCTATCCATTCTTGCTAGTTTTGAAATCTCTCGACATTTTTAAACTAGCAGCGTTACTTTAACTTGCTAGAGAATTCAGATGTCTGAGTCTTGTCGAAGTGTCGACGACAGATCACAGTCAATGAGGAACGTAGGCTCCTATGATGGTCGCCAACTGATTTACAAAGCTCACAATAAACTTACAGAGGGTCGCGGGGGGTAAGATTAAAAATCGAGCGACTCGCAGACACAATGAAAATGTTTTTCACAGTCCCTTTTCAGGCGCGCGCTTTGTTTGTGAAACGAAGTTCGCCGTTTTTCCCTCTATATACGCTTCATCGCGATTCTCTCCTGGGTGGGGAAAATATTGCGTAATGAATATCCCGCTCTGATTTCACTAACGTACGCTGATGCAGTGGCATTCGAGTGCATCGCTACGTTAATTTGGGCAATCACGGCAACCGTAGATTCGCATTGAAACTGTCAGAGTATTTGAACTGGGAAATGGAATGTTGTGTTGTTTTAAAGGCGAAAAAATATCCAGTTAGCTAGGTAACTGTATATGTTAATCCACCACTCAAACCAGTTGCCAAAATGCCAGAACAGGAGATATGTTCAAGTATATCAAGTTTACTAAGCAGCTACAGAAGTGTCTATGAGAAGATTATTTATTGATGTGCAGATCCGCTAAAACTTAAAGTACTTTACCTTAATAATTTATTGGTTCCTGCACTCGTGCGTTCTCAAGATTGTTCAAGAATTTGAAACACGCACGTTAAATTTTGCGTGTCATACTTTAGGGCGAGCAAGACGATGAGAAGATTAATATTCCAATACATATGTATAATTGAATGAGTAGGTTCACTTATTGGTCAGGATATCAATAGCGAATATTTTAGATTTTAACAATCCTGTGTCTCGTAATAAACAGACCAGGTTCAAATAATGTGTTTACATCCCACCGGGATAAAAGTTTAGTAACTATAGCATATGCTTTGGTCTCAGTTTTATTAGATTGTACGCTCAGTGCATCGAGACTCACTTACAAAAAAAAAGATTTAAATAAACTACTTTAATACTTCATCGGCAATGTTCGTACATTCCTTAAATTAAATAGGATTTCTAGTGACATATTTATTGCCTTAAAATTACCAATTTGATATCATATTACACTCGATAGCTGATATCATGCCTCTGCGGGATACTTGAGACGAGCTTGCACTACTACGCGTATCTCTTAGTGCCACAATATTTTTTTTTTGTTACAAATCCTACTAATATTATAAATGCGAAAGTTTGTGTGTGTATGAATGTGCGTGCATTTGAGGACATAGGTTATTTTTTATCCCGAAAATCGGTTTGGTTCCCGAGGGAGACAAAATACATTTTAGGCGCGGGCGAAATCGTGGAGCTCAACTAGTGAGTGCATAAAATACATATGTACTAAACGATATTTTGCCTTTTTACAAGTGACAGTGGAATTTACATTTAAAAAATCAGCATGATAATTAAACGTGTTCAAAGTGTCAACTTAGAGGTAATATTTCTAGGCGATTAATGTAAGCACTTTAGTTTTAAAGAGGTTTCACCTTAGAAGGCGCTAAAATACGTTATTATATGCGTTAAATGCATGTATGCAGTGGCGTGCACAGAGATTTTAGACAGGGTAGGCATTATAGATTTTAACAGGGCAGGCATTATTTAATTATGTTCCTAAAATTGCAATTTTAAGCAATTATTAAGGTAGGCAGTGCCTTTCTGCCTATATGGAGTGCACGCCACTGCATGTATGTATTTACTTTACAGTTTTTAAATTCTTTAATGTCATTTGAACAACTACATTTAGCCAACCGGGCCATGATGGTTTAATTACTACATGTGAAAATGCTGGTAACAAAGAAAATACAGTAAATACGATACTCGACGTCGTGTCTTTTTACAGTCGTAGAACTCAGGTCTCATTCAAACGTTTGTCTCACAATTATCTAAAATCGGAAGACTTGAGACACACTCCTAATAAAGCGTTACTTGCTAGTAACAGACGTGATTCCGGAGTACTTACATAACAGTAAAAATCTAAAGGATAAATAAAGAGATCAATAATAGTCTACAATTTAGTACACTTAGATAAAACTCAAAAAGAAATATTAGATTAGTGTGCGTACTAACATATAGCTAGCTATAACAAACTGTTTCCCTATTATCTCTGAATAGTAAACTACAGATTACAAGATATAAAGGTAACTTTTCTACTTATCTGCCGACTCTCATACTAAAACGAATCTATGATATAACCTGGTTCTAAGAAAACTTTCTTAACTCTCATATCTTGATGTCCCTTAGATAGTTCGCTCTTCTACAAAACACTTCGTCTCAAGTACCTATATAAGTCACGATAGGTATACTTTCTATCTGTTATAGATAAATATTAGAAGAAAATCTTAATACCAAGTCATATTTTAAAAGATAAATCCATGTATAACTCTACAAATCTAATAACGTCAAGTATAATCGAAATCTATCTAGAAGAAGTGAATTCTATATAGAAGTCAGTAACGCATTCATTCGACTTTTACTGTTTTCTAATGACATTGAGACTTCCGCTTACCCCAAACTGTACGATTAAAGACATTATACGAATAGCTATGACGATTTACCTTACTTATTTTTGCTGTAGGATTCCTTTTCTAAAATGCTGCTCTTAAAATCTGCTTTTGATGTATCAGTGGTTCAAACCGATGGTTACTACTTATAATAAGGTGGGACGGGTAAGTTCCATTTGTTCTATGGAACATGTCATCGAGCACCGCTAAAATTGGGGGAGGCATATGTCCAGCAGTGGACGTCTTTCAGCTGATATGATGATGTCATGACAGACCACCATCGACAGCAGGAAAAAATAGTATGTATGTAAAGTTTCTTAAGCGGCAGTGTTCTGTAGAATGGAGGTACTTTCTAGTTTTCCCCAGTAGGATTGTTCCATATGTAATGTACCTTACATCGCGGGTCGTAAACTGCCTACTTGTATTCCATACCGCTCAAACAATTTTTTATTCATTTAATTTCTGTAAAAACAAAACTGTAAAAGAACGTAAATTTTTAAAATACAGAGGAAGTTGGCACTCTTACCTTAAAATATAAGCCTGTACTCAAGCCTTTATAACCTCCGAGAGGTTTAAAAAAACGTAGCAACGGATGTAAGTCCTTGGATACGTAATATTCTTGAGTGATACAAGTTTTATGTCGGTTCTCCTTTACTCATAGATTAGGCTTGAATTAGTTTAAGTAGGTATGTCGTTCTACTAAAGTATGTCATCGACATTACTACTCATAAATCGTTTAAGTTAACGTCCGTCCTAATAAATAATTTCTATTGTATAAAATCTGTTTTGGTGCGGTTGTGAAATTTTGAATTAATACACAGTTTTACGGCGTCGTAAAGAGATAATACTACCTCCCACCAGCGAAATGTACTAGAATGTAGCGGTCGTATATACTTATGAGGTGGAAAAAAAATCATTTGACATGGGAGAACTGGCAGCAGCAAGACTACCGCCATTTCACCTGTCAAGAGTGGGTATTATTTTTTTTTTTTACGTGGTAAATGCATTACGCATACGCACCCGCCCGGGCAAGGCGGGGGTTATGTCGGACTCTCCGACCGCACTCAAAGCGCGGCCAGCATACCGACTAAAACCCACGGTGTTCCTCCAGACGGCCAAAGTGTCGGGGTCACGGGAGTCGCTTGCGCATTCATCCGCGACCCCGACGGGCCATGGCCCGCTCATCGCGAGCGGGCCCCGTCCGATTTAGGGGCCTAGCCCCCCCTCCTTCGAGAGGCGCGTGCGGAACACGCGCACTGCCGTCTCGGGCTCGTGCTGTTCGGGCGGCGACTGCCCGATCGCCGCCCGCAGGCCAACTCGGCCGCAGAGGATAGGGAGAACGGCGCATCGCAATACCGACACTCCTCTTCCCCTGCGGCCCCACCGCGTCCGCAATCTGGCGGTTGCGGCCCCGCCGAGGCCGCGGAAGGTAGGGAGAGCGGCGCACCGTTATACCGGCACTCCTCTCCCGCCGCGGCCCCGCCACTCCTCAGCCGCAGTGTCGCCGAAGCAACACTGCAGCCCGACCCAGTTGCGGTGCCGCCCAAACAGCACCGCAACCCACCAGAGCCGCTCCATCGTGGGCTTACCGGCAAAGCCCAGAGGAGCGGCGCCTCCTTGGGGTTCCTCTTGGTTCACCGTGGTCCTTGGTAACCACGGCTACTAAGGCCCCCCGCCGCGACAAGGCGAGAACCCCGTTGGGGGGAAAGAGTGGGTATTATGGCAAAACGTTTTCAATGCTTGGCAACCTATCACCAGCAGTTTATGGATGTGTTTGAACTCAAATTAAAATTATTTTAGCAATCAGCCAAACAAACTGCAACCTCTAGCCTTAGGACTGTATTCCGATTGCGAAATACCAACCATGCTCTCCGTATTGGTCTTTGTATTGGTCCAATGCTTAGCCCTTCTTGCAGTAAACGTCGTACTTAATACATTAGCCGTTGCAGGTCTAAGAATTCAGATCAAGCAATATTTCAATCTGGAGTGGCATCAAAGCTTCAAGATTGAAATGTTTACGTCTTTACATAAGAAACCTTATTTCTCAACAGACAACGACTGCTATTCAGCTATGATTTATAGACGGTAAGGCTTCCTGTCAATATTTTTAATTGGATAATTGATGTATATAATGTACTTTCATGTCTTTTGTTCTGGTTTGGAAGCCACATCCTTATGTAACTCATGTAGCTAGGTATAACCACTAGACTATCATGAGTATTAGATACTATATGTTTGGGTAAAATAAGAAAACCCTAACAAATATAAAAATGAAAACTCTGTGACCTGGAAAGCAGCCTCTAAACTAGTCTGCCCACTACACCGTACCATGACCGTATTATGAACGTATCAGGCAAAAAAATATTCTTTGTATTAAAAAGTATGAGACTATGCCCACGAGACCGTTTCGTCACCGACCAGCACCGTCAATAATTGTCGGCGAGAATATAATTATACGGTTTAGTAGGCATAATAGAGCGTATCGTGTTGCTTGCCGCCATGCCTGATACGTTCATAGCACGGTCATGGTATGGCACGGTGTAGTGGGCAGACTCCCTTATGCGTTGACTGAAAACATAATTGCTTGCAATAAATTACGAAAGAATTGATTGAATTAAACAAAAACGTTAAGAGTTTTTCGATATCCAGCAGAAAATTTTAATCAGAATGGATTAGTTTGATGGATATATATTTAGAAGGTGTCATGACTATAATGGTTTTTCTAGTCTTTAAATTTATTATTCAATTAATTTTGCTTCAAACATTTTTTTACAAAACAACTGCTGCACTAAATAACAAAGCCATACGTCGAACTTTAAGACTTACAAAATTAAATAAACGAACAAAAAGTATAGACTTTAAACAATGTCTAAATCAAATTAATAATGTTTTGGTGAAAACCGAATCCATGACAGTCTATAGAATACTAGTGGTAGGACGCCACGTCAGCCGTTAGACCACACGTGAACCTAGTCAGGTATTTAAACTGTTATTTGCTTTTGAACTGGCCAGGTAGCATTACGTCTTGCTATAGAACTGTGCAAAGAGACACCTAGTATAGGCTATCTAATATAACTCGTGAAACTTGTGAGTTATAGGTATCATCTTGTAGTAAGCCCCATTTTTATTACTCACATAAAGATCTCGAGATATATACATTATTTTATTATTACGTCTCGCATATAAATATACTATTACAGACATAGTTCAAACATAGTTGAAAATGCTTACAGTATTATTTGTCTAAACACTCTTTCATACATTGTACCAAGTTTCGTCAAACCAGGCGGTGTGAAGTAATGAGCTGATATATAAAACTCTTTGTGAGCAACCCATCCATAGCTTATGAAAGAAAAGCTGCTTCACTTAATTCAATTAAAGTTATCTTTGTTTATTACTATCCGCAGTATCTGTAGTGCTATATAATAATAATAATAATAATATGTGGACACTATCACACATCGTCATCTAGTCCCAAGCTAAGCAGAGCTTGTGTTACGGGTACTAGATAATTAACAGATACTTTAACAATATATAATATACTTTAACAGATGTCTTGC
Organism: Parascotia fuliginaria; assembly: GCA_963082885.1. Lineage (NCBI taxonomy): Eukaryota > Metazoa > Arthropoda > Insecta > Lepidoptera > Erebidae > Parascotia > Parascotia fuliginaria. The sequence continues at coordinate 14,660,460 of OY720176.1, read as the reverse complement.
GAATGGTTCTTAGAACATCAGCAGTAATCCATACCTCTTTACAAACATCATTATTCGATTATTTGACTCTTAACGCGGAGGTTTTAGGCTTTTACTACACTATAAGCCGAAAGGTAAAATCTAGCTTATCTATTTTCTTTTTTTTATTTGTAATATTTGAAAATTGACAAAGATAGTAAGCGGGAAACATAGTCTTCGTACGCTATTCCTAATTTTTTTAAGAGATAACCTTGAAGTGCGCAATTTATACTCGACTTTTGTTGTATGCTGGAGTCATCTACACTTGCTGTCAGAAGTCCACCACCATTAAAATAAAGTAATCGATTATCCTAATAAATTGTTGTATATATCTGGATCAAGGTACACGTGTGTTCGCATGCGTGATGTCGCTAAATGTCACACGCACAGCGCGATACGAATCAAACTAGCTGTGCTTTGGTAAACTGTGTGTACCCTTTGATATTATGTTTTGAGTGCTCTCAGCACGACAAGCTAGTGAATATAGGTACTAGATAGAGATTGGAAAATCATGCTCCTCTGCAATCTAGATACCTAATGATTAAAATGTATAATATTAATATTATATTTTATGCTTTTATTACAATATAACTTTAAGAATTGCTTACCTACTCCGAGAATTTTGTAATAATACGATTAATAAAAACATTACAAGACATTGTGGACAACATGCTGTTTTTCTTTAATGATGCAGGTAAGGTTGCACAACGTCAAAGTTTCTTCAGCTATGTAAGGATACGGTACGCAGCAGGTACGCAGCATTTCTTGGCAGTTGAATCTTTTTCTTCACATTATTTCTTTAAGAAAAGGAATACTGCTGGTCAGATTTGATTTTCAATTCTGAAGACTTCTAAGTATATTTATGTGTTTATTAAAAACGTCATCGCTGACATCGATAGCTAAGTCTGATTTTAGAGGTACGGATGGAGAAGTCTCAATGCACCAGACAGCGACCGGTAAAAATCATCGACATATTTATATATATATACTTATATATATATAGAGAACTCAATAAAAGTTCTTAAAAGTTTTAAGCTTTACTCTACGCGTCATCGTATGCAGCGAGATACAAACGTGATGGCAAGGTGCCCACAAACTTGGTCGCCACATTGCCACGCTTGGCAACACAACCAGCCTTTTGAACACCTCCTCTCACGATTACAATCTCAGTCAGATATTTTCTATAAAAGAAAATTGCTTTAAGTAGATACCTACAATGTATGATTGTATTGTAAGTTGTTTATAACAGCCGCATGAAACTAAGTCTTTGATACTTGTCTCGATAAATCTGTAGATGGGTAATCATTTTCAAAAATATATCGAGATCTTTTAGCCGTGAAAGTTTAGGTATATAAATAAAACATATTAATGAAACTAAGATGTCGTTGTGGTTAGTCAGAATCTTAAGAAGTCTGTCTACCTACTAAACTTATTGATTTAAATAAGATATCGGTGTAGCTTAGTAGATAGGTAACTTCTTTCTACTTCACTGGAATCTGTCCTACAATAAGACAAACGCAATAAAATAAATATCTTTTATCAATGAAATATTCATTCAAATGAAACTTTAAATAAAAAATATAACACCAAAGAAACACTAACAATACAACATTCATAAAAACTCGTAAGTACCTAAACGATACGATGCAAATAACAGAATAATAAAAAAATACAAAATTACAAAAAGAAAACCTAAAATTAAATGTTCACCTTTATAATTTAATAGCTTTCCACGGCGTGGTTTTACCCGCGTCTTTACTTACTGCTCTGTTCCCGTAGCCAGTAGCGTGATGTTACATAATCTATAACCTTCCTTTAAAACTGGACTAACGCAAAAAGAATTTTCTGATTTGAATGGTGCCTAGTTCCAGAGATTAGCGCGGTCAAACAAACAAACTCTTTTATATAATAGTATAGATAAGTATGTAAAATTTACGAGGCATTCTTAAAATAAAGTTGGTATAGACGTCTTGCGATCTCCATTCGGTCGCATTCAACTGTTTCGCTGACAAAAACTTTAGTTTGCACTTCAAAGTCGCTTAAGTCGAACACTTAAGTATTGGAACCATTGAACTAAAATTTTCTTTTAAATTCGAAATTGCTCAAGTTTATGCACTTCTGTAAGTGCTACGAGATAAATGAGTCTAGTGATTATGCACTCGCTTCAAAATCAAATAAAAATTAATACCGAGACCGTGATCTTTTGTTTATCATAGCAGCTCTGAGCAGCCAAAGCCATGTTCATTTTTCAACCACATTAACTGGTAGGTATTGTCATATAAATAATGTACTTACAACTATTTATAAGTAGCAATTATTTGAGCATAAGATTATTTCAACTAATACTTAAAATTACTAATTAGAACATTCGCCTGTGATACAACTAATACCTATACATGTGCATAGGTAGGTATTAGTTGTATCCCAGGCGAAAGTTCTGACGTCATAGCCCACCCTAATGTATGTAAAGTCATATATCATTGTCTGTAATTCTATACGAGTGATATACGGGGCATTGTGGTGAAATACTTGAATCCCACCTAATATTATATTAACTTCCCGCAGCACGGTTTCATTCGCGTTATATTACTTCTTTGATGCCCTGATCTTGTCGCTCGTAGCATGATGTTACATAGCCTATAGCTTTCCTTAAGAATTGGGCTATCGAAGGCAAAAAGAAATTTCAAAATCGGTTTAGTAGATCCAGAGATAACCCGTATAACCCGTATAATCTCACAAACTCACAAACTACCTCATTATACTATTAGTGTAGCGTAGGTTTGAATAAAATGTTTGTTAGATGTAGAGCACATTGCCGTAGCAGCCCAAATATAGAAGTACCACATAAGTACGCTAACATTATAATGTAAGGTATAGTGTTGTCGCCGACGAGTAGGTACTTCCAAAGCTTTGCGAAGCGTTCAACTGACAGCACTCTATAGAACTTTGTTTTTGTTAGTGCTAAAGAATTACGTGGAAATTTGGTATTGTTTGTTGTTATGGATTTACGTAATTACCTAGTATTAGGTATTGTAGTATAAATACAGAATTAATCCGACTGTCTCCGTGGTGCAGTGGGAGCGCCAGCGACTGCAGTGCGCGAAGGTTGTAGGGTCGATCACCCATCCCCCCACGGTACAAAACTTGTTCATATAAATTTGTTCCAAATCTGTCTGTACCTTGTATCCGTTAATTGTATGTTTGTAAAGTCACCCGCTTCACAGGGCTTATCCCTAGCAAGGGAGTTGTCTTTTTTAAACAAATAAATGTTGATGATTTTTGTTAATTTATATAAATTAATTCAGACAACTTTGGTAAGTGTATTAATGAGTGATTTTTGTTTGACGCATGTGAGAATTTGGTGGTTTTATATTCTTCAAGGTAGACCGACGATCTTAAAAGGGTGGCGGGCAACCGATGGACCGACAACGGTAAGGAAAATTGGGGAAGGCCTGTGTCCAGCAGTTGACGTCTTTTGGCTATTAAGATGATTATGATATTCTTCAATACTTAGCGCAATAAGAGCATTGAATGATGGAGTTAGCCAGAAGCCTGTATAGTCAATTTTGGTTTACGGATTTACTTCTATTACAGTTTATCAATGTGAATATCTCTAATAAAACTCGTTGTAATTTACTACAGAAAAAACAGTTACTTTACAGACTCGGTTAAGAGATAGAGCTTTAAGAGTAATGTATGCAAATTGTAATACTCGGCTATACCACGGCGCCCGCACTGAATCTCGTTTACAGGGAGAGCTATTTAATACGTATAACTTTATATGGGCTTTTTAATTATTTACACGAAGAGGAACAAAAGAGGATTACACTAACACGAGTGAATAAAAATATCAGTAGGGAATAAGGGACTGTTAAACATATTTCGTACAACACCTGCCTGCTTACCTGCCAAGCGTGGTAGCTTTAGAAGAATTTACTTTGGCCTATGTCCTGCAGTGGACGACTTCGGGCTGATGATGTAATGATCAGTTATCGGAATAGGTAGTCAAATGTAGTGGCATTCAAATCCTATTAAGTTGAAATTTAATACGTTTAATTTGCTAATTTGCGAAATTAAAAAGTAAAGAACATTTTCTAAATACTTCACAATATTACAAATTACTTCTGTAAAGCCCCAAAAAAATTTTAGCTGCGTCCCAAAATAGGTACTTACATAGGTACAATATTACTTTTAAGTGTTACATTTTCTTTTTCCATTGCAAGTATAAAATAAATTCATGTAGGTACTTAAATAAAAACATCATTTAAAAGATAATTTTAAAAAACATAAATCATATTTAATCGATGAATCTTTTTTGTTTATTTTAATTTAGCGAACGCTTAAAAGCCAAGGCCTTCAATAATAGGTTACAATATCAAGAGACAGTTATCGCCAGCTTATAATAATACACATCGTAATTACAACTCGTTAAGTGCGAGCGACCGATTAAAACTAAATATAATATTATAGCATGCATTAATTTGAATAAACTATCGTTTGAAAATATTTATTGAAGACTTATTTCTGTCAGATATTTAAAATGTTATCATTGATTATTCAGTCTGACTGCCCTTTATAGTTAGTTAGTTAGTTTGTAATATCGAAAGTTTATCGTGACACAGAAGTAGCTATGAATAGTTATTTTTTAAATACATTTAATAATTTCCTCCTTCTGTATGAGAAAAGGCCAAACAAAAGAGCATGTATTGTATTATTTTTAATGCAGTACGTAAATCCTTGCTGGTTTTACTCTCTCATAGAATATGAACATAGCGACAACACCGTAGCCTAATTACGGCTTCCTTCTTCTTCCTTATTCCATTCCCTTATCTGTTTTTTCTTACACTCGACCCAAGCTCATTCCTGCCTCTTACCTAATAGAGCTACGTGCTCATGATTTCTTCTTTAAGAAATAAGTCATTGTCCTTTGGTGGCAATTTTACAATGTGCTTACAAATTAAAACAATATGATAACCTATGAAGAACTGAAGCATTCTCTAAAATAAACATGACCTTCACGTGAATGGTTTCACGCTAAGTGCCTCACAATCTTAGTGATGCTTGAAAGCAGTACGGCATAGAAGAAAGACGTGACATGGTTGTAAAATTTGAAGCAACCTCGCATCAGTTTTTACGATGTGAATACGACCCAGAAACGAAGTGCTAGGACAACGGCCTGGCTATTTATAAAGAAACCAAAACCTATAAAAATTACCGATCGAGGAGTGTAAGGTAAAAGTAGACCTCTAGTATGCACTGCTTGCGAAGGTAATTTGACTTAAACGAATTCAAAGTGGTATCAATGCCGGATAGTATACAGATTTATTTACCAGAGAGTGGCTATTACTATCTATAAGTTACAAGCGACCCTCTGAGAAGTTTCCAGGGTTGTCGTTTTACTATGATGACGCAGCGTTTAGCAGTGTGCTAAATAATAATAATAATATAATAATATATGGACAGTTGGACACTATCACACACCGTCATCTAGTCCCAAGCTGAGCAGAGCTTGTGTTATGGGTACTAGATAACTGAAATATTATACATATACATGCTTATTTTTTTTGTAAATACATACTTAGAATACATACTAAACACCCAGACTGAAGACAAAAACAAATGTTCATCACACAAGTATTTGCCTTTCACGGGAGACACATCCATACTAATATAATAAATGCGAATGTAACTCTGTCTGTTATGCTTTTACGCCTAAACTACTGAACCAATTTTGATGAAATTTTGGTATAGATAGATAGAATAGACCTTGGGGAACAACATATTGACTACACTTCACTTACTACTACAACTATATCTTTTATCGCGAAAAACAACTGGATGAGGTTGAAATAAATATGAGATAACCGACGTTCACGCGGGTGGAGCTGCGGGCAACAGCTAGTTTTTTTTATACTTATATATATTGACACACAGCTCCTTGTAATTTCTGAATAAGTACTACATTTTTGACAGCTTTGCTTGCTTGTATCAATAGTTATTTTCTACTCTATTTAGTTATAAAGTAAAACAGGCGTTTTTGTTATACGTTATTTTATTACACGATTGTAATGCACATATAAAATATAACAAAGAAGATAAACGAGCAGAAGCTTTACGTCTTTAGAACTTAGGAGATTAAAATTCTTCGCATCCCAACTATTTTGACGTTCTCGATCTTGATATAACTTATATAGGCGAATAAACAGTATATAAGACTCAGTAGTACAACTTTGTACAACACAGTAGTAAATGTTTATTAAATACGATGTAGCGAATAAAACTCACAATGTCAAGTTTATATAATAAGTAACAGCTACTTGGTTGCTATCGTGCAATAAAATGAAAATATTTAGCCATATTTGAGTTTGATTTATAGTTCTATTGATAATAGCTATGTAATATTATGCGTGTATAACCATTCACAGTTATTTGCTTAACATAGTTCATTCCTAATTTATGTTATACCGCTGTCATTTTACGCGTTCAGTTGTTTAGTGAACCACCTCATCTGGAGTTATCGTGGTTTCCACTCTAGGACTTGTGAGCCCTCACTCCGTTGGTCCTTATTTTATGGTTAGTTTTAGCCATTTTAACTCATTATAACTTGTTTTTTATAGTTTTTTTTTATACAACATTGGTGGCAAGCAGTTATAAGACCCACCCAATGGTAGATACTAACCTTAATCTAAAATCTATTAGACCGCCATGCAATTTGTATGATCTGCGTAATGCCGTACTAGACTTTTTCGACTATATTATACTAAATAAACATTTATTTGTGATTTCGTACATAAATAAACTTTAGTCACCGGGTATCTAAATAAGCTTTCGCAATTGGGTACATAACTAAAAAAGCAATCGGGTGGTTAAACAAAGTGCATAGAATATTTGGTTAATTAGTTATGAGTATGACTTATGGTTATGACAGATTGTTGTTGTAGAGACCTACATATATTAGGGTAGATCTTGCAATTGAACAACTTGGAAGTACTACCCTCTGATGGATTAAATATCAGAGTTTTTATACTACATGTGTTTCTTTCGCCATATGTGAGCACTAATACAGATTACTTCTCAGTCCTTTAACTTTTTATTCTTTTTCCATAGATTACGGTTAGCACATACCACCAAGTGACCCGCATGCTTATTTGCCACCAAACTTGTATAAAAAATAGGTCCTTAAGTTAAACGGTAAAATGTTACCATTAATTTTAGTTAAAAATGGAGCCTATTATATATTATCCTTGATAATGTCACTAATTAAGTGCCCGTATGTTAATTTATACAAAGGGAACAAGCAAAATAGTATTTAAAATAATTTATGATGATCGCCCAGTGGTGAAAACTGAAAAGTCAATCGTATTTTTTTTTATTTAAACTTTAATGAGGTTTTGTTGGAATAGGTAAGTCACAAGCCAGTCAAGCCAAGTCAGTAATAATGCCATATTTTTAAATTTTCTTTAAAATTTTTTTAGTTATTATATTTATAGTAGAATATATTTTCGAAATTTACAAAAATTGTAGAAAAGAAAAAAGAGAAAGCTTACCTACACCTAGAATCACATAACTAAGAATAATAAGAAGTCCAACTAATAAGAAATATTCTATGCGGCTCTCTTATCTCAAACATCGTGAGAAAACGTAGATTATTACAAAATATCAAATAAAGTATAGTCTATTAAGCGAAGTTCATAAGATAAAGATACTGTTAATTAAATAAATTTTATTTTAGATAATTGAAATAAAGTATAATCTGCATAACGGGACATAGCATGTGAACACAATCTTCGAATTAATTTAGTTACAGAATTATTTTTTTTTGTTTGTTATATACTGCATTTTTTTATATTATTTGTCTGTGTATAATAATTAAGTCTATTAAAAACAAGTAAATTAAATTTCTATACTAATGACAATTCTATCTCCATATTATACACTATTATTGCGTATGAAAACCTCGTTATTTATCGGTTTCTTTTTTATAACAACAATTTTATTTATGTTACGATTACTATATACATACCTATATCTTATACTAAAAAAATGGAACGGTATCCCCGGAATTAATTCGACTACGCGTGTGGTCCAGCGGTTACGATAACATTTTTTGAGATATACAAATATTTGTTTCGAAATTCTAAATGAATTCGTGCCTCCTATTATCTGATGTGATTCTTTCAATCTAGCTAGTTTCTACTTTTAAAGTTTAGCTTTAGTATTTTACCTACTCTGAGATAATACTTATATTATGAAACATTTTAAACTCTGTAATCTAAAACTATCTAGTGAAAGAAAGTTGAATTAAAAGAACAAACTTTTAATTGGTACATAAACAATATCACCTAAATTTTTCACCTAAAGTTTTCAAAAAGCTATACCCACTTAAAAATTTAACTATGAAGTAGGTACGTACTGAGTGCCTGTTGCACACGAGGTGTAGTTTTTGGCACTTCAAATTATAATTTTAAAGAACACCTAAGATTAGGTTTTTTTTAATCCGGTATATGTACATAATATTTATATAATATAATATAGCAACGAATGTTGAAAAAGATATTACCTTATTACAAAAATGATAAAAAAAGAGAAAAAAAATATAGGTACCTACGGTCGAATTGAGAAACATTCTCCGATTTTGAAGTCGATTAAAAATTAAAAATGGTCCTTACTCATTTTAAATAGTTTTGACCTACTTTCTCTAAAATTTATTTATTTATTTACCTATTGAATTTTTTAATTCAATATTATAATTTTTGATAGTTAAAGCACAGAAAAAGCTGCCTCAAGTTAGGTAGGTAGGTAGTTGATGTAGCTACTTAGTAGTAGAGATACCTACAACTTGTTATCTATGTAATAAGTCAGCTGTTCCAATAAAATATAGCACAAAATGACTTCTGTTTATTGAATTGTAATCGTACCTAACGTAGGGTAAACATACCGGTTATCGGCCGATTAAGCGGCTTGTTGACTTCAGAGTTAATTTCTATCATTATGCATAACTCCAAAACTTTTATTTATATTTTTTATTTCATGCTACAATAATCTAGTTTCATGAAACATACCGCTTCTAGACGTATCCGTGATACATAATTTAAAAACAAATATTATTCGTAAAAATGGCAAATATACCGGCTATCGGCCTTTTCACTCAGTTATCGTCCACCAGTGCACTGGTTAGCGGCCACCTAATTCACAGTAGAAAAACGACTCATATTTAAAAGCACATAGGGTTTATAATAGTATGAAAGTAAAACGATTATTAAATTTACAAAAAGCGGTATATTTTCACTCTCTTCTATTTCAATATTATTCCATTATGCTTGGATTTATACCCAATTTTCTTATATTCTCTTCCATCAGGTAAAACACTTTTCTGGCTATTTCGAAATGACTCTCGTTCAGGGGTTTTTGTGAACTTGTTTGAGCAGCAATTGTATTTCGTATCTATCTGAGCATCTTTTACACATTTTCAAAAGTTTACCTTTTCGACGTCAAATGGATAAAGGCCGCATTTACGGTATCCATTCTTGATCGTCTGAGTCATCTCCATGTTCAACGTCTCTTTAAAAACTTGGCGCTTCCATTCTTGTTTCAGTGGCTTGAAGACACTTACATCTGCTGGTTGTAGAATGTGAGTGGTGTTAGGCGGTAAAGCGTAGAGAATGATATCATTATCTTCGCAGAATTTACTCAGTGACATGGACATGTGTGACTTATGTCCATTTACGAAAAATAGTACAGGCTTTTTTACGTTATGCTTCGTGAGCCAATTGTTGAACCCGTTAGACATGTACTCAAAAAATGTATCCGAACGTATCCATCCATTATTCGATTTCCTCAAAATCCAATCAGGCGGCATGCTGTCGACGACTGCTTTAGGTGGTCTTTTATAAGAGAACACCACTTACGGCGGACATATTACCCCAGATGCTGTCATTACCATTAACACTGTTATATTCTTTCTCATTGTCTTTCTTGACAATGTATACGTTTTTACCTTTTACGTTGTAGCCTTTAGGAGCTAGAACCATCCGTGACTTAGGAGACAATGAAACACCAGTTTCATCAGCATTTAGAATACGACTCGGATCATCTAAAATATCTAACGCATTTCGTTCAACCAAGAAAGTGTGTAAGCCTGCAAACCATTTTCGAATTGAACTTTCCCTGATCGCTTCTCGCGCCTTATTAGTAGCTTCTGGCTCTCGGATGATTATGTTTGGATGGCGTTTGAGAAAGCTGAGATACCATCGTATACCAGGTTTACCTCCAGGAAAGCGATGGTCTATGCCCAATTCTTTTGCAAGCTCAGCCATCGTATCCAGAAGGTCATATTTGTTGATTGGAATGCCAACTTTCGCCAACTCAATTATCCAATCAACAATTTTTTTTCTCCATCAAAACCAAATACATATAGGGTCTGAGCCAAATTTTCAATTTTGATCAGCAATACAACTAGAAAACCTGTCCTGTATTGTGGATCTTGGAACTCCGTACTATCGACATGCTTCTCTTATGCCGCGAATGTTACCACGTATATCTGAAAGAGCGCTTCTCATTGCTTCTTCACTAAAAGCAAATCTCCGGGCAGGCTCTTCATTTTTTTTCTTTTTTTTTGTCCGTTACTGTCAGGGGCCATCTGCAAGTAAAAGCATAATTTCAGCACCAAGCACACCAACCAAAACCAGCAAAAAGCTTAAATAAGAGGTAATTATTAGTGAACTAGCTTCTAAAAAGTAGCTGTATTAATTCAGAGTAAGGATATTTTTGTGCCAAATTTCATTCTAACCCATCTAGCCGTTGCAGCATCGGTAGTAGTATGCAAGAAATAGGTTGCATTTTAACGTCTTAAACTATATTTCTACGTTTTAATCGATACTCAAACTTAAATTATCGAAATTTACTTTAGAATATCAGTGAGTGTATTATATATTTTTATGCTCATGACTGTACGAAATTATCGGCCGTTCTTTTTTTTCGAAACGTTGCAATCAGGTGTATTTTTAAAAAATTTTTGGCCTGTCTTTATTTTAAACAGCCGGAAACAGGTCTAATATTTACTAATTTACGGCCTTCCTTTATTTCAAATGGCCGGAGACAGGTTTAGTTTTTACTGGTTATCGGCCGCTAAGCGTAAAGTATTTTTGAACGTCATATCTCTGTAAATATGAGGTAAAATGGCGGTCGTAATCTAGTTGTAAATTCACAAAATTGTAGCTGTTCACAAATATTAAGGAATCTATGTTGGTGAATTAAGGTTGCCGCAATAAAGGCAAAGGAGAAATGACGCGAATAAACCGGTTTTTCGGCCACCTGGTCGGAAAGTAGATTTTGAAATCATTCGTTGACGTATTACTCGACCACCAAAAATATCACAAATTATGAAAATTTTGACGAGTTTAGGCACTTGAATATTGAAATTAAACATGCTAAATACATATAAACCAAATCAATCACCAATAAAACAACAGTAACACTTTAAAACTTACCTTTGAAAATCAATCCATGTGCTATTTTTTTTCCTAAGTTTGACGTCCACACACTAATTTTTTAAATGGCGACTGAGGGCTTAGTTCGCAAATTTCAAGATCATGCCGTTGGATTATAAATTGTCAAGTTCGTCCGGATCTAATAGAGCGAAATTTGAAAGAAGCAGTCTATAGCACTGTCTATTATTCAAAATAAAGTGGCAAGTGGTCGAAAAGGAGTAGTGGCCGGTAAACCAGTATGTTTACCCTAGTCGGTACATTGACTTTACCATAGGATCCACCAGTGGCTGGCGGATCCAAATCACTGGAGATCTAAATCTATAAAATTTTTGTTGTTAAAGTCATAAATAACTGAATTTTTCATAGAATTCATGTTTTACTTTAACGCCCTCGATTCCCATCAGCATTGTTTTCCAATTAGCGCTGTGATAATGATAACAAACTCTTACAGACATGACCTGCCCCAACTTACAGAGAGAGCATGCGCGATAAGTTCACACAACAAACTCATTCACCAACCTTGGGAGATATATCGAATGTGTGTTCTGTACCTAGTAATTGTTTACACTTGCCATAGGTGTTTAAAAGTTAGCCAAAATAGCAGACGGTACTCAATGAGTCGGATGATAACCTCAGGCGACTACGGAGGGTGCATCACGCACGTGTTGTCAGATTAATTGAATGCCTTCCGCCCGCCGGCCCGCCCCGCACCTTCCGACGCGCGCTCGCACAGCCACCGTAAAAACTACCTAAACAAACAAACAATCGGACAAGTTGCACCGCTACGGGGATGAACTTATGCTCTTTGCTCCTCCCCGTGCACTTGTGATTTTTTCAACGTCACTTTATTTTCATACGGTGTATGAGCGCGGGTCGAGGGCGCGGGCGGGAGGCGCGCGGGCCGCGGGGCGGGGCGGGTCGCGCGGCCTCTCGCGTTTAGTACAGCGCTCAGCAGGAGTGTCGGACGCTCGGCTTCACGGTCGACGACTTTAGTATTCTTCGTTTATTTTCTTTTCTATTCGTTTATTTGTCACTCGGACCTCACTGCGTTACAAACATGGGATGTTTCACTGTATACGAGTGAGTTTATCGTGTTACTGTGTTTACTAAAATTTTATTTTGACAGTGTCATATTCACGTGCGGAATCGAATTATTACCGGTTCCGGAGTTTTTAGTGTTTATTATACGTACACGGCCTTCGTTCGCTGCAGGTAGAGCCGGCGGATCGTCAGATAGGTGCTACAGTGTCGGTTTCTGGTAGTACTAATAAATAAATACCGTGAGAACAACTTTTAAAGTGCTCTACTAGTGATTTGCGTTATCGGAAAAAAGTTCGCACGGATTCACTGGAATAAGATTCTTCTGGGAAACTAGTGCGAAGTGCGTGTCGTGTATTTGTGAAGTTTAGCCGACAGGAAGTGCTCACAACTTAAAACATAACCTTATTCGAACAAGGCGCGTGTTGCACGGGCATGCGCAGTTCGGGTCATCGAAATTATTAATAAGTGGTTCATAATTTTATAAACAAACTGTGACAGTGTTAGTAGTTGTATCGTGGTGAGTCGCTAAACAGAAACGCACGAACGAGTGTCAACCGAAGTCGGCGTGACGTAGCCACTTGACCGTTTTAAATATTGTTTTCAAATTTTTTAAATCAGGGATAACGTTCACCTGTGGGATTTCGGTGTTACACCTGCGCGCGCACGTAACTTCTTTACAAAGGTGAGTCTAAGTATTTAGGTACTTTTGTTTTCGTATTGCTTTGCGCATTGGTAGAGGTGTCTGCCTAGGTACCTTTAAAATAATAAAATCTTAAAAGAAAATTTATTGGTTTGCTTTTATCACGACTTTTATGAGTTGTAGTAGTAGGTACATAGTATTGGGTACTTAGCTAAGAATGAAACATTGTTCTTCTTATCATGAAATTTTGACTTGTATTTTACAAAACACACGTTAGTTTGCAAGTGTATAAATACCTAGGTATAATAAAATATAATAACAGCGTATCGATTTACCTTACGTCTCTGGCTACCTACATAGGTACTACCTATAATAAAAATTCATAAATAAACATTTACTTCAGTAATTATTTTTATTCTAAAAAAACTAGCGCGAGCGCTGTTGTGTGGATTGTGTAATCCCTTATTTTTTTATATGTTCACATGCCTATGGATACAGAATGTTAATAGGTCTATTGGATGACGTCACCACAGGAACATCGCTTAATCTGCCGTCCTTTTCGCTCTTGAATGAAGACTGGTTTGAAGAGCAGAACCAATTAACAACCTGAAGTTTGACGACGCAGACTCTTTGTATAAATTCTCGATCTTTTATTTAAGAAATTAAGATCTATTCGTTGATTTTTTTATAGTGAAAAGAATTAAGCCTTCAAAGCATATAATTAAAAAGACAAACGTAAAGTAGGTACTTACCTGCCTACCAGAGATACCTACTTATAATTAATTTAGGTAGGTACACATCACCTATCTAGTTACTATTAATTATTCTAGGCACACGTCTTTAAAGGCTATACCTGCCTAACTCTCGGTTAGAAGTCATCTGTTTTCGAAGCCACAGAACGAATTTATTGTTGGTTGGTTTGTGACTTTATAACTAAGGGCGCATAGAGGTCGATTTGCAAACGTTCTTAGTTAAATGTTGAATTTCATTACATTACCTATTACCACCACCACATTTACACTTGTCGAAATAATCTAAGTACCTATACAGGAGTAGGTATTACACTATAGTACTTTACGGTAGTAGATCCACGCTGATTTCAGCATGAATGGGCCGGATCGTCCGGGGAAGTACTACCCTCTCATAGAAGATCGACTTAAGAGTAGTAGTATCCGTACTACTGCGTTTCGTTCGGTGAGTGAGAGCGCCGGAGGCCCAATTTCCCCCCTTTCCTCTTTCCTCACGTCCCTCATTTCCTTCCCCTAACCCCATTCCCAGCCGCCATAGTGGAGGCCACCATACCAGCAGTTTAAAACGATAGCTTTTGGTATGGTGGCCGCCACTTCTGGATTCCACTGACTGCTTACCATCAGGCGGGGTGGAGTCACTTTGGTAGGCTATACTATAAAAAAAAAAAAAACTGAGTACAATGTTGTGGTACATACAACATATAGTAGGTATTCGTGTGGTATCATAAGCTTAATTAGTATGATGGTGCCTACCTATAAAGCTTCTTAAACTAAATGCTGCTCAAGAGACCATTCTCAACCGTTGCAAAAGATTTCAAGTCGTGTCTTTGCCAATTTGACGATACCTACGACAGATACATGAAATTCACTTTTTACATACTTACCTAGATTCTGTAAAAAGTGTAATAACTTTCCCCTTCCCCTTCTTCCCTATCGCCCTTTTTCTTCACTCTCTACAGTTTCTCCCTTCCTCTCCTCCCCTCCCCCATCTCCTCTTTACCTCCTTCAGCATTCCTTGTCCCTTCTCCAGCATCTCTTGCCTTTTACTCCACTTCCCTCTACCTTGCCTTTTCCTCCACTTCCCTCTACCTTGCCTCCTCGCTTTCCTCTCTCTTCCCCCTTCCTTTTCCTATTTGAATTGATCGGAACCTCATAACGCGATCGTTTGAGAAAGGAAGAAAACCGCAGACCAACCAAAGTAACTGACGTGGCTCGCAGAGTTGCTTCTCTGAAGTGACAATGGCCAGTTATGTGTACTGCCCATTGCCACTTCAGAGAAGCAACTCTTGAAGAACTGACGGAACAGACGGCGTCGAAGCAGATGCACTAAGAAATAAATTTAGGAGTTGAGTCAAAAAGTGCATTACTTACACTAAGTATACTATAAATAAAGCTTGCACTGTTTAAGCTTTACAAAGAATTCAGCAAGTTGTAAACATCAATTTGTCGTAGTCAAAACTAAAGTCTATTTAACTAGCAAAAAGTATTTGTATACACATCTTAGGTACCATAACCACAAATTTCATTTTATCTTCGATGGCCGACGAAATCGGATGCTAAGTTAAAATCGATGTTGCTGCTTTTGTAACAAAAAACTTGCGATAGGAAAAATGTTACTTCGCTCCGTAGGAACTGTCCATCTAAAGTCAGCCAGTATTAGATTAGAGCAAAAAGTTTACAAGTGAGAAATATTCTTCGCTGCACTTGATAAAAGATTGGGATTATCGATGGAGAATGATCTCACATTAGGAAATGTTATGCTAAAAACCTCTTGGCAACAAATATCACAAAAGTTTAGTATTTTAAATTCTAAATATCCTCTGAATTTAATATTAGGAATAGCATGGGAAGGCAAAAGTGTATGGGATTGACATTTAAGCTAACGCCAACATTGTCTTTAGCTTATATCAATTCCATACATTTTGTAATGTATTCTATTAGCATTTATGCCACTTGTCTAGACGCTCAGTTCTTTTAATAACTTGATTTAATTCAGAAAATTAAGTAATTATTGATTAAATAAAGTCTTTAAGATCTCCTAACCACAAACTGACCAAGTTTTGCAAATAAATTTAATATTATTAAATTTATCATTTTATTATTTTATTACCATATTTAACAACAGTTACATTTTTGTAAATTTAAATAATAAAAATAAGTCGTTAAACGTGTAAAACCAGTATCGGGATCGGGACTATAAGGTAGCTACAGAAACAAAGCTACTCCTAGTTTAGACTCCAGCCGAACCAAAAACCTCTTTACGATAGGCGCGTTCACGGCATGAACAATTATTTTGACTTTGGTTTACTATATTTTAATAAGAATGCACTATTAAACGTTAAGCATTAGTTCGCTCGTGAGGTATTTTTATGAGTAAATGTTTGCTACAGCAATGCCATGTAAATAAGTTCATTGTTAAATATACACGTAACGTGGTAAGACGTGAGTGCACTTTGGCCTTAATGTATTATTAACACACTTTCGTAAATTCTCATGAATTACACAGTAAAAGTACAAAGTAAGTAAAGAAAATATACGGTAGCAATTGTAAGAATATCACTTGTAGACTTTGAAAAAAGGAATTGCAGTTCCTACGCTGACAATAGAGATTACGATGCAATTCTTTTTATTGCTAGAACGGGGCTCTTCCAAGTTCTAGACCTCTTTACAAGCGTATCGCATGTATTTATTGCCTTATAAATTTAACTCTCCCTCGTACATACAATATTGGGTATGATTTGTTTGAGTGATATGAGGCCACCATAGTGGGGACCACCAATGTTGCTTTGCCATGACTGTATTAAGGTGGAAACCGCCCGTGACGACTGTTCTTCATCAAACAGTATGGGGTATCTTAAGTAGTAATATTTTCCAAAAAAAACTACTCACTAGCAAACATGCATTACTATTTAATAATGTTCCATAGCAGACTTACAGTGACTTCTAAGTACGCTATGTCATACGAACTCTTACGTTTACTATTTTTACGAAATTGTATCTACTTTCTATCTGGTTCCATGACCTTATATCATGCCATACCTGTGTGAAAAATGTGTAAAATAGATAAGAAGAATATTACCACCATTTCACAGAAAACCGATACCAATATCTTACGAACCATTTATTTAATCATAGAAAATATTAATGTTTGTATTACCTATGGGTTGAATGAACTTGTATTTTTTATATTATCAGTTAAAGTGAATCTCACGGGTACGTCGGTAGTAGAGTAGTGAAGCCTTCGCGGAGATTGCTTTGATTTTTTGACTAACTGCTTCATTTGGTGCCATCGTTTGGGTATGGTAATTTGTGACATCGATACTTTTATATCCCATCGCAAGACTTCACTACAAACCTGTAGCTGTACTCCAGCAGTGGCTTCTAGCGTTCATTTTCTCGACTGCATATTTAGAATAGGCTAGGTACTTAAACTGTATTTTTTTTAATTCACGTTTACGGATAGCATTAACTTCACGATTGGGCCAGCTAGTAAGAATATCTCGCTTCTGAATTCTAAAATAGTGTAGAAATCTATAAATCCTATGAATACATCAAAACAGTATTAGTCCGGTTTCACCATTTATTTGCCTAATCGTTGCTTGGGTACTACAGACCTTAAATGAATAAGATTAAACCGTAGTTCAAAATTTTAGTACCTACCCATCCGTCTTCAAGACGACGCCTTTAGTGAGGTTACGCATGCAATATTAAGTTGGGTATGCTTCATAAGTCTTGCTATTGGTTACTCTTATGCAATATTCGATAGCAGCAGGATAAGAGAGATCTCTTGTAAAAACTGGCAATATGATCGGTTAACGCTAATGATAAAATAATGTATTTTGGTTTCTTCTTTGTGTTTGCAATCGGAGAGACAACACATAGTCATAATTTTATACTTAACATTTAATATTTATAATTTAATAGTTAGTCTGTTTTCTCTCGACCGAAATAAATATTATTATCTTTTTGCCTGGCAAAGTGACCGTGCGCAGGTTTAATGTTGTACGCAAGTATACCTAGTTCAGTTTATTTAAAAATATTTATGGAAATATACAAAAACCGCTACCGCATTTCATCGGCGTTGGTGGAGACCATTTTTAGTAGGTGGTTCACGCATCCTATTCTTTTTTTATAATAAAAAAAATAAAAACTGTGGCACTCGGGGACTGCCGCGGTAAAGCTATTGCATAGCATTTTTTATCAACTTATGCAATTATAATGATTTATTTATTTTTTATTTATGCAGTATTTTTTTCTTTTTCAAGTTACACTTTTTGAGCGTGGTGACCGATAAGAAAACAATATTTTTTCTTTTATTGAATAAATTAAAACTCAATATCGTTTAAAATATTATTATTATCTTACAATACATGTAAGTTATTCAGGAATTTTTATCATCTTACTAAGTATTTTTACGTTTATGTATGGTAAAAATTAGCGCCACTAGTGTTTATCCTAAGAAATAATTTTTTCATGCTAGGCGGAGTGGAGAGTGTTAGGTTTTATTTTCGTTACAAAATTTCTTGATTCGGTCGCCGCGCTCATAGCCCGCGATAAAAGCTATGCAAATTGCAATAGCTTAAAATATTAAGTATGTCCAAAAACTTGCACCATAACCAGATCAGTAATATTGGACAAAAATCACATAAACCGTAACCAAGTTACGAAAAGTGTGAAAATCTTCTAAAAAGTTTTAACATTCATATACTTAAATAGAGAATCGTAGCTAGTTGATATTTAAACCACTCAACATGTTTTTACATTTCCCGCAATCAAGCAGATAAAATCCATTGTGCAAACTGTACAAACACCGCAAGTGTAATTACTTAAGCCATCCTAATACAAATGTTGTTGCAAGCTGGGCCAAACAACGGACTACCTATAATGTGGTTACGTGTTGTATTGGCCTGCCAATTTACTGCCCGAATATCAGGAATTCTGTGATCAAATATACGTAATCCTTGCTTCATGTATGTTCTGGTTACATACGAAAAAAATGAATGTAAAGAGTTGTCCAAGTTAATATTAAATCAATTTACTTCTGAAATTAGTAGTATGAGTACCTTTCATTTTTACGTTGAATTGTAGATAGTGAAGATAAAATTAGTATTAAATTTTAAGAAATAGGTACTCTCTACTTCGTTTGACTTAGTGCAACCGGGCTGGCTAAATAAGTACCTACCTTTTAGAAGTCAAGATTCACAGCAGCACTTTCTAGTGAGTGCTGATTTTTCATTCGTTGCTCTTTAAACAAAGCAGGAATCAAGTTCTGAGTCAAAGGCATTTTTTGATTTATTCGCGACACAAGTTAGGGTAAGTGGCTCTTGACTGCTAATTCTCGCGTATTATGCGCGTGTATGAATTTACCTATCGATTGACTCGTAATGTCGTAGGCAGTGATGAATAAATAAGCTATTATATCACCTAAGTATATAACTTTTCTACAAGATAATAATATTTATGTCTGCTAAGCATAGCCACCAAGTACACCCAAAAATATTCTTTACTGCGAGAATCTTCTATATGTTAGGACTTATAAAGTTTTCTATTTAAAATGTCATAACGTCTTGTCATATCAAAATACAAGTCTATACGATCCTTTGAGGATTTAAAATATAAGATTTATCTCGTCGACCTCCAAGAAACAACGCGGAAGGCACAAAATATCTTCAATAATATGGCGACTGAGCTCTTTATATTTATTTTTCTTCGTTGTGGTCAAATTTGACCTTTGCCACTCATGACCGACCTCGTATTAATTAACATAACCCGTTCGTCGAGTTGAATCTTCCATGAGCACTCGTATCTAGTTGTACAACATTCACTGTTTCTAATATGTGTACACTAGACTTGCCTAATCGTAATCAAATGCTTACTTAGTCAAGTATTTTATTCGTTAGTTCACAGTCGTAAGATGCTTACTATCATCTTATTCAAAATATTTTGTAATTGAAAATACTAAAATTGTTATTAAAGAAGAACATCTTGCCTCAGTTCATTAATATAAAAAAAGAACTCAATCTTTACTCGTACTGTACTCCTCATACAGAGAAGGCATGAACATTGATCGCCACGCTTGCTCAGCTCAAGGCAGATTGTCGATTTCAGACTTCCTCAGAAGTCCAGGTTTCCTTACGATGTTTTCCTTCACCGTTAGGAATGTCCAAGATAAACTTAAAAAGTATAATATGAAAAATCACATTACTACTTGCCTGGATTCGAAGAACTCAATCTTTACTCGTACTGTACTCCTCATACAGAGAAGGCATGAACATTGATCGCCACGCTTGCTCAGCTCAAGGCAGATTGTCGATTTCAGACTTCCTCAGAAGTCCAGGTTTCCTTACGATGTTTTCCTTCACCGTTAGGAATGTCCAAGATAAACTTAAAAAGTATATTATGAAAAATCACATTACTACTTGCCTGGATTCGAACCCACGACCTCGTGTTTACGAAGTGGGTGCCGTATCCACTGGGTCATTTCGACTATTATTAATTATCTATGACGAAGGAATATTGACTTCTAAATTAGAACTGCGTGAATCCTCTTCGAATAGAGGTTTACGTAATCGATTAATACCTACCTATTTTAATAACTATTTTCGAAACACTATGCTATGGGAGGCGAGGTCAAAAGTCAGTTGCGGGAGTCGACTCAAGTTATTTATGAACAAACTCGAAACGTGTGCATTAGAGAGTGCATAACCAAAACAAATGTCATAGCGACTCCGTACGACTCAAAGTTCAGTCGGTTTATATTGCGTAAAGTTTGCTTTAAGCAGCCAGTTTATATGGAGAAAAGTTTCCATTTTGCGGCGGGCCAAATATTAGTTTAAAATAACGTAAGAAAATGTGAACGCCGCCCGCTTCGGAAACGAGCCGTTGAATAAGCATCAATAGTAGCAGACACAGTTATTGAGCAATTTTTCAATATAAAAAGGTATTTTGAACGTTTTATTTCTATATAGTGTCCACATATTATTATATTATTATTATTATTATTATAATATATATGACAATTATGATGTAGATTATTGACAATTATGAGACAGAGTTGGACTATTATGCATTGATTTGTAACATTGATAATTTCTAAGTGCATAAAGACGTCGCAGTCTCTAAGACTATCTAGAGCACATATATTCGACTAAGCAACTTGTAGAACATGTATACCCTAGCGGGAATGTATCAAAGACTATGTAAATAAGGTGAAACAGATACCTACTACACTTGTGTCGCTACATTTGACAACTTGGTACAAGAAGGAATGAATAAGGTAAGAGGTAAATTATGGTGTTGGACAGAAGACATCTATTTGTCACACGTGTGGCCATTTTCATCCACATTTTTGGAACGTCTCTGAACATAATTCTGACACTTGTTGAAACTTGAGACCGAATGCTTTCTATCAGAATATATCTGCGTTAGCTGAATTGACAGATGGCCTTTTCTCTACAATCCGGATGAATTGATGGCTTAATACAAGAAAGTGTTCACTACGAACACGATTTGGTACTTAGAGGTTTTGAAGTATGTGAAATGTGAGTAGAATGAATAATGCTTCGAAGTATTTTGAACATTTTAGAGTGCTTTTTAAAGGCATGAGCCGTCGACTGGACATGAAAATTAAAAATAGTTTTATGTTTTATGTGTTGTACGGTAGTAGATCCACGCTAATTTCAGCATGAATGGGCCGGATCGTCCGGGGAAGTACTACCCTTTCATAGAAGATCGACTTAAGAGTGGTAGTATCCGTACTACTGCGTTTCGTTCGGTGAGTAAGAGCGCCGGAGGCCCAATTTCCCCCTTTCCTCTTTCCTCCCCTCCCTCATTCCCTTCCCTTAACTCCATTCCCAGCCGCCATAGTGGAGGCCACCATACCAGCAGTTTAAGAAGATGGCTTTTGGTGTGGTGGCCGCCATTTCTGGATTCCACTGACTGCTTACCATCAGGCGGGGTAGAGTCACTTTGTTAGGCTATAATATAAAAAAAATAAAAAATAAATGTCGGCATCGAGTGCAATAAAAATAGTAGTTTCGATTGGGCTTAACAACCGGATCCGGGCGGGTCCCGCCGACCAAATTCTCGACAGTAGACGGACAGATTTATTTAGTGAAGTCATTGATTGAAGAGGACGTCTATGCCAGTTTTACGTATTATACAAAATGCACTGAACTGTACAAATATACTTACGGAATTAATAATTGCTATTTTAACCGCCAATTTGATATTCACGCCAATATATACTAATATTTTGAAGCATCGATATTTGAACTGGGCTTTTCTGAAGGATTCATAATACTTTTGTATTATACGCGTCACGCGTCGTAGGAGTCGGTTTAAAAAAATCTTCGTCTAAACATTTCTAAAAAAAACCTAATAAACTAATGCATAATTGTCACATGACTGACAAAAAACTGGCTGCAAAAAACTCACAGCCGCTCCGAAATTTGTTAGAAGACAAAAACTTTTATATTTTTTATAAGAGGTCGTGGCGCGTGCACCCAGGTAGTTTTACCATGGTATTACGAAAATTCTTTGAAGACATATTAAACAAATATTTGTATGATCGTATAAAGACATTCAATATTAAAGCAGCAGCTCATAATAGTTAATGAATAAATAAGGCCAGAAATTGGATCTGAATATTGTATTTAGTTACTACTCATACAGCTTAGCTTACACTGACTATGACTTGAGAAGATAAGCTATGTTTAAGTTCTTAGTCGTTTTAAAGCTCAGTAAGTGTCTTCTTGATGTTCGATTTCGGTTGGGGCCGAATTCATGAATAAACCAACTAGTCCACTTTCAATTTCGTTCATCTGCTCGAGTTTTTGCGGTCGGCCGTTATGAAATAATTTGGACGGATGTTTTCTGTAGCATTTATATAAATCTTACGCGACTTAAAGAAAACGATACCGTCTAAGTGTCAGTAAGATTCTTCCAATAATTTTCTAATAG
Organism: Parascotia fuliginaria; assembly: GCA_963082885.1. Classification (NCBI taxonomy): domain Eukaryota; kingdom Metazoa; phylum Arthropoda; class Insecta; order Lepidoptera; family Erebidae; genus Parascotia; species Parascotia fuliginaria. The sequence continues at coordinate 14,637,562 of OY720176.1, read as the reverse complement.
ATTAATACTTGTTAAGCTTTTCAAAACAAAATTACAGTTGCGGTCGATTTAATATATTTCGTATGAACTCAAACTCGACTATAATTTGGACGTTTGTATTGACTTATTTATTATAGATTAGAATCGTAATAAATAATATTTTGTCGTTTTGGTTGTTTCAATCAGTGCGTTGCACAGTAATAGACTTCCGTCAAATCCCCCGGGCATGAAACACTAAACAGTATCAGATTTGGGTACCTGAAACCACATATATACATGTATGTGTTTGCAATCCTTATTTTGTTAGGACCAGCGTCTGTGTTTGTATTTTTACCTTTCCGCGCGTATTTGAAATGTGATTTATTTCTTTCGGGACATTGCTACGGATGAATGGATATTGTTTCTTATCAACCATATTTAATATTTATATATCTGATTTGGCCATCATGATTTACGTATTTCTAAATCTCGCTGTTATTTTGTTATATTTTCGGGACTTTGTTATTTTGTTATTAGTAGGTATATCTTAGTAGCTATTATAACCTATCAACAAACAAAATCTGTGTTAGTTCAGCACATTGACAAACACTTACATAATGTGAGCGATATTAGTACGTATACCTGTGTACACACAAGCCTGTACAGTTTATTTATGAAACGATAGGTACTTAGCAGCCTTCGCTTGTCAGCGACAGCAGTAATTAATTACGGTTCGGCCTCACCCCTGCGATGCCGCTACCCGATTGAACTTAACTAAGCGTACGCTGTGCTCGTGTTTTGACATTCGATGACGCCAACTATAGCCAGCCTTCTCAAATCTTTGAACATTAAGATCGTTATTAATGAACGGTGCTGAGGTCATCTCATTTCTATCGATATCGAGCTACTGACGTTCCAATTTGTAAACCCTAAGCTTTATTCATAACTTTGGCACTAGTGCAATTTTAGATCTGCCGTCAACTGTCTCGCTGAACACAAAGAAGGTGATCTGTAACTATAATAATTTTTCTAATAATTTACAATACTCAGACGTATTACTTGACAGAAACCAATAAACGGTTTAAGTAGATAGAATCTTTTATCATACATTTTAATATCATCTTTTATTTTTACACCCGACGCCATTACCGTCGTTCGTGAAAATGTAAAGAACATTTTGTATTATATTTCGGTGCCAGATAATACTTGAGCACTATAAAAGAGATGTCTTTGTAGGCGAAGATGAAGTTGGAGGAGTGTGCAACTGAATTCTGCAGCCTCGGGTAAATACGCGCCTCAAGCGAATCGTACATAATGCGCCCGATAATATATTCCGATCGCATTTATTCGTGGAACATAGGCACTGAAACAAGGTTTTGTTAGTGCAGGAGACAATCCCTGTAGGGTAGACTTTTTGAAACACTTTTGCAGGTAACGTCGTGGTAAAATCTCTATGTGACTATTGAGACTGTTGAGAAATCTGATATCCGTTTGATACGTCTTGCAATAGCAAATTGGCATATTATTTTAAAAAATAGAGGCTATTTTATTTTTTTGGTGTTGCAGTAATTGTAATTATTATGCTCAGATCTTATGCATTTACTAGAAATAGGTTATAGGCTTTTAACATAATACCCATCGGCTCTCGAGCCTCTCAAGGCTATTTCCATATTATTAGGTATGAACTGACCGTAAACCTGCATTAGAATTTTGCCGGACCAACTCGACTGAAAGAACTACTTACTTCAATATGCCGTACGAATTGTAAACGTAAGTAAAGCTTTTAAATTTCTATTCACAGCTTTTCGTACTGAAGTAACTTATTCTTGTGGTTTGGCTGGAAAATGTTGAAACAGTTTTTTTAATATAATAAACTCCTTTTTTAAGTTACAGCTTGTCTTTTGCATATTGTATCTGCTGAATGTATTCATGTTGAAATGTTTTACTTAGTCCGTTCTGTCTAAAGTTACTAAATCAGTGCATACTGACAGTGAGTAGCTCTACAAGGTTCGATAATCACTGGGTAGTGTGGTGCTTTTTAGTTGATTGCAAGAATTTACCGAAAAGGAACAGTGATCTACCAGATGTTGCCTCTCTCTTTGATTCAAGCCGCCTCGCTAAATCTGGCCAGCTCTATTCATATGAAGTACACGAATATTTTAGGTATGCTTATGAAATTTTTAGTTTGCGTGATATCAATAAACAATAACTCTATAGTGTGCTCAGTTGATTACACGGAGCAAGACGCCTGTATTTTATACTGTTTACTGCTTCTAGTATGTTTACATTAGTGTAATAGAAAATACAATCACAACAAACGTTTTATCTCGTTACAATTAATTAGCGCACAATCGTGTATTGTCTATTACGTTTCAAACAAACAAACAAAATAAAAACATATAGTGCAATTGCATCAATAACAATGCCTATGATGGACTTTGTTACGAATAATGATGATATTACAGCGATATTATCTTCTCTATGAAGAACAAACTCATATAAGTGATCTATTTGATGGCTTTTTCAACTTTTTCAAAACACTACTTCCGAACTATGTAGACGCAAGCCATGAGTCCTGAAGAACTTTCATCATCATCATCGTTATTAGACGGAAACGACAACTGCAGAACAAACGCCTCTCCAAAAGTAAAGTGATTGCTCTAGTCACTAAGATTAATCTACGAGAAACTCTACCTCGGTTTTTTTCCAGTAGCATCAAAAATTTAATAACAGAAATATATTATTACTATGGTTCAAGAAGTTCTCAATTTCACTCCGGATGTTACAGCACCGGTATGTGATAACAGTATCTCCTATTACATGTCACGTGATACAACAGACAAAACATAAGTGTCAATGTGATACCTTGCCATCTAATCACCTAATGGTGTCCTGTGCGGTCTTAAATAAACTAATAGGAATGAATGAATTAGTAAATACTCTTGTTCTCCAATAGTGGGCGTGTTTTTGCAATAGAATACCTTATTATCATTGGATTTTAACTCGCAGATTCGCAACCCAAAACATGCTTGTAACTATCTTTCTGACAGTACAGCAAAAGTGTATTTACGCCCTCATTCCTTTTTCATTTCCTACTATCTTTTATTTCTTTTCTCACTGAAAGTCGGCAACCATTTGGATACGTTTTCTTAACATCGAATAAGCAATGCTTATAAAACAATAATGCCTGTAGGTTACGTTTGCAACTAAACATCCTTTAACCATATATGATGGTTAAGAATGTACCTAGTAGTAGTATTGCTATGACCGCAAAATCTTGATATACAAATCATTTTCAAATAAAAAAAAATTAGTATAAATTTCACTATGCTTACTTTTTAAAAACTTCAACATCGTCGTTTAAACTTTTCTATTTTACGAAACGATAGTAAAGCACCAAGTGCGATGGACGCCAATTAGTTACTTAGTCTGGCTTTAAAAGCTTGTTATTTTGTACAATTGTTTATTTTCGGTTTTTCCTGCATTTTATACATTTATACGTGACGATACCTGCCAATTTTGTATGAAAGAAACTGGGATAGTAAACCAAATCCTTGGAATCAACAAACCATTTAAGGTCAAGCGGGTTATTTAGTTAGGCTAATTGTATAAAGTCACTGTATTTTCCTGTTTGTTTCTCATCTAACATCTTCGAAACCACGCAACGGATTTTGATACGGTCTTTACTATCTTTTAGAGGCATTTTTCCTAAAGATTTAGGTTAATTATGTTGTTTTTTTGGTATAATGCGTATTATTTATTATTAGCCTATTATGTCCCACTCCCGATCATAGGTTTCTTCTCCATTCCTCCCACTTATTGCGGTTACGCGCCTCATCCTTCCAGTTCTCCAAAAATATATCAAGATCGCTCTGCCATCTCTTTTTCAGTCCGTCGGCGTCGGGACCTTGCACTGTCACCAACGCCACTAACTTTGTGCAGTATTAGCCCACAGTGCAGACATGCCCAGCCCATTCCCATTTAAGTTGGGCAGTTTTATGAGCCACATCAGCTATTTTTGCGTATCATAGCAGAGATAAACCGAGAATTACAATCATGCAAAAAGCGGAAAAGTACTTATTCTAAAAAGCTTGGCGATTTATCGAAAAATAGACACTGATGACATAATATATTCGTTTCTGTATAGTAATGTAGGGGTCTATCAATAAAGTCGGTACACAAATGTAGGGTATAACGATCTTGATAGCGCTCGGGAACCGACAGGTTGGTCACGCATTGTCCGTCAAACGTATAATCATATCATGCCGTCAAGCTTCGTGCTATACGAAATACACATTCGTATGTAACACCTTTATTGTTTTATGGATATAATAATTTCTTCTAGACTTCAATTAACTTTTAGAACTATAACTATATTTATAAAACGGGTCTACTCGTGTTAGAGAATTATTATAAGGTGTCATACCTCTTTACCCGACATTTCGGTCGAATTACACCGACCATGGTCACGGGCTGACTGATGTAGCCAGGCGTCGTCTTCGCCTTGAAGCTCGGGATTCGGCAACTACCCTCACTTTGTCTGTTGTTACACTGTTTTGTAAAAAGTCAGTACTACGACACACAACACTCACGACGTCTTCACCTTGGCCTACTTTGTCATAACTGCGACGCTCACACCTGCTGATTACTGGATTCCAAGATGGAGATAAACGGTATCCGTCTTCTCGGTTGAAATTTCGGTACTTTTTAATTTCAACCGCTTCTCGAGCTATTCTGGAGTAGTAATGCCGATCAGTGCCTCTACAAAAGCCTGGTGTTTACAAGGTGGATTGCAGCTGTGGAAGTTCCTACATTGGACAAACCAAGCGCACAATAGCGGAAAGGGTCAAAGAACATATCACAGCTGTCAAGAACCGTCAAACAAATAAGTCTGCGATTGCTGAACACCTGTTAGAGTCAGGAACCAACCACTGGATTGAGCTACATAAGCCGCAAGTGCTTTCCACTAATCGGCATTACTACTCCAGAATAGCTCGAGAAGCGGTTGAAATTAAAAAGTACCGAAATTTCAACCGAGAAGACGGATACCGCTTATCTCCATCTTGGAATCCAGTAATCAGCAGGTGTGAGCGTCGCAGTTATGACAAAGTAGGCCAAGGTGAAGACGTCGTGAGTGTTGTGTGTCGTAGTACTGACTTTTTACAAAACAGTGTAACAACAGACAAAGTGAGGGTAGTTGCCGAATCCCGAGCTTCAAGGCGAAGACGACGCCTGGCTACATCAGTCAGCCCGTGACCATGGTCGGTGTAATTCGACCGAAACGTCGGGTAAAGAGGTATGACACCTTATAATAATTCTCTAACACGAGTAGACCCGTTTTATAAATATAGTTATGTGTAAAAATCGTGTGAGTTTAAAATATTTAACTTTTAGAATTTATTAATTCAAAAAATTTGGAAATTTGAATTATGTTTTTTACCGTCTTGAAAGAACTGCATTTAATGCATATGTTTTAAAAACTTATTTCTTTGTTCCCTTCTTTAATTTGCTCGGTTAGACTTCTCTAGTTTGCGTAATCGGATCAAAGCTGACGTCGCCTATCATCTTCAAAATTTCAGTATCCTAGCTAGTAGTTATCGAGATTTCGTGATCGGCCAGCAAGTGAATGAATCACTTTTTGTTTTTTGAACAGTATGATAACGTAATAATAACTCTTAACAATAAATTCACAAAAGTTTTCAAATTGGTTTCCAAACTATTTAGTACCTGTTATGTGTAATACGTAAGAAACATCAGCGTTTTAAACCAAGATCGCTGCAATAAAACATAATTACACTTAATTGAAACGAAAGACAACTGGAACTGTTGACTAAAGATCCTAGTTCGTTGAACCCGTGGTTGAACACGAGTGCACAACACTGGCATGTTAAATATTCAATCCTAGATCAGCTTCCGAACGCACAAAGCTCTCATTAGACGGGAAATGAACATGAGCACGTATTCACACATGCACATTGTTGTATAGTTCCATTCGAATAGACTACTATGATTCTTTTTTAAGAAGATATCTCAACGGTGGTACCGTGATAAGGAAACCAGGATCTGTTAATGACATCCTAGAGAAATCCAGGAGAACCTTCTAAAATTTTAAGGCACTACTATTTAGTAAAGGTTTGGAGTCGATCTGATGATGGAGCTAAAAGACAGTCGAGGAAACTCCTCAATGATTTACAGCAATTACTTGGTGTTTGGACTTAATTCATTTCTAATGATGAGAACTTTGCACCCATATGGGTTATAAGGGTCAATACAGGTGACCACAGACAGTCGAGGGAATTGCTCAACAGCAGTCATGTTACGGGCTTACTTCATATGTTTAATTCGTACAAAAATAATACCTAAGTAAGATTTAGGTCTAGCCAACACTAAAAATTGTAAAATAAAATATTTTTAATGAAAAGAAAACTGACTTCAATAATAAATTTACTTAGCACAAAGTAACTCGTATTTTGATTTAGTTAATCAGAAATAATTAAATAAGTATTTTATAATTTTGAAGTTGGTGCCTGCTGCCCTTTTCTCTTTATAATATTATACATAGTAGGTATAGATATAGATTATTCTTTAGTTCTTCAGCATTCGACGACGTACGTCATTGAAGCGTATCTTGAATTTGGCTAATGGTCTATATATTGAACAATAAAATTGTCCTTTATGGCGCTATAAGTCATGTCGAACATAATTATGTCTCTAAGGAAGAGGTATATTGCCTTGATTGAAGATCTGGTTCAGTAGCTTTTTTTTAGCTTAGCATACAGACATTTATAATAGCAATATTTTTATTAGTCACTGCGTCTATTGGCATGTTTATGACGGCCAATATTTGTTTTTCAAAACTAGTTTCAGTTCACTGAATGCGTACTATGTCCACACTATTCAGTTTTCATTTTAACTTCGAATACCTGGAAATCCAGCTGAAAAATCATCCAATACGGAATGAACACAGCATCCAATGTGATCGCTAATGCTCCTGCTAAGCGTGATAATAATATTAAAATATTTGTGCAAACGTCATACAAATTATGATCTCTCAATAAAAAAACCAAGAGTAAATTATAAAGAATTAGTTGACTTTACGGTACTTTGACGATTCTTTGCCGGATCATTAGATGTGGGTTTGACACCCACAGAGTACGGAGAGTACTTGATATACGTAAAATGTACGACAAAAAACTCCATAAATACGTAAACGTATACTTTCAAAGGATATACCCATCTTTAAATATTAATGCAGGATCGATTTTATCCAAATAAATCGGTCAATAAAATCCTCTACTAAACACAATGCTTTAGTAATAGGTTTCTTGTAGGTCCTTGTTATCTTAGTACTAAGTAGTAAAAAAAAATAACCTCGTACTAATTGTATCAATGCACGAGCATAGCATAGATAGAGCAAATATTTCTTAGAACATTGCTCGTGTATAAATTAGATAATACAATACATTGCTTCTTTTTGATAGTCACTTAGATTGATTGCTAAATAAAACAGAGCATGCAGTTTTACGTTTCGTTATGTTCGAAAAACAACTTGTAAAAAAAACCAAGTCTCGCAACTCTTGATATATGTCTGTGCTCGCAACTTAGTTCTTCTTCCTTAAAAAGTTGTGAGATCCATGTAATACCAAGTCGGTTAATTTTGCCCCTATTTAAGGGATCTTATGTCTTAAGTCATTAATTACGTAATTAGCTAACATTACAACATCTTATAGTAACCATAACTATATTATAATCTTTTTATGTTTTAATTAAATGGATTGACTTGGCAAACGCACTAAACAATCTAATTTAATATAAAGTGTATTACTTGTGAGATACATTGTTTTTATCCTTTCTTCTGTTTCTTCGCTAACTTCTTTTAAACGGCGCAGCAGATTTTGATACAATTTTCACTAGAGTTTAGAGAACTGGGATGGATGGGTTATGTGTTTTATTTTACACGCATGTTATAATATAGTAAAGCAGTAGACTTTAAAGATTTGTAATCTCGTCGTAAACACACAATATGAAACTGGTGCGGGTCGCATGTAGAAAATATGGGTATAAAACGTACGCATATACGATAGTAATGTCGTAATATGCTTTTATCTTAGGTTAGTAGATGGATTTGATTGTTTATTAAGTCTTTGGTAAGTTTGTATAGGATCAGTGAATTGTTAAGGACGCTATCTCTCTAATTAGCAAGCTCTTAAACATAATCCTTCTGTACTTGCTGTAATAAGATCAATATTTACTTACCGCTTGCCGCTGTCTATAATAGAATTTACTTAGTTCTGTTAGAATATTAATTAAGAAACGCTAAAACTACTATGGCTTCTTGTTGTACAGTATTCTAATTAAAAATAATTTTAATACGAGTTACTTTCAATAACGTCCACCAAATTTTTACATTCTTGTGTATACATATGTATAGTCACCAGAAAAATATCTGGACAGGGAATTCTGACGAAATCGTTCAGGTTTTTAGATTAATACAGCATAGTGCAATTGGAACAGCCTAGTTAGAAAAGTATCTTCGCCCTACTTATGACCGTTGTCATGGCAACATTACTTAGATGGAATCGTTATCGTGATTGTGATCAATGCTTTTAAAGAAACAACTGTAGGTTTCGGAACCAAAAGATAAAGTAGGTACTCTTAGCAGTGATTTTTACATAATTTCAGCGACAGGATCAAAATATAACAATTTTATTTCTGAAGTAACGAATTCCTAGAGCGTTGATTATCATTTAACGTTACGGCCGCATCTCTACTCCCTACTACTCTACTGTATAAGAAAATGTCTAAGAAAGTATCTAAATGCAAGTTTCATGGTATACGCTTTGCTTATAAATTATAATAGAGACCTGTAAACAACATCGTTATGTAACAGCACTCCAACAAATTTTGCTAAAATTAAACTTAATAAATTATGTAGCAAATCATAATCCAGCGGTCGTCATAATGACCTTCGGCATGTCCGTTTTCATCCGAAGAGATATCTTTTACAAACACCAACTTTTTTCGTTTGGGAGTCATTAAAATCGTTTGGTAATAATGAGGGTGTAAATGTAATGCTGTGGAAGTTATAATTGGGGGAATAAGTAGCGTTCGCAAGTTCACACCCGCCCCGTCGCTCGCTACTGACGGACTCGTAAATTAGTTAGTAACTACTAAACTGATAGTTCGTCGGCTCACGTCTAGTTAGAACGTACTTAACACTATATTGGGCTCAGAGGATGAATCTTTCGCAAGGCGATATTGATAATTTCATTGGTTTAACTTAAGCGGTAGCACAAAGAGATTATTAAACTTTTAATGGTGTACGGGTTCACAATTCTCTCATTGTTTAGAGACCTGTGGCAGAAACATTGAGATAAATCCGATATTGGGTTAATTACAATATTATAATGATTATTAATTAGTGTTGTTATCGACATTCAATGTAAGTGCCAAAAAAGTCAACAAAGATCGTCTTTGTATTTCTTATCCTTCATTGATTCTATTCAATAAGTATAGTACTACTAAGCGGTGATACACTGGGCGTGTGACGTTTGCCATTATATTCCAAGAACGTTGGACAGAGTAACGTGAATAGCTACGATACCGTACAGGAACGCGTTGTCAATGTATAAAATAATTCATTCATATTTTTATATAAACTTCACTATTTACACAACGCCTAAACTCGGCGCGCGTTCCACTTCCAGTGCGATACCCGTCTTAGTAGGCCACCAACGCAGCGATTTCTTGTTTTCTCCCTATGGCAATATTTAAGCAGTGTCCCTACGGTAATCGTATCGTGTAGCACCCGCCGTGCTTTATGATTTAGACAAACAACTTCAGTAGGACAAGAAAATACGAAAAAAATATAATTATTTATTTTATAATGAACTATACAAACGTCTTAAAAATAAAAGAAAAATTATGATAACTGTTAGCAATTGGCAATTATAACTTTACAATCCAAGGTAAACATTATTCGTTATCAGGCTTTGTAATAGGTAGGCAAGTACATGTTGTTGAAACTTACGAGTAATTGAGTTTTTCATTCTTGCATTTTCTTATAAAAATTGACCGCAATATTATTTTCACTTTCGTCTTATGCAATATTTGTGTGCGTTCCACATTCAGTACGTTTCTCTGTAATTCCAACAGAATATTTTCTTACGTTTCACCTAAATTAACTACGTAATGTAGGCAAAGTGCTTTTGTACATAAAATGTTCATTTAAAAATCTTCTCTGCAATACATTGGGTCGAATCCTTATGTTTTAACGTATGAAGTTTCGTAACAAGCTGACTTGTGACGTAAGGTACTATTAACCCATGTACTGTGTACCTTGGAGCGTATCGGTTAATGCCCTGAAATTGCTGGCTCCATGTGACGGATTGCTGTGACCTTCATCTACAGACTAAACCGTCAACATTTCTATATCTAAATATAGTACTATTGTGACGGTGATACTTGTGTATAAAATTAAATGTTCTCTTATTTTTTTCAAGTTAACCAATTGTATTTTTGCCTATTAGAGTCATCACCACCGTCGGGCACAACGTCAACATTTTTACGTGTAACAATATTTTATCTGTCATTCTCAACAAGAAAAAGCGAACGTTACGTACTAAAATTAGACTTAAATTCGTACGAGGAATCAAATATCATTCAGTGATAACCAGTGCCAGCCGCAAGAAGTGAGAAAAAATTGGAATAGTTCCAAAAATCGATTACATTTACTCCATCGTTAACAGGAAATGATCATATATCTCTGCATTGGATAGTTACATTTGCTAGTTTATTCTAGAAAATTTAAAACATTTTATTTATTGTTCACATGTAAAACACTATATTCAAAGAAATCAGACCCCAGGTCGTAAAACTGAAATATTCGGCTCCGCATTCCCTTATCAGTTCTCTGGGACTTATCGCTGATATTAAGTAGAGGCGCTCTGAATTATTTATCTGCCGGCGATCTGTCAATGTGTCAATATGTGACAAATTTATCTTGATATCCATAATCTTGATATATTTGCGAAAGTTATTTGTGATCTCTAACCTAAGATATATGATATTTGTTCAAAAATCTAGAGCATCACAGAGTTAAAATGTTAAAATTATGTAATATTAGATTTATGTTCAATGCTTATGTTTCAACATGAGGAAACATTGATAAATTTGTTTGTGTATATGCTTACATACTACAGTATAAAAACTTTCATGTTGCTTTACTTACAGCTAGACATATAAAACCTTTGAAGTTTAACTGTTTCCTGCCAATTAGTGAAACATTTTGAAGCAAACAAATCTAACGTGACTTCGATCATTTCTAAAAAAATCCGTCGTATAATTTTATTTACAAAAATCGTATTGACAGAAAAACGGCTAAAAACAAAACAAGAACAATACCTATCATCATTATTTAGCTTAATGATTTGTTATAGAGATACGTTCAAAGAGCTCTTTTTAATACAGTGATGGTAAAGAGAATGTGTACATACTCATAAATGGATTGTGAATCATAAACAATGGTTAGCCTTGTTAATGAATCTGAATGCGGGCGCGCGGTGCGGCGGTCGTGGGACCGGCACGATTCATTGCTTTGCGATGCCTGGTGTGCAATATTAAATTTTCTACCTAAATAAGCATGTATGCGAGCTGGGAAGAGCGTTTATTCTACATCGTTGTACGATTACTTTTATATTAACCATTGATTGACAGTCCAAAGTATTTCAACAATTGGTGTGGTATTATTTACTTTTTTTGATTGTAGTACGTAAGTAGATTGTTGCTATAGATATGATTTATAGATGAGCTATCTTTTGCTGTAATAATAATCTTCTACTATAACTATACTATAGTCGGCCGCGATTTTCTTAAGAATTTATGGCAGCAAATAAAGACGTGCCCGTTCACACGAGCTGTGTAGCTGAGATATGCAATGAATTAGGTCAATTCGACAATTAATAAGAAAACTATTTTCGTTATTGTCTCCCGATTCAAGGTATTTCGAGCTACGAAATCGTTTAACAATGGTATATTATTAACAATTGGGTACGAATGTAATCTAAGTGTTATTGTCACACATTGGCACTTTTGTCAAAATGGGCCACATGTTTATTGTTTACTATAGTGAGAGTAAACCTCTTTTTTTTTTACTATCATCATCATTTTGGTTGAAAGTCGTCTACTGCTGGACTTACGCTTCTTACAAGTATCGCCACTTTCGAGTGACATTTTTTTTTAATAAAATTTAATATGTTTATTCATATAGGTTAATTAAATTAACACTTATGAACGTCAAAGTTTACAAAATGTCTGCAAATTAACCTACAGCCAGTTCGCTGACGAAGTAGAGCCACGAGAAGAACTGGCAAGAAACTCAGGCCACTCTTTTTAATCGCTAGGTTATTACAATTTTTGTAAGTAACAGTTTCAAGTAGCATGCAAAGTCACAGGCAATACACTTAACTATATAGATAATTAATTACTTACAGCTTTCTATGTTGTAAAGAAAAAATAAAAAGTAAAATGTGTGCTTTACAGGCTGCCTCGATTTGCATATTGCTACAAAAGGTAAAGGCAACATGTGAACTGTGATAAATTATTATGTGATAATTTTACAGTTTTTACCAATTATTTAGTTTATTTTTTGACGAGTTTCCATTGAATTAAATATTCGTTCATTGTTCTCAGGAAAACTATTATTAAGTCTTTTTCACCGTTCATTGGGTAAGAATGTTGACTGATAAATTAAATGATGATGCGATATAAACTGCTGCTGATGTCATCCCGCATGTTCGTTTGCACGACATTGGAGGGGCCACGGTTACTAGGTTACGTTTGCTGAAGGTCGGTTACTTAAATACATACATAACTTTTAATAGGTTTGCAAATTTAAATACATTAGATTTGTTTAGTGGATCCGTGTTTGTCTACATTTTTGTGTTGATGTATTTGTGTTGGCCATGACAAACAATGTAAACTCATGCCAGAAGCAACAGCCGTTATGATATAAAAGTAAAAAGAACAATCTACTTACAGCCGAAGGCTTATTGTCTTTTCTAGTGCAACAATATGCTGTCTTGTAAGGCAATGGAAGCCACTATCTATGAGTTATTCCGGTCTGATCCCCTAAGGAATATCGGTTTATTTCTATTTTATTTTCACAAAGACATCATTTAGTTAAGACCACATAAGTGACTCTTATGAATGTCAAATTAACAATGACAAAATGTTAACTTATCTAAATCCAATCTGACTAAGCAGCCAGGCAGGCTCACTTAAAAGAACAGTCATGTTCTTCTGGAAGGTATTTATTCAATCGAATTTCTCCTTCTTTAACGATAAGTTTTGTTAATTTGTGCTAAAGTTCCAAAACCAACTGCTTACGTAGCAAACAAATGCTTCGAGCTTGTCATGAAATAACGCACGCATGGTCATGGATGATTGTCAACGTCAATTAACTAACGGATATTGTGAGTAAATGATCAATGGTTGTCTTAAATTACAAAGCCATTAGGTTAAAATGAGCGTAAAAACTGTGTCACTTTTTACATATTCTTGGCACCTCCATCCATAACTTAAGAACGACATTCATTGTCACTAGGTCAGTCTCTCAGTTTGACGTCAAAATGTGTGTGTTGATGTCAAATAAAAGGTATTTACGTTCATTTAATTCCGATAGATAAGCTGATGTGACCGTCAATGTTGGTTTTGTGTTGTCCTTCCAATGGTTATATCGATTAGTTGACTGAAGTGTAATGGACTGACGGTAAATGTCACAAATATTCGGAAACTGTTGAGGTTTTGTAGTTACCTCTAGGATAAAATGTATTTTATCTTACCATTATACTTGGACCTGTTCATATAGGCCAAGAGACTTCATCTCTTTGGGATCTTTTGTCATCATCATTATCATGTATAATTAATTATCGCTGCCATTTACAAATATTCCAACACATAAAATAAATTTTAATATGTGATGAAACAAGTCGTGCTCTACTATCCAAAGGCGTATGCCAGCAAGACTTAGGACGGCCGGCTGATTGGTACCAGTGTTTACCTTTTATTATAATATACCGCCAACTGGAGGCATCAGGGGTCAGAGCCATATCCAACTAGTCTATTTGTTAAACTACAAATCGCCACCCAAAATTCCTTTAGTTTAAAATGGAAGCTAGAAAAACTCGCGATATTATGTACGAAAGGCACGTAGCTATTTGCTGTTAGTCGCAAAGAAATGTTAATTACGAACGACTGTATTGGATGCCACTCAAGTAGGTACTACTAACCTTTGAACTTGTTTAAGTGTATAATTAAATTAGGACGCTTAATATAACACGATTATTAAATTAGATAGATTAGAAGAATGAGGACAGATGATGATGTTGATAGTAATAAGTATTTTAATTTTATTGTGCCCCAGATCGAGTAAAATGATATTAAGTATTACTCTTTTGGTAAAGAAGTTTTTGATAGTACTTATTAGCCCGATGTCTGGAACCTGGCTCTTCAAGCAAATAGCGTGATGCTTTGTTAAGTTACTAAAAATTTCTACTGTTGTTATATTTCGTTATAATGCTGCTGAAACCAGCGTGAATCTACTACCATTCATACAATAATCCAATTAGATAATATTATAAATTACAAAAAAACGTTAGTTATTTATACTTAATATTTTCTACTTGCCTTTGATTACTTCGCCAGTACCTATTGTTATTATTGTTTGAAGTTTTGGAAAAATAAATAAATAATAATAACAATAGGTACTGGCGAAGTAATCAAAGGCAAGTAGAAAATATTAAGTATAAATAACTAACGTTTTCTTGTAATTTATAATATTATCTAATTGGATTATTGTATGAATGCTATTAGATTCACGCTGGTTTCAGCTTGAATCGTACGAGTAGTCCTCCTCACTTCCATCATTCTCTTGTCCTACCCCATTCCCAGCCGCCATAATGGAGGCCACCATACCAGCAGTTTAAGACGATTAATTTTGGTATGGTGGCCACCACTTCTGGATTTCACTGACTGCTTACCATCAGGCGGGGTATAGCCACTGTGGTAAGCTAACATAAAAAAGAAATTCTGTCCCTAGTATATTCGAAATTTGATTAAAGTTTTCATGTGACAAAGAAAAGTTAAAATTTTGTTTACCATTGTTATTAAAGCAAGGAAACGCACAGCCTTAAAAGGGCACTCAAGCAGTTATTTAGTTCACTTGAAGCACCAAGACATGTTAGTTACTAAGCGATAGTAAATTAATAAACAGTTGAGAATATTACGTCTGATATGGATTTACAAGAGCTACCAATTAATAGTCATTGTTAATAAACAAATTAGTGCTGATAGCTTTCTACGCACGTTACCAATCAACAGAATGTAGGGTATTATTATGTTACTTATTTATACCTATATTATTAATACTTATTAGCGCGTTCCAATGAACGAACAAACAAACTCTTCCGCTTTATATATAATATAATATATTTTATGTAATAAACCCCTCAGTAGAAATTCTGTGAATGGTAATGAAAACTGTACCTATTAAAATCCGTTGAGTCATTTAGATGTTAACGTAGAAAAAAACAGGCAGCATAAAACAGCAACACTGTTTTATACTATTTAAAGATAATAATATTAAACAAATTCCCAATTAATAAATCAAGCCGCAATAAATAAAAAACTAATTGGAACATTTAATATATACAAGTAACAGTAACGCTATTGCGATCCCATCCTATTTAAGCGATACCCGGACCAACTTTCGTTCGACGATGGGAATTTGTCCCAGGAATGTTTCGGGAAAATACCCGGACAAACGCCAACGTCACTCGCAGTGGGAAGTAAGACGTTAAATCCTGGTTACGAACACCTATTGAGCCTTTCTCACTTTGTTAATGAATACAAATTGTCCGATAAATTGCTCTTACAAGTACAGACACCGTAATTTTAAGTAAAGATGTTCTTGGTTAGAAAAACAGAACGGCGCCGATATGGGTAGGTATGTGAATACGTTTGGGACATTCTTAGAGGGACAGCAAAAATACAACTTCATAATAAACAAACTTTATCTTGTCTTCGTCAATAAGTCAAACTCAATGGCAATTGCTTTTACAAAGTTTGGATCGCCTATTCAACTTGTGTTCATTCTTTAAAGTATTAATAGAATTGGAGCCATAAGCCCTTAGCCGTCCGAAGGTCCAGCAACAAACAATTCTTTGGCATTATGTATGAAATGAGTCATATTTGATATGTTCAGCCGTCGAAATTCGAGAATTATCAAACACAAAACATACTTATGAAATGAGCACCTATAAGTTACGATAATTGGCTTTACGTATTATACCTACTTAACTAATTACGCGGCAGTGTGTCGCTTACCGAAACTCTACGTTATTGTAATAAAAGCCGAGGTAATAACCTGAGTGTCTCAGATCCTTAATTACCTCGACCTTGGCTGTATGAATGCAAAAGGTATTCAAAGTATTCATGATCTCGTGAAAGTAAGTCCTATAAATAATGTTGCTATTTAAGTACGGTTGGGTGTTTTGTTTTCGTTTCAGTAGCCGGCTTCATTGAACTGATGTGGATATGGTCTTTAAAATCTGTGCTATAAGATCGTTATCCTAATTTGGCTGATGTGAAGTTAGCGCGTGTAGTGTAAACATTATTGAAAATAATTGGTGACAACAGTATCTCTCGATGACGTTACGGAATGATCGAAAATTAACTTTAGCGGTCAAATTCGATCCCGCGATCGGAATATTGTCACTATATAGTTCGATTCATTAGTTCTTCTACTGTACTGTACTGTACTACTAGTACTGAGAATTTATTTTCTCATTTGTTCGACTAATTTAAATCCAACCAAGTAATTAAAAAAATTAACGTAAATTATAATAATAATGTGAAGTCAAATAAAATAATAATGTAACACTTCATAAAATAATAAATGTAAGTTATTACCGCATTTTTTCTAAAAAAATGCTCAACACTCAATTTGTCAGCATGTTAATTGCATTTGAGCATCAAAAATATGATCGTCATTAAATAAATCATTTTTGTCTTTTTAGAACTCTTGTTTGATGTGGAAGGTCTCTGAAGAATAACATTTATTAAAAAATTTAAGACAAAGACAATAAAGAATCGTCACGTTAAATATGCAATATTTGCAAGAAGGATGGCACCCTAAAATAAATAACTTATAAACCTAGTTATTTATTTTATGGTGCCATCCTTCTACTGCATTATTTGTTTGATGGCGTTCGCCATAAACCGACCAAATTTTATGAAAATCATTGTTTATCAAAATATCAAAATAATCTTAAAACCTAATCATGGATTCGCAATTTACCACCATTTCATTTAAAATATACATCCATCCTGAAAAAATTTCATTTGCTGGAAGCAATGCCAAGTTGGCAAATAGTGAAATAATAATATAATAATAATAATAATAATATGTGGACACTATCACACACTGTCGTCTAGTCCCAAGCTAAGCAGTGCTTGTGTTATGGGTACTAGATAACTGAAATATAATACATATACATACTTTTTTTTTGTAAATACATACTTATAATACATAGGAAACACCCAGACTAAAGACAAATACAAATGTTCATCACACAAATATTTGCCTTCCGCGGGAATCGAACCCACGACACCCGGCGTCGCAGTCAGTTACACTAACCACTAGACTAACGGTGCAGTCAAATTATTCTTCTGTTGCGTTTGTCTTTACATAAACCCAGGGTTTTCGCTTTGCGCCACAAGCTGTTCACGTATTGGTAGTAGTGGCCTTTGATTGTAAGACATTATAGGTACACAAAAGGTTACTGTATTTGTTAAAAACAATCTAAACATGTTTGAGACAGCAATTTGGTTTGAAATAAAACATTGCTACTGCAGGGCATAGATAGTGTATAATACATTCAATTTATTTTTTAAACCTTTATAGTTTTATACTCGGTTAAAATAAGGTCGTACAAATGAGAACAAAAATTGTCACTAGTTCGACGATCGTAATAATGAGTCGAACTAGTTAGAATATTCCAGACAGAAATCAGTTCAAAACTTCGCGGCTAAAACCTTCATTCGTGTGATACGTATCAGTAAGCTAACTACACCACTTAAATGTTCGTTGATTAAAATGTATCTTGTGTGATACAAGATACATTTAACAATACATTTAACAATAAACAAAAATACAAAGAAAACCGCAAATGCAACAACATGCGTGACACTCTAGGTATTAGTATTATTTAACATTATTTTTCTTATTTATTCATTTTGTGTATAATAACAATACAACACGAGTGACAGAACTAAACTAACATGTAAATATAAGTCGGTATAAAAACGACATTGTTTCGAGACGACCCGTAGTGGTGACACCCTCGGGACGCTTTACATATTCGCGTAATAGTCAGCCACTATTCTGATGGGTTCACTGTATTCACTATTGTACGTTCTACGTTGGGCCTTTCACATTAATTTAAATTAATCTTACAATACAAGCATTAAGAGTCATTTTGCTATAACACGTCACTTATGCATTCATATTGCTTACGTTAATTGTACTAACAAATGACATTACAAACAATTTTTGCTGTATAAACAAGTGAATTATAAGCGAGGAGGTCGCAACTCCTAAAGCTTTGTTATGGCAGAAACTCGATCTTATTATTTATTTAACTAAGGTCGAGAGACGAAGAGATCGATAAATTAGCGAGATGGCGAATTTAATTTGTTCTGATTTTGTGCATTAGGGTTGTTGTGTGTTTACTTTTGAATTATTTTCACAATTAATTGCAATTAATTAAATGTTAGTTTCTTGGTTGAAATGATGGCTGTAGTATAGTTACTATTTTAGTTATTTTCAATAATTATTTCATGTAAAACTGAACATCATTTACGTTGAATGTTGCAAGAACAACAAATTCGTAGCACAATTATGTTTAAAGAACAATCGCTACTTTATTATAGACAGGCGTCATATTAATTTCCGCCAATTCAACTCGTACTAAATGACTAGCGCTTTGTCTGAGAAGTAAAGTTTTGAGAGTAAATAACAGCTAAGTAATTTAAAATAAGTTGAAGGTAATTTGTATGGCACTATTATTTAAAAGACTGTGAAGCTGGCAATTTTTTGCAATATTAATTCTAATTAAAATTACAAAAATCAAAATTTACATGTTCATGTCTTGTAATTTTAAACCTGGTGGGCAGCGCACTTCGAGTAAAAACTAAACGACGCGTCAGTAAAGCAGATTTAAGCATTGCGTCATTCGGATTCTAAATTCTAAATTTATTTTAACTTTCAAACTAAAATTCAAAAGATTTTACCATACATACGCTACAGAATAACGAAGAAAATTAAATTTTCTGTTAGACACCCGGTGTCCAAATCCGTGAAATATGTTTGCTGACCGTATGTTCGAGTATTTTCGGGCTCTAACCGCCTAAAACCAAATTGGGTTTAAATCTCTTTTGATTACGTTACTCCATTATGACGGTGGTGCGTCAACCGCAACGGTATATTGTGTTGTTCGATATGGGTCGGCACTACGGTAGACAAGAGTGGGTCGGATGCAACCATACGCCGTACAGATGATGAGCGAATCGATATTGTCACAACACTATGAATGGCATAACACACATATTTTACTTATAGTGCTGACAATTTACGAGTAGGTATGTTCAGAAAATTGCCTTGAATGTTGTTTGTAGGTGTATAATAATAAATTGGTTAACATTTCTTACAATTTATTTTATCTGACTTTTGTTCACAGGGTACGCTTGCTTGACTGGTAGAACATTTTCAGATAAGTAAATGAGTTTTTTTGTTGTACATCTACTTTAAATTTACCTTGATATTGTTAAAGATAAGGGAGTCGAAAGCTTCTTTGGCAGAACTGCGCTGTGAATGTGGTTAGCAGTACAACGTTTTCCTTTTCTCCGGGATAAAGATGTGGAAGTAACGACCTTTGTTTATTTTGCTTGTGTATTTTACTGTTTAGAATTAGACCGGCAGATGTTTATTTTGCTGTCACCTATAATATGAAAATAAAAGCATGCTAAAACCTACAATATAGTTGCTACTCGTAATAGAAAAAAAATTGCTTGTTTTAAATCTACACCTAATTAAGTGACAGGAAAGATCCAATAACATTTTTTTTAATAAAACAAATTAGTCATAAATAAATATTAATGTTAAATGTAAAGTCGTGATTATTGGGCACGCGCGTCGTAAAAGTTCGTCGTAAAGTTGTTTTACGTAATAATTAATTTTTTTAAGGCTAAACTTGCCTTTTGTCATAAGATATTAGATAGCACTGGATTTATTACACGTAAATGTTAAAATACTTTACTACAAGGTTAATTTATTGATTATTAGGAAAATCACGTTACCACAATATTTCGTTATTTAAAAAAAAAGTATTACGTATAGATAATATAAAGTATTATTATATACCCGGGATCCAAAAACGAGATAAGTAACTATAGTGACTGCCACGCGTGGTGCTCATGGAAATGCTTTGAAAACTGCGTTAGTTGTTTTTTTAAATCAGCGCGCTGCACTGCAGCGTACGCGGGGAAAATAATTCAATAGAAAGGTTCAATGTAATCAATGTGATCATAGATTGTATTCACAAAGTGCCTTTATTACAAAAGTTAAATAAATTTGCTCCTAATAATGCGATTAGCTTAAAGAAAATGATTGATGAATAAATAAATTTAAACTTAAATCTCCCGCACTGTTTCTTCAAAGATAAAACGTCGTAATTGCATGATTCCAGCTACGGGAAAGTGTACCTAATACGACTTAACTAAAGCACATTTTAAGAAAATATATTAGATGCAGTTTTACGTTTTCTCTCGTAGCGGATACTGTATAACTCTGCCAAAATAAGTATTTTGCTAATCTCTAATTACAAAATGACAAACAACTAAAAGTAATAAAAACTTAGACTAATAATATTCCATCCGGTTTTATAGCACTTCTTCGAAGTTTATGTTAGGTTTTTTATTATTTTCGAGAAAGAGGTAGGCGTAAGCGGCTTTCTTTATTAAACAGTTATCATCAGATAAGTGTGACCTTAAGATGACAGGAAGGGATGAATTCGATCGTACAAATTATTTAATTCATTGGGGAAGCTTCTATTTAGCAATGCACATCTTCAAGTTATGATAAAAAAGGATAAATTATTTTAAGGATAGCAGAGACTACCTAATGTATCTGTAACAAAATTGTTCTTGCATTTGAGTGAGAGAAAGAATAGATCATAAAATCGCAAATTTTAATAGTAACGCATATCAAACCCTAAAATATCCAATGACAAAAATAAGATAATCCTTAACATGATAATCAAAGTGAATGTCCCGAGTATCTCCGAACATCTCCGAATGCCTGACCAGCCACCGTGAGTAGTAAATGTTGTTCATTATTTTCTTTACCCCTAGTTCACGTTATACTTAATAACAACTCGAGCCCGAAAGAATGGGATATCTACAGTTACTTTTTGTTCAGCTTCCTTTCTGTCCCGGATTTGCAGTAAATATATTTCTTTGTTTTATTCTCGGTTAGGTGTAAATTATTTATGTTAGGGTTTTGGTTTTCGGCGTCGACTTAGAACGTATGTCTTTCTTTCTGGGGCGTTGTGAGATAGGATTTAAGGAACATAACAAGTGAATGGAGAATAGTAAGTACGGATGAGTATGTTTCGTTTTTTTATAGTCTTTAGGAGACAAACAAACTTATAATTCACCCGAAGGTTATTGGTACCATAGTGACTATGGACTTGGCTGTGTTTTTCAAGCATCGCAATGCTCAGAGAACAAAACTGTTAAGCCGTTGTTGAGAAGGAATTCAGGAAGGAAAGGAAAAACGAGGGAAGATGGGAAGAGTCTCCGGTGTTCTCACTCATCGATCGAAAAGTAATAGTAAACGAGTAAATATGTGCTTTAGGCTACGGCTGATTGGACTGGTTAAATTATTTTCTACACTAATTATATACGCAAAACGCATCAATTACCTACGTTCTTTTAAAATTAAAAAAGTTCATACTATATACTAGATTTTCCAGTTTCAAATATAAGTAGCTTACTAGTCTAGCATATGTCTAAGATTAGAGTCTCAGAGACGTATGCCCGAGGGGCATACTTCTCGCATACGCGGACGACGCCGGATGATCGATTCCATCTACAACTTAGTTAACTTTGTGATTCATAATATATTGCTTTTACTTATGTTGGTGTTTTACTTAAGTGTATTGCCTGTGTCACTTTGCATGCTACTTGTAATTGTAACTTACAAAGATTGTAATAACCTGGCGATTAAAAAAAGTGGCCTGAGTTTCTTGCCAGTTCTTTTCATGGTTCTACCTCGTCAGCGAACTGGCTGTAGATTAATTGTCTGACATTTTGTAAATTTTAACGTTCATACATAAGTATTAATTTAATTAACCTTAATTAATATATAAATAAATAAATTTTTTTTTTTTTTGTTAAGATTATCATGAGAATATTACAGGGAAGATACGGTTTGTAGTTTTTAAAGAGAAACTATCACTACTTTATTAGCCTGAAAATGTATTGTGCAGGAAATAATCCTCTCCCAAAGGATTTGTTGTAAATGCAGTTAGGCGATTAGTAACAGCTGTATGAATTAGTATGTAAAAAACGCTGCTGCACATTACATTACATGCCCTTAGTCGTCTATTACGACACACAAGAAAAGAGACGGGCAGACTCCTTTGTCTAAGCCCGAAGACCACACCAGCCATCCAGATCTCATCCAGAAAACTGTATAAATTAAAACTTGTAAAAGATTTTGCCAAATTATGCCTTTTTTTCCTTCTTAATCCTTTTGTTGCTTCATAGATAATAAGAATGAATTCATCTCCAAATACGTAAGGTAAGCAAGGCGTAGACACTTAAATAAGCTATTTAGCACTCTTGTCAATCCATTAGTATTGGTCGGGATCGGGACTCTATCTACGGACCATTTATTGACGCTTTGATACACCGTCACGGTGCAGTATTTATACTCCAAATCCTATCTCTTGTTTACTTGACTTTATGTTTATGTATCATCTATATTTTAACTGATCAAGATTATGAGTAGAGGCCTTAACATTGATATTTAGTAAAATTTTACAATAGTATAGCTGCTTATTTCATAAAGAATTGTATTTTTAGCGGATATAAATTACAGAGCTTTAAAATATGCGCAAAATTTTCACTTATATTTACTAAATTTATTTCGTCTAATTTAAGGCTCAACTTGCTTCGCTGTGTTTTTTATTTTTCGTTCTACATTATATTATAACTCAAAAGAGTGGCCTGGTTCGTTTGGCAGTCTTTACATAGTTTTGCGACGTTTCCTTCTGTTTATCTTGACGTCTGTAAGTGTTATTCATATCATGTAAGTGAATTCAGTTAAGATAGGTACGCGATTTCGTTTAAGTTTATCTGTCTTTTACGTAATTCATTGCTGACGTGGTTTATCCCAGTACTCTCATCAAAGAAGCTTTGGAGAGGTTTATCTGCAGTATAAAACAAGTCATACGGCAGAGATGATGAAAAATAAACTACAGAATATAGTACCGTATATACTGTATAATATATTCGAACACAGTATGTTGCCGGGTGATTTTTGTTTGCACTTTCAGTGGTAGCCGCAATTCGCTTTCTTCTATTTAAATTTTTCACTGCTAATGTTGTTGCTACTCGTATGTCCGTGGCATTGACCGGTAAGCCGCTTCGTTTTGTCCGTCTGACGCGTAAGTGTTTGGAATACAAATTTACTAAACAAATGATGATACAATCGTACATTGTATGTTTCAACAAAATGTGCTAACGACGCAAGTGTGAAGTCAGTTTTGACGATTTATAGAACAAGCCCATAGTCAGCAATCAAGACTTGGCAAAAGAATATCAAAGTAACGATAAAATTTTGACCACGAAACAGTAACATATTGTTTAGCTGATTCTCATGTTAAATGCTTCAAACATCATCTGGCAACCAGTAGCAATTAAAGTTATCTATTATTGTCCTATTGCAAGACCAATGCCTCGTTATCATTCAATCAAGGTCATCTAAGGATTATTCTTCATGTTTCCTTCACGTGAGACAAACTTATAAAATGGCAAGAATATATTAATACAGAAATCATAAAATTTATATTTTCTTGATTTTAAATCTTACAACTGCGTATATTATTCACTGTGCTAGCATGATTTTGTACAAGACTTTTCTAAACGTAATTCAAAATACAGCTCGCCATATTTTCCCTTCACTTGTTCACCTTATGTAATACTTCTTAAAGGTGGTTTATGCCGCAACTAACATCTGAAAAATGTAAAATCATGTGTTAGCCGAATGTTGAATGTACGGCAAGCTATTACGTAAGCAGGCTCGCTCATGCAAAACTTCTGCTTAGACTTTGATAAATGACGCACAGGTTAGGCACCTTGAACTGGATAAAATGTACAATACTACTTTTCGCCTACAGATGCCTCTGTGTAAAATATAAACCACTTATGAATTTCTATCATACTTACGAGTAATAATTGAATTATCTTGGCTAAGGTTATTTTCCTAACAATTATTCCTAACGGAGTGAATTGTCAGTGCGTGCGACTGATGTGCAAGAGATTGTGGTTTCGACTCCTACACGGGACTAAGATTTGTTTAATAACAAGCAGTATATATTATTAAAAAACAAAAAGCCCGCCTGCCTAAAACAAAGTGAAAAGAAAGAATCTAATGACACCACATACATAAAAATCCATCAAGCCATTTAGGCTGTAGAGCGTGCCAAAGAAATAGACATAGATACTCACGTACATACATACATACAAAAATACACTCGAAAAACACACCGACTAACGCAGTCAAGCATGACTGCGTTAGTCGGACAAAATTAGTCCGATAAATTAGTATTTTGCGACTCTTAGGTACGTTTGTAAAGTCCTTCATGGCACGGTGCTTGTTAGCTGGTGTGGAAATTTTCTTAAAAAAAGAAACTGACGTCAAAGCACGAGTTTAAAAATAATATAAACAACTATAACCTCTTGACTTAAATAATAATGATGCACAAATATAAGGATACCTTCAAAAAACCAAAGTATCTAGCAATGGGCCGGCTACGTTGCTCTTAGAACCGATAACCGATAAAAAAGGTTTTTGAGGGGCGATCACGAGCGCAGTAACTTTGGACGGCCCTCACAAGATGTACCTACTGACGATGTAATAATGTAATATGTTTAAATGTAGGGGGATCTTTGGATGAATGATAATCTTTTAGAATCTACTATCGGCCTTGGGTTGACGATAACCATATAAATGTAGGTACCTATATAAAAATATTTTGGCATAGCACCATATCATAAGTAGTTTGAAGAGTTGATGTCGCAGTCAGAAGGCATCAGCCTGCTGGGTCTAAGTCTCTTTCTCAAAGTGACAGTAAACACAATTGTAATTAATCGCTCATCTATTTTAAAAAAGAAATAAATGTAGCTGTGTAAATCTGTTTTAATATGAAAAAGGACAAACAAACATAACACATTTTATATTAATTAAATTAGGATTTACACAGAAGTAAAGTGACTTTCTAATAACAATAAAATTAAAGAGATATTATTATTTAGTCCACAATCTAAATTGCGTACATACTCATTATATTTTAACAGCATACAATAGCGATAACAATGATTGGATTCAGGGGAGCAGAAACCATAAAATTGAAATCAATTTTGTTGTAATGGTTATAGGTACATAAATAAAACACATATTGCTGGTCACCAAGGCATTATTTTGTTTTTTTCTTGGAGACTGTTGAACTTCTAAACTTTTATTTTGTCATGAACATAGGCGATTAGTATGCAAATAGCAAAGGCAGAGACTATATAATCATATTTGCGAATTCACTTTACATTTCAAGTTAGAGGTATTCAATGGGTATTCAAGCTTTTATACATATTTATTGCTGGACTTATTATTCCTATCAAAAACATCTCGTAAAACGGTGCTGAGTTGCCTTTATACATTAGTTTTTTTTTTTTTTTTTTTATATTATAGCCTACCAAAGTGACTCCACTCCGCCTGATGGTAAGCAGTCAGTGGAATCCAGAAGTGGCGGCCACTGTACCAAAAGCCATCGTCTTAACTGCTGGTATGGTGGCCTCCACTATGGCGGCTGGGAATGGGGATAGGGGAACGGAATGAGGGAGGTGAGGAAAGAGGAAGGGGGAAATTGGGCCTCCGGCGCTCTCACTCACCGAACGAAACGCAGTAGTACGGATACTACTACTCTTAAGTCGATCTTCTATGAGAGGGTAGTACTTCCCCGGACGATTCGGCCCATTCATGCTGAAATCAGCGTGGATCTACTACCGTAAAAGAATTCGTATTTAAATTCGACACGAAAACTGTACCTAGTAACAGTTGTTCGACTGATATATGGCTTCAGTCGGAGATTTGTTATATCTTTTTTCGATAGAGTCTAGGCCGATAACTCCAGAAGTGTGTTCAAAAGTGATAAAACTTTGCCAAATAAAGTTACTTAAGTTCTTTCATATCAATTTACGAGTTCTTATGACAGTGTAGGATTTCAATACACCGAACATATTTATCGTCTGCCTTGCCATATGATCGCGATTTGGGATTTGGAAAAATATTACGTGCACATGAGAGTTTCGATTTTATAACAAATTGTATAGGGGTGAAAATCATTTGGAAGTAGAGCGAAAATTCTCACTTATTTCTACGACTTCAGTTTATTTTGATTTTAGACCTTACGCTAAGGGTGAAAGGTGCTTTATCTTATATCAGAGTGTAATATATTCAGTTCGCAAAATGAATTGCGAGTGTTAGTAACTCGGAGTGAGCCTGCGAACATATTCGTGGGGATCTGTTGCGTCGTTCGTTCCCTTTATTGGTTACACGGTTGTGCGACAAACAATTCTATTCCAAATTGCATTTAGGTTCTATTTCACTTGTAAATAATCGTGAGGATTTTCTTGGACGCGTTTTTCGATCGTTTTATGTGTTGTAGGGATATTAACTTGCTCCAGTCCATGTTTAACACTCAGCTAATGTGTGTATTAACAATAAGACGCCGAAAGCTGCCCGAGTCAGTGTCAACAATACATTTTGTATTTATCGTTACATTATGTTGCATTGCGGTAACTGGATTCGGGATTTAGAAATACTTTTTGTAATACGTAGGGTATTCTGTGGTAGTTTTTGATAAAAATACCTATAGATTATTTACAACTTAATTTGCAATACCTACTTAAAATATAAAATAAGAGAAACACAAAGTAGAAAATTCAACCGTTACAGAGGAATTCAAACCCTACTACTATACAATAAACTTTTTCTTCTTTTCTTTCTTACACTCTCCCACACTTCCCAGTTATTTATCTCCACAATTCCAACCTTTGTGTTCATTTCATGGCAGAAATCTTCGCTCTTCTAATAATCTTCTTCTAGCATGTCCCTCTCATACTTCTGATTTTGTACATTCTTCCTTCTTTATACAATCTGTCTTACTCTGGAATGCGCTCCCTCTTGAAGTCAGGATGGTTACGGACCGCTTTAAGTTCAAACAAAAGGTACGGGATATTCTCTTCGACAGATTGGCAGTCATCACATCAGTAACATGTATATATTATATATATATATATATATATATATATATATGTATATATATATATATATATTTATATTTGTATGTGTGTATGTATTGTATGTATATGTGTATTAAGTATAATATGTATTTTTGTATAAGTATAGGTAATAGTCATATTTATCTGTTCCTTTGAAGTTAACTTGCACCTACTTCGTTTATCTCTGCATCACCCAAAGGTTGGCTGGTAGAAAATGCCTTTGGCATTAAGCCCACCATTGTACAATTTTGTGCATAAAGTTATAAAATAAATAAATAAATAAATAAATAAACTATACAAACCGTGACTATGACAATAGCTTAATGAGTTTAGCCAGTGCAAGGTTGCTTGTAAAAATATGTTTAATATTTATTATCTATTAAACTAGACAAACCAGAAAAAAGCTCGTTAAGAGGCTAATACCCGCTTCTAAAAAACTTTTTCAAAGTACCATTTTGATTAAAAGCAATCACTTCCGCGTTCTCCTTCCTTGTCCTTAATTCATTTCGGTCACATAAACATTTCCCATTAAGTTTTTCAAAGTTTTCCAAACATAGACGACATTTTTGAACATAGAAGACTTGCTGTTTTGTTTGCTTGTCTTTTTCCACAGTTTACTCCCCGATTCTTTTGTTACCGAGCTCATCACATCATTATTTTTCTTTGTCTCATTTCTTCATTATTTCCGTTTGACACACTGAAAGTTGTTTTATTGTTACGCAGCTCAAATGTGAGACTCATTCACAATACTCTGAAGGCTTTTGTTAGTAGTCTGCAGTTTCCGACATGAAACGTAGATACAGAATTTTTGTTTTATTTATGACTTACTCGTTTGACCATCGTTTTCACCCTCTGTTGTTAGAAGAAAGCCGAGAGATTAAGTTTCGATGGGCTTAACCTTTTTCAGGGTTGAAGTAAATGGTTGAGCGGTTTATTAGTGAGAATGTAAGTGCCAGACAAACAAAGTTTTATTTGTTAAGCGTGATATTGTGAGACGATTTTTTGACATCTTTATTTTCTTTGGGATAGACAAGAACAGCATGAGAGTTTCTTTTCAAAACTCGCATGGCTTATTGTTTTACTAAATTATTGCCTGTGTTGTCGAAATGAACAACCAGCGAGGTGCTACGTTCGTCGATAGGGGATGAAATTATTACCATGTGCCTACTCGGCACACTGCCAGACTTTTGCCCGTCAATGGATTATTTATATTTAATATTACTTAGTTTATGCATAAAATGTTTAATAGCTATTTATTGACGTAACTACGCCATGCTTTATACTCGACTTTAAGCGACTAAACCATAATTTTCCTGCAGAAATTTGCTATTTATTTTTAATTTTTTAATCGTTAATGCCTTCAGGTGCTAAGTGAAGTTCATTTTAAAATATATTAAATGCTTGGGCGTGTTATTTGAAGTAGTGGTTTATGGAGATAGTATTAAGGTTCAATTTTGCGTGTCGAGGTCAGTGGAATGTTGGTTGCAATGCGAGATAGAAGCAGGCGCTGCGCTACGGACGTGTCGTGTAATTAACGTTTTTCAGGACGAGCGCTCCGGGCCATTGTGACGTCACTGCACTCCACGTGGGATAAGATGGCTGAAATCTCTGGTACTCAAAAGGCATCTTTAAGTGTCGTATTGTCCTCAGGTGACTTCTGTCTCGTTTAGTTCTTATTTATTATTCTTACAACGGGTAACTGACTATTGAAATCGTATTTCTCTATGTGGCATATCATCATCTATGTAGACATAAAACATGCCGTTTACTGCGTTTTAAGTACCTGTTAACTTAAGTTTAATGCATAGGTATGTATATGAGTAGTACGTTAAGAGACGGTTAGTTATGCAAAACAACAAAACAGTATTCTGAAGGTTACTAACCGAACAGGTAGTACACACAATCTCAACGCGTTTGCAAGTGTCGCGGTAGACAAATGAGCAATTTGCCGTCTCATCACAGCCGTAATGTTACAAAATGGCGACGGATCCCTCTTACAACATTAATCGTGCCTTTCAAACCACACAACTAATCTTGAACGAAGCTTTAAAAGAAATGTGATGTCGCGCTATCCAAAAGAAATTTATATGAAGAAAGATTCAAGTAAACCGGCAATACGGTATTACCGGCTATTTTGTTTCACTAGTGGTTTTCTTATGGCTCGGTTATAACTAAGTGCTGCGGTAACCTGGAAATTAATCGGCGTCTTGAGGATTCCTGGCCTCAGTTTGCAAGCTCTTCGATACCTCACTGTTGAAATATGAGACCGCAAAGTGAATATATCTTGGCTGTATTATTTTATTAGGGATAGTTCGTGGCTCAGCTATGAAGTAGTTGAACAGTGCGTGTGGAAAATTTAATTATCGTTCTGGGTAGTGGACCTCAATCGTTATTATTCAAGAGACGTACGGCTTTCGAGCGATGACGTAAGCGCCAAGCATTTATTGGTATAGACCGATGACCTCTCGTTTTGACTATACATTACATTCAATCTTCAATGTCATGTAAGATGTGATACCATTTACTTGTTTTCTTTGTTGGTTAGCGTTTAACCTTCATTGGTTGGCCTTTATGGCAGACATGCAAAGATAATTTTACCTAATGCGTTTATTATTGATACCACATTGTGCCGAAAATGCGAATATAATTTGGTCAGAAGTTAGAAATTATAGAACGAACTTTTAAAATATGGTTTGTTACCGACATGCTAATAAACAATTAACTCGTATCATGAGCTGTTTTATTAAGGTCCTGTGCTGCAAAAGTTAAAGACGGTGTATTGAATTAAATTATTTTATAATTGAAGTACCTAGAACGTGTTATTGTTTTTAGGCGCTCTACTCATATACTTATAAATAGAATTTTTATGATCGTTTATCCGAAAAGTTAAGTTACGTCTGAGAGCTAAATCTTGTCAGTTTCTATAAAGAACTATTTCCTGTATCAGGATTTGAGGGAAGCTGTATACACAGCTAAAAACATGCAGATGTCTCTCATTTGTTATTCAAATTCGTACAGACGTCTCGTCTCAAACGCACCCAGACATCCCGATGAATATGTAAGAACGATTGTGGAAAACTTTTGAATAACACCACTCATTGTTTTGTATGTATGTGTCAAATTTGTTGCTTGAGTCACCGTTTACCTTACGTTCATAAATATTTCTTTTTTTTTTTTACAAATTCGGGTCTCTAATAGTTTTGTAGCTTGAAATAAAACTAACTTCTTATTGCATAGTTTTATGTATAATATGTACACAATTTAGATGTTAAAAAATAAGCACACTGACCAGTGACCACTTGATAGCAATAGTTTATGTAGCCTGTAATAGTTAGTGTATGTAGAGGAGCAGACAGTCCTCTTATAGAAACAATTCTGAGAAACCACAATCAAGTCGATTAGTGCGTGCCTTCTTCGAAGGAACGACTAAATCCGTGTAGGTAATACTTACTCGTTAAGTTGCTTATACAAGAAGATACTTCTGTATAAATAGAAAAATCTAATAGGATCTGAAAATCTGTACTATATTGTCAATAACCTTTACTATGTCTTACAACATTTTTACTCGTATTACGAGTAAAAAAGTTGTAAGATTAAAAGATATCTTTATTTAGTCCTTAAAAACTTGAATTGTATTCAAGTTTTTAAGGACAACTCTCATGCGCTCTTTGTGTTCCTTATATGAACTTTTTCACACAATAAGACTTATATGTATTATCATGGTGTGTACCACATAACAAAAAAACACGTATGTACGCTTCAATATCTAGTTGTTTACTACATCTTTTGTTGAAGAAAAAGTCACAGGGAGAATTCATCATGATAAATGAGTTCATTATGATACTGATAGTAGCCGTAGATATGGTCAAATACCAAAAGGGAACATCACATATTAAATAATATCCTTACTGCAGTCCCCAGTTCACTACCACTTACAGGCTCACCCGCGTGATGACCATGGAAAACCTCTCTCTTTGAAAGTAGCTTAAATCCAGCAGTGGACGTCTGCAGGCTGATAAATACGAGTAGATGGTACTCGTACAATTAATTAATAGTGTTAGTCAAAAATTGGTAAAGTATAAATAGTAACAGCTCGTAAAGTTATATAGAAAATATTGTCAATTAACCTAACTTAAACTGTACCCTAACTTGCTGCCAGCTAGACGACAGGCGACACGAGAAAAGATTTTGCTGAATTTTATTTTTTATTTCATATATTTTTAAGTCAAAGTTCCATCGCTTATAAATATATTTACATACACTTAAAACTACAGAAGATACCGCTTCATCCCTAAAGGGAAACTTGATTCTCATTCGGTTTTTATGGCGCGCCATTGACAAGAGTAATTAGTATTGTTCACAGCACTCATCTAAATGTTTAATGCTTGTACAAACAATTTACTTTTAATTAAAGCAAAGCAGATCTTTCCCAGTTCATTGTTGTCGCAAGCAGGGCACCGTTGTGATCTCATTTTATTTGCTCGCCCGACCCTACCGATGGGCGGGAGTGAATTGACAAAGATTCCTTCTACGCTTTTTAAATGTAAATAAAATTTCTTTTCTTCAGTGAACACTATTTGGAGACGCACATATACTGGCCACATAAAAAAACTATAGTTATGTTTGGTATATTATACGATCGCGTGTTCTGAGTTATCAAAATCTTTTAAAAATGTATCCTCAATATTATCTGTATGTTTTCGATAGGATGCTTTACTTCTGCTATACTATAAAGGCAAGGTACGCAATACCACATCCGATTAAAATTGGTTGCTGGTTCTTTGATTCACTGCTGTCATGCATATTTTGACAAGTTGATCATTTGAAGACTTGATCTAAGGAATTTAATAACGATCGACCGGAGATCTAAGCAGCATCCTTGCATAAATCTAATGAATTTAAATATTCTGCATATATGACTTTTGCAATTATATTAATTGGAATAATTCTAACAAACGTAAAAAAATCTTGTTGCCAGCAATAAACATTATATTTTATTCGTACGCATGTTCTATTCATAGTTTACGAGAATATAACGTCTTACTGGACACTTTTTTGAGCTAGAAATATTAACGTACCTAAGTATCTGTACTACAAAAATGTTTAAATTTAGTAGCAACATTTTTTATCTTATCAATTTTCGATTATTCGGTAATAACGATTAATAACATAATACATCCTAAATAAATGTACATTTTTTTAGTTGAGAGGGCAGTGGACGTCGATGTTAATGGAAAACAATCGTGTTTTATTGTACTCATAAGGTTTGATGGGCATATAAAAGTGTTCACCTTTAGGGAAGGGTCTGTGCCTTCACGATAATGTTTGCGGGATTCAGTTCGTACTTAAGATACCCTTTTAGGATAGTAACAAAAAATCAACTCTCCTCTATTCATTCGATATTACTCTGATATTCGTCAGTACGAAGTATTTGGATTTCATATCGCTATGTTTGAAGAAGTTACATTAAAAGATATTAACAGTTGTAGAGCAAAGCCACATTTCCTGTATGATGTTATTCGATTAAACTATTTACAGTTTTTTAGAAGATATTGGTTGCACCTCTATAATAGATAGCTAGTAACCATTATGAAATTAATACAACCATTTTAATAATGGTTTACACTCTAACTGTATCTACTAAGTTAAGAATCACTACACACACAAAACAAAATACGATACCATTCATTGCTTGAAATTCATACATTTGGCATTAAATAAGCAAAACTGTAGATCTATACTCATTCTCAACTAAGAATATCAGTTCCTCTAAAAATCTATGGTCAGCTCTAAAGCCCAAGGGATAATAAGGCAGTTGACATGGCGTTTGATATACTCACTGACCATCTGGGTTGTCTTATACGTCTGCTAACCGAACCTCTATTTAGAGTTAAGTCACTTATTTATTCTGTTGCCTACTCATAACGGAAATTAGAATATTATCTTATCCAAAATCTTTAGATTAAAGCAATTTTGTTTGTCCCTGTACCTGTTCCAATTTTTGAATATTGGGTTTATACAACACATACCTTCGGGTTTTAGAGAGTTCAATATCTTCTGAACTGTAGTAGTATCCATATCGTTTACTAATAAATCTGAGATGTTATTTTCAACCTTACTTAAGTTATTTATCTTATTAATCCTTGAGTTGTTTCTAAAATATAAGAAAAACAAGAAATATTGATTGTAGAAGTTACTTTCATTCTTCTAACCGCAGACGTAGCAACATTCCTTAGTCGCACCGTGGTCGGTCTTCACGATTTTAGTTATTAAACTTTTTACAGTTAGTGCTTTTTACCAGGTGATAAAATTTTTGTCAAAAATCTTGCTGACGAGTCGCTACTCACTGACTGAGAGGTGCCGAGAGACCGCTGTCTATGGCTTCTACCTAATCCTCTGTACTGTACATTTTGCCTTACAAATACAGTATTATGCTTTTTATGACTACACGGAGCTGGAGCTAATACAGCAGGCATTTAGGTACATGAAGGGTGGTTACCACTTACCATTGGGTGAACATCGCACTTGCCTGGTATTAGCAGCTTAAATGTTTACTCACATTCTTGAATTATATACGTATGTAGTTTCAGTCGTTTCAGTTTTGGGTGTAATATCGTAGTAAAATTTATTTGATCAGATCGCTTTTCTATTACGAACATAAATCATTGATGCAGCTTATACCTGAGTATTCCGCAGTGATTTTATTAAACTATGTTTTATGTACCGAATGAACGATTTTATTTGCTTCTTTTATATTCTGGAGGATTTATGTAATGTCATTATTTATATTGGATCTGCAACGTGATTTTTATTTTGTATCCAATTGTTGATTGTTTTCTCTTGAGATATTGCATAAATAAATTTCATATATTTTGTGGACGTGTGGCGGTTGATAAATTAATGGGCAATGGAGTTTTAAAAATAGAGATAAACCTGGCTTAACTAATATTAATAATTTAAATATTTTTACAAGTAACTCCAACGGTGCTCCAACTGGTAACTAGAGCTTTGCATTGTAATCCTCTTGAAGAAAACGCTATACTAGCAATAGAAGTCAGAAGCAGTAAATGTCTGTAACCTGAAATGATGATAGTGATGATGACGAGGATATTACACCATAAAAAACTTAAGTAAAATGTAAAAGTATCTAAACAAACCAGAATCATCGTTGAATCATCACATTTTTATCGATACTGATTCTAATCTAAACAAATTTCAAGATGTCTTAAAAACGAATATTCAAATAAACTGAGAATGTTCAAGGTTTATACTAAAACTATCCATATTTATTGCTCTCCGGATAACCGAAGTTAGAGAAAGTTTTCGGGTCAAGGACCGAGGAGTTCTCAAAACATTCCAATTGAGTAAGTTGTTTGGACTATATGTCTTCTGTGCATTCCCGCTTTAACTTAATGTTAAAATATTCATTATTGCTGGTCAATCTTGTAAGCTATATAAATAGAAAAGTTAGATGCACTTTTAAACAAAGCGGCAGATAAGGATCAAGTTATATAAGAAAACAAGTTTGTATTTAAGAATATTTTAAACAAGCCATTTGCCTTTCTGGAAGTTTTTGCTTATAATTCATAAGATATGACGTCAGTTACAATGTCAAGGTCATATATTCGTATTACTTTTATTCTGTCTAGTTTTAATATTGTATAATCGATTAAATATTTGATTATAGCAATCGAGATGAACAAAAACTAACATTTGATTAGTTTTGTTGATAAAAATAGTTTTTCGTTTCATTTGCCGTTTTTTTTTCCATAAATTGCGTTGCTACCTCTAAATGTCAATCAGAAATATGCTAAATATAATACGGCTTTATTTTTTTTATTTATTTTAAGATCATTAAAGATAATAATTTATAAAATAAGTACGGAAATTTACGCGACTATGCATTAGGTATTTATATACCTTATTGTTGTCTGCTGTCACCAGTCTGCTTGTGACCACAGCCGGTGTATCCTGGTCGAAACGTTAAGCAAAATTTACGCGACCATGCATTAGCTATTAATATACCATAAATAAATTTCAATGCATAATCGCGTAATTTCCGTATGTTTATAAATTATATCATGCAACACGAAGGTTTAAAAGTAATAGTTACGTGGTTATAAAAAATCGATATTTTATAAGTTCATTAGCAGTTTCATAGTATAATTCTTGATATTTGGGCATCGAATAATACAGGTTAAAAATACACAACAGTACAACTTTTTAAATAAATCGCAGGACACGAACAAGGGTTTGAACCATTCGACCAATTTGTTGTTCCTTGTTTATATCCGCTGCGCTGTCAGTTTTAATTATCGTTGAATTTGAATCAGCCAAACTTTTTCAACGATAATGAATAAGAAAAAGCTCTAAATATATTCCAATTACGCCGTTTTGCAATTAAAATACATATCTCATCAGATCAAAAGTTAAAGACTTATTTATCTTTACGATCATTGACTACCTTTTATATCTTGT
This sequence comes from Parascotia fuliginaria, assembly GCA_963082885.1. Taxonomy (NCBI): domain Eukaryota; kingdom Metazoa; phylum Arthropoda; class Insecta; order Lepidoptera; family Erebidae; genus Parascotia; species Parascotia fuliginaria. The sequence goes on along the minus strand of OY720176.1, from coordinate 14,601,445 downwards.
AATTAAACTTCTTAAAAGGATTAACTGATATTCTATTTGAATTAAAAATAAAACATTTCTAGTAAATCGTGTTTAGATCAATAGCTTCAGATTACAATGGCGGGCGATTGAGTTAAACAATTTGCCCCTGTTGTTATAGCAACAACTTTTAGCGTAGAAAGTACATAAATCTATTTATTTATTTGTGAAGTTGTATGTCTAGAGGTTGTCTACATATCTAGAGTTGTATTCAGAGTGGGTCGGTGTTTGGCCGGGCTAGAGGGCTGTCACTACGTCATTACGTCTCGGAAATAGGCACTTTTCCCTCGTTAGTAACCCGGCGCTGTCCCCACCCTAGCTATCAAACTACATTCATAGTAAACTATCTCATACTTATGAGTGCTTCAATTAACGACACTTCTTTATCGACGGTGTTTTGTTTTGTGTTTTAGTTGTTCTTGTTTTATGAAGAGAGTACAAGATATTTGCTGAGCGATGTAGCAAATTGTGTCCACATTGGTATTTAAAAAGTATGAATACCCAAGCTGCGCCCTGCTGCTTCGCCTGCGTAGACAATGGTATGTGTTTAATAAATATAACTCGGGAACCAGACGGACTTGCAGGATTAAAAGTATCCGTCCGTCTCCGGCATCGAATCTATGTAGGTACATACCAATTTTCATCAAAATCGGTCCAGCCGTTTAGGCGATGAGTGGTAAGGGTAACAAACATGTGAACTATTCTTAAGTGGTAGACTTATAGTTTTTATTGTTTCGTGTTATGTAGGTGTACAAATTACATGTTATGCCGATTTTTATACTATACCGTAGTCATACCAGCTTCACCTGTGTGGTATTTTAATGAAAATACTTTGCATATTATTAGAATAGTGGAGCTTTCGATTAGGTAATTTTTCAAATAGGGGTGGTAAGTTTGTTCCTGAGATTATCGGGTAAAAATATACTTATAAGTATGTAATTCGTTTAATTTTTACTATGTCAAACATTTGGCGCTATTGATTACTTTTTTTGTCTATTCGAAACCTCACTTTGAAGAACTTCGTCTAACTTTCGATTAATTATATAATCAAAAGATACCTAACTTCGTTTAAATTTTATATGACGACAATATTGACATAAGTACATACGTAATATACATCTACATGTAATATACATCTTAAATGTATCTTGATACTTACTAACTCTTAATAAAATATGAGCAACATAATATATGAAATAGGTACTTTACATAACAATGTAAAGTAGGTGTCCTACCTATGTCATCTATCTATTATTAAGATACTCATATTTTTCACTGAGACAGACGCACAACTCATAGTAGAGTTACAGATTTAAAAGGAAAGTTACAACAGAAAGGCCAGATTCTAAAAAAGTAATGTACCGACCTACTGAATTTTCCTGCGAGCACCATGCTCTATGTTAAGATACTTAGTAGGATGTAAGTAGATTATGATAAACGTTTAAGTACCTAGATCATGTTTTTGAGTGCTATTATTGTATGTTACGTTTTATTTTATTAAGACAAATAATGATTAAATAAAATAGGTAATCAATTATTTTTCATTCCCAATATTACAAATTACAGCATAAATTATATCACAGCAGCATACAGTCCGAAGACGACCATTGTTAGAAGACACTAGATGTAAAGCGTAAATCTTAGTCAACAAGGTTGGCAAGAAGAATTATCTTCTCCATCTAATTTCTTCAAAAATATTTTTAATTTCAGATGTAATGATAAATCGATAACATTAACGAGATTCTACTTTTCCAAACTCACAATCATATTTTTTTATTATGTAAACTGTCCTATATTTTAACCTATCCATAATGATCCTCAAATATGAGAAACACGGCACAACATTCTGTTACGACCTGTAGATACTTATACCATTTTAACTTATATTTGTACTCGTATATACCAAATTAACAGCGCCCAAGATTACTCTCAGTTTCAGAATCGTGCCGGCGCCATTTTTTTTAAAACCACGGTGCTCCAAATATCCATCTTCTCTTGTCCAATACTGTCCTAATACCCCAGTTTTACAGTTTTAAACTTTAAGTCATACTTTTAAAGCTCTTTTTTGTTACACAACAAAATATCTATTAAATGAATTTCTTTTCTTCGTAATTAATGTTCGGTAAAGCACAAAGCTACGATTGTATTTTTTTTTGTTTAGCTGTACTGCACTGTATATACTGAAGGTTTATTGCACGAGTTTGTATAGTATTAATTATAAGGGTGCTGGCGATTATGAAGCTTAATTGGTACCTTTGTTCTGAATCAGAAGGGCGGAAAGGATTTAAGTTTTAAAATACACTTCAGCTCGCGTATAACCGGTTTTTAAATCAATGTCTGGGTTATTTAAGTATTAAACGCATTGCAGTCGAAATATTCCGGTTCCGTAATTTGTATTAAGACTAAATAAAATGGATGAACAAGAATGAAATCACAGAACCTAACTTCATAAACGAATCATGATTCTAAATGTGGATTGTGTGACGTAAGAAATCTAATAGTGTGGGTTAGGTATATTTTCTACTACTCGATACAGATCAGTTTGTACCTACGCTACATTAAGATTTGTAGACCCTCACGACTTAGTATTATTGTATTATCAAAACTTGCTTCCTGGTTTAGGTGTGTAATAATAATATGTGACCTTCAGAGTCAGAGTAGCATATTAAATATTAATTAGCTACTTACCTAATTATGTATAATAATTTTATGATCAGTCCTACCAGCCAGCGTAACGATATTATTACTGTTGTTATAACAATTTTATTCAGCATTAATAATTTTACCATTTAAATGAATTAAAACTAAAAAAGAAAAAAGAACGCAGCAGATAGTTTTAAATGAACGCATTGAATTGATAGAAGAAAGCCACTAAAGTCTACATTCCGTCGCTGTTTAACTTGGGGTCTCATCCTAAAACCGGTCAAGCCGAAATTCAAGATGGCCGCGTGGCGGGAATACCTACAATATTTACATTGACATTTGCGTTCAGGCGCGTTCGGTTTATGAGGCGCGTGAGGCGTGACCTTCACCTCGATCGCAGGTGAACGCGCTTGGAACGCACCGGTAATATCTCAGGCGCGTCGACGCGTTTCGTTCATGTCTCGTCTCTCGTCCCGACTACGGACGATACTAATTTATAAATCATACTTAAATTGGGTTAATTTTGTTTAATTTATTACGTATTTAACTTTTGTTTGTTTTAAATTACCTTACTTTTATTACTCACAACAACACATAGAAGTACTTACACACTATATTTCAATTCAACTTAATTACCTACCTAATTTGCTATAGACACAAAATACTTACTTAAATTAATCGAAAAATAATGTTCTTCTCCATCAAAAATATTTAAAAGTTCTCACGAAAGGTAACCTACCAAAAATTAAGTTTGGCGTAAAAAAGCTGTTTTGAAGATATGTATAAAAACTATTTTTTTTGTGGCCGAAACGTGCTTTATCTGGCAGCACGATACTGTAGCGTTCGTTACTTCTTTTAGGGTTAATATTTAAATATCTCCACGGTCGACATTAATCGTTTAGATACACTGCAGAACACCGGCTGTCATCGTCTTTACTATTTTGTCAATGGAGAGATTATGATTCTGTTCACCGATTTATGATTCTGTTTTTGCACGTTCCTTACATTCATTGGGACAACGTGATGTCTACAATCGAGATAAGAATTGCTTATTGCTCAGTCTTGTCATTAAAATAATTATGGACTTATCGTGCAATTTCAGGGCCACGACGCGACGTGGCCATGGCTATTTAATAAATGCAATAGTAGGTATAAATTATTTGCTAGTAAAAGATGGATGTGTGCCAATGATGAAAAAAGTAGTAATAAAATATTATTGTGATCACATCAACAGGTTAGTGTATTTCTTGTGTTTTTAATTTCATCTACAATTTTTAACAACCTTTGTAATTTTACACTAAATTAAAATGACGGAAAAATGTGTTACAATGTTCACAAGGTGTCTTCTGATGTTTGTAGATTGAGTGTGAAAAGCTTAAGTCAGACGATGACAGCTTGCCACTCAGCCGGGAAATGACGGATGTTAAATAGAATTTACCTTAGGAACGTATATAGCATTTTTAAGAAGGTTTGCGATAGCCACGAATGGTAATTACTGTTTGATTGACTGCATAGTGATAACGATCGAAAATCCGGCTTTTGATAAAGAATTGAAATGAACCATTTTGATAAAGTACCCATATGACTTTTATTAATCGTGTTTAAAATATAATTTTATTTTAAAATTAAATTTATTTGTGAAATATTTAAAAAAAGAAACGCATTTAAATAATGGCATTTCATAGTTAATGCGTCTAAATCTAAACAAAATAAAGAAACAATCGTCAACACGCGGCGCTGTTTATCGAGACAAAAATAAAACAAGCTTCGATTTGACGACAGCTCTGTCTACACGTTCTTAAAGAGCTAATTAAAAGATTTAAATACTTTCGCTTTTTGAAACTTGATGATTTAAATGCTGATTGAAGTATTTTATTCTAGACACTTATGATACTGAGGGCGCTCTTAATTAAATATATTTACTTACAGTTACCAAATTTATAAAATACACTATTAGCTATAGATTTGTTATTGTAATGGGTTTAGATGACTGAAGTTTGTGCTCTCTTTTAATGATAAAATAAATTAAATGTTGGTTTCTTTCTGTCTGATATTAAATTAATTAGCACACAATAAAGTCAATAACTGTTGTTAAACACATGCTATAAAGCAATAGCATCAGCTACAAATACACTAAAGTAAAACAGAACAATTCAAGTCTATTTGTATTTCGAATGCCACAGCTAATATGAACTGTCGTTCAAGTAAACAGTCAGTCGTATTGAAAAATAGTCCTGTCGGACGGAGCCTAGTCTCATTAACAACTCTTTGTTTAACGGAAACTATTAAACATGACTTATTTATTGCTAAGTTCGTAATATTAATTATAACGTTAAAATATTTATTCGCAGCTACGTAATAAATATGCTAGCGCGTGTAAAATCGCTAAGTAAAATAAGGCTAATGTATTGGTATAAAATTAATTATACTTTCTTCTGGTTTTACTAAGTATGTAGTAAGTACCTATTACTTCGAAAACCGAGTTCTCTGTCCAGCGGTAAAAATCAACATAAGTATAGTATTATATTTTCAAATTTATGACTTAGCTTTCTACCAAGTGTGAATACGTCAACATTAAGTCAATCAATAAGCTCGAATGTGCGAATAACGAAAGAGGATCTCATACACCGACCATTTAAGGTTAACCGGTACAAAACGAGTCTTAGAGTTAATTGTACAAATAAATTGTTCGTTGTAAGCTAAACTACACCATCCACTGTCAAACATGTCCACTATAATATTCTTTGATGGCGTAATTCTTTACTATTAACCGTTAACCTGTTCATGGAAATTAATAGCGCTTATTCTAACCTGAAGCTAATAACTATCTTTATTCAATTGGTACTAACTTGTAATTTATAGCTAATTATAGTAACTTAGTTGAGTATTAACACTCAGGTAAACACGTTGTTATAATTGAATATGCTCTTCATAGTTCAGAGCATTTGAGCTGGATATTGTGTGTTTTTAATTTTATTGTTATTTAATTCTCTTAATTTATATTCTTCAATTACTGACGATATATAACCTTATTTCTGTAATTATAATAAGTTCTATACTTTTCATAGAATTATCTTTATATAGACCTTAGAATTACTTAAGTATATGAAGTGCAAGTGTACGACCACTAATATAAATAACGCGTAAGTATCTCCGTAAGTTACTTTATTTAGGTTATGCTTAATTAGTTTTGTATAGGGTGTGGCGTACAGAGACAGCAGCGGAGCCCTAAAAATGCATCGGCGCGTGCGCGCAGCACGCGAGCCAAGTCAATAATGATAGCGGAACGCGGCGACCACTTCTTAAATAGTGGCACTTATTTTATACTGCACACACACATTCGCACTCACACTGAACACATTCACTGTAACCTGTGACTGCGCTACAGTAATATTGTATAACGCTCCTGATTGGTCAACAACCAAAATGCGCTCATGTAAATACCATACCTGTGTCAGACTACATTTGTATATAAAAACCGTGCCATTTTTGTAAATAAATATTGTACAGTCGTCTCTCGAGTATTATTCAACACTACCTATTAAGTCTACGGTACGAAGGTGGAAACACTGGGCCGGTCTAATAAGTAGCTCTACAGCAGTACCAAGTAAATCAGCTGATACAGTTCATAGGGAAAGTACCTCGGCCGTTGACCCTCTTCATCACTAGTACCTACAGTATATTAGGGACAGTACCTACAGCTGTTAACCCAACAGCTGTCTTCATACCTACCTAGCATACATACCCATAAAAGGGTTTATTTAGACTTAACATAATTAAAACAACATCACAATCAAAATATCGATTGTTCGTGCGAATGTCATACATGACACAAAGCAGAAAAGAGGAGAATATCAGAATATGAATTGTAACGTCACCCTAAACATAATATCCTTTAATGTATTATAATCATCAATCATCAACTCGAAGACTTACAACATGGTTAAATAACAATAATGATAGTTCTTGCTGTTTGTGTTTTGTTAATATCTTCCGCATTTCTAAAGAAAATTCGATTTTTGAACGATCAATTTACAACAAAAACAACAAAAATAGCAAAAAAAATATTTCTCTTTAATTAATGTAAATAATGTGTATTTTTTTGAAAAATAACAAAATAAATTACCTACCTATGTATAATTGTTGAAATTTTACCTGGTACGTAACGTCTGTCACGCTCCAATGACGTCACACACGAGTAACATACACTTCAACTGCACTAATAAAAATGAAAATTTACTGGCAGGTGACGTTACGCGTGACATTTAACCGGCGCCAATAAAGAAACAGTGTTTTTGGTGCATTTTAGTAAAATCAAACTTCAGTATTATTTTCTAACAATAAAACAATAAATATTCGGCAATAATAATGTAGTGTAATTATTATGACATAAAAATTAATAAAACTGTTTTTCAAAATTATTTAATTAGCCTATTGGGCTCATCAAAAGTTTTTGGTAACAATCAAGATTGTCAATTTTATTAGCATTTACACAAAATTTTATGCGTAATAAACCAATTTATCAAAATATTTGTTAGTCTGTCTTAGACATTTAACCCCTTGAGTTGAATCAAACGCGTAAGGAGTGTGATACAAAATTTAACTGATACCTGGTTCAGAAAGTTTTTCGTTTTATGGCAGAGATGTAATGTTTTTGCGATCTAAAACTGTATTGAGAATGCAACAAGGCAAAAATTTCACCGTCAACAATATCACTGAGTTTCACCTTTATACCTGCTACAAAATTTAAAATTTATGTAAAAATGGCAGTTTATATATATATATTATATTATATTCAATGAATTACCCAAGATTACAAAGGATCAGTATATATTTTGGTATCCAAATTCATTAAATTAATTATGCAGTAGGTGTGCTACATTGTTATTCTGTCTTCCTCTTACTTTTATACGTCTTGCTTCTTTTAACTGTCAGATTCAGATTTCAGAGACCCTAAAATAAGTAGTAATAATTATACAAAAAAATATAAAAATAGAATAGTATAAAATAATTTTACGATAATTTATAAGATATGTGTAAGAATGACAATGATGACAATTCTATTGTTATGATCAAAGCGAAGCGATTTTAGATTTTCGTCTCTTACCAACACTAGGTAGTGAAAATAAGAATAAAAGATACAATAATATACAAAGTTTATTTAATTGTTTATTATTACCGTGGAATTAGCGGCATACGTGATGCACATTTTGTAGTTACAACTTAAACTTAATCCATACTAGCGACTCGACTAGCTTCGCATAGGCACAACAATAAATCATCATCGCCATAATCACAAATCTTATTTTTTGGTATTCCTCTACTATAATATGCATAAATTATGTATGATAATATAAACCTCCTAGAAGAAATGCATTCAGCATGAATGGGCCGGATCGTCCGGGGAAGTACTACCCTCTCATAGAAGATCGACTTAAGAGTAGTAGTATCCGTACTACTGCGTTTCGTTCGGTGAGTGAGAGCGCCGGAGGCCCAATTTCCCCCCTTTCCTCTTTCCTCACGTCCCTCATTTCCTTCCCCTAACCCCATTCCCAGCCGCCATAGTGGAGGCCACCATACCAGCAGTTTAAAACGATAGCTTTTGGTATAGTGGCCGCCACTTCTGGATTCCACTGACTGCTTACCATCAGGCGGGGTGGAGTCACTTTGGTAGGCTATACTATAAAAAAAAAAAAAAAAAGAAATGCTCTAAAGTCTAAACAATTGTGAAAATCGTGTATATTTTTTCCCCTTTTTTTATATTAGCCTACCAAAGTGACTCCACTCTGCCTGATGGTAAGCAGTCAGTGGAATCCAGAAGTGGTGGACACTATTCCAAAAGCCAGACTACTGGTATAGTGGCCTCCACTATGACGGCTTAGTGCAATGCTATTTCACGCCTCGCTTAAAGGTCCCAGGATCGTAATTAGATGGGAACACATGCGCTGGTAAAGAGTTCCAGGCCTTAATTGAGCGAGAAAAGTATGAATTACAAGTTTAAATACAGTTAGTTGCTTAGTTTAGAAGAAGTTAGCGGAGAATCAGACAGAATAACAGAGCGACTTTGCTTATTTAGGTCAATTCTATACATTTTATTCGTTTGTAAAAGAGCACATGAGATAGGTTTAGTAAGAATTACAATAGACATTGTTTAGTTAATAGTAGTCTGGTTGGTAACAGGTCAAGGTCAAGATCACTTAATTGTCCAACCTTCAGGTAATTGCGTGATACCGACTAGTTATTTAATTCAATGTTTAATTATCAGATAGTGAAACTACATCCGAGCTTTTGTTTCGTAAAATAAATATAAGCTTGACAATTGAATAATTTATTTATATAGCTTCAAGATTTATTTAGTTACATAAAACTTACTTGTTTGGAGCGGATATAAAATAAATCTCTCAACACCAATCGTCATAACCACTATTAATTTTTATGTTGCTTTATTTTAATTACAATAAATTTTCCAAAATGTGTTAATCTTAATGAATGTCTTTATATAGAAAAGAGTAATAAGTATGTATTTAACTAAAATGTTTAATGTTTTACTGTCACAGTAAATATATTTTGATACTGAGTGTACTAGGAAAGCTTAAAAGTATTGCCAGTAACAAAATGGTGAAAAGCGAATGATTGGCACAGTATCCAATAGTATCCATGGTCATGGCATGAGAAGAAACGAAACAGAAATGTTGTAAGGTTTGTAGATAATAACTACAAACCTTACAGCATGTATATAAGATTTACAAACCTTACAACATTTCTAACTTTAAAGATTGATAAAGATGAATGGTTTGCATAAAAAGTGAAAGGGAGAGTAAACATGGAGAAGAATGTCTGTAAGAAAGGCACATTTGCATCTAAACTAGTTGGTGTAAAGATAGAAGAGTAATAGATTATCAAAATACAATATGTGCCGTAAATAGATAATCAAAATACAATATGTGCCGTATGTGCATTTTAGATAGGAACTTAACCTCGTCATGTCATAATGGATGCCTACTTAATTTGTTCTTGTTATTAATATACTAACGTTCGAATATCTTCATAAAAAGTTATGAATATATTCAAATGTTTGTTCCATAATCATCACAATCACATGTAAACCATGAAACGAATCTGGATAAAACTTGGCACGCAGGTAGAGTAAAATCCTCTCTTATCCATGTAAAAAAACTATTTTTATTTCTTTCTCTGGAGTCCAAATTGTATTATTTCCAAATGTCAGGCAGATAGATCATCATTTTGGCGTTAAAGCGGTACACATTCTAAAATAATATTTGTTTAGTTAAATCAAAACTTTCATCTTTTATGAACGTGTTCGAAACATATTATATTATTTAATATCATAATAACTATATTAGTCTTAATTAGTATTACATTTTAGTTTGAATTCAATTTATTACCTATAAGTAGATCAAAATTGGATCTATTCAAACCTAATTAACCTAAACTATTATTATTATTTTATTATTGTACGGGTGATATTACTGAACTTATTTTTACCTTTAGTTTATGTTCCAAATCGCGAGATGATTGACATTACGCTCGGAGTTGAATTGAGATTTATTACGCGAATCACTTTGCTGGCGACATATCACAAAATAAAACAAGTTACAAGATTAAATGCTAATTAGTTGCTGTCCTGAAATTATTTATGTACGATTTACATCTTCAATTTATGAAGAGATGGCCGCTCATTTACCGGTTAAAACCGGTTTGCAGCAACGTACGAGTGTTGAGTTATTATAAGTGTATTATTTGTATTAATGTGGGAATTAGTGTAGACATTTTAACTGCTTTAGGAACAGGGTGTAGTAAATGCATCGTATGATACTTACATACTCACTTTGTCATAACAGTTGAAGCATTAGTGATGACGTGAACATTATTATATCATTTACCTACATATTTAATTGCATAAAACTTATGACCGTGTTGTGTCTTACCATCTTCGTGTTATTTAGTAATGTGGCTTGCGACAAAGGGTTGATGCTATTTTTTAAACAAAAAAATCTATAGGTATTTAGATTGTTCAACTCAGTTCAACTTCTAAAAATAAAAGTTAGATTATTTACAAAGTTTTGATTATTTACATTTTTACACAAAGTATGGAATGTAGGTTACACTGAAAGTTGAATTTTATATTCTGGGGCTCGAACATTCTATTTTAACAGTCCTAAAGGGGCGACGAAAATAGTCCCACAGCGGAGTGTTTTCAGTGTTAGTTAAGACCCATTTTCGGAGACACCAAGCCAGGGGGTGAATGTAAATAAGATTTGAATTTTAAAGCAGGACATACACGTTGGCGAGTATTAGCGGTGGGCATTCATTGGTAGAATCGTCGCGTGTTGATGTTACTTTTTGTTCTAACTGATATCATACCGTAGCTTTTTTAATGTTTCGTGGAATGTTTATGCGCGATGTTGTAACTTTTTTGTGGCATACATAACTTGTGCCTTTGTCCCGAAGTCATGTGAGGTTAACACTCGTTAAAACGACCGTGGGGTTCAGACGCTCGCTCGTAATCGGCGACTCTTCACTTCATCGTACACTGCGGTTTGTTTTTAGAACGTTTTTTGCTGTGTTTCATAGTTCGTAAACATAGTTTCGCTATTGCTATACTTTTTTGTGCTGACACAATACATGTATTAACAGCTGTGAAAGTATTAAGTTTTATTTAATTTGGTACCACAAAGGTGAAATATACGCGTCCAAATTACGTGTAATCTAATTTCGTTGGATTGATGAAAATATAAATTAGTTTTCAAAGTTGAACGAACAAGAACATTTAGGTAATTAATGAAATTGGATAATAGCGAAAGATATCTTATTCATGTAATTTTCTATTTCACTAAAATTTGAGATGTTTTATATAAATATTACTGAAATAAACAGTGTGAGTTGCATTTCGCTATTGCGAACGTCAACCTTCCATCTAACCTAAATTCGCCCGTAAGAATTTTAAGTCTATAGTACAAAATCAATCGGATTTGAATTTGAAACTATAGCTCAATTCTGCACATTGGTATCGTAATGCAGTGTTAAATATTACCCATATAATGTGCAGTTGTGCATTATAGCAAAATGATAAAAGATTTTCTACTAATATTAAACAACTCTTTTTAAATAAGTCTTAGTAAGTCGGTACCTAACTTAAAATTAATAAAATTTTATGAAAAAAGCCAACCAGTGTTCTTGTAGTTCTGGGCATTTTTTGTACGTAACGTAATAAGCGGAATGATTTTCATATGAATACCAGTATGCTTGTATAGGTAGAGAGCTCCCCTTACGTTCCTTGAATGGTAGCCCATATTTCCGGAGCGTGAGATCTCATCAAAATCGGATCAACGAGCCTCGATAATAGCGTGTATAGATGCGTGTATACATCAGCATGTAGTTGACTTTGTATCATAAATGACAGCTTCGTTATTTTTTGATGGTACATCGAATTTTCTTAGAGATTTTTGGATTTTCTCTCAATTTGAGCAGCCCGACTGGGAGCCTACACATTAAAGAGAAAAGTAAATAATACCATTAATGCCTTTATACTGATCACCTAGATACTAATATTTCGGAGTCTAGAATATTATACAAAAGTGATTAAAACCCTAGTTGGTATTCTAGCAAACAAAAAGTGCATCTCACATAATTGTTATGAGGGCAAATGTAACAAAGTGAACTATACTCAGGCGCTTTTTTGAAATGCCTATTACACCACGTATAAAGGCTCAGCGTATCCGATACTAAAACTGATATAGCTGTCTACTCCTTTGGAATAAATGATACCAATAAAAAATGTTTACTTACTTTGATACATTTTATAAGACACAAGAAAATTTTATTACTTAGTAAGTAGGTATAATAAGTACTTAATAATTCGAAATTTCGTCGAACTAAAAGGTCGTACTAGTATGCTTTTGAAATTCAGTATCATATTTATTTATGAATATTATTTATTACTCTTGTCTAGACAATTTTATTTGTATTCATTATTTAATTCTAATTTTCAAAGTTTTCGTTTCATTACTATATTAAATAGGTAGTTTCTTAAGGTATTTTATAATTAGTATTCTAACTCACGCTTGATACATAGAAAGGTGAACGTTGATAGACATACTTGCTTGTAGCGGATTGTCAGTTTCAGCTTTACATTTTTCCTCGCGACTTTCATCATTCATTTTATTTTATCGTAAATATTTGTGTTAATGATACTGTGGGTTTGTTAAACGCTTTAATATACTTAATAATTTGCCGATTTTGAGTAAAATCTTCTAAAATAATAACAAGAATATTTGCCCTAAATATGTGAAAAACAAAAACTTTTTTACTGTGTTAAACTCAAAGTCGGGTGAACCTCATGAAATCTTCGTAGTAGAAATAATCTACCTATTTTAAAGTAGTACCTACTTTGGTTGCATCGCTTAGCAATTCTATCTTGCTTCAATACTCGAACTAAGTTCACGATTTAGCTTTGTCTTTCATGTTTGGTTTGGTGAGAAAATGCAAATTGTGTTAGCTTGACTGCACTCGTAGTAGTGCTAATAAATTCATTGTTACTTAGAGCAAATGCATTGTGTTGGTGCAGAACGTTAAAGTATTTCTAATAATCAGATTTTTATAAAAATACAAAGTTTCTGAGCTGTTAAAAGCAATAGTCGAAATGGTCCAGTGGATTAGGCACCCGCTTCGTAAACACGAGGTAGTGGGTTCGAATCCGGGCAAGTAAGTTAATCTTGGACATTTCTGATTGACGGTGAAGGAAAACATCGTGAGGAAACCTGGATTTAAAATTCTGAAATTGCCAATCCGCTTTAAGCAAGCGTGGTGATTAATGCTCATATCTTCTCTATATGAGAAGAGGCTCTTGCCCTGCAGTGGGACAGTAAACAGGCTAGAATTATTAAAATCAATAGAATGGTGAAATTTTAGAAGGTTCATCAGCATTTCTTTTATCTTTCGGGTGAAAATCAAACTTGCTATATCCAGCGTAGCCGACGCCCAGCGCTAAGTGGATGACCTTAATTGTTAGTTACATGTTATACATACTGTATACGTAATATTATATTTATAATATATCTAAACTATATAAAGCGGTAGTTTGTTTGTTTGTTTAAACGTGCTAATCTTTGGAACTACCAGTCGGATTTGAATTATTCTTTTTGCGTATGATAGTCACAGTTCTGGAGGAAGGTTATAGGCTACGTAACATCACGCTACTGGCAACGGCAGCAAAGCAGTAACCAAAGACACGGGTGAAACCGCACTGTGGGAAGCTAGTATATAATATTCTCAATAACTTGTATCTTGGTTATATTGTTTGAGGTTCTATGAATCAGTATAATGATATTATACCCTTGTCACTACATAGTGTATTTTACAAATTAACAATATTGCCTCTATCTATAATAAAGCTCCCTTAGGGCACTGCCATAATTATTTAATAAGAGAGTATCGCAATTTGGTCCCTTAACAAACAAATATTTGTAGCTTATCCGAGCCTCTCAGCTTCAATAGACAAACACATAATATATGTAGGTTTATATACATACATCGTTCTTTAATAAACTGGCCGTTAAAAAGAGTGGCCAGATTTTCTTCTTATTTTTCCTTCGCTCTACTTCTCGTCAGAGAACTGGCTGTAAGTAAAGTAACTCTCAATTTTTGTTATTTTGACGTACGTGTCATTCATATTATCTAAATGAATAATTGAGTTTTAGTTTGAGTTTAATAAAAATAAGTGTGTGTGGCAATGATCAAAAGACACATATTTCTTTAAAGGCAAATTACTCTATTCCATTAAACGTGCGATGTATACACTACATATAGGGCGACTTTATAGCAATTTCTTCCAGGCAATCTTTGACTGCGTTTTCGGTAGAGTGGTTAGGGTAATCATCTCGTCATTGCCGCTACGGAGCGGCGAATGTTTAGAGCGAGATCCCTATTCAGACAAAATATTTATGCTTACTTATTTACTTAGAGTAGTGTAACAATTATATTGCTCTAAATTTAGTCCTTTAGTAGTTTAGGTATAAGAACTAGATTAAGCTTTTAGGTATAATCGACCAAAAAATTGCTTTACTACTTACTCTTAGAGTAAAGTATGTCGTTCGCTTAACAGAAAACAATAATGTCTATTTTTGCTTGCAAGTTATCTCATTACAGTGATAGTTTTCACTGACGACGAACGTAAAGTTTGTTAGATTGAATATATTAACATTAACTTAGATGAAAAAATATTCTTCACAAACCGATGTTCGTCAGTGTCAATAATTGTCTAACTCCATAGGTAAATTTGTGCCATACACATAATTTGACCGATAAGATAACATAAGCCTAGCACTGTGATAAGTCCTTCTTCAAATGGCCTTCAAAAGTATCCCTAAATTTACGGCAAATAACGTCTTGGTGTTTCTAAAAAATCTCTAACAATATTCATAACACAGTAAAAGAAAACTTTGTTCTAGACAATGTGTATTGTTAGGTGAATGCTCTAGATACTTGCAATGTTTTAATAAAGATATAAAATTGTTATCTTCTGAACATTCGTCGAGGCTTCATTCATGTACAAGTAGGTATAACGTAAAACATTACCCATGACAACAACTTTGTAAGTGTTAATGTTTCTTTTACGATACTCTTATACTTTTATAACTTAGTTGAAAGACTAAGTTTAAATTCTATTTTGTAAATTACAAGTTTGTATAATGGATACGTACGTTTTAGAGCCATTAATCTAACAAAAGTACTGAACAAACTTGCTAGACAAGAGCTTTTTGGCGTTAAACTTTTCTTATAGAGTTAACGTTTCGAATGTCTCGTTGAACTATCTAAATCTTACAGTTGCCAGTTATTGGAAGAGGTGTAATAACGGAGACTTATTGGTAACTTACTTTACACGTGTACTCTTTTAAATACAGTTAGACACTTTGTAGTGTAAAGAAAGTTCGGTCTTAATAATAGCCAAATTATGTCCTACCTATGACTATAAAACACGTGCTTAAACGGTATAATGATACATTTTATGTTTTATTCACTTAGTACCTAACTAAAGCATTGAATTTGTTCGCGGTATTTGTAATGTTAATGTTGACAGTAATATATTTGATCACTAGCAAAATTGACGCGAGACCTTGAAATCCTAACTAGATCGTAACATAACGTAACTAGATACAAGCTTTCCGTAGCGAGGTTTCACCCACGTTATGTTACACATTTGGTTTCACTCTGTTCCCGTCGCCAGTAGCGTTACATAGCCTATAGCGTTTCTCAAGAACTAATAGATGTAAAAATAATTATTCAAAACCGACAGGTAGTTTCAGAGATTAGAGCGTTTAAATAAACAAACAAACACTCTCTTTCGCTTTATATATAATAGTATACATTTCTATAGAAGAAAACAACTCTCGCATTATGTTAGAAAGATTTATGCCTCATTACATTATTGAAAAAAATATATTTAGGCATCACATCATGAATAGGAATCAAAGCTACGATCCATGAAAGTGACAAAACTATAACCGCTAGAAAAAACGTGCGTGAAACGTGCTGTTATTATATCCAATAGGCCAAAGTAATATTACACTTTGAATTTTTTTATCCTTTTCAAGACAGCCTATGATGATGGTAACACCCGGCCTGTAGTGTGCTACCGGGGCAGGGTGAATGTAACGATTAAAATTTCAAAGACCGCTTGTGTATGCCATGCAGACCGAAATAGCGTTCCCTCTCTGTAGATTGACGCTCAGTGTTGTACCAGTACGTAGGGTTACCAACCACACTGTTCAAGGCAGTATCATACTATAATTCGGTCTTTTACAGAAAACAAAATCAAGTATGTTGTTTTAATTTTTACTAAGGTCCTTCGAAAATAAAAATTGCTATTTATATTCTTTCTCAGATTTGGATTTAGTTTATTTATTACAGAAATTGCGCAATATGGTGGCAACCCTAGTTGTAGGTCTCTGTTTCGTAGCTTTACTCAAAGTATGTTACACCGTGCGATTTTTTACTTTATTGTTATTGAGTTAAAATCTATAGTTGTAGTGGTAGGTGCAAATGTATGTTTGTAGACTTACACGGGACGTGCGTTACTTACGATGCAGGAAACGAGGGGAGATACTACTGTATGTTTGCCGAGTGTCTGCTTCGAGATTTGTATCATATTGTACGTTTGTTGAGCACTGAATACCAAGATGATGTCACGTTTTATGATGTGCGTGATTGAATAAAAACTTATTATGTGCTACCGATACAGGAATACCCTGCTGAGGAAGGGTGTAAGTACTAGGTACATTCAGGCGACGCCAAAGTGCGATTAGATTTGTGAATTAGACATGTTTCTATCAAGATTTAGTAGTGTTCTTTTTGTTTTAAGAATAGAAAAACATATTTAGTAATTATGTAAGTTCAGTGACTTGAACGTTAAGTACTTGCCTTTTACTTGTATAGAAAATATTTTTATTTAAACTTTTATTACGTGTTATCACTATCCGAATTCTCAAGCAGATCGTAAGTAAATTTTAGTTTAGGAATAATATCGGGTAAAAAAAGGAGTTCCACTTTCAATTCATCACACTAACATGTAGATTTACGAAAATTAACAACATCAGTAGTTCAAAATGCGTTTTTAAATGTTTAAATCGTTCATTTTGATTCCATCGTTAGTTCAAGTGGTAATTAACAATGAGCAACGTTTATCAAATGCCAACGTTTATTGTTGAAAGCTCTCATACCTACGGGTCAAAGTGTGACGATAACTCAGCGATAACATTAGCCCGTGATCCAATTCCTACACGTCGTCTGCAGGTTTAGTACGGTTTAGTACGTACGGACGAGATGTGAGATACTTAGTCCTTTGCTCTTGATTAACTTGATTTATTAAACCTCAGTTTCTGAAAGACTGATCAACGAAAAATTAACTAATCACCTGTTAAATCTCATATGAAGTACCAATTGGATTGCTAAAAAGCATAAATGATTCGTTTAATTTGATCTTATTGGTAAATAATTAGATTAGAATTATACACGCTTTTAGCATGCTTTTAGGTACTTCACATGAGATTTAACAGGTTATTAGTAAATTTTTCGTTGATCCGCCTTTTAGAAACTGGGGGTAAGAATTGTTAATTGGCAATTTTTTTACTTTTTTGATTTATTATTATTTTTTTTGTCAAACGGAATGAAGTCGTGATGGAACCGAATAGTGACGGTAACGTCTCTTATCCACAAGTTTGAAACTATACAGAAAAGTGTAAATTTGGCTTTTCAAATTTCATTACTTTACATAATTATGACAAGAGAAATTCATCGTAAGTCAATAAAACCTGATACCTATAACTAAAGATAAAAGCACGTAATAATGCAATGTTTCGACTAGTGCAATTATCATTGATTAATCTCGTTTAGTCGTGCGTGTGACAAATATTATAAAATTCAAATTAATCCTTGCTTGAGTATGACGCGGTATTCGCTATTCTTAACGGCGCGTTGGCGTCACGATGGGACGCGACGCGACGCGACGCCGGCTTCTCTGTCCCGCGTCAATGCCGACTCTCGCGCGCCGGACGTCCGCCACGCTGCGGCGCCGCACTGTTCTCGATTCTCACCATAGCCAACTGTCGCACCATACAATAACCTCGCCGTTTTGTTTTGTTTAATTAAACATTTTTGTCATATCAGAAAAAGTAGCGCCATTGTCGAAAATGTGAGAAGCGAAAAGTTGTTAAGGTATGAAGATAAGAAGGGCTTAGAAAAATTTATGAACAAAAATCTTAAGAATGAAGGTAGAGGAATTTTTGAGTGGAGGAATACTTACAAAAATGATTTTCCTTGAGAATAATTGTGTAAATATAAGCAAAAATATACATTGCGGCGTCGACCGGACAAACACAGAAAGACCATGATAAATGTTCGTTTATATAGCACTGTGTTGTATAGTTAGTGTGTTCAATAAGACTCCCCTGTCATAGTTAGTTTTGCTATTTCTTTGTTCAGGCATTCCAGTGAGATTTGTGACACCTGTTAAAATCGATTTGCGATACTTAAAGAAAGGACTATATTATAGTCATGTCAGGCTAGGCGTGGCTTCAATTAGAGCCTTTAGTCAGCAGTACAAGTTTTTTACAAAACAGAATCTCTTAAGTGGAACGAAGGATTTAGTATAGTAAGGAGTTACATTTTAATAGGTATATATTTTATAGATATATTAGAATAGGTATTAGTGCCGAAAGACTTTACCACACAAGCTCATTTTAGCACCAATTGCAGAGGATTTCAGGTCGAATTATTAAGACAGCACTAAACCAAGCATTAAACTTAATATGACTTTAATCAAACTTCTAAATAATTCTAGATATAAGTGTGGACAGGAACTAGTCACCACTTGAAACGAGTAAAAGTATTTGTATGGAGGAGACGTAGTGAGCGTAACTGTCGTTGGTCAACGGTTAGTTAACAGGGTGGTGCTGCTATCATCGCACAGTATCCCAGACAAATAGGCCGCAAGGTGTAAACTATTGCGTTTTATTGTAAAAAGTAGATTGTATTAGATTGTTTTTACAAATAAGTGCACTTACTGACTTATTAAAGTGGTTATTTGAAAACCGCGCTGTGTTGTGGTCGATCCTCATACGAGACAAATACTTCAAATCATAAAACGCAAAACGCACCAATGCCTGAACACATTAACTAAGTTTTAATGTGTTCAATTGTTTTTCAATTCAGTCCACACGAGTAATGTTCATAAATTTCGTACTATAGTTAAACGTGTAGCATATTATGATACGATTTTTAATAGAGAACCGTTGCTCCGGCGTTTTAATAGACAAAATTCAGCAGTATTACCCGAGACAAATGTGTGAGAGTTAGGGTGATTCCCTATTAGTTATCCGCCTATATGTATTTTGGATCTGAGATTATTTGTTTGTAAAATTGTCGACGGCACAGATCCATAGTGCGTGTCTTTATTTAAATTCTCTTTTGTTATAATCGCCCTTCTTACGAGCCCTTTGCTAAGCTGTTTAAAAACTGGTAGTTAAAAGACACAAAGCGGTTACCAAGGGTTTTAAATTACTGGTATATTATATCTTATCTAAACCAGATAATGGACACTGGTGAACAGTGAGACGAACCGTATACTACAGTGATTACCATCGGATGTATCCACTTAAGTTAATGTTGGCTAATTGCATAGTAATTATTCTTATTTATTTATGCTCATACCTTCTCTATATGAGAAGAGGCTTTTGCCCTGCAATGGGTAAATAGGCTAGTATTATTATTATTTTCTCCTGACAATAACAAACACAACAAAAAAAGAATTAACGAAATTGATCTAGCTGTTCATGCGTGATGCCATGACCAAGGGAA
Source organism: Parascotia fuliginaria (assembly GCA_963082885.1). NCBI lineage: Eukaryota > Metazoa > Arthropoda > Insecta > Lepidoptera > Erebidae > Parascotia > Parascotia fuliginaria. Next base: position 14,581,411 of record OY720176.1, on the reverse strand, counting down.
ATAGGGATTCATTTTTATAAATATAGATTCTTAAACTTTCTAAATCAACACAACAAAAGAAGAATTAACGAAATTGATCTAGCTGTTCATGCGTGATGCCATGACCAAGGGAAATAGGGATTCATTTTTATATATATAGATTCTTAAACTTTCTAAATCACCGCGCAATTTTTTCTACTTTTTCTTTCATAAGAACCTTCTCCTGACAATAACAAACACAACAAAAGAAGAATTAACGAAATTGATCTAGCTGTTCATGCGTGATGCCATGACCAAGGGAAATTGGGATTCATTTTTATATATATAGATTTGTATCATTTTAATTTTTCTTATGATTGGGCTGTTTTCATGACCTTGCTGCTCGTTTGTTATCGTTCAGGTTTCCGCACGATGTTTATCTTTACGGTATGTAGGTTCCTACTAATATTTACGATGCCTTTCAAGTTTATCTTGGATATTACTGACCTAAAAAGCGAGTATCAAACGTAATCATTAAGTCTTCACGACTCTATTTCTCTAAATTATTTATTTCTATTTATTCCGCTACGTATCTGAAAATAAATAAATAATGATTAAAATCGCTTCGGCACGTGGTTTGGGTCCCACCGTTCTAGCCCATCGGCTGCTTATCAACCGGCGACACGCGGTCGCTAGAGGATTTGACGCGGAGATGCGCGCCTATTATGCTGACCATGCTATACATCTTACTACTACACTACAGGTCTATGACAACTGTATTACCAAACTATAAGTAATAGATGTATAGGAATATTTTTTTATTCTGTTTATCTGTGCATTGTATAATAATATTATACATAGTACAAATTTTAATTTAAAGTTCTGCATTTTTTAAATAGAACGATATTGTAAATCCATTTTTATTATTCTTTTAAATAAAAAATCATTTGTACAGAAAGAAAATTTAAATAATTAAATATAAAATCTTAAAAATATTTTTTCTTCTTGATTTAAGAACTCAGCTCTTGTCGGTGGGGCATCCGCCATTGTTCTCTGTCTTTTGCTTTGTTTAGGATCTCTAGATACGACTCGACTTTAAGAATTAAATAAAAAATGTGTGCTATGAATAACTTTTAAAATAGGAATAGATTTGATAAGGCATAAATATTTTATTTTATTGATTACATTCTTTATTATATTATCTACTTGCTACTAAATCTGATTTCTTTCAAGTCCAATAGTTTATATAAATAAAATAGGTGTCCATTAAAAATCATTTCTCAAATAAAATGAAACGTGAAATAGCAAGTAGGTAATTAAAACGTCAGTCATCACGACTGAGGAGGGCTAATATAGTGACATTGACGGAGGATACTGATAAAACTAAATTAATTTATAGAGTATGTTTTCATTTTGGCTTTTGGCTTTCAGTTAGGACTGGTTAAACAAAGTGTGAGGTACTTAAGCTACTTGAATGGTTCGCGAGGGAATCGCGTGCTTCAAAGCCATGCTTGACCAAGCCGGCGACGTCCGTCTGTTTGACTTTTTGTATAACTTACTAACTAATAACTAATAACTTCTCGCCGTGGACTACCGAATTCCCACTGGTGAAAGTTGCGGGTCTAGTTTTGCCCCCGAGCTTGAATTATGAAATAAGTCGCTCAAGATTGAAAACTGTAACGTTCAACAATGCCAAGTTAGTTTCGACTCCAGTTACGTTTTCTTCTACTTAATAAGCTACATTTTTCTCTATCCCTCGGGGAAATTACGGAAGAAATTCGGATACCAGTGTTTACATTGTGCAATTCTAATTCGCATTTTTCATGAATTACTCATTTGGCGACTTTGACGGACGCCATTTATTAAGTTCTGCTCGTTCCCTGTCTCGCGTTTAGATTCTAGTCTTCAGTCTAGTTTTTTTTTGCTAAGTAAGTTCGCACTTTGGTTATTCTATGAATTTATCTATCTAAGGTTGACTGGTTGAGAATGCTTTTAGCATTAAGTTCGCCATTGTACTCGTGTGCAATAAAGTTTTACTACTTACATAAATAAATTTAGTCGATACTTATACTATGTTGCAAGGAGACAAAGTCTGCTCCATCGAAGACTGTTCTACTGTTTATTTATTTACTGGTATTTTAGATAACTTTAAAATTAATTATGTAGTTTTTTAATATTGAATATAATTAAATATTACTTATCTTACAGACTGCCGCTCTTTACTTTGTTAACATATTAAAACCTCATGCATTAATTACTGCTACTTAAACTGACGTTCTTTTTTATTTTCAGGTAAGCTCGCCATACAAGCTGACAGTTGCTCGCATTCAGTAAGTAGGTAAGCACTTTGCCGATCAATTAATCACTTTAAACGAATCCAACAGCCAAATGCCCGCATACAAAACGAAAACCTATAATTCATTGCGATCCTAATATGAACCTCAATCTATTATCTCTTAAACGATTTCGCACCGAATGAATATTCATTTAAGAGTAATACCATCCCGAAATGGCATTAGAAGAAAAATACGCTTTCCTCCTGAAACGGGGAAACTCATTTAAATTTTTGATTGTGAAAGAAAGCTCGCGAAAAGCGGACCAAATAGCACAGCAATCGAAAGGTCAATAATTTGTTTTGGCAGTATTCCTATTATTTTGAATATCGACAATTTTCTAAAACTATTAGTCTTTGTTTTATGAGCGCGATGAAAGGAAATTATTTTAAGTTACGAACTCGTTTAATCTTTGAACGTAAAACTGACCTTGTCGACCTTATTAGGGGAGGTGTGAAGTAATGAAAAGTCCATTCATTTATCTCGTGCTCTGACGGCGGACGGCATGTGGAATCGTCTGCACACGTCGCTGGTTGTAAGACGAATGGGCAAGTATCGTGCAAAAAGGTTAGCCGTCGTCATTAGTGGGGGTAGATTGTAACGAGGGAAAGTTTGTGTGGACGGGAACATTCTTCATATCGCGGCCCATTGCTCTGTTTAGGGTTCCGTCGAATAACGACTGCTCCTTTTCATTATCTCGCTTTGTGGCTCATTCACAACTATCTTTGATGCTTAAAGCCGTGTTAAGCTCGCCCGAATTGAATTTTGTTTGCTTATAAAACGGTTAGTGAGTTGACATGTCTTTTAAATTTGTTAATAAAAGGGCGGATTTATCGTGACGTAATCATATTTTTAGATGCGAACAAACGTTTCAGGGTGATGGAGACCACCGAGTTATTGTGTTAAAAAAGATCTAACAATGATATTCGGGACGCTTTGTAAACAAACAGGGCATTCAAAGCGTTTTCTACTGTTTGTATGTTATTTTAAACGTAATATTCATTGCGTGACGATCCCTTAGAATTGCAGAAGTAAAGGTCATTATTATTTATTTTGTTGTTGTCCCATCTTGTCTTTGTTTCAATGAGAAAATTGCCAGTTGTTAAGAAATAATAGAAGGATTGTGTTTTTAAAATGTTCGCGTTTAGTTGCGGCTTTGACACAAACATACCGTCATCTTTGTGCACTATATTTATGTATTTGTTTTGGGGAGTATGTTTCTTATGTAGGCATATTATGTCTGAATTTCTAAAGACGTTAGTTAAAGCACAGAGTATATATTCTGTGGTTAAAGTTGGTTAAACGTAAAAAGTGATGTAAAAAGATAGATAGATAGAATATTTTTTATTGTAAACCATTTAAATGTTTACATAACATTGGACGATACAAAACATAGTTAGTAAGTAGTTGTACAATGAACAGTCTTATCGCTAAAACCGATCTCTTCCAGACAGCCTTTGTATGGACTTCGGGGTTGAATACTAGTAGTGTAAATATGTATAATTTTTTATTAAAACTGTGTAACTTCTTGTGCACCTACTTTGTTTCTCTGCACCACCTCAAAAGGTTGACTGGTAGAGAATGCCTTTGGCATTAAGTCCGCCTATATACTGTATGTATGTGAAGTTTTTTAAATAAATAAAATAAATAAATATGGTAAGTGACATAAAACTTGTACATGGAAATAATTTATTTAAAGTGTAATAAATAATAATAATAATAAATAATACATGGCCACACCGTGAATGATCAAAAAATACCGATGATCCTAAGTTTTTCTTTCGTGTGTCACAGAGAAACTCAAAACGTTCTTTAAGATAAGAAGGTGTTGAAGGGTTAAACAGTATATTGTATAATAGTAAAGGTTAAGAGCATTCCAGCGAAGTCGTTTTAGTAACTACTTTTTTTGTTGCAAAACTCATGGAGACATGATCATACTTGCGTAGACCAAAGTCTTATACAAACATTTTGAAGTCGCGTCAAGTTTGTTTAATTGGTGTAGATACCTACTTTATTTTAAACATTTTTGAGAAAATTACTACAAAATTATTTATTATTTAAAATGTATTAATAATTAAAAATTAATTAATTTTACTATTTATAAAACATGGAATACGTGTATCTTATTTTAACGAAGGCACTTACGCATGTATTTAGTAATTTGATTTGTCACTAATACATACTACGTGTTGATTCTAACTTAATCAAAGAGTTTATTTACTGTCGTTTGTTTAATTTGTTTGTTTTGTTGGACTACTTTTAGCTATTACCTACTTCACTATCTAGGATATATTTTTAAATTTTTAATGTTGATGCAAATATTTCCGTCTTTAGTTCTAAAGAATTCTTATTTGAATGCTAATCATGATTATTTAGGTATAGTAATACTCGTATAGTTTCGTCATAGCAATAGTAGACAATTTTCACTATTACCTTCCTGCGTCACTTTGAATGCTACTGAAGATCGGCGAATGCGATTAAAAAGAGTGACTTGAGTTTCTTTCTGTTGAGATCTAGAAATAAACTCATGAAAGCTCACGAAGTAAAGCCTGCGAGGCTCTGCGTTTGTCTGGCTGTAGGTAATTAGCTGACATTTTGATTTTGTTATTGTGGCATTCATAAGTGTCGTATGATCCTAAATAATAAATGAGATGTTTACCTTCGATACACTTTGACTCAGATTATTTCATTTTTAAACTTTATTTCGAAACTTTTCAACAAATCGAAAATTTAAACACAGAAGACGATGAAGTTGATTTTATAGCAAGTAGTGTCATCACACTCATCGCATGATTGGTAAATTCCCAGTTCATCATAAGTAACTAGGTAGTAACGGACAAGACGTCAATCGTACAATTTTGATCTCATGCTATTGAGATAATGGTTATCGCGACGATATTATCATGTCAACTTCATGTATTGTGACACCGAATGGTTTAACCTCAGAACAAAGATCTAACTCATCGGGATAATAAATTTATAAATAACAAATATCGTTTAGTACGCACAGGCTTCTAAGTTTGAAATCGGATAAATAACTACCTATGTAACTAGCGAGTGACTTTTTTAAATTTACGCTTTCTAATGAAACACACATATTTTTTAATACATAATTATCATTTAAGATTTTTTATTTGATAAGGCATTTATTGCCTAGACCAAATAATTATTTACATCCACGTAGTTCACATTATTTTTGTTTACTACATTTAGCTATTTATAAAGGTAAAAGGTATTATATGTATCGCGTAGATAGGTATGTATGTTTGTAACATCACAAAAACTTTGAACTATCAACTTAAAGGTTATTTACGTAAGATACTTAATTGTATACTTATATATGCAATTTAGCATCAGAACTCTAATAAATCAGCGCGTTTAAATGTCAAGGCCGCACGCCATAAGAGGGAGTGCACGACTATTTGTACACACTACACTGCAATAACCACGCAATCCGTAATTATACCTATCATAGAAACAGAACCCATCCCTATCACAAATGAAATTTTAGGTTTGGTATATGGACACTCTTTGTAATGTGAGATGAAATCTCGATTCTTAATATGACGTATTCTTGATTTAGCAAAAGTATTTATAGGTAAGTTACTTCCTACTTATTTAGGTATATGATATATACGTTACTGACTTATTACAAACAATTCACGAATTGCTAATTATAAGGAATAGTATTCACTTATTCCCTAGTCAATATAAATACGTCTGTGGTTTTTTTTTTGTTTTTTATTTACTTTTATTTATTTATCTTACTATCAAATATCGGTGTTGTTCAGTAATTGAGTTCTAGGGCGACATTTGATGTAAAAAACTAATATTCAGTCACAAAGGTTGAGAGCCCCTCATGTGGGCAATAGTTAGTAAGGGTGTGATGATTATGTAAATCTACTACCAAAGCAGCTATTTGTGACTTCATTAACAACTCTCATTTGTCCATGTAGAGTTAGCTATAGGACAAAAAACACAACCTAGGAATTAAACTTTTAAGTCCTGACCAAAATAAAATTCAAAATAAAATAACCCTGAAAATAATATCTCCACAATAAACAAAATTTGTTACAAGCGTTGCATTTCTTCGTCATTTTTCATGGACCGTAACCGGGCATGATGTATGACCGGACCCTTTGACATCCGGCCAAAGGCACGTCTTCGCTAACCGTGGAATGATTTCCAAGGGTCGCGCCAGCTTAACGCTCCGTTAACTGTTCTCCAATTATGTGATTTTCTTAAAGTGGTCAGCGCCCTTTATCGTTTCTGCTTTTAGGACTTTTGACAAGGGAAAATTGATTAGTTGGGTCTTTGAATTTGATTGTTAGCATAATTTAATTTAATCAAGGTAATTTACATTACAGATTTATCTACGGTTTTAAGTAAGTAAGTATATTCATGTGGTATGAAATGGTATAAACTCATAAATAAAAATGGCAAATATTTAGTCCATTCAAAGGTTGTCTGAAAAAAAAAATCCCTTTTTAGCGCTTTTATACTGTGTTTTTTTAGCATTATAGATAGAATTTGAACTTTCTGTATACAAGATGTAATAAAACTTGTCACTGTTATGAACGTCGGATAAGTTTACTATTTGAATTAATTTATCTAAACTAATATCATAAAGAGAAAAGACTACATTTTTTGTATGTTTGTTTGTTTGCAAGGATTAAACTAAGAATCGGCATTGTAGCATCTGCGCTACGTGTGGTGTTCAGTATACCACACTTCACTGGCTTGTCACTACACGATATAGCTAGCTACGTACAAGATATTGGTGTGTCCGAGCACCAGCACGTGTTACTCGGTCAACGATCAGGGAGCGACTGCCCGTTGTATGCGCGCACCGGACGGAGAGTGAATATCCCCTCTCCGCATACACTACATCCCTTTCTTATTTTTATTTATTTAGCTACTATGTAAGTACTATATAATAGGTACATCATTCTTTGATTTTAACCAGTGTAACTAGTAATTATGTCATTATTTTTTTTTCTCGCAGAACCTCACTTGGGCTGCACGGTTTCGAGTGAAACCCGACCTTATTCAGATTTGACTGGTACGACCACGTACTTACAGACTAATATAGTAGTAGTCCCAATTTCGATCATCATGCATCGTAAGTTATGCTTTGATTTTCAGACATTTTGCAATTCGGTGGCTTGTAAGGACGTCTAGAATCTAACGCAATTAAACCGTACCAATCACCTATCTCGAGCCTGTAGGAACTCAAATGGACCCTTGATTCCGGAATCCAACTCTGCTTGGTTACGTTCCTTATCCACCTTTATTTAACAGAAAGTCTCCTACTTACTAAGAATTTACTAATTATTGCATTTGTCTGGTCAAATCTACAATCTACATTTTACACGACGAATTTTCCCTAACTGTAACTAGTCAAACTCATGTTCTACATTATCAGCTGCCATCAAGGGTAGAAACCGCGCAAGCTTGCCTATTAATAAAATTCAAGTCCTAGCTTTTTTCGTACGATTGACCGTGCAGTTAATGCTAGTTCCATATCGCCTCTATAGTCGTTAATATCGACTTTAACACGTACATCACATTGTATGCCTGCCCGTTAGCACAAGAAAATCCCATTTTCAGGTTGCTCCATGCGTGGAGGCGTAGAGAGAATAAGGTCAATGATCCAATGCTGATACCTTAATTCGACGCCACACGGTTGACATTCGCAAGTTCGCATGTCAAGACAGTACCTTTTCTTCCATTGCGAATTGACCAACATTTTGTAGCAACTATTAAAATTAATTATTAATTATTAATTTGTAATTTCTGACTCAACCACAAAAGCGTTGGCGCGGTGGCCTAGTTGTTTATCTGTGAATACAGCGGGTCCACAGTAAATATCGAAAAGATGCAAAAGATTAAGAAGAACGATATAGAGCACTGGAGTAATGTATAAGTGCTCTTTTGGTTTTTGCTCGGTTGGAGTGTATCCTTGAAGACGCTATGGAGCTAGGACTTAAATTTGGCAAATTAATATTTTATAATTAAAATGTATAAGTAAGTAAATACTTACCTAAAAACAATTATTTAACTAAAGTAACCAAACTACTAGTCTTTATTTCTGGTTACTGCAATGGAGTACCTATAAAAGTAATCGTAATTGCAATTACAATAGTCATCAAAATGTGTAACTACTTTTTACGATCATTTTATGAAATCATCAATCATTTAGTAGAGTAATCATAGAAACCTATGATTACTCCACCAAATGAAAACGTAGCTAGTAATCAATAGTTAGACTACATAGGTACGGAACTTTACGTTCTAATCTTCGTATCGATATTAGTCGAATGAAATAACTGACAAACTTTGCATCTATGTGTATAGTACGCCACGGTGTGATTACTTTAGGTACTTATATAGTGTAATTAAGTATTTGATCGACCATTACGTCCGTCATATATTTTCACGTAGTCTTTTTTATCTCATCTTTGCTCTTAGCATAGACTGGACAAAATTATAGAATTCTGAGGTTTAGTAAATTTATTTTAAATTGAGTTACAGTTACTAAATTTCTTTAACCAATTAATAGTACTCAAAACTCAAGTATCATTTAACAGCTTTGGCAATTGCTCAAGCAACTGGATTGATCTACACACATTTTCTCAAGGAATGCTTAGTCATTACTAATGAGAACTCTTATGTATCTTATCTTATCATATGTAACATTGTAGCAAGACAATTGAAATAACCTGAAAATAATGAAAGTATTGAGTGATTGTACTTCTACCATATGTTGCCAATTCAATAGAGGTAACATTTTACCAATGTTCTCAGTTTAATAGAGCAATGCTCTGCTTACCCAAAATCTACGCTACCGATTTGAAAAGTTCTTTTACCCCCAAAATTAACAAACGAAGCGGGCAACTCAGGCAATGTTTCTTTTTATATTTAACATATTTCTACAACAAGTTCTGAAATCTCAATCTTTGTAAATTTGCAAAACGGAGACAACAAAAGCAAATTTGCAGTACCTATAGTAATAATATTTCGCAGACGTAGGTAATATTGCAATCATACTTTATGCAGGCGTTTGTTGTGAGACCGAAAGAAGACGAATTAAGAAAGCCAACAGATGTAGGTTCCCCTTCGCAGTTCCCCTTCGCAGTAAAGCTTCCGAAAAGTCAGCTGTGACATAATAATATTAGTGTGATATCTGAAAACAACCAGATTATTATTAGTTTTAATATTATTATAAATTCGTATCAATTTAATGATCAGCAATCCTGCCACCATGCCACCTTTGTGACTGTATATGTCAATTTAATGACCAGCAATGCTGCAACCACGCCACCTTTGTGACTGGACATGTCAATTTAATGACCAGCAATTCTACAACCACGCCACCTTTGTGACCGTGTATGTCAATTTAATGACCAGCAATGCTGCAACCACGCCACCTTTGTGACCGTGTATGTCAATTTAATGACCAGCAATGCTGCAACCACGCCACCTTTGTGACCGTGTATGTCAATTTAATGACCAGCAATGCTGCAACCACGCCACCTTTGTGACCGTGTATGTCAATTTAATGACCAGCAATGCTGCAACCACGCCACCTTTGTGACCATATTAATTAAATGGCCAAGCTAACACCATTCACATATTAATATGTTTTGTATTAATTTAATGAGCAGAGATATACTTGTTCACGTACAATACTTTTATTTATGTCAGTATCTTTTAGTCTACACTGATTTAAGTAAACGTCCAGTTGTTACACAAATTTCAGGACTATCAGCCCACTAATGACGGTGTCAATTTAAAGACCAGTAACACTGTATTATCTTGTTAATTTAATGACAATCACAATTGGAGGCTATACTTTAATTAAAGTACAAATTTATTATTTTATGTTGTTTGTCTGTAAATGCTGTGCATATTTAATTTTGCTATTGGTGTAGCACAACATGCCTAGTGTCAAGGTATGTTTATGGACAGCCTGTAATGGAACAAGTACTTTCGTATTTGACTTGGCTTTTTACTAATTACAGTAACAGTAGTATAATACGTAGCTTTATATATTATTCTGTTTAAAATTATTTACAAATGAAGTATTATACTCGTAGCATGGACAATATGAAATATTGTCCCTTCGTTACAAACTCACTTCGTGGTTTTTAAATAAACGTCTAACCTATTATAAATGTGTCAAAGTCATAGCACTTCATACCGATCACATACGTCTACGTTAATTATGAAAATGTCAGCCAATAATAACCTAAAGCTATGACAATGTTATCATAAGCAGCGGCACTGTTTTTGAATGACCTAGCTAAGACTACAGCATGTCATTTGTTTATCTGTTTGATAAAGGTACTCCAATATTTTATCACACACTGGAAACTATTGCAGTAAAAGTATTTACTTATAATTATGTTGTAATCTTATAATATCTGTGTACGTATGTGATATAAGTACACGAGTGTGTTCACATCTCTCAATCTAAAATAGTATAAATCTTAAAATTGAGTAATTTATTCAAACACGATCGTAGTTTTTACTACAAACTTATTACCGTTATCCTTTACGGTTTACTTTTACCATAACTACTTATGACTCCATCAATATAAATTGAGCAGCATACAAATAAGTGACCTAATTTAGATATTGTGGTGTTATCTTCGCCAATAATGTAGCCAAATATTTACTCTTTCATTTAAACGGCCATTTTTAAAAACATTACCTAATGTCCAACCGTATTTTATATTATAATATATCTAACGTGTTAAACAAAAATGTTTAAATGTAGGTAGGCACTCTATATACCAACTATAACCCACTTAGTAATTTTATTAATAAGGTTGTGGACCTTCGCCTCCCGCAAGCTACTTTAGGTGAATATGAACTAAAAATCTTCATCTTTAATATAAAAATAAATTATTTTTTAAACCTTAGGAATTTCTTTTTCTTAACCTGTCGTATGCTATAATATAAGACACCATAGAAATAACATTGTGTCTTGTGCAGATCAGTCATTTTAAAATTTGCCATTTCATATCATTAGTTAAAATTAATAAAAGACATTGTTCTGTAAGCACGGAATAGATAAGTAGGTACTATAAGTAACACACAACATTAATTTCAAATTAATGGCTTATTCTCTAGAATTCACCGCTGAAAACCAAGTTGGGTAGTAGTCGACCTACTATTATATCAGCACTAGAGGAATAAGCCTACTATTTGTACGTAAACCGTACAGTAACAATTAATTATGTACTTATTTCTTCCTTCCTTTACATTCCCCCTTTTTTTTTTAGCGGGAAGACATAATAATTGTACTCACATTTTTATCCTCGTCGCCACTTGTAGCATCTGCGCTACGTGTGGTGTTCAGTATACCACACTTCACTGGCTTGTCACTACACGATATAGCTAGCTACGTACAAGATATTGGTGTGTCCGAGCACCAGCACGTGTTACTCGGTCAACGATCAGGGAGCGACTGCCCGTTGTATGCGCGCACCGGACGGAGAGTGAATATCCCCTCTCCGCATACACTACAGGCATTACCGATTTAAAAATTCTAACACCTTAAGAAATCATAAAATTTTATTTCAATATTTGTAAATTTTCAATACAGTAGGCACTAAAAGTAAATCTGCAGTAAAGCAATAATATATTGCAAACAGTATTGCTATCGTATTTTATGTAGACGTTGTAAAAGATACTTTTGATACAGAAGCGAAGCGAGGGCGGACGTCTAGTCAATAAAAAATCAGCAAGCTATATGAGTACATACCTAATTATTTTACCTCAGTAGCGCTAATATACAATTGATCAACTGGTATATGATCCAAATACATACCTATGTATATTATTGATAGATAACTTAGACTTGTGGATGAAACTGTTATTAATATTTTATAACATGTGCGTAAGTGCTTATTTTACGATTATTGCTGTTTATACCCCGTCCTACCCTACGGTTAAGTAGCTCCGTCAGTTCCCTATAACGTGGGGTAATTTAATATGGTGGATATTGCATAACGAAAAATTAATATTGCTACTACTTATTACGGAATATTTTCATATTATTTGCTAGGTACCGTGAGGTGTCTTGTTTAAAAGGAAGCAACTTAGGTAGAAATATCCGTGCTCAAAAAAGTAGACGCTGGGTTGTATACACTAGCGTTATATACATACATTAACTAGATCCTGTGACTTATAGGTCAGGTCCGTTCTATAGTTATCTATTTACGCTTATAAAAAGAAAGCTATAGTCAATCGTCTCCCCTTTTCGGCAAATGCTCGATCACGTTTCTCATCATAATCCCGTTTTGATCGTGACTGAACAGCAGCAGTGATTTGTCGATGCTCTTACGCGTTAGCTCACATCTATGGCGTATGAAGAAGTGCCTTTAAAACATTCTTTAGACGGAGAAAAACGTCGAAACAGTCCTCGTCAGAAGTGGCGCGTCCTCAAAGCCTCAAACAAAAGAATAAGTAAGTAAAATCCTCTCGGCTTTTTTTCGTTTTATATTCGTGTCCGTGTCCAATTGTTTGTGACAGAGTTTGTAGCTGTGTTTAGCACTTAGATATCTATATTTAGATAATAACTACATTGTAAGTAAGGTTTTCTCACTTTTTTCAATGTCTAAAAATAAATTTCTTAATAAAGTTTACAGTGATACGACTGCTTTTTGGCTTAGTTCAAATGACGATCGGTTTACTTTTGTAGTTTTTTTTTCTATCGCTCTAGAAAACACTGTGTCAAGCAGACTTTAAAACATAAAATTTACGGGTACATAACAATCCAGATTTTCTTTAGAAAATCACAAGTCTTTCTCTAATCACATCACCTATCTATACAATATTATATTACAACAACTACACACAACGCCAATTTAATATATATTTTTTGAATGATAATCAAACTTAGCATACTAGTAGTGACTGCTCGACCTCTTCAACCGCATATCCACACTTGTAGTTAAAATGTAGATAAAGATAAAATGTTGTAGCGAAAGGTCCCAATCCTTCGTTTTACAAAAGTATTCGAGCTAAGTGCAGCTATTAAATGCAAACCACAACGTGCCACCACTCATAGATTATCAGTCACTCGAGTCCAAAGCGGCTTTTGTGACGTCACCTGCTACTTAGTTCAAGTCATGGGAACTGGGACATCCTGACGCATCAAATGTATTGGATAATGCATCTACAAGTAGCTAGATTATACGGGTATCTTCATTGATGACGGACCAACGTCCCTATTAGTGTAACTAATTTTAAATCGTAAATTTCAGGACAGGTGGTACAAAGAAATGGTATTCTGATATAATTTGTGTATCACTTTTTAACACCTTGGAACACTTCATCATCATTACACCATCCCGTTATTATCCAGGGAAAGGAATGTTCTCATACAGAGAAGGCATGAGCATTGATCGCAACGCTTGCTCAATGCAGATCGACGATTTCAGACTTTTTATAAGTTCAGATTTTCCTACGATGTTTTCTTTAAGCGTAAGTCACGCGAAACACTTTAGTAACCATTTTAGATACTTATATAAAAAATATAGCAATATTAAAGCGTCACGCCCCTCTGTTACATCATACTGAAATGATAGTATTATACACACAGAACTAACATTTCTACTTCTATGGTTACACCCTTTGAGCGAAAAAGGCGTGTTGTTATATTATATAGATTAAATTAAAACAATTTTCTTGTGCATGAATATTGTCTTTGTTACATTATTTATTTACTTAGCAGTGTGATAGGTGTTTTACAATAACTTACGTATATCGTAGGTACTTTATGGCTAACAAGGATTTATTTCTGAGAAATTACGAATAAGAACCGTTTGGAACTTACACCCTTTAGAACTTTCTTTCTGTAATATACGATCGAATCTACATCAAGTATTACATACCAAAAATAAATTTAAATCAGTAATTTCTGGTGACACTAGTCCCGATCGTCCGAGGTCGAATTCATTGAGGCAATTGAACCAGGCTCAGAAACTATCGTGCTGCCACACTACCGTATTCTAGAGTGTTCGTTGCATATTAAGATAATAAAAGTTTATTGTGATACAAAGTGTATTGTTTATATAAGATGTGGAACATATATAATATACGAAAATCATTAATCTTGTTGTTGATAAAAAAAAACTTTGATGTTTTCAAAAGTAATGGCGTTTAATGACTGTCATTCTCAAAAAAATCGGATGCTACTTCACTAATTTTAGGGCTGAAGCCTTAGTAAACGGAATTAAATGATTATTTACATGACGATCAACATTGTTTGCTATTGTTTACTGCTTGCTTGTTACTCATTTCTCCCTACTTTTAAGTTTCAATGTCGTCTGCTGTCAAAAGGGGCTTATACACAATTTTCTCTAAATTATCACTGAATTAAGTATTAAAATGGGAACGCTTTAAAAAAAATTGCTCATGTACCATTTTTGCATGCCAATAAAATTTCTAAGAAAAGGTCAAGAATATCAATATAAAATCAAAAGTAATCGATAGACCCATGTTTTCTCATCCTTTCTTGTGACAATATTATTTTGTAAGACAGGAGATAACTGCTTTTCGTTCTGACGTTCGTTTCCGTCATTGGTAGCGTACGGTGCTCGTTAATTAAAGTAGGTACTTCGCTGACGGAGAGTGGTATTAAAAATGAAACGACAATATTATTTCATTGAATTTTTTTATAACAAATATGTATTATGTATGAGCAACAGTACATGTATAAAAGGACTTAAAGTAATGAGGCATGCGCCGCTGGTACCAGCGGCGGCGGCGTGGCGGCATGTTTCGTGAAATTTTTGGGCGTTCGGCGTCACATTGGCGTAATCGACGTGGAAAAATAAGCGTAAAACCACTTTCATTCCTTTGCCTAAAATATTTAATGATAGCATATTAAAATACATATGATTGTAGATACATAAAATAGAATGATAGTAAGTTTTAAAACTTTTCTTTTAGATACATTTAGTTTGGCGCGGTGCGATGTGTCTAAACTTATCAGCACGCGCACCACTTCGATCGGCGCACATGTTTACTACATTGAAGTACCTATACAAACTCAAAAAAATTGTGCTATACATACCTACAAATTTGTTTTAATATTTTCTTGCATGGTAGATTCAATGGCAAAAAAGAGTGCGTGATGGTAAATAATAAATTGGTTAAATTATCCAATGAAACGGTTTAGTGACTTTTTATTGAAAATGTATACGTAGGTAAACTGCTCGGTGTGATGATGTATTGTAGTTTGTTGTAGTAAATAAATAACAGGTAAGTTAAAATATATTATTTATAGAATTGACCTTTTTGCTAAGTCGCTTCCGAGTGTCGTGAATAACTCATAATAACAAGACAAGGTTTTGTTCGACACTGAGATATTCATTATTGCCTTATGTACGGATTTTAGTTAGAGCTATCTTTACAAGATAAACACGTTTACTGCTAAATGAGGCCTTCATTCGAATAATTGGGAATATTTACCTCAATGAGCACGTTTAGCAGGCGATTTGTAATGTATCAGGAGGCTACTGCCCGGCTAGCACAAGCCACGTGCACTTAATTAATTATAGTCAGAAATGACAGCTTAAAAATTAATAACACTTCGCAAAACTTGAAGAGCTTTTCAAGGTTATTGACCGTATTTAAGAGATAAAAAATATCTAGGACAAATGCAAGAGAATTTAAAAAAATACCTACCTATCTTTATATACTGCTTCCGCACACTATTAGGTAAATACTATTTTAGAGAAAAGCCTATGAAACGACCTTAAACAAAAATGTAAATGTACTTGTATCATAGATATCGTATTATCCTATTAATATTAAAAACGCGAAAGTTTGAGTGTGTGTGTGTGTTTGTTACCACGCAGCGCCTAAACAGCTAAACCGATTTCGATGAAAACTGGTATGTGGATAGATTCGGTGCCGGAGTCGGACATAGGCTAAGTAATCTAATAATATATGTTTACTAGTTTTATCCTAAAAGTGTAGAATATTTATTTATTCTAGCCTCTGCATTGCATCTGCATCTGAGGATGTTATCTTTACCTTCAGAGCACGTGCGATCATTATAGACTGAAGTAAATCAAGAAAACGCTATTCTAAATAAATAATAATAAAAAAATAAATAAAAATTAAATTAATTATTAATTAATTTTAAATTTTTATCTATACATTACATTACATTATACAAAATAATAATGTAAATAAACAAGTAGAGATATGTAAGGTTATGTTCTTTACCGCCATATTCGTATCTCTAAATAGTAGAGGACAGGAGCTGTTTCCTTCAGATTTTTTCTCAGCTTACTTCTTCTAAACTATGCAACGGAATTTGATATGGTTTACACTGTCCTTTAAAGCATTCCTTCGGAAAATTTAAAAGTGTAATACGTGCCTTTTAGTAGAGATAAGTTGAGAATATCAACGTTTTCTAATCATGTTGTAACGAGCATAAAAGTGCCCACGTGCTAAACGGGTCGCTAGTATACCGCCAACTATTCGCATTTGGTATACGGAAGGGTAAATTCGACAGAACCATGTTAACGACTCCCTCGGTAGCAGCAACTAGCTACGCTTTGGATTAATTTAACTTGAAAACACTCATCACTAAGCTGTTTTGATTAATAATTGAATATTAAATTATTGTAAGGTCTTGACGCAAAGATAATCTAGCTAAAAGTATGAAGTAATTTTGGTATTTTGAGAAAATAAAACTTCGGTTTGTGGATTAAATTACAATCTAATAACGATCATTACCCTACCGCTAGATGGAGCGACGATTTACAACGGGCGGCTGGCAAAAACTGGATGCAAACAGCCGTGAATCGGGTAAGATGGCACGCCTTGGGTGAGGCCTATGTCCAGCAGTGGACTGCCGTAGGCTGATGATGATGATGATGATGAACGATCATTGCGATTGCCAAACTCATATAATAAAAAAAATCTAAGTAAGTGCATAGACCTGCTTATACGTCTTCTCTTTTTATTTAATTGGTATTTAATTCAATTAGTCTATAAGGTCAAAGAGTCTTGTCACATAACTTAACGTTGTCAAATAAGACAGAAAGTATAACTATAATTAAAATATAAATAAAGTCACGATATCTGAAATGGACAATCCGCAAATATAGAACAAAATTCGTTTAAATTTTCTTTTTTTTTTAATGTCCCTTGACTATTTATTTGCGGTCTACGTTTTTGGGCAATGTACTTTCATGATCAAACGTGGTTCTATTTGCTAGGTTAAATATAGATTGACTTACTAAAAGGTTATTGTAAAAAAATATGGTTCGTTGATCGTATTTTATATACTATCTGTTTAATTTTAGTAAATAAATACGGCTGTGTGGTCTACCGTCGAAAATTTGAAACCATCGTATCTCTTTATGTGCATATCATAAGAGGCGACTTAGAAGAATACCATTTTTTTTTATATTAGCCTACCAAAACAACCACCATACCAGCAGTTTAAGACGGCCATCGTCTTAAACTGCTGGTATGATGGCCTCCACTATGGCGGCTGAGAATGGGGTTAGGGGAAAGGAATGAGGGAGGTGAGGAAAGAGCAAAGGAGGAAAATTGGGCCTCCGGCACTCTCACTCACCGAACGAAACGCAGTAGTACGGATACTACTACTCTTACGTCGATCTTCTATGAGAGGGTAGTACTTCCCCGGACGATCCGGTCCATTCATGCTGAAACCAGCGTGGATCTACTACCGTAAAAGTTAACTTTCATAATATCACCTTATTTCGATCACTAATAAGCCGATCACCCGCCAAGCAAGCGTGATGACTGTGGAAAATCTCGAGAGAGGCCTATCAATATGTTTAGGCTATGTTCTGCTGTGTACAATACGTCTTAAAGCTAATGACTGGCCCGTTGGTCTGGTGGTTAGTGACCCTGACTGCTAAGCCGCAGGTCGTGGGTTCGATTCCCACCCAGGACAAATCTTTGTGTGATGAGCATGATTGTTTGTTCTGTGTCTGGGTGTAATTTATCTATAATATGTATGTATTTACAAAAAAAAATATATAAGTAGTATATCAGTTGTTTAGTACCCATAACA
This sequence comes from Parascotia fuliginaria, assembly GCA_963082885.1. Taxonomy (NCBI): domain Eukaryota; kingdom Metazoa; phylum Arthropoda; class Insecta; order Lepidoptera; family Erebidae; genus Parascotia; species Parascotia fuliginaria. Next base: position 14,563,042 of record OY720176.1, on the reverse strand, counting down.
CAAGCAAATATAATTGCTTAATTTGGGGCTAGATGGCGCTGTGTGAATGTTGTAGAATATTATTATTATATTATTATTAACGATGTGTGATATGATAATAAAAAAAATACCATTATTACATTCTATTCCCAGCGTATAATTTATCCACAACTTTATCCTTCTTGTGTTGACGTCATGTTTCATTCATTTAAACGTAGGTCTACGTCAACAAATTCCGATTTATTGACGATGAATGAACCATGACGTCACCACGATGTACAAAACAGTGATAAATTCTACGGTTTACGTAGGATCGTGGATAGTAGGACGTTCTCTGGGACAAGTCTCAAGAGGAATTTTGAGGTTAAAATTTTCATGGTGGGTAGCATCTTGAGAGGTGAGATATAGATAGCCTTACATGATAGTTCTGCATAAACTCAAAATTACTGCGCAATATAATGTTAAAGGTTAAACTAGCTATTTATAGGAATTGTATGTAAATTTATAATTTTAAAATAAGAAGGACAAATAGTTAGCATCTATTGTATTTTTGCGGTAAAGTAAAATATCGTGCTATTTTGGATTTGAAATGAAAGCAAATATCGTGGAAAAATGGAAATATAACAATAGCACTTTTGGCACACAATGTTCCAAGAGTCTGGCCTACTCTAACCTAAACAAAAAACATTTTTATTTAATGACATATTTACTTGGATTATTAGCATTATAAGATCTTTCTTCTATTCATAAAATTTACAAAATCAAACTTGTGTTAACACTTCAACAGTCATTATTCTAAATTACGACAAATCGTTAAAGTAATCTCTATAAATAGTACACGTCGCCATAAATTTCATACAATATTTTTTTTAAATTTGATCTTTATTGCGTTTACCTACAATCATTGTATTTGTTTTATTTTTTGTCTTCTATGAAAAACTATAGTTTTCCTTTCTAAATTTTGAATTGGGATGAGAAGGCCATTCGCCTCGTTGTGGCAATCTAGAACATCTGTCAAGTAACATGACGTAATTAAAATATTACATTCATAGTACCTACTGTTAGATCAGTCGTTAGCCTAGTTTCTAGCATATTATACCATCTACCCTAATTAATTTATATTTGTTAATTGAGTACAAATACTGCTACAAAGCGTAAAAAGCTTTTCGTGCCTTTTATGATTCTTACGTATTGATATCCATATTAAATGCAAGTAGGTATGTTCAGACTTTTTAGATGATTTAATTAATTTCAGTAAGTATATTGTATCGGCTCGATTTATCAAAGAAAATATTACATTTGTTGTTACAAAGCTTTCTTATTACATTACTTCTGATATCCTTCATTAAATTTGAGTGAGGTCTTGTTCAGATTTATTTTGTGTAAAGGAACATCAAATGAATAAAGCAGCGGTTTCGTTTTGTATAAAGGAAGGAAAACCATACTCAAATTATGATATTGCATTAGTAGATTGATTAAAAAAATATTTATACGGTCTTTCGATGGAAAAATGATGTAGAATGTAAATACCAATGAACTTTATTAAATTATTAAATACATGCTTTAGTCACAGGTGTTCCTCATGAATCATTAGGAATGCACAACTAGTTGTGTCATTAGAAATCTTTTCTTTTTTAATTTTTAATAGTCACAACTAATAATCTGAGATTAAAATTCTAGGATTTGTTTTTACAATAACGTAAATATTCTTCTAATTTTGTAAATAGTATTTTAGTTTATCGTATGAGGGTTTACGCGTCATGTCAATTATATAAATAATTATATAGTGTAAAAAGTAAGTAACCATTATGCGTCCACTTATTTTACTATGAAAATATAAAAGGAATTTAAGTTTCAAATGTATTATTTGGATACAAATAGAACTGTGAATGCAATGATTTCTTACTTTCTATACAGCTTTCACCTATTAACATGTTAACAGAACATATTTTAAAATATAGCTCCGATTAAATGATGATATAATTTTAAACAAAAATAAACCGACTTCAAACGGGAAGGAAACTTAAAAGTTAAAAATAAGTTTACTTAGCAGAAAGTGATTCGTATTTTGATTTAGTTTATCAGAAATTATTGCGCCAGGCGCTTGCTTATTTCGCCAGGAATGAACCACTCTAAAGCCCTGATCAAAGGCTTTAACAGAAGGTACAATAACCTTATCCTTGCGCTGAGTAGGAACAATCTACGCATTGTGTCAAGAGCCTTGACAGGTCATTGTTGCTTAAACAAGTACATGTATAATCTAAGGCTAAGCGAAACACACACTTGATAAAGCGGCGATCACAATAGACCATTCATGGTCGCAGTGACATTACAGCCGCATCATAAAAAAAAAAAAACTTATTTTTAACTTTTTAGTTTCCTTCCCGTTTAAAGTTGGTTTATTTTTGTTTAACATTATTTTATTTTACATTTTCAATGATGGGTATTAAAAAGAATCATCGAAATCGGTTCATAAACGACGAAGTTATCCGCGTACTCACATAAATCTTGCTTAGGTATTATTTTTGTACGAAATAAACATTTTAGTATATTGAACCGTATGAAGTAAGCCCGACATGACTGCTGTTAAGGAATTCCCTTGACTGTCTATGGTCACCTGTAATGGCACTTAAAACCCATATGGGTGCAAAGTTCTCATCATTAGAAATGAATTAAGTCCAAACACCAAGTAATTGCTGTAAATCGTTGTCGAGTTCCTTCGATTGTCTTTGTGTTCCATCATCAGATCGACTCCAAACCTTCACTAATTAGTAGTGCCTTAAAGCCTTTTTGATCGAGTTACCTTAAACGCAAGATGCCAATGAAGGCGTTATACCTAAACATGAAATTTGTCTAAAAAGCTGTTTGCCCTAAATGAGAGATGCCGATGAAGCAGTATGCCTGAAATGTGAAATTGACTAAATAGCAGATTGCCTAATTTTAAATTACCTATAAAGCAGTTTGCCTTAAACACAAGATGACTCAAAAGCAATTAGCCTGAAATCAAAGATGACTGAGAAGCAGTTTGCCTGAAATACAAGATGACTGAGAAGCTATAAATTTAATATGTGGATAGGCTGGTAATGATTGAAAAATCAATAACATGAAGAGAGTTATCGACTTTAAGGCCTATTTCATTGTAAAATATAAGACCAAGCTCTATTTTTTCATTTGGCCTCTCACAATAATTTTTGAAGGAAATTGACGAACGTCGAATTTAGTGGCACGCGGCTATTATTTATTTATTTATTTATCAACTTTATACATTCAATTTGTAATGGCGGACTTAATGCCTGACCCTACACAATAATAACAGTGTGTCAATAATTAACTACACTCAGTGTCTCTTTCAGTCGTTATTCTTGAATAAATCTAGTGAAAGGGATAAATCACTGGTAACTTCAAAGTAGGCTCCCAGGAGTAGAGTATGTGGTCAATATAACAACTACAAAATGTTAAATATTATGTACATGTAATTTATAATCAGTCCACAAAACGCTATCTTAGGTACACACGAAAACATATAAAAATTTTCACAAATTTAGGCACTTTGCTTTGTATGCATTTAACCACTTAGGCATTTTGTTTTGTAGACATTTAACCACTTAGGCAATTTGATTTGTAGGCATTTAACCAATTAGGCAATGTGCTTTGTAGACATTAACTTTAAGCAATCTGCTGTTAAGTCAATTTCACATTTCAGGTATACTGCTTCATCGGCATCTTTCATTTAGGGCAAACAGCTTTTTAGGTAAATTTCATGTTTAGGTATAACGCCTTCATTGGCATCTTGCGTTTAAGGTAACTCGATCAAAAGGGCCTTAAAGTACTTAATGAAAAAATAACAAATGCATTAGTCGCCAGTACGATTTTTGAAAGTTTCCCTCGATTTTCCTGGGATGCCATCATCAGATCCTGGTTTTCTTGTCATGGTACCACACTTAGGATATCTACTCTCCAGCAAAAAAAGAATCATCGAAATCGGTTCATAAACGACAAAGTTATCCGCGTATACACATAAAAAAGAAAATATATATACGGTCGAATTGAGAAACCTCCTCCTTTTTTTGAAGTCGGTTAAAAATAATCATAAATGAAATGTTAAAAATTGAAAACGACGAAATATGACACTAAAATGCGACGTTGCCACTCATGGCTCGTAAACGCTCTTACCATCATTACGTTAATTTGTAAATAAAAAAAACATAAAATAAAGGAGCAATTTTTCTTTCATTAAAATTTTAAACAAAATAAGTGTAAACTAAGTAATAGTGTTGCTAGAAACATTTACCATAAATTTATGTTCTCAAACAATGTTAAAGCAGTAGGTAAGCGGGTGAAGTGAGTTTCACAAAGTTTGATTGCAGTTCATTGTGCCTTCGACTGTTCCGTCGATCAACTTCTACGCATTGTTCAGTTTCTCTCACAAATAAATAGAAAATATTAAAACGTTTATTACAATGTCGAAAAACAAATCACATAAATGCATGTTCAATTTTTAACTTAATAAACGCTACAATATACTAACATTTTCTTTCAGCCAACGGGTAAATTTCTTCTTTTAATCACAGAAAAAGAACATTTTCACCGAAATTACATTCTCCAACTAAAGAATCAATTGAAACATGTGGACCTATAAGTGTTAACCGGGGGCCGATTCCTTCAGCTATTGTTGCTCGACCGCCCACTCTGCCCGTGACACGAGCTGAATTACAAGTACCTTGAGCACCTACTATAAAAACTTACTCACAGCTCCGTATACTTTCGACTTATGAATAGATTCAAAATGAATTTCTTTTTGTACATAAAGTCGTCTTAACTTTTGCACTGTAATAATAATAAGTTTCATTTTTTATTATGGTTATCATTTTTCATTTCTCATTCTCGGAAAGTAGTGTTGTTTTGATTTGATTATTGGGTGGAAAATGCTGCTTTCCTTTCATGGGGAGGGCAAACTCATACAAATTCATTCCGACTCTCGGGCTGGAATGAACTTTAAAAATAGAACTGCTGTCAGCTGTGAAGAGTTTTAAGTAAAAAAAAACTAATTTAAAAAATGTCATGCATGACTTTCTAAACAGCCAGTGTGAATTTAGCGGAAACTTCTTTAAGCGGAATAAGCCGCGCGGCGAGCGGCGAGCGGCGAGTTCCATATTTAAAATTTTAAAAGTCAACACAAATTGACGGGATACTAAAATTTGTTATGTATGTATCTGTGACGGACTTTTGTGCTAAGATTTGTATTGAATATTAAAAATGAGTTCAAGCGAAATATTGACACCAGATTCCATTACAGACGAGGCAAATTGTGTCATAGAAAATCTTTTTAATTTCACGAATTGTCCTAATTTGACTATTAATTTTAAATAGGTACTACTAATATATTATTATCAATAAATAGTTTAGATAAACAACTAGTTTTATTTTTTCTCATATTCTAAATGAAAAGTAGAGTGTTTGCCACGGGTAAAAGAATCAATTCCTACTCGGACCATAGCCGTCTAACTACCTCGGGAATTGATTCTTTTCAACCCTAGGCTAACAATCTACTATTATGCTATTATTAATATTATAAATGCGAAAGTTTGTGTGTATGTATGTATGTGTGTGTGTGTGTGCTTATTACCACTCAGCGCCTAAACGGCTGAACCCATTTCAATGCAAATTGGTATGTAGCTAGATTGCTAGGTGCTGGAGACGGTCATTAAGCTACTTTGTATCTCAAAAATCGGATTGTTTTCCGAGGAATAAAACAAAACATATAGTACATGCGGGCGAAGCCGTAGCGCGCAGCTAGTAATTTATATATAGCCTAATAAAGAAATATTTACAAACGAATAGGAGTTATCATGCAAATCAGTGCAAGTTAGACTATAGCTTCAAACAAGAGGTGTTTTTCAAAACTTACGTACAATTTGTCCGTAGCTACAGTTTATTTACGCAACCGATGGTAGAGGACATAACATTTATTTGAAATCTAGATGAAATGGAACTAACCAATTTGGAGCTAAGTTTCGTATATAGCTTTGAGAAATAGTAAAAATTTGTTTTAATTCGAACTCTTTTTAGCGCTACAGAGAAGGATATGGTATGATTATTTTATTCGCTTTTATCTAATGATTTTTTGCTATTATAATATATATTTTATTTCAGTCACGTTGTTAGTTAAGCATTTCGTATTGTAATTTAATAAAGAGTGTGAAATATAAATAGAAATTCAAAAGGATATGAAAAGGTATATTCTGATATTATTTATATTAACATAGCACATTTTTATTAAGCAAACATACCATTTTAAATTGCTTTATATCTCGAAAGTACGTGTCTCTTGAGAATTTCTTAAGAGAAATATCTCGCGTTAAACAGTAATATTTTTTAATTAATATTCAGAGGACAGGCGTGAAAATTATTTTTTTATAGACCGATTAACATTACAAGGAAGAAAATTGTTATGAAGGTTTAAATTTCGGTATAATCGTTCTGTTAAGATTTTAATAGACCCTTAGGGGGAACTTGTCCGGCTGCTTACGACGACGGAGACCCGAGAGGTGAAAACGTTTAGCAATCAGGGTAATTATATGTTCAGTTTAATTTATTTCTCACTTCAATTTATTTTTTGTTTCATTGGTGGTAGCAGGCGGTCATGCTAACCCGATGTTTAGTGGTAACCACATTTAGAAAAGTGTGATCCTGGCCTACCGCTGTCTTCATCTGCATTCATAGATCCTGCAGTATTCTTCTGCTGCTAATAATATACAAAATCTTAGTATGAAATCACCGAGGACACAAAACACAACCTTTTATCGCTCTGCCTTTAGACTATTACTATTAATATATATAGGTATTATAACAGCTTTCACACAGGGTTCGTATTCCCATATCATTCACGGTCGAACGGACCTTTCACCTAAACCCTCAATTACTTTCAAATCCCATGACAATTTTCATCCCACTCTGTAATAGTTTGTTTATTGTTTTCGTAGTTGTACCTCAGTCTACTATCACTTAGATTTCAACACAATATTATATCGCATTCTGTATGTAAAACTGTTATAATTGTATAAGAAATCATACACGCAATTTTCAGCCTATACTCATTGTCGTATTACAAACTGACACAAACTCCTCAGAAGTTAATTTCCAGTTGAGAATTAATTGATAACCTAATAAAAAGATGCTTTTTTAGGGACCTAGGAGTGAATGTCAAATGTAAAAGACCGTCCTGATCGTATTTTTCTGTTTTTTTGCATTACCTAGTCTCAATATTTAAATTACTATAGAATTCCACTTTATTAAGACACCACATAAATCGCCCATCAACTCCGTAATAATACATTGCCTACCGCAGAGAAACGAACACTCCTACAAATTATTTGATAGCCATCGGTTATTGCTAGCAATATTAATACATGTACGTACATACGTAACGGGTCATATTGCCTCCGTCAATATACACCAATTGAGGCCATTTGAGAACCAGGGTCTGATGCTATAAACAGCATGTGGCCGCATTGTGGCTTCAGGAGAATTGTGGACATTGAGATCAATCAATAGGTTTGCATGTGTTAATGATAGGCTTCATTTCTTCATTTCTTTCTGCTTTGTAATGTGTAAAGAAAAATTAAGTTATAGAACGAATAAAATATAGATGACTATAGCGATTTGCTCCCATCTTCGCACGAGGATACGAACATGTTTTCGCGACGTAATTACATGTATTTCATATTTCTATACTACGCAAATCTGTTCCGTCCATCCGTTCGTTTAAAATAAGTTAGCTGTGAAACAGACAAGAGTAAACTTTTAAGAGATAAGTTAATTTGGTGCTAAATCTTTTACAGTTTTAGTCATAGAACCGACTATAGAGTAAGAAATTCATATATAAGTGAAAAGGGTTGTAAGGTCATAAAACAAAAAAAAAATCTTTTTAGAAACGTGTGTCTTTCGTTTATTGCCACGCCGCCGCGCAGTTTGAAATTGATAAATTCAAATTGTCAACTTACTTTTTCATTGTTGACAGAAACTTAGTCTGTACTACAAGTAAGGGTTCGCATTATGTCAAAGTCAAAGATAAACCAACTAAAGTATGTGTTGATAAAATGTGCCAAAATTTTTTCGCTCACCGCAAAGTGCGAAAGGCCGTATTACAACATTGAAACTCGTAAGCATGTTTTTATGGGTAATTCACCAACTCGTCCCGAGATGTCCTCCCTGGCTATAAGTGATATACTCAGATCAGCATACAAAGCTAAATATTCCGCTATAATTTCCCAAAAATGTAATATGTATTATCACTTTATTTAAGTTTTATTATGATCCGACAAATTAAACAACGATCCAACTCCTCTCCTAACCGAATAACTCACCAATACGAACACTATTAGTTTAATCAAAACGGTATAACAGCGGTCTTCACATAAATTATTTGTTATTATCATCCCGTTCAATTGTTTAGCGACATTTATATCGGCTGTAATCGATGGCTCATACTGACAAGCATGATGCAGACGTTCATACCATGTTAGTGGAAATTTATTAACATCTTAGTTTCTGTCTCCATATATTGTTGTAGATTTCGTGTACAACATTTGTTACTATCGTGAACGATTCTGTTAATATATTGCTTATTCAATATGTATGTATTTTGTCTAAGCAATTTGTTGTGACATTATGTTTACTTTTAGTTAAATGCTGCTTCTCTGAGTAAGTAGTACCTAACCGGTGCTTATAAACCTCAACATCCATTGTAGCGTGCGTTAAAAGTTCCTACTTCCTTTGGCACTCTGTCAAATAATGTCAAACAATTTAAAAATACTGAAAATAAATACAAAATATAAATACTGCCTAATAATATGCTGTTAGTTCAGCACTTTCGCCGGAATTATTGATAACCGCTAGCATAAAACTTGCTTCACCTGGCAGTGTGCCACACCATCGGAACTGTTTACAGGGTTGTGGTTAATCGGTGCTCGTCTAATTATTTGATTTAATAAGAACTTAGCAAAATAGGACTAATTATCAAGACTTTAGTTAGACATATTTTGTATTATTTTATAACTAGCCTATTTATTCCATTCCTAAGCAAAGGCCTTTCTCCATCCCATCCACTTATCGTGGTCATGCGCCTGATCCTTTCAGTTCGCCAAAAATGTTTCAAGATCTCTTTCTTGGTCTGCCGCGACCTCGCACTGTCTCAAGGCACTAACTTTGTGCAATATTGGCCCACAGACAAAACTTACCTAAAAAAAATAACTCCTGTTAAATGTAGCTTCACAAACATTAATTCACGGACACAAAGTAAAGCCAGACAGGGGAGTATAAAGTTTAAGGCTGGCTGTCGTTTTAAACAAGTCATTAACATTAACCAGCACTCAAAACATAAGTTTTTATTACAGTACATGCGACAATACCTAGTTCATTACATTGCTACTAGATAAAACGGTCAAAATGATGTCATTAAACTCATAAATAATACTAAAATGTGCGTCTAAATTGTTACTGAAAGTTCGTCTCTGTTTTTTTATGGCTTTTCCTGTCAAAATTCATTAATCACGAAAAACTAAAAACTAAAACTTTAATATACCGAGAGAAAACATTTTCATTTATTATATTAATACGTTTCCATTTATTATAATAATGTTGGTATCTCACGTATTGTACCCGGTGCATTTTAAAATATTATATACAGATTAAAGGCTTAAGATTTATTATTTTTAAAACTGGCAAATTGAATCTCGAAACACACTTTATGTATGCTACTATTAGATATGCTCTTATTTTATTATTAGCACTTAAAACTAAACTATTTATTATGATTAAATGGTTTTTTTATCTATTATTTATTAGTGTGCCTATTCTACGTGTATCTTCAAAGTCTTTTGATAAAATAGGCAGACAGACGGTGCCGGCACGTGTTTTATAGTGGCATAGTATCTACTATTATTTAATTATCCTGTAGTAGTCTGATAGAAATGCGGTTGGCGATCTTCGACTTAAATAAAACCTGTGAAGAGAGATGTATTTCTTATGCATCATTGCTCAACTTGAGCAATGTAATATCATGTTGCATATTACGTATCTTCTTCAGTAATTAAAGTATAGATCGCAATGCGTAAAAACATTGTTCAGTGACTCAGACTGCTACTAAGCCTACGTTCTTTAGAAGAATTCCGTATAGCAAAATATAATCAAACAAATGAAGTGAAAATTTCAATTGATTGCTCAAGTATATGCTAAATTATAATATTATACTGTCCATTTAAAATCTCTTACTTATCAAACTATCAGTAAACGATTACCATCGTTATCATGAATCGTTCAGTTGTTGATCCAACAATATTATACTCATTCCAATGAATACATTGAAACAGTTTGTCGTCTCGTGATTGATAGCAACCGTAATTAATTTCACATCAGATAAGCCGACATTTTGGACAAAGCCGTCGCTTGATCACTTGATTACCCACCGCTCGCTTTATTATAAGTACATTAAAGTCACCAGTTATTTTAAAATAATACTAAACAGCTAAGTAGCAGTTTAGTCTAGTATAGCAGTTTTAATTAAATTTGTAGGTTTAATGGTGTTTATCTAACATACATACATTGAAGTTTTAGAATTACCTACTATAAAACTGCATTTATTTTATTAGAAATAAATTAGTGTTACCATTCAGATAATTTTCAGAGGTTTCCTTTTATATAATAGGAAATGGCTGAAATTGACTTCAAGGTAACTCTAATTTATTACCTAGATCTAAGACTTGTCCAAATTAATTCAAAATTCGATTATTTCAAATACATGCAAATGCATAAGTTTTATTGTATGTCGTATAAAGCGTGCCTAGTTTTATCCAAATCCGTTCAACGGTTTACTCATACTTTTTCAACAACCCTTATGACAACTGTACAAACTTTTACATTTAAATTATTTCAGTAGGATGCTCTTGTTCAATTTAATATTTGGCTTCCCATTGCTGACGTTTGAGCGTTTTGAAACCACTTCACTTCTGAAAACAGAAAAGTAATAACATCTTTTCGTAAACTGATCACTTTACAAAAGCATTTCATATTATTGAAGTGTAACACTTTATTTTAAAAACTACGAAAACGTTTATTCATTCGTATTAACTGCAACTTTTATCAAGTAGAGACTAGCTCTGTAAATAACTATCATCAAAATTTGTTTAACATTATACATCAACAGAGATACAAGTATAGTATGGAAATGTTTATCTTATAGCAATGTATATAGTTATTTATTCTTTGAAATATAAGCTAAAAGATACAGTACAAGTTTTCGTATTTAAAGATGTATTAAAAAATAAAGTACTAGTACGAAGTGAACGAAAATGTTGCATAATGTATTGATATGGTGGAACGAATTAAAAAGGCTACATACGTTCGAAAAATATTACCCTTCTTGACTTCGGCAGTCGGGCAAAAACTAGCGACTCGCTCTATCTTCGAATCGGTATCAAAATTCACGGTTTCGTGGTTTATTCAATTATTAATATTATTATTGTTGCTGATCGACTCATAAAGGAGATAGGTTGATATTGATATATTACATATATACCAAAATTATAAGACTTACACAATATAATAGTAAAACCGCATACAAATCCATTAGACAGTTGTAGAGATCTGGGAGATTAGCAATTTTATACAGAGACGCTTTCCGTCCTTTTATACCCCTTATTTAGTTTAAAACAAATCAAAAATGTAAAAGTTATCCTGTTATTATTATAATCACTGATGGCAGGCTGATCCGTTATAAGTTTGTTGATAAATGGAACCGCTCGAGTCTTCTGTTTACGTACCGCGGTGGAATCAATGATCTTTCTAATTAAATTCCGCTTGGCGCCGTCTTTCATTACGTTCACGGTTTTATCTTATATTTGTTTTCCATGTTCAGTATCGGAATTTTGGATATACGTATTTGTCGTTTTATTTTAGGCATTAAATTATGTCATTGTATTGTGTATCTTACTCATAAGTCATGTTTTTGAGTATCAGGCATTTCATTTAAAAGCATTACATTTAGTCACTATGGTAGGCTAAAAACATGAATCAAATACATACTTACTTGTTTTTTTAAGAAAGGTAAGCTAATGTAGGTAAAGAGAGGTAGAAGAAGGACGGTTAATTTTCGGTCACCAGTAGGTTTACCACAATAGACTCAAAAAACACAAAAAAACAGCAACAACAAAAAGCAACAAAAACAACACGTTTATACTCCAGTATAAATTCGTATTGATAGTGTAGTGTGTTATTAGTTCTGGTTCTAGTATTCTTAAGGAAAGGCCTGTATTGACCAAAATACTTTTATTTTACTAAAGGATATTGCAACGCTTGTTAAATACAGAAGATATACGAAAAAAAATCCGCCTTATTTGCAGTACAATATAGTCACAAATAATAGAATTATACGCCATATATTTATATTGTATATTGGTACGCGACCCCTATCCACGAGTGTAAATGTAAACAGATGTTAGCCCTCACATCTCAGTTCTATTGTTTACAATCATTGGAGTGTTATCGCTTCATCTGATATGCAAATATTCGATATCATGTCCCGACTTAACGGATCCATCCATTTTCATTCAATAACGCACCTACATACGAAGACAGTCCTTTAATTCAATGTATGCTTATAAAGGGTTAAATTATGCATACAACCTTTAAATAAAATTGAATGTTATCTCTGTACGATAAGGTAGGTTTTAGCTTGCGAGTGTTGTGTTAGTATTGTTTGTGAAGTAAGATTGAGGGGTCATAGCTGTCTAGGAAATGTCAGTCATTGACAGTAAGACTTGTTTGATATATAATGTATATGAAACGTAAATTACCTGAAGGCGTCATGACGTTGTTATTGAGTTTGTCGACGGAGTATTAATCTGTATTTCAATCAATTTAAACTTTCATGAGATGACGACACCTTGTTATTTTCTGGACGCACCAATAGCATAAAGCAAAGACGTTATTTTTGCCCGACTGCCGAAGTCAAGGAGGGTAATGTTTTTTGAGCGTAAGCATGCATGCATGTGTATGGACCTGTATATGTATGCGTGTGGGTATGTATGTCTATTTCTTTTGGCACGCTCTGCAGCATAAATGGTTTAATAGATTTTAGCATATGAGCTGTCATTAGATTCGTATTGATTGTGGGAGTGACTTATGGTACCTATATAATTTTTGTTTTTTAATAATATATTTTGCTTGTCTATTACTACTGTCTGTTTCTCCGCTAACCTCTTCTAAACTATGCAACAGATTTAGATATGGTTTTCATTCATTTCTTCCGAAAGGTTTATATATATAAACATGACATTTCATAGTAGAAAAGTCAAAAATTTCAACGATTTGTAATTACGAAACATATTACATAGTAATGTGCGAAAAACATGGGTCGCTAGTAGATATTATAAAATAGATTTCCTGTATTACAGTAAAGAGTAAATATATCTAAACCACTAGTGACATACTGATGGACTTCAGAGCTAATTAATAGACTTCGCCGAAGGCTCGTAACGACCTTTTTTTCCTGTGTACTCTTGGCTGTTCACACATCAGGCTTTACTAACTTGTAACATCAACAGAAAGGGGAAAAAGCGTGTTAAGTACTTCAAAGTAAAAAAATATTAATATTAATTTATTAATAATAATAATATTAATATTTATTTCTGATTAACTAAATCAAAATACAAATTACCTTGTGCTATGTAAATTTATTTTTTACTTTTTAGTTTCCTTCTTGTTTCAAGTCGGTTTTCTTTTTGTGAAAAATTATTTTTTTTTGTAATGGTTTTATCAAAGTAAAAGATATTAATAAATACTTTTTTATTGTAGTAGTTTTCCAAATGTAGACGATTTTTTTTAGTAGAATTGCAAATTATAAATTTTATATCTGACTACATTCAAAATAAATAGTAATTTATTTTCATAATATATGGCATTGTTTTTAATGATACCATTACGCAGTTTGATGTCATGACCCTCTTAAACAAAATCGAATGTTGAACAATCCGAATCTATTTGACTGTGTGCATATTTATTGCAGATTAGCGTCTAAACTAAAGAACTGTTTTCAAATACAGTTTAAGTACAAATATTATATTAAAATTTAAACACAGCTGACCTGGGATAGATTATTTTTGAAGTTGAATCCTACGGCCGATAGTGAGGTCACGTTCAGGGGTGCGCACTGACTTGTGGCCCTTGTGTAAGACGACCTGAAGAGGGTGCCTGCCGACGGGTCAATAGAGATGCCTCCGACAGCTAAACAACGATTAAGTGCCGTTCAAACAACAGTTTCATTACTGTTCGCACGCACAAACTACTAGCTCTATCGTGCTACTTACAGAACACTATATCACTAATAATACTTATTATTACGAGAATATCGTTATTGCTCTCATTATTTACGGTTATTGAGTGCCATAAATGCCCTATTTTACGACATATGACGATGATGTCTTGTGCATTTATTGATTTCCAAGAGCCACTGGATACATGTTTACGCCTATATAACGTCGAATTGTGTAAGCACAGCAGCCGCACAATACAAATATTTATTCGCGATTCCAGAAACCGTGTAAATAGAACAAAAGCATTGCCAACAAAGTGTTGCCCAACGTATGTGCAGCGCAACACGTGAATCACGGTCAACTTTCGCGAATACGTGTCGAGAGCAACAAGTCTTCCTCTATTCAAAAATAAAGACGCCGCGCTCTGGAATCTCTCAATGGAGTACAATTAAGATTCTCCACGACTGTTGAGTACCTCCATGCATATAGAGTTGCGAGACGCCTGCAGACGCAACTGTTTCACAATCCTTATATATATCACTTCACAACTACCGAGGTATTTATATAAAAATAAAGATATTCTATGGTCTTAAACAATTCCAGACCGAATCCTGAATGCATTATGCCGAAAATTTCAATAAACAATAGCCGTTTCTAAACGTTTAACGCTTCTCACGTTATCAAGTTGTCGAATTTGGAATGTCATATGGACTTTTGGTTATGTGTATCTAAAAATCTAAAATGAGCTCTAATATTTAGGGTGAGGCTCCCTTAAGCACGAGTGTTGCCAAACTATACGTTTTAACCGTCCAGGGAGTCAGTTCTGTTTCTGTGTCACGTTTTCACAATTCACTTCAAAGGTACTAGTTTATTATTTATGTTAGAAACGTTTAGAGAATTGTTATAAAAATATTTTTAGGTAAACTGCACAGCGTGGACGTTCTATTAAATTATATTACTTCGTTAGGATCTAAAAGTTAAATGAACTTGCATGTTTTACTATCTAGGCATTAAATCAGCTCAAGCTGATTTTTTATGTCGCTTGAAAAGGTTGAAGTAAATTATATGTTTTGTACTTTTAATTCTATCAAAAAAAGAACGATTTGGTTAAAAACTAAGATTATAAAACCAAGTAGGTATATAAGAAACGACACAAAAGCGTAAAAGAGTTTTAAAAACGCAGACGCGTTTAATCACTTTTCAAAAGTTCTTTGAAACATAAGACTACTAATATAATGAATAAAACGACACATGATTTATTTGTGACGTATAATAGATATGAAAGATATATTTATTTTTTAATATAAGTCGCGCAGCTCGGCGACAATAGCCGAGCCAGTCTTCGCTGGTGTCCAAAGTTTTAAACAGACTCGTACCACGAACTGTCGTCGTTGCATCTGACACCAAACTATTCTTACAGTTTTTTTCTTTTCACTTAAGTATTCTGCGAAGTTTCATTTCGCGTTGAAATCCTCGGCTGTAGCACGATTGTCCGCGGCCGTTTATCCGCTGACGTTAATACATTCCGTGTCAGTTGCCGAGTGGCGCTTTCAATCTGTGAACAATGTGCGCGATGTATTAGTCACTGCTGTAAATAAATGTTCCTTGATCTCAGGTTCGAACAATGGGTTGACGCAAGTGGTAACCAAGAGCCGGAACAATCGGCGATTAAAATTGTTTATAAAACGTGGTTCGATATGCCCGTGGTTATCGCGCCTGCAAAATGTGCATGAAGCACTTTCGATTGTTTTCGGTCGCGTTGAGATGCCTGTTTCTTTATCGCTTGTTTGATAAGCTTTTGTGTTGTGATGTTTATGACAACGTTATAAAACAACTAGTGCCTTCTAAAATTAATTAATGTATAAACCAAAATCTAAATGATTTTGGTTTATACATTAATTAATTTTTTCAATAACATTCATAATAAAGTAGAAATAGAGTACCTATCGTAAATAAATTCAGAAGCATTTAATAAACAAATTGAAGCTATTCAATGGTATGAGTGTGGTTATTCTTAGTCTAAATATACTGAACAATATATTTTAAAAGTATTAGGATAGCCAGCAGTCTTGCAATGCATTACTTATTGCAAAATTGTTTGTTTCAGTTACAGTAAGAGAGTATATCTATCTGACGGCAGATCGCAACCAGCAGGAATACGACAATAATACTGAAGATGAGCAGGAGTCCTAAGAGAAGAGCTGTACTGAAATCAGCGTATATAGCTTGATATCGGGTCCCTATCACAGGAGATGACATTAAAGTTCAGTAAAATAATCCAAGCTTTTACGATCCGGTGGACCGTTGATTCACTGTTGTAAAACAAGTTGATTCCTTTTAAATTTATGACATTGTTTTTTGTATATCAATGCATCCCAAGTAAAGTTTTTTTTAGATTTGTGTGTGTGTGCGTGGATAAATTATTATTTTATTTGGTTTCTACGCTTCTTGGCTACTGTGGTGAGATAAAAAAGCGGCCTAGTTGCCTACATAGTTTTCATATTATACTTGGTATAAACGTATTCTAATTCAATTATTCCAACAATGATTATTTCAGTAGATTAACCTCAATTGTTTAATAGGTTTGCAATTACTATAGTATAAGAATGTGTTTATTACAGGCAGTGTACAAATAAAAAACAAAAGTAATTGGTTTAGAAAACATAAAATACTAATTAAATGAATGAAACTAGATTTGTATCGGAAATTTCGCGATAGTCGTAACATGCGTGTGTTCTGTTGCTAGATGTCTTGATTGCCCCGATAACAATCGATTCAATGGAACACTTAATAAATTTTGTAAACACAAAATTTCCAAAACGTATTAAATTTTTTATAAAAAAAGATCATTCCAAAAAAAACGAAATACTTTTTTACGTCTGTCCATTTTATTGACAGGCTATTGTTGAGCGAAAGTTATCATTCCTAATGATAAAATCGATAATTGCTGTAGTAAATTTAACATATTGAAATTTCTGGTTTGAATATTTTGTTTATTCCAACAAAAACTTTTACAGACCATAAATATTTTTTTTAGCACTAAATATATTTTTTTCTACCTACGTGCACACAATGCAAAAAGCCAGTACCTATTAAAAAAGTTGCTTTAATTCATGCGCAATAGCAACTCAATTGACCACCGGCATATTTTAGTTTGGAATTTAAATATTTTATTCTGAAATTTTCGTCACACTAAACGGAAAACAATGTGACCAGCATTGTATTATGCATGAGTTTAATGATGTGTTTACTTGCGCCTGCGTTATAGACCTATTAGCATATTAGCATATTAGCTCGGTGGGCATGTCCGCACCTGTTTAGCCTGCACTAATTCGGATGTGAACTGGCCAATATCCGTAAAATTTATTAATTTTCATTATCCACCAACATTGAATGTATGTGCATTGGCTATGCTTCCAGGCATACTAATCTCTAATCTATTTGGTAATACTAAGAGTATAGGAAGTTAAATAAATTGGTTATAAGGAAGGATGAGCCAGTGTTTCTCCGCATAGACTTACGTGATCGCGTTTAGACTTACATTATCAAAATGTCCTTACTTTTTGTATATTTTGAGGAGACACCTATTACCATTTAAATTTGGCAGATTTTCGAACTATAACAATCACAGATAAAGCGCATTGGCTTTTACAACAACGTTCAGCCATACTGGTAGGTTTTAGTCCTGTACCTCGAAAAACATACAGACACAAACAAGCTAGTTGAGTTCAGACTTCATAGACTACAGTACCTTAATTAAAAAATCTTTATTGATGTTTTTATAGACAGACTGTGCTAATTAATCAATATATAACGAATTTACATGCTATCTAGAGATATAAAGTAGCGTTGTTAATTGGTTGAAGTGCATTAGCATATTTTGTCCTGCATTGTTACATCTTTTGTTTAAAGCTAAGCATAAATAATGTACCTTTTGTTACCGTTTACGTTACGAAAGAATATTCTTAAGCCTCTGCTAGCAACATTAATTTTATTTAGCGAAATTGTGCCAAGGAACGGTTCAGCTAAGGTAGAAATATTAAGATGAGTTTATGTGACACATTTAAAAAAAAAATTATTTAATTATGAACCTATGGGTTTAAGTTCCCGAATAGAGATCAATGATTGGTATTCACGGAGTAGAAGGTTCCACCAATACGATAAACAGCCACCATATTTACTATGGTGGCTGTTTATTTATCAGAGACCACCTCGATGCAAGTTGCTTTCAATCGGCTTATTTAGAAATCGATGGGAAATGACTTTATACAGCGGTTTACTTTGCCTATACTTTGTTATAACGTCACGTTAAATACATCTTGTTCCTTAATGCGGATTTAAAATAAAACAAAAAAAGAGAACAATATCGTTTCTTATAGTTCTGTTAAATTATCGAAAAAAAAAATAAGACTTTGAATTTATATTGTTGCAAACCGATTTCTTAAGTACTGCCTAGCTGTGGACCTAGTGCCGTTAAGTAAACCATAAAACAAAATTAATACTTAATTATTTTAATGCCACGAAGGTCATTAAATAGTTTCTAATAATTTAATTTGAGTAAGCTTAGGTAATTAATAAAGAATGTTTACCTTCCTATAGTAATGTGAGGAAATTACTTATTACAAGTTTCCACACTTATATTAATACTAGCTTTTCACGGCGCGATTTCGCCCACGTCTGTCTTACTACTCTGCTCCCGTCGCAAATAGCGTGATGTTACATAGCCTATAACGATCCTCAAGAACTGGGCTATCATATGCAAATTAAAACCGACTGGTAGTTCCAAAGATTAGCGCGTTCAAACAAACAAACTCTTCTGCTTTTATAATAGTACAGATAACACTTAGCCTGCAATCATACTTAGTATGATTGATAGACTCGCTTTGTGATTTACTTATTACCCAGGACATCAAACAGCTTTTTCTCACTATTAAATTCTTGGAACTGACTGAGACTTCTCTGTTGCTGCTCGTTGTTACAGCACCCATTAATACCACCTAAGTCTGTTAGTGACTAGTTAATTTAACAGAATTGTTTAAGAATAATCTCTATTAACTATATTCTGACGTGGAAAAACGTGATACACCAAAAATCATCACCTACCAGGGTGCATACATCGGGGTACTTTCGTTTGATATTATTTATGAATTACAAAGGACTGTTACGTATGAGAATCAAAATTCAACCTTTGCACAACAAATGGTACGTAATCTTACTGCGCTACTGGGGTTGTTTACATACTTATTCAACACTATTACTTAGGTCAAACAAACAAAATCTATTTCTCTAAATTTTTCTAAATTTCCATTAGCTATCTTGCAATAAATGGTCGTAATCTAGGTTGAAAACCAACATGTCAGTTATTGCAAATAAAGAAAATACTGATACCGATACATGACTTTATTGAAGGCACATTTTCCTCTTAAAGCTATGCAAGTGGGTCAAAGTATATAAAAGCGATAATGTTTATAACTGCAGTATATCGCTATAATAAACCGTTAAAGGCATTATTATAACGCGCTTGACTTATAGATAAATGCAGTGATTGTAAGAATAGAAGGAGAAAAAATTATAACACACTCCATTTCTTCTTATAGGTATCGTAAGAGTGTCACTACGAATAACTCTGGTAACGGGTAGAACCTGTAGCATTAAATCTGCAGATCTCTGGTTATCCTGTTACTGAGGCCACAAACATGGTGATTGTGGGAATGACCTAACTTTCGGAGTGACATACTCGTATGTCCTACAGTGAGCCTCTTCAGGTTGATGATAAAATGAATAAAGAGCTAAAATCAAAAAAAAATTGATTACTAGTTTAAATCGATATATCGTACGCATATGAGACGAATCGCAAAAGTTGACCAATATCTTCATTTATTTTAATATCACGTTGTTAGCACAATATAATATTTCAGCAATCATTAAGTGGATCGCGGCAATCATAAACTATAGGATAGTTTTTTAAATAATAACAATAAATTTATATGCATTAAAATGGTGTAAATTATTATAATAAACAGAGTATAAAGTGGTAATTTTATTATTTTGTTTATATTTTTTATTGTTTACATTAAATATAATAAAATTTTATTATACTGTGCAATAATAATAAGCTAAGAACTGTGTGGCTTCAAGAATTGACTTTTGTTTGACCTACTTTTGTATATTTTCCAAATATCACATAACTCTTTGAAAAAAGTTGCAAAATAAAACATGTTTATGCATGAGTTAATTATTTTTTTAATCACTTATTGTCTGCAACACGTGTCGGGTTATTAGAACAAAAATTATATACTTAACCGATGGTAAAAGAAATATTTTGTTTTGCCTTGGAGGCACCCATTTATTTCGAAAAACACACAATTGCACAATACAACCGAAAACACGATAATTGTGTAGGCATAAACATCGCTAGTATGCCTACCCATAAATAATTGTCAAACCATGAGTTTTCCATAATTCACGTAACAAGTTTATAATCGTTTCCCCTTATATACACTTTCCGTTTCACATTGGATTGAAATCTGATTATATCTTGCGTTGCGTGAAAATTTTATTAGATTCGGTAACGTTAATGGCTTTTTTTAATTGAATAATAAACGAGCTACATCGTGTTACTTCGTGATTTGTTGTATTGATAAATTAAATTGTATCGAAAAAGAGTATATGTTATTATTACTCATTAAATAAGTCAACAACTCATTATTTATTTATTAGGCACGTAAACAATTTAAGTGAAATGGTCTTAAATGGCGGGCGTTTAAAACCAAATAGTAATCTACAGTGGTTTGCATTAAAGAGCATGGAAACCATTTTTTTTTTTTTTTTTTATAGTATAGCCTACCAAAGTGACTCCACCCCGCCTGATGGTAAGCAGTCAGTGGAATCCAGAAGTGGCCTTTACCTAGTAGTGAGATGATTCAGGGTATAATAGTAACAGGTAATATTATATCATCATAATTTCGGCTGCAAGTCCTTTACAAAGCTACTCCAGATTGACTGGTATTGACTGAATCACCGTCTTTTTTTTTTAATATATATATTAGCCTACCAAAGTGACTCCACCCCGCCTGATGGTAAGCAGTCAGTGGAATCCAGAAGTGGTGGCTACTATACCAAATGCTACGGTAACCCGCCACCTTTATAAGGATCTCGGTTCATAGTCGGAGTCTGCCTACGGTGTCTTTTTCCATTTAACGTGTAATATTGAAATTTTGTACCTAGTTAGTTTTGCTTTTTTCGGTGATTGAAAACACCAATCCGTATTTTATCATATTTCAGTTCTATTTGTTCTGCTTTACTTTTACAAATCATGTTAAAAAACGTCACACAATTTAAAAAAAATAGTATAATTTTGTAGTAGGTAGTTAGGTAGTAGTAAATAAAACCAGACAATACTTTATAAATTCTTTCCAATAAGCTTAGATGCCAGATCTCACCCTTCCGCAAAAGGCATGGTGCACTATGCACGCGTAAGAATGTAAGGTAATATGCAGGGATTCGGTACTGAAGTAAAATATAATATACACTTATTTTACTATTTGTCGTTTTCTGTGTTCCTTATTTGACGGAATTAACGGTATATAAAAAATAGTATTTTAAATTTTTTTTTTTTTTTTTATTTTATTTTTTTTAGCTATTAAAGTATTTTAGTTTCATCATATCGGCCCGTTATTATCCTACTGCAGGAGAAGGCTTCTTCTCATACATGGAAGGTATGAGCATTGATCGCCACGCTTGTTTAAGGCGGATTGGCGATTTCAGACTTCCTCAGAAGTCCAGAGGCCCTAGACAAGTGTCAAAGATTTCTATTCTATTCATAGAATAGACAGTAAAATGTATGAGATTCAACATATGCTTTGGCGTTAGCTTATGTCAATCCAATACATTTTTTAATCTATTCTATGAATAGAATAGAAATCTTTGCCACTTGTCTAGGGCCTCAGGTTTCTTCACGATGTTATCCTTCACCGTTAGTCAGAAATGTCCAAAATAAACTTAGAAAGTACATATGATTTAAAAAGTCACATTGGTACTTGCCTGGATTCGAACCCACGACCTCGTGTTTATGAAACGGGTGCCTTATCCACTAAGCCATTTCGACATTTAAAAACAAATGTATGTATATGTATTATATTTCAGTTATCTAGTACCCATAACACAAGCTCTGCTTAGCTTGGGACTAGATGACGGTGTGTGATAGTGTCCACATATTATTATTATTTTTAATTTTTAGTTTACAGGATCGTAATCCGAGACCACCATTCAAGATCTATGAACATTTTAATATGTATAACGTAATGCCTAAAATAATTAATCCACAGTTCACGTATACGGTACGGTTACATTAGAATAATATTCTTGTTTATAGTTTTCGCCTCACATTATACCTTTTACCGGTGACTAATTTATTTTATTGTTTTGTCTTCTTTTGAAATTTTAATGCTACTAATTGTTAACAGAATCAATACGAATTCCAGCACGACCACAGAATAAATAAGTTTATATCATCACATTCCCTCTAATATGGCGAGGGTGATAATGGCTGGCCCGTGCGTCATGCTCGTGAACGGGTGCTACTTGGGATGACTAGTTAATCTTAGCATGGCATACATTTAACATTTAATATTCAATCCAGTATTACCTTGTCGTGCAATGTGACCAGGAGGTGCATTTACCAGTTTAACTAAAATACGTAGTCAAATTACCATACTAGATGATGATGAAAGTAAATAATTGAAATCCTCTCTTTTCTTTCTTTAATCTTAGTAATTATATTAATTGGTTAATTTGTAATAATTACCTTGTATGGTTCTTTAGTTGCGTTGAATGTTTAAATTGTAACTCATACATACAACTGTAATTATCTGGCAATTGAAAAGAGTGGCGTGAGTTTCTTGCCAGTTCTTCTCACAGCTCTACCTCGTCAGCGAACTGGCTGTAGGTCAATTGGCTGACTTCATGTAATGTTGACTTTTCATAGGCATCATACTTTATGATCAAAATGAAATAAATACTTTGACTTTGACTATAACGACGGAAAATTATATTTAAGTACTAAAAAGTTGACGTATTTGTTCGGTACCTACACTTATTTCGTATTGATGAAATAGAACTTTTATGATGATGATCTACGCTATAGAAAACCATTCTACTGGGATTTCGCTAAAAGATCCTTCATTTGGAACCGTGCCCATTTTGTCTACACGTGAGTTTCTCGCAAATTTCATATGTTGTTCAATCCCGCAACAACAATTTTGCTGTTCGCTCACGTTATTTATTTTTGTACTAAATATACGCTAAACAATAACAAATACAATTACACTTGCGAACGATTTATATTATGTTTTTGTTTAGGCATAAAATAACAGTTAGTAACTAAACAGCATTCTAGAAATAACAAAGCATTTATTTTAATCAATGGCGCAAAGAAATATAAATTCGAGTTCATTATGTTCACGTGGATAGTGAGTAAATATCCATAAAATGGCATTCAGAGGTAAACGTGAAGGTATGGCAGCATTTTATCACCTCGTTTATGAGTCCACCGGGAGCACTGAACAGTATAAGATTTCGTTTCTTGAACCACCAGTTAGTGACGTATCTGTATCGATAAATTACAATAATTTCTTACCACAACTCGGCAAGTGTCGTGCGGAGTCGTGCCCAAAAAATCCACGTTTATTCAAGAGCGGTGCGTAACATTAAATGGCGTGGAACGTTCGTATTGACAATTGACAACACAATGCGATGATGTTGCGTTCGACGTTTGATTGACGGCCGAATTGGACAAACTTTCGGTTAGCACCCGCATTGCGATATGTAATCAGCATTATCCCGTATTAAGCGTTTCCGCAGTCGAGTTAATGCAGTAATTACTGCGACGGTATGTGTAGGTGATTCGCGCACAAACTGTAATTAGTCTGCCATTAAACCGCATAGTCGTGATTTGATTAATGGCGTTGGGGACGACCGTACGTCAGATTCGGTGTCGGCAGTGGCGACGCGTTGTTTTTCGTTAATCGATATTAATTCATCCCAACACTATTTAATAGGTACTCTATGAAATGAGACATTCACGTCTTATAAATTATGATGATAGAAGCTGTTAGCGCAATTGTTTTTGACTCAAATAGACTTGTGGCAAATAATTCACAGTTGTAAATTTTCTTGAAATTATGAATGACCTGTTTTGCTGTTGTTTGACCTATTTTATGTCTGTTGAATTTCATTTTGGTAGTCTAATCTATATTAAAATGTCCATGTTACAGATATTCCATACACAAAAAGTTTACTTATTTCGAATTCATCATGTTCTATAATTGAGGTTGTAAATTACTTCCAAAAAGTGGCTTGTTTTTATTCAAGTAAATTTTAGTAGGAATGCTTATATCATCCTTTGCTAAGTAACTAGGCAGTTGAGGCAGGCCGTTTGCTTCATTAAAAACTTTTAATGAATTTCGATAACCCAGTAAGGATACATTCTCGTACAATTTTCTGTAAAATATTACACTTTGTTGTTTTTTTTTGCGGCATCGGGTGCGAGCAATGTAGGTCTCCAGACTAATAAAGTTTTACAATGATCAAAAAACAAACTTACCTAATACTTTTTGCCTTGGGGATAAATAGCACTCCAGTATTTTTATATGTACAAAAATATATAACTGGGTCACAAACTCGATCCTCGTACTTAATTAACTGTACTAGTAAATGTTTTTTTATTGTATTTATAACTAGAATTATCTAAAAGACAAGATTTTTTTTCTAAAAGACAAGATGGTAAGCAGTCAGTGGAGTCCAGAAGTGGTGGCCACCATACTATAAGCCATCTTCCTAAACTACAGGTATGGTGGCTTGAAACTAGTGGGGGAGGGGAAGAGAATGAGAGAAAGAGGAAAGGGGGAAGGGGGAAATTGGACCGCCGGCGCCGGCGCTCTCACTCACCGAACGAAACTCAGTAGTACGGATACTTCTACTCTTACGTCGATCTTCTATGCGAGGGTAGTACTTCCCCGGTTGATCCGACCCATTCATGCTGAAACCAGCGTAGATCTAGTACCGTAAAAAACGTGACCTGAAAAGAGTGACCCGTATTAAGAGTTACTGTTACTTATCACTCGAGTGCTAACAAGTTAATAAGGCCATTCGCACACTGCCCCGCATGATGCAGCGTGACGCGGGAGTGCGTGTTCTTACGTTGCTTGTATCTCCGTAAGAGATCAGATTAGTCCTAGCTCTTGAATTACTCGTGAGAACTTTGCCGGCCATTATATTATAATCTTACAACCGAAATAACTTAACTCTATCTGATGGTTAGTCCAGGGGTGGTCACTATTCCAATTGGTATTACGGCAGTCGTATCATGAGATCCTGTCTATATTGAGCTTCTTTACGATAGATTTATTCAAGTATTTTATTTACTATTTACACTCTTCTTAAAGACAATAGGTTTTTGTAAGTTTTTCTTGCGTACAATCATCCTAAAACATTGTAATATTTTGCTGCCTCTGCCCAGGTAATACCTCTGATAGTAGAATCGTTCCCTTTTGAGACCTAGTACTACTAATTTGATACTTTCAGACTAATATTTTTGTTTCTTTTTGCAGGTAACTTGACACAAGAGTTAACAAGATTTTTACATAACTATCATAGCGTGAGTAAATAACTAAATATTAATCCAGCATGCATTCATATAAATAGTTGTAGTCTAGACATTGTTCTGTTTTATTGTTCAAGTTGTTGATTTAGTGCGCCTCAGTGAATGAACTTGTATAATAAAACTTTGCTAGGTCGTCACCTAGTTACTGAGAGTTATGACCTACGAGTGTAATAGCCATAGATAAATACCAACCACATGAGGTTTACTCATATGAAGTTTGTAGAAGGACTTCAAATTTACGGACGTGCGTAGCTATAGTTGTGTGTTCTAAACTAATAGGCTTTGTGAGATCTTATTATCGCTAAGATTGACTTTTCCAACAGAGTGTAAAGAAATCGATCTTGTTGTTGCATGGTGTTCCAGTGAAGCTTAACCGAAGGTTGGTAGACAACATTTTTGGCCGATTGTACATAATTTTTTTTTTTTTTTTTTTTATTTTGTCTACAGTGGCAGACGACACAACAGCCCACCTGATGGTAAGTGGAAACTGTTGCTCATAGACTTCTGCAATGCCAGGGGCTCTGCGAAGCCGCTGCCTACCGTGATATTAATGCTCTCTTTAAACCTCGTTTGAAGAAGGACATGTCATAGCGCTCGGGAAACACCGCAGCTGGTAGTTCGTTCCAGAGCCTGCACGTACGTGGGGGAAATGAACGCTGAAAACGAACCGTGCTAGACGAGATCGTGTCCAGGTAGTATGGATGAACTTTGCTGCGATGTCGAGTGGTGCGATGATAGTGTAGGAATAGGTACCAAGGTGGACGTACCCCTATGTAGGTGTGGAAGGTGTGTAGAAATAAGGAAGTCCGAAGTCAGCAGAAAGAAGAGAAGTTTATTGAAGAAGACACAGGTTACAGTTCGTACACAATACACATAAGTTCCACACAGATATGAAGTAGAATAGTAGTAGATAGAATAGACACTAGTAACAGCGAAAGCGAAAAGATTAATTGTTTTAGGCACACAAAAATATTACATACAAGCACGGCGCAGTGAACGTTTAGTACACCCGTACTGACCATAAGATTTTATCTAGCTGTGAGGGCCTGCGGGAGTCGGTGGCTCGCACGAGAGGCGTGCGCAAGCGCAAGGTATATCTTGCCGTCTCTCTTACGCATACCGGCTCGGTGACGTAGCCGTTCGACCAGTCATTAGAACAATAGAAAACGTCATCGCAGCGTCGAGCGGATTAACATCAAAATCACTATATACAAAAGTTTGTCTGTACGTTGACAATATATTAAATTTAGTTTTTATATATTACAAACAAAAACACAATGACAATGACCTTGTAGGTCACTACAATAGAAAGGAGACGATGGCACCAAGTCAAACAGTTCCTCAGAGCACTCCCCGTTGAACATACGATAGAGCACGCATAGAGAGCCTAAGTCCCTCCGCTGCTCCAGTGACTCCAATTTGTCTGTGAGATTGGGATAATCGACGATTCGAACAGCTCGCCGTTGGAGGGAGTCAAGTGAGTCGAGCTGGTATTTGGGGGCTCCTGCCCACAGGTGAGAACAGTACTCCACGTGCGGTCGGACTTGTGCTTTGTATAGCACAAGCCGTTGAGATGACGTAAAGTACCGCTGGCTCTGTTCAGGACGCCCAGCTTTTTGCTCGCCAGTTTGGCTTTGTCTTCCAAATGACTCCCAAATTGGACCTTGCTGGATATTTGAACGCCGAGGATCCCAATGTCATCGGAGATACGGAGAGAAACTCCTTGGAACTGAGGCGCCATAACAAAAGGGTCCTTCTTCGCAGTGAACGCGCATACTTGTGTCTTCGTGGGGTTGAAATGAACTAAGTTCTTCTCACCCCATTCGAGAGCCCGCCCGTGAGAGCCCTCAACTTCAGACACAAGTTGTAACCGTCTCTCATGCACGGAGCTCCGAGGGACATTCTGTTGGCTAGTGTACCGCGCGTCACCCGTGCTGTCTGCATAGCAATGCATGTTCTCAATGGTTAACATGTCATTGATATGCAGAATAAACAGCGTTGGTGAAAGCACTGAGCCTTGTGGTACGCCAGCATTAACCATCATGGTATCGGAGCAAGCACCATCAACAACGACCCTAATGCTCCGACCATCCAGGAAGCTGGCGATCCATCTGCAGAGTCCCTCGGGGATTCCATAGGATGGTAGCTTCGATAGAAGTGCTTTGTGCCAGACCCTGTCAAACGCCTTGGCAATATCAAGGCTGACAGCCAGAGCTTCACCCTGGCCCTCCAAGGCTTCTGCCCAACGGTGTGTGAGGTACACGAGAAGATCACCAGCTGACCGACCGTACTGGCGGTCGCTTATCAGCTGGTGCTCCTCAAGGTACCTCAGGAGTTGGGAGTTGATAACTCGTTCCAAAACCTTGGACAGCAAGGATGTTGTCGCTATCGGTCTGTAGTAGGTAGGGATCGGGTGGACGTTAGCTACCTTCCACGAAGATGGAACCCTATTAGCGGTATATGAGAGACGATAAAGGCGCGTTAAAACGGGAGTCAACTCAGGGGCGCACGTCTTCAGAACCACTGCGGGGACGCCATCTGGTCCACTCGACTTGTTGCCATCTAGGAGCCTGAGCTCTCGCCTGACCGCGCGTTGAGTGATGCGGATTTCCGGCATTGAGCTTTTACACCGCGAGATGTTGGGTGGTGTGACTCCCCCGTCGTCTAGAGTCGAGTTCGAGGCAAAGAATTGGCCTAAAGTGTCAGCCTTTTCCTTTGCACTATGGACCAGTATGTCGTCTTGTTTGCGCAGTGGCGGGAGATTGGACGAGCAGAAGTTGCCTTGGGCAGCCTTGGCGAGAGACCAGAATGCACGGCTCCCTGAAGGATAGCTTTCTAGCCTCTCGCCAATTCTGGCAACGTGTTCTACTTTGGCCTCAGCGATAACCTTCTTGTTGAATCTGGAAGCGGCATTGAACTTACGCTTAATAGAGCTGTAATTTATTAAATTATTATGGGACTTATTTGCACCAGTACCCATAGCTATTTGTCCGAAAAGTTGTATTACTCATGCAAAAAAGTTTCTAAAAACTACCGGTGCGAGTTCAGAAACTTAAAATCTACCTACTCTCAAAATGTTGAATCTTTACAAATTTTCAAATTATCATTGCAACACAGTTAAGAAAAAAGAAAACAAATTTCATTATAAATCTTATCAATATTGTGCAGTTTTAGGTAAACTTTAGTTATTAATATGATTTTCTAACAGATTTTTAGTTCTAAAATGTTTCAGATAAAATATGCTGTACAGTGTTAATAAACATAAAACATAAGCTTTTATAGTCTTCGATGTAAAATTTTATAACTGATAGTAAAACTTATCAAAATTCAGTGAATTCAAAGATTGATGAAACGAAGTTTGTTTTGCCATCATTTCGATAGCAAAACATAAAACATACGTTTAAAACATACGCGTACATAATACTTTATTTATTTTGGAAGCTTAAATTATATTTTTATGTTTGTGTCATGTACAGGTCGTTCCTCTTTTACACCACGAAATATTCGACTCGAGGGGTGAATCGCTGAACGATCTTTTTTTAATTAGCTGTGTTACACCAAGATTAAACCATAGTCCGAATCAGGAATTCAAGAGAGACTTCCTGTTGGATTCACCCCACACGCTTTGAAATGCACAACGTGTGCATTTGGTATTGGTATAAACGGGCTGTCCGTTCTGCAACCCCACGACTGTGCGCGTATTTTGTGTATAAATTAACGTGTGCATTTATGTTAAGTAAGTGTAATAAAATATACATAGTTTAAACTTCTTGTAGTACCTATAATATGTATTGTTTTTAAAGGGAATAATATTTATTTCTGTTTTAGACAAGCACATTCAACAGGTTTTATATAAACATCTTTTAAAATTCAAATTATTTATATAAAAATTTAAAAGATTAAAAATTGTGGTCGTTTTTCTTAGAAAATTAGATTTTTTTGATGTAATGTTAATGAATCGCTATATTTTTAACACGACATCATCACACAAAGTTAACAAACAACCTCGATTCTTCCTGCGAAGCCTCGAGGGTTCGCGCGTTATTTTTATTTTACCGGCGACACAAATTGAGATTCCTTTTTTTTTCATAAAAATATTCCAGCTACTTCCTTTAACAAACTTTCCAAGTGCCCTTATTGAATTTTCTCAAGTTTTGATAGGTTTTTCCGACGATTTCTTCTCTGTTGCCTTTCGTTAGAAGTTGAGATGGTCGAATAATTTACGTAGCAAACATCGAATCTACTTTTATTTGCTATCATTAAGTGTGACTGAATACTTGGGCCGGGAGTGGAAATAAAAATCGATTACTTCCTGTCTGTCTCATGTTTGGAACAAAACTTCGTGACTGTCATAAAAATGAACTGCGCTTCGCCGACAGACGGTTCATTGTGTGAACTTTATCTTTTGTGATCATTGATTGACAAAAGATAGAAATAGTTCAATTATAAATTCTGAGTTATTTGATTTAATTACCCTTTATTGTAAAGAAGAAAAACGAGTGTATTACTAATGTGTATGATTGACAAATTAAATAATGATAATGAGCAGACATCATTTTCAATAATTCATAATAGATATATATATTTTCATATTTGCCGTAGGTACACTCGAAGACACATTGAAATAATATTAAGTTTAGCTTGTTAGTTGCTCCGCATAGAGTACCCACTTTCAAAGCTCTAACTTTATAAGTATTTGCAACATCTATTTATGTAAAATACGAATGCACTATTATTTATTTTATTTACTTATTATTGTATACTTTATTGTACACCAGATTTACAAAATATACTAATAAGTAAGAAAATGTAATACTAATATAGGTACAGTACCTATACTAGTAAGTAATGGGCGGCCTTATGGCTAATAGCAATTTCTACAAGGCAACCTTTGGATGGAAATATGTGTGATGAGATTAGTAGGTAGCTTCTATAAGTATTACATCATACTCGTAATACAGAGTTCTCTTTTTTAAATCTATACTGATAATAATAATAATAATAATTAAATTCATTTATTATAGTAACCATGACTCATATTTATTAGCAATACATAAAAACATATCCTATGTTAGTATTGACACATTTTACAAAACATTTACAAATACACTATGGCAAGTGGGCGCACTGTACTCACCGCCTCACCACTCCATGGGAGATGGCGCTGCAGTGGCCAATGTACCTACAATCTAGCCTCTCCGCTATCATGGCTAGTAAGCTGTTAGAGCT
The DNA here is from genome assembly GCA_963082885.1 of Parascotia fuliginaria. Lineage (NCBI taxonomy): Eukaryota > Metazoa > Arthropoda > Insecta > Lepidoptera > Erebidae > Parascotia > Parascotia fuliginaria. Next base: position 14,531,863 of record OY720176.1, on the reverse strand, counting down.
AGCCCGCACCCTGCTTAACAGGGATGCACACCGTTTTCGCATGGTGGTGTAAAAGCAATCCACTCTTGCCTATATTTTTTTTTTTTTTTTCGTGGGAAACGCATTACGCGTACGCACCCGCCTGGGCAAGGTCGGACTCTCCGGCCACAATGAGACAGCGGCCGGCATACCGACTAAAACCCACGGTTTTCCTCCAGACGGCCAGAGTGTCGGGGTCACGGGAGACGCTCGCTCATTCATCCGCGGCCCCGACAGGCCACGGCCCGCTCAACGTGAGCGGGCCCCGTCTTATTTTGGGGGGCCTAGCCCCCCTTCCTCCATCGAGAGGCGTTCGTGGTACACGTACGCCGCCTTCTTGGGCCTGTGCTGTTCGAGCGGCGATTGCCCAATCGCCGCCCGCAGGCATCCTCCTACGGTGGCTGGAGATCCCGGAGCACCCCACGGCGACGTTCGGGGCGGACGCGACGGGCGGGGAGCATGGTGTTCAGCTCCCTCTCCCGCTCAGCCGCCTCCTTGGCGAGCATCACCTCCTCGCAAAAGGAGGCGACTCCTTCCCAAGCCCTCTCGCTGCGTACCATGGCCAGAACCACGGCCGGCAGCGAGAGTTGGGCCGTCGTGAGCGCCGCAACAAGGTCGCGGCGCTGGTCCGCCCACGCTGGACACTCCACAAGCGTGTGGAGCGCCGTGTCGCGCGGGCAGACTCCGCAATGGTGGCAGACGGACGTCTGCTCCCGGCCTATGAGACACAGGTACGTGCCGAAGCACCCGTGACCGGTGAGTACCTGTGTCAGCCGGAACGTGAGGACGCCGTGCCTCCTCTCCAGCCACTCCTCTAGGAAGGGACTTACCGCCACAACCGTGGCGTGCCCTAATCCACTCTTGCCTCAGCGAACATCCCCGAAGCACTACAGAAGTGGGGTAGCCCCAACAGCACTCTAAACGTAATAATAGAGCGGAAGAGTTTGTTTGTTTGTTTAAACGCGCTAATCTCTGGAACTACCAGTCGGATTTGATAGCCCAGTTCTCGAGGAAGGTTAAAGGCTATGAAACTATTGTAACATCAAGCTACTGGCGATGGAAGCAGAGCAACAAGCATAGACGTTATATGTAGAACCAAAGCTGACTTGAGATCAATCTTGACAGCTAATCGTAAGTAATCATAAGATATGAATCTTATGATTACGTCAAAATCAAAGTCATTCATGGTCGAACGGACAGTTAGTCGTTCATTTTATTTCTTTTAAAAGACTTAGCTCATTCATTATATAGACTCCCTTTTTGTTGTCCACAAAACAAAAAAAAACTATTTATTTGTTAGTGCTACGTACTACATAGGTACTTACTACACACTACTTACTAAACAAAGATCATGCTATGAATTTTATTTTTGATATTAGTTAACATAGGTATTAGTTAGGCAGTAGTTAACTGTTAACTACTAAAGTACACTGTCTTCTTAAAGTCTCAAACCACGTAAAGCGCTTCAAAACATTGTAGTAAAGCGACCAGTTGTTAGTATCTCTAGCCTCATTAGGCTACATTTCTCTCTGTAGTTATGTAACTTTCTTGATGATACGTAAATATAATGTACAGTTTTCACTCACGGCCTTTACATAACTATGCATCAGTGTTAGAGAATATGTTAAAATGCTTGGTCTATAGATCTACATCTTTTACACAATGCACAAAATATTCTGAATAGCTAGTTTTGTAGAGATAATCGATACTGTAAGTTTTACATTGGATCTTGAACAAAGGTTACGTCCAACGAGCCCATTTCAAAATCAATGAATGTAGGTTATTTATATTGGGTTATTGCCTTCGACCTGTGTTATTTAGTTTTTGATTGTTTAAATGATTTCCCTTTTAAAGACATAAAAATCAATTTTCTTTTACCTGATGTCTTGGCTCCCAGGTTTAAGTACTAATTTATAGACAGGTCCGATATCAAATGTCATCCAGATTGGAATTACGAGTAATTTGAGTGACAGCTCATGCTTATTAATATCACAACTACATAGCAAATTCAAAATCATTTGTTGCAGTATAGGCTGCGTTGTTATTACAAAATAAGTCATTAGAATGTTATAGCTTTAAACTGCAACAACTAACATACCGCACCGAAAAATACTTACACGCGAATTCCTGACTTGTTGTTTTTAACACAGGGGTTACAATAGCTTCATTCAGTTCTCGTATTACATCTTTTTTCTATTGGTGCGATACTTAGGTGCCTATAATAGCCGATTGGGACAATTAGTCTTTATAACGAAATATAAGTACTTAATTGTAAACGAGATATTTTAAATATAGGGCTATTTCGGGTCGAATCTAAAAACACTTGGAAGCTTTCTTAGATCTTCATTTCGAATAGAACTGTGTGACTTTTTTGACCCAATGTATTATACATACATCAACTGTAAAAAGTATTAAATTTCGGGTTAATGAATAGTAAATATTATTTTCGGATTTCGAAGGGAAGTTTCCGACCGTTAAAAATAAAACAGCAGAATGGCTTACAATATCCAAATTATGTAATTACTGCACAAAGTTCTGAAAAGATTTATATTGATTTGGTCCTTCATAACGAAACTAAACTCAAATATAACTCAGCATCGGTTTTCGAGTGCATTTCTGTTTTTCTGAATGATTTATGCGTACAAACCAATTATTCACCGCGCGTCACCGAAAGGCAACTGAAGCAATCGCATCTGTCTATATCTAGAGCTGTCATTGTTCGTATGATGCATGATCTTACTACAAATGTTAGTGCACACTTGCAACTATTTGTCGGGCGACTTAACATGCTGAAACAATTTCAGTATCGCAAATTCCTTCTTTTAATCATGTCGTTTTACTCTCGCGCATTTAAAATCTGAAAATGTTTACCAGCGCATTAGATTCCTTACAATCGAAAAGATGAATTCTGGGATAGTTAGTTTTTACCAATCCTAGATCCCACTGAATGCTTATTATGAAGCAAAGTGGAGTCATTTTTAAGAGCCAATATCAAAAGAAAAAACAGTTGAAGCGCATTTTTAAGCTTAGCATGAAATATTATGTTGTAAAATAAGAATGACTGACTATTTGACTTCGAAATGTTATATAACTAAAGAATCCAGTCAACAATATCAGTTACAAACCAAATTTGAGTGAGATCGTACAATTTAAATTTCTCTTTGTCTACAATTATTTCTTGACACTTTAATTGTAATTCAAATTGTGGCCCGTCTTGTTATGAGCCTAGAATGATTATGTAAGCTATCATATAGCGAATTATTACGTCATTTCCATAAAAAACTATGAAAATAACTCTTAATAACTTACTAGCGGTCTTACCTGTTTGCGCGTGGGGTTAACGGAAGTTAAAGATCTCGGCATTTGCTTTACACCTGATTTAAATTTTAAGACACATATTATAAAAGTATGTAACAAGGCTTACAGGAATTTAGGATTTATTTTACGTCAGGCAAATGAATTCACAAACATGAGAGCTTTGAGAGCCTTGTACGATGCTCTGGTGAGAAGTCACCTTGAGTATAATGAAGCTATCTGGGGACCTAGTGAAGCCAAGTATACATTTATGATAGAAAAAATTCAAAACAATGTTCTGCGTTTTCTATTTTTAAGGGTATATAAGGTATATCCCGGGTATCCGTTACTATACCCAACACTATTTGTGATGGGTATGTTGGGTTACCATAAGCTAGAGACTAGGCGAGAAGTGGCACTGGTTACGTATTTATTTCATGTACTGTGCGGTAAAACACATAATCCGCAAATTCTCGCAGAAATTCGTTTTTGTGTACCGGATGAATACGTGGGTCGGCGGCGAAGACCACCACTGCTTGTGGTACCGCCCGCCCGCACTAACTTGCTGCAGCGCGCGCCACTGACGCGAGCGTTGCGCACGCTCAACACGGTGGCCGAACATGTAGACTTGTTTGGATGCACTCTCAAAAAATTTAGACAAGTCGTGTATTGGGTGTGCAATACATAATAGGTTACTGTTTATTGTTGTATTTTATAATATTGTAAATTTTATTCTTTGTTATTTATTGTAAGTTGAAAGGTAGGTATGTAAGGTAGAATATGATTATTGTTTATTATAAAAATAGGAACCTAGTAATAAGCCTTTGTACATGATATTTCTTACCAATTATGTAATATGTTCTATGTGTGTACAATAAAGAATAAAAGAAGAATAAAGAAAGTCTAATATTAATGTAATTAATAATTTTGTTACTGCACTATCGCATTAGGTTAGCCTGTAAGGATAGTTGTAAGTTTTTTTCTTTTTGATAAATAAATAATTAAATAAATTTCGAGATCTTAAGTGTGTTGTTCATAATAGATCAAAACTCTTCAACTTTGAAATCTTTTCTAACTATTCGTATGTGTGACGTCTTGTTGTTATTACGCAGGAATAGTTAGATAGCGGGTACATTTTGGTAACAAAAAGTTGCAAGTCTGTACACATTTTTACCGTTCATTACACTAGCGAATAACGATGCTAAAGTAACAGTTAACTGTATATACAGAAATAACGATTATTATTTTGAGAATGCGAATCTGTGCGTTTGGCGGTGTTATTGTTTGAATGCGTTGAAAATGTATTACGATTTTCAAACTGTTTGCATTACTTACATATTTGTTGAAGAAGTTTTTTGTATTAAAATTATGTGTATTTGGTTCCATTTTAAGAATTACTCATAGAATTAAATTATGCAGTATCAGTAATTGCACACCTTCTTGTTCTATGGTTATATCCTTTAAAATGACTAGACCCTAACGCCATCGTTTTCAAGGCATTTCTCCAAGGTGACATCCTTCAGCTCGTTCTCATATACATTGCAATCCGAGTCTACTTTGCACAGTTAGACTGTCTGTTTTACATTATTAGTGTATTACATTTATAAATGGAAACACACAAACAACGAGTAATTAGTTTCAAGTATTTTTCAAGTGGGGGTTGTGCGTTTTAAGAGTGTGCTTACTGTTAAGAATTTAAGGGAGGTAAAAATAAAATAAAGCAGATTTATCCTAAGTGGTAGAAAAGATACAAAGTGCGTTATTAAATGTAATGATGGGTTGTGTCTAGACAACACCTGCTTTATACCCATTTTTTTTATTTTGTAATTTTGTACTAGCGCACGAAAGTAGTTTGTAACGATTATGTCAATTTGTAACTCCATTCTGATATCAGAAAGGAATTTGCGAACAATTAATTAATATGCTTAACGAACGTAGTGCTTAGATGGGATAAGTTTAACAAAAGTAATTAAAATTGGTCTTTTTTATATTATAGCCTACCAAAGTGACTCCACCCCGCCTGATGGTAAGCAGTCAGTGTAATCCAGAAGTGGCGGCCACTATACCAAAAGCCATCGTCTTAAACTGCTGGTATGGTAACCTTCACTATGGCGGCTGGGAATGTGGTTAGAGGAAGGGAATGAGGGAGGTGAGGAAAGAGGAAAGGGGGGAAATTGGGCCTCCGGCGCTCTCACTCACCGAACGAAACGCAGTAGTACGGATACTACTACTGTTAAGTTGATGTTCTATGAGAGGGTAGTACTTCCCCGGACGATCCGGCCCATTCATGCTGACCGTAATAGAGAGATTGCGGCTCGTCAGAAAAAGTCTTTGCCTAGCTGTAAGAATTTGGCTGAGCATTGTCAACCCGTTACGTATACCTACTTATGTACCTAATTCTTTCTCATTTGACGGCAGCGTCAAGCCAGAAAGAATTAGGTACATAATAAATCAATAAAAAAAAAAAAACATAGAAGGGAATAATAAAAAAGGAAAATTAATTGGCCATCCCGGTTTATTCCCAAATTATAAAATCTAGCAATAAATAGAATTCATAATTTCGTTCAGTACAGTTGAAATTTATTCCCGTTGAATATCAAATACTTATTACTATTCTATGTTTAAGAATTTATTTTTTAATTAAAGGATTAATTTTTCAGTCTTGATTGCTTTGCGAGTACACTTAACTTTCACTTGCCTCAGCCTCAAGTATTAATACTTTTTTATTACTTGTTACTCAGAAATCCTTACAACACACAAACTCCTCTGTGATAGAGATTTTTTTTTCGATGTTCGCAAGTTTGAAGATAAAAGGCATATAATGTAAAACATTTATTTTACGTTAAATGCATTTTCAATATGTATTGGAATTATTTTTAAAGCTTTTGTATTATGATTATGGCTGATGCAGTGGCGCAGTGGCAGTGCGTGTGACTGCTACAGGGTTACAGTTACAGGGTACAGGGTTCGATTCCCAAACCAAACCAAAACTTTTTTGTGATCTATTAGAGTATTAACATTTGTTCCGAGCCTGGGTTATTTCGTGTGCATAAATTGTAAATTAGCCTTCGCGGAACAGGGCTTGTACCATTTTACTTTATTGTTGAATATTACATAAATCTATATTCTTATTATATCTATATTGTTAAAATGACTTTCATGACCCAATAAACATTATTATTATTAAAAAAAAAAAACCATGAGTAATCAAATACGATAATTGTCGGTTTGCTTAAATCTTTGTTTTTGTAGGGATCTTCTTTTTAAAAGGGGCACCTTACTTATTTTTATTATTGTTTATTTAAGGGTGAATATTTGCTTTGGTTTTCTCATTTTTCGAATCGGTAGGTAAGGCACTAAGCATACTTTTGTTCCACGCAATCAAATCATTGCACATTTGACATAATTTGTATACTACGTACTTTAGAATTGTGTATCGCTGACACGAAAATTGATCATTTTATACGAATATAATTTGTTATTAGTTAGTACAATAAAGGCATTCAAACGAACAAGTTGTCTCTCTATCAAGTACTCATATCAATACAAACCTATCATCTATCACTAACTGTAGGGAAACATTACTATACGTCTAATAGTTTATTACCTGCTTATTTTTTACGTTCACATACCCTCTCACCAATAACCACACGGTAACGTGAAAATCATTCTATATTTCCCTAAGTTTAAAACTGCTGAAAATTCACATTGTACCAATTTTTGCTGATTACAAAACAACATTTACCTATAGCTCGTTAAAATTTCAGTAGTCGGGCACACACAGCGATTAGAGAGGGCTAAAACCTCAGCAAACACGACAAAACTCCCTCTGTGATACAAAATTTAGCATAAAGTTATTTTATTATGGCCGTAATAGAGATATAACACTTTTACTTTTATGACACAAACCAATTTTATTAACCTCGTTCGGTCGGGTCGACCCTTCGACACTGTCAATTTGACACAAACTTTACCATTTATCTTTTGAAAGCTTAATTTTTTCAAACATTCTTTTGAATTCGTATCGTGCTTTGTGTTAAAAATTCTCAACATTTGATAATAATACAAAATTTGGTTTGACCCACTCGTGAATTGTTTTTTGTTTCTTTAGCTTCTGCCAAGGGCAATTTTGGTATTGTGAGTGGTCTTCTAAAGTACATCCTTAAAAAACAAAGAAGTTTACACCCTACGCCTACCTACCCTACCCTTCAGTAAAATAAGTACGGCTTTATCTCAAAATACAGGTTGGTATGATAATTATTTTCGCATGAGTATAATTATTCTCAATAGTGTTATTCAAAAGTTGTTATGTTGTAAGAACTTATGAAAGAATACTTACCTGAGAATACTCCATCATTATGTGCTTATTAACACGTGACTTATAAATCTTTCAACAACTTTCAGCAAAGCTTCGTATATTATGTAGTTTAATTTGTATGAAAACTCACCCACTAAATACACTTCTGCAACAGTCTGTTTTAGCCTAAGGGCGTACTCAGCAATAGGAAACCAACCATTTGTATTATTTTATGGTTCTTATAAAATAAATAAGTTACTCTTCTTCGCAATATTGCGCTAACAGATGCTCCGCAAATACAATAATGTGCTTTATACGGTATTTTAAATCACTGGACTGTGTTTAATTGCATAAAAGCTTTCGCTGTTATTGTTTGATATAAAAGCCTTTTTATTTGTATACCTCTAAAATAAAAAAGCATTCCTCGTTTATAATTTCTGTTTGTTTTGTAGTGTTTTGCTATATTCACTGAAACAGCGATCATTTAGAAGAACTTCCACTTAATTATAATATTAGACTATCGATATTGATTAGTAAGATAGTTATCGAGAAATTGATTTGTAATAATAGCTTATACAGATAAACTTATGGCTTACATGACGATATATTAGTAAGCAAATAGGTATTCGAAACGAAACTGACATGTAGTGTAGTGTTTTTTGTAAATCCGCTCAGTATTAGTATTAGTAATATTGCTCACATAATGCGTTCGAAACACTTTCATGACGAGGAAGTGCTGTAGCAGGATTTGGGCAATAAATTATGTAATGTAATAGGTAGGATAGTATTGTAGACGTTATTAATAAGCCATGACGTGAAATATATTGCCCAAGCTTCACACATGAGGATCGCTCGGGTGGATTCATGGTCGGCTCTTCGTTTAGACGTTGGCGAATTGCATACATGAAGGGTACATTGCAAGAACTTACACTAGAGAATAGTTTTACGTAGGAGATATAATTTAACAGGTATGCCGTTTATGGTTTGAATTAAGTGCAACATTTTTGTTAAATCTGACCTCTAATTTGTACAACACAGTGATCGTAATGTCGACTTTTTATTTTCTATGCCTACATTATCCGCACGTCAAAACTTTTGTTAAATTATAATAAAATTATCTCAATGTATATTAGTAGATTATAAACTCAAAATTATAAGTCGAAATGGCCCTGTTGATAAGGCACCCGATTCGTAAACACGAGGTAGTGGGTTCGAATCCGGGCAAGTACCAATGTGATTTTTCAAATCATATGTACTTTCCAAGTTATCTTGGACATTTCTGACTGACGGTGAAGGAAAACATCGTGAGGAAACCTGGACTTAAAAGTCTGAAATTGCCAATCCGCCTTGAGCAAGCGTTGTGATTAATGCTCAATACCTTCTATATAGGAGAAGAGGCCTTTGCCCTGCAGTGGGACAGTAAACAGGCTGGTATTATTATTATTATAAACTCAAGAGACCCTCCAAAGAAGCATTGAGTACAAACTACAGAAAATTAACATTTTTATCTAAACAACCAGTTAGATTCACTAAGTTTTAATTCTATACGCTACTCACATAGCAAGCAACCAGATTCTCTCTACTGTTAAGAGGATTACGCTCCCTCTAAGATATAACTTTGGTGGCAAACAAGCATAAAGACCATGACATGTTAAGTGGCAAACGTTCTCTATGGACATGACTATGTTTTCTAAACATCGCAGAAATAATGTTTAGAAATCTCGACCAAGCCGTTGCCGTGGATAAGGAGTTAAAAGGGTAAAGAAAGAAGACCGAGAGAATAATTAGGCTGTAACTAAATAAAAATCCTACTTATTGCTTACCATGAAACAGGATGACCACAATTTGTTAGTCTAAATAATTTACTATACATAGTTATTAAGGCAATGTGAATTTAACAATAAAAAAAATATTTTCTAAATATTTTTTGTTTTTCCACTTTCAGTTTACACTTACGTTTCTACATAGGTTAATTAAATTTTAAATATATGTGGTTACCATTCAACGAGCTTACAAAAGTTTGTGAGTACTAGACAGTAACATTAATTTTTAATCTTTGCGTGGGCTACTGTAAACTGTGGCGCCTTTTATGTAAATAGTTTTTATTCTGTCTAAAAATTGGACATACGTTTATTTTGAATAATATGGAATGTTTGTTAATTTAAAAGTCAATAAAACTTTTTTTTTCTGTTTTTATTAAACTGAGTGGCTCCTATATTGACGTCAATTTAACAATTCTAATCTTGTAGTTAGATTACTCAAAAATAATAAAATGCTATTTATACCTACGTGCCTACAGCTTTCCAAATTGAGAGATCGGCATTGAATATTTTAACAACTCTAGAGGACGTTCGTTGATGCCCTTAGGTCAATACTGGCCAATTACAAAAAAAAACACGATTAGTGATGTGCAAACATCCAGCTGCTCTTCATCTTATTTATATACATGTAATGCATACGCTTAAGCTTTATTTTATTCAAACAGATGCGTACTCATTTCGCATAGATGTAATTATGTGCCAATCATCGCAGTGAATAATTGCGCAAGTGATTCATCTCTTGTGACATATGGCGTTACTAGTCCTAGCGGTCTTTCTTCTTTATTACACTTTGTCCTACGTCATTTGTCACGAATTGTGTAAGTACACGTGTTTACAAATAGTTACACGCATGGAAACAGGAATTCGTTGCAATAGTATGTGTGATTGTATTTTAATCTATTCATTATCGTACCATATACCTATGTCTCAAAATAGAACGAAAAATTAAACAAAAAAAAAATTTATTGCCAGCGATCTTTGCTTTTGACAGTTCAAGCCAGGCACTTGCCTATTTAGGTATACCGTGACAAAAGCTGTCATTGCATTCTAAAAGATAACGCTGCTATTGTGTTGTGTACAACGCTTTCCCGAGCATCTCCGAAAACGCTTCTCACCAGCAAAGACACTGATACTTCAGTGTATTGTGTTGAAGTAGTTTAGTTGCGATATTCTGTAAGGTTGCTTCACTACGAAACTACACGCTATGCTACAAGACTTATATTCTTGTGATCTTCAATTAGGACAATAAATTTGATTATGTAGACTGACCTATAACTATGAATCATCAATAACTGAAATCATCCATGGATATGATGCGCAGGCGCAGCTCGACCTTGCTGATCTAGACCAAAAATTTTTATAGTTTTCCTAACTTTGGTTCCCATGATTATTTTAAAATATAGAAACGGATATAGATTGCGGTTTAAAAAATATAGAAACATCTCTTTTAGTTGGTGTTCGTGGGTGGAATATCAGGAAAAAGACGGCAGCATTATTTTACTAATTATTCTACCAAGAGGGATAATTATACAAACCTACCTTTGGAAGAGACCTAGTAGTAAGTGCAGCAAACATCTTCAAACCGATGATGTTTTAAATTAAGGATGTATCATCTATTGAGCAAATGTAACCGTCGATGCCCAATACTAGTCTCACAAAGTTTATTATGTACCACTAACAGCTTCAATTTATTATGCACTCGATCTTGTTACCATGTTTACGACTTGGCATGAGTTTCGCTATAAAGCCAAACGCAAGCTGAATCGGTATGCGCAAAAGCATTTGGACCGTGCTGCGTGCGTGCGAAATTATTCTAATACTAAACACTCATTACTTTCATATCGGCCCCATAACCCCTTCACATCTGTCATTATTTTGTCCCAATAAATGTTACTGTGACACCACTTGCACTAATTTCAGAATAAATTAGTATGCACGATCTGTGTTTAAACATGTATTACTTCTCTTTCATTTTTTGTATACAATAAGTACTTTAGTCTAGGTTCCTCTCACCCTTGGTACTAATATATACAAATATACTTGTAATCTGCTATAGGTTTTTATAAAGAAAGATAAATATAGCTTACTTCCTCTAGTCGATAGTTATAAAAACTACAAGTGCATAGATCGGAGCGAAAACTACTACTTAGTCTTGCAGTGAAGGAAAAGTAATGGCTACTGATAAGTTCCAATTGCATTGAAAACGGTATTCGTATAGACGTAATGACGCACTTAGTGCAGTGTTTATTTGTTGAAATTACGGCCAACCTTACTACAAAAAATATTTGCCTATATCTCATTGGTCTTATTTTGTACCTGTAAGCCAGTAAGTGTTTGCCAATATTTTAGGAGTGACTTTTAGATATTACTTATTAAAAATTAGTTTAGTACTTCGAAAGAGCCAATCTTGGTCATCGCAGAGGTTGTTTTAAGCTGTAGACAAAAGCTTCAGGTATATATCTATAGCAACTGTTTTTCTATCGCTGATTTCTACCTACCTATACCTAAATACTATGCAGTAGTTACCTCTTAAAATCAGAGCGCTTACAAAAATCGGTACTAGAAAAAATTCACTTGGCGATTTCACCCACCTTAAGTAGCTATTAATTGGTAATAAGAATCACTATAAAAACTATCGTTTTAATTTTCGAGAGAGTTAACCTTCCATTTATGTACATACGTTACTCTTACTGTACATGAATTGATACAAAGTAATATAGGAGGGATAATAGCGGCATCTTGTAACGCTCTATGTCGATACCCGTTCAATAACAGTAACATAAAATCCCTGTTATGCGGTCTGGCAGGAGGTGCGCACAACTTACGTCTATTAATTACGACATTACATTGTAAAGACGTTGTAAATGCTATTTCTATGGCATAGTTTATGGGGCCACGTGCGCCGCACACGAAACATGAGTAATTTTGGCGATATACATATGTTTTATACGTTACGCAAATAATATGACTGAAACGATTGAGAGCAGTGTTGCCAGATCACTATTACTACATTTTGAAACCGAGAGTAAAACTAGTACATTAATGAAATGAATACAAATACTTTGCCCTTATAACTGACTCAGGTTTAGTTTTATGACCTTTTACTAAATAAAATTGAAATAACTGCCCTGCTAAGTTTTGCGTAAAATTTTATTTTGACCCGTCCGGATTCGCCTTTCAACTTTAGCAGCATGATTTATTATTTATTATTATACACAGTGTCACGCTTAAATTTAAAAATGATTCGTCAACAAAAGTTTTTTCTGTCTTACCATTTATAAATTTTATTATTCTCTTTGCTATAAAATGACGATTTTAAACTACGATAAAGAATCTCGATCTAGAATAGATCCGGACATGAACTCAGAATTACGATCGGGACGTCTTACACTAATTGTAACAGTTAAAAACAACACGAAACTTATAAAGACAAGCGGTGAAATAAAAACAGTGGTTGCCGCATGTAAAATGTTCTCCAGTCTATATTTATCTTCTTTAGCCGAAATTGTTTTTATTTTAAACAATTTGTGTTGCCGTTGAAAAATATATTAAGTTCTGATCATAATAACTAAGAATTTAATGTTTCGGTTAACATTTTAAATTATATAAGTACACTTCATATATTTTTTAAATAAAAAGAGTGAGTAGTTATTATTCACTATTAAGTAATGCTGGCATGAATTTTCAATGAAATTTTCAGAAAGAAAGGAATATTTATGATAATAGTTTAATATCATCGAACTAGAGACCTAAAGACGTCGTCTCAATGGCAGTCTTCTTCTGGATCTTGCACTGGATTGTTCAGTAGAATTATTAAAACTGCCTCACTTCTCCTTTTTTATCTAGAATAACACGTGCAAGACTGATATAACAAGTACAACGTAATGTACGTAACAACGTATTCATCTCTTACACCCGGATAGCAATGAGAGTGTTGTGATGTTAACACTCTCATTGCTAATTAATTCTGATAGTCATAGCCAGGAGTACAATTTAGTAGACTAACATTAAATATGCTTATGAAAATGAAAAAGGAAATGTGTTTATTCATATAGGTTCATTAAATTAACACTTATGAACGTTAAAAGTTACAAAATGTCAGCCAATTAACATACAGCCAGTTTGCTGACGAGGTAGAGCCATGAGAAGAACTGGCAAGAAACTCAGGCTACTCTTTTTAATCGCCAGGTTATTAAAATTTTTATAAGTTACAATTTCAAGTAGCATGCAAAGGGACACAGGCAAACACAAAACGTATCGTACGCTTACAAGCAAATGGTCATTGCAGTACAATAGAGTGCAAATACGTTGCTATTATTACCTAACGGGATGCTGCCAATCATTCGGACATCCTCACTCATCTCTCGATGCGGTTCTGAACTCGTTAACAAGAACCATTAGCATCAGTGCAAACAAATATGAATGAGATAAAAAAATTGGATAAAAATTTAGAAACTCCATATATTTTACATCACGTCAACCTATTAAAGTGACAGCGTGGCTTGCTTCTGGCATTTGATCAAAGATTAAAACGAACTAAAGATTGTTGTTTGTTGAAATAAATGCCACTTAGATCGATTATTTCAGCTTAAACCTCTGTGATTTCAAACTAGGGAAATTCTGAAAAATTAATCAATCAATCCTTTGAAATCGTTATCAAATATGGAGAAATCTCACCTCACTTATTACAAGGCATCAATCTAGTAAAAATAAGGTGTAGCACACCTCTGCCTACTACTCTGGAATAACCAGCATGATGTTATGTATGTTTTCTTTCGCCGCTGTAATAGCGACATATGTATACGTTAAACATTTGTTTTGTGGACACGACCGACCTATGTCAACTTAATAATTAATGATCTTTGCCGACTATTTTAAAAGAGTCGCTCCCTTTTTGTTGCACACTTCTTTCTGGTTCCGAAGAATTAATTAAATTGTTCTCCTTTGATAAATTAACGTTTCTTTATGAATATTTCTCAGTCTTAACTCCAATTAAAACTCGCAATTAAACTATGTCATTTTTTCAATGCTTTAAATTATTCGTGTTCAGACATCCGTTATAAATTGTTGAAAGGGTTCCAGTGAGAACTTATTTTAATCTCATAAAATAGTTTGCAATTATTTATACTTTCTGTTGATAGAAAAATAGATCTTTCTGCACAATATAAAGCGGTCAACCACATACTTATGGATGTCAAGGAGAGATATAAGTATCTTAACGATTTCTTATTTTTAACTGACTATGACGAAGTGAGGAGATTATCTCCTATTTACAAGTTGTATATTATTTTCTCTTATTTATTTGACGCTGATGTCGAAATATTATGCAATACGATATCAATGTATGCAACATATAATTATGTATTTCGCAGTACAATGAGTCCACTACATCTAATGCAAAAGTCCTCGTGGGATATTATTGGCTGCTAAATTAGGTAGGTACTGTTTGCATCATTATACCTCAATATATTACTCTAAACTAATAATTTCTATCTCTAGATGAGTTATCGTCATAATTTTGAACCACACAGTCTTGGCTGGCCTGTTTGAAATTTGAAAGCAGTCTCACAATTACGATTGTTTAACTTGACACTTAAATAAATAGAATTAACAAAGAACAATTTGCCGCTGAACGTTTTAGACACAACATTAAAATCCGCACAATTAGTAAATAATTTGATTACCCAAGCCAAGGTTCTTCAGCCAAGATTTGAGATCTAAAATCCCCTTACTAATTAACATACATATGCGTGTGACATTAATAGTATAATTGACAATGTCAGGGCATCTCAATCTTGCGTTAACTATTCTTGTTTGATAATGTTATACAATTAGTCACATATTATGTATCCTTAATCGTGCTTGGTGATTGAATTCAAAATAGCTTTCGTATTGAATCATCAATAACGTTGAAGTAATTTACCTGAATGGTTGTTGGTGCAAGACATAGGTTTAAATGCGAGGTAGTTGGGTAGTTGCTTCTCTTATCCTCATTATCGTCATTTCAGAAGAAGGCGCCCTTCGTCTTCGCTGGACAGTAGACCTACGCCAAATATTGTGTTTACCATAGGCGGATAGGCAGTGGTGAAAGTTTTATCACGGGACACTGTTGGAAGCTTTGGATAATTTTCGTATCGTTTTTTCATGTGAAACTTGACCTCTGTCGTTCAGTTTGCTATAACAATTGTACGTGTGCCACTCAAAATAAGAAATAAAGAGGTAAACTTCAGCTTTACACGAACGAAGTCAGTAACAAGCCGCTAATATAATGTTATCTATTATATTATTGTTGTATATCGGCCAATGCGATAGTTTATTACTATTCATGCAACTGTTAACAGCGTAATGGATTGTGTTTAACGCATTAGTGCATTAGTCGAAACTATATAATAATTCTGTGACGTACCTACCGCCTTGTTGGCAGTAGGTATTGTTACGAGCCTGGTACCTTTTATGAACTACATATTTACGTTATTTACAGATATCTCTCTGGCACTGTAAGACTTTGTGTGCAAAAATTATATTTATAAAGTCTCCGATAGCACGGAACTAAACAATGCAACTGGTTTCTTGAGTAATATTTCCTTCTGGTTTTAAATTTCGTCCTTGTAAGCGTGGCGTGAAGAAGTACTCGAAAAGCCGCCGTAGTGAGATCCAGGTGTCCATCACTCCTGGCATCTACTGTCTACTTACTAGACAGAATGGAGTCATTTTGGTGAGCAAATATAAATATAATCGTAGTTATCGAAACACGCCTGTTATCAGCCCTATCGGAAAAAAAATAACACTATGTTATGTTTAGTTCTTTAAATTCTTTCTAAACCGTATTGTATCATTAGTTCATTAGTCTGTTCATTATTAGTTTTGTCTACATGAACTAGTTATTCTATAACATAAATTAATCATGCGTCTTGACAATGACAGCTTTATTGCCGAGTATTTCTGTTTTGTAAAATGTTAACATGCCAAAATATGATAAACAAAGTTTGAAATATGTATTTTTTTTTTGTACATATAGTTAATAAATCTGGTTACTAGGTATTCTAGTAAAGAGAATTCTAATAATACGAATAAAACTATTAACATACGAATAGTCTGCTTATGCTCCTGCGACTCAGACTCAGAACTGAGCGGCGACATTATGACTAATTACCGCTGAGGTACAAAGAGTTAAAAGAAGATGTAACGTGAGTATGTGCAGTTTAAGGCGAGGGATAAAGATAGCAATCTGCAGATTAAAAAGCAAGGTACATATATTAGCAGGTATCTCTGACGCATGTCCGTTATAATTCCATTGTACACAATAGGTACATTTTCTTGACAAATCCGATGCGATGATATGACAATGAGTCAGACTTTGCAGAGTTCTAACTACCTACCCGTAACTATAGTCATACATGTCCATGTATATCTAGAACTAAGGCAATCTTCTTAATGTGTTTTAGAAAACGCTCACCCATCCACAGACTGATATTGACAAGCGCGATTAACATTATCAATCTAATTGATATTGCTTAACTACGATCATGTACTGAAATAGATATAACAAAAAAAAACCGAGTGATCTCCATTGACTTTCTTTTTATGAATGAAACGACAGTCAGACGACCGGTAACGTCTTAATCCTGTTAAACATAATCGAGAGCCAAAGCACGTAATAAACATTGACACTTAAAATTAAATTATTAGTTTCACCGCGAACATTGGTATAAACTTCTAGCTTCATAAATCCGACCGATACGAAGATTCGCTTCGTAATTCGTATGCAAGTATCTAATTTTAGTTACGAAACTAAAAAATCTCTAACGTTTTTCATTCGACAGATAAAATTAATCCAAGCAGCTGTTGCGTGCTTCCCAGTTTTGGGTCGCACTACGCAACATACACCAATGTGATTTTATAACTAAGTACCGTGAAAAATTACTACTCATTTAAAAGCTTTGAAGATTTCTTATAAGTAACAAATCATTAGTATTTTATTTACTTGACCGATATAAAAATAGATGCTTTATACTGTATAGTGTTAATTTTAGAACGATTCGTTTAGATTATCTTAGAATTAATTTTATATTTTGGTTGAAGCTATTAACTCTTTAGATCTTAGTCATATTACAGCAAATTCAAGTTATATTTGTAATTGCCTTGCTTTGATTTCCGAAACCTCAAACTGGCTGAACGAGAACTGTAACGCTCATCACGACACAAATTAACGTGAAAGTTCTATGATCTTCTCATACAACTTTTACGCGGTAAAAAATGTTATTACACTTCAGCATTTATCATATAGATTTCAGACATAAAACTAAATATAAACATTAAATATCAATTTCTACATTAAATAGTATGACACATTCAAATTTCTAACATATATAGATTCTTTTTTACAACTTTGGTGGCAAACAAGCATACGCATACCTAGTGGTAAGTGGCAACCGTAACCTATAGAGACGGCTGTGTTATCCAAGCATCGCAAAAGTAATAATAGTTAGAAAACGCAACCAAGCCGTTGCCGACCACAGAAAAGGGGATGAGGAAGAAAAAGGGAAACAGAAGAGGACCGGGGGGTATTTCGGCTGTCGGCGCTCTCACTCACCGAGCGAATACATTAGCATGAATACTAATATTTTTACGTCAATCTTCTATAAGAGGGTAGTATTTCCCCGGTCAATCTGGCCCATTCATGCTGAAACCAGCGTGGATCTACTACCGTACAATAATTTTTTGCTTGTTGAATGAGAAGTAATATTATTATGTGTGACATTTGGCAAATGATTCGCATTCGATTTGTACAAAATACACCGAAAACATGCAAACTAAAAGACTGACTGTCAACATTTTATCGAACAATATGCTTGCTGCTTTACTTAAATTAATTCACTCGATTTGTCCAAAAGATAATTAAATACTCTGCAATTTGTTCAAGTATTAATATATTATTACTTAATATTTTAGTACGAATTTATTTTCACCCTTCGTTGTAGTTTTATTCGGTTTCAATCTGTGCGAAACTCTACCAAGCATTCCCGCCAATCTTCGTTAGATGAATCTTATTATACCCCGAGTTACGGGTCGGATGAGAATGGTTATGCCGTGATTCACACATACCAAAATCACAATTTTGCAAAACTGTCTGGATTTTTTAAAATTTAGGTAGTAAACAAGCAGTCCATCTTCATTCAACATCTATAGATAATGCCTATAACAAAATAGGAATATAACACAATAGGCCTAATACACTATGTCCTACCCGCGTGACCTCCATAGTCTTCCGCCCGTAGCCAATGTGGAACATTTCCTATTCGTATCGTTCAACTCATCCCGCCTTCTTAATAAATAATTACACAATGTAATACATACGTAAATATATGGTAATGTCACAAACAACAAAAAAAACTGAAAAGATGACGATCATTAATAATAAAATTAACGTAATAAAAATTCAAGACACCTAACATTTTGTATATTAAAATCTGTGAACCAATAATTTATTTGTACCGATGTATCATTCTGTCATCAATGACGGCGATAATACAACTCATTCATAAAAGACGTGTGCGTGACGTGACAATAACAAAATTCAATTAATAACATTTGCCTAAATATGCTACGCTACTTGTACATTCCCTGCCCTAATGAAAAACACTCGGTAGTCCTGCAAGTGGCAATTATTCCGTACTCACATAATGAATTCTTAGGATACTTATTAAGCAATTCATAAGAGATCCCTATTCTTAGGACTATACGTACTTGGAGAGGCAATCTTCCCGCGTAGTGACGCAGGCAAGATGTATTCAGCCATCTAATTGGCCAAATTACTCAATGAGAAAAGCGAGTTCTTATTTCGTCGGGATCAGGTAGACTGTTTTGTCCAATACTGTTTATTGTTACGATAAGTGACGTGAAAAGGATCGTTGTTGCCTATATTCTGAGGTGAAATTGAAGTAAATCTTGTGTATTATTTGTTTTGGGCATCGACAAAAGCATAATCGCTTGATGAAACTACTCATTACCTATAGTTAGCACGTTTTTACATAATAAGTTAAAACTTAAGTGATTACGACCAATATTTTGTATTTATCGCGTTATTTAGAATAAAAACAAATACAATTAAAATTATATGAATACGATATGATTGAAAAGAAAAGAGGGATAGCAAAAGTCATGACAGACGATTTCAACCATACTTATCTAAATATTTCTACAAGACAATATCAACCTTGTACTTCAAGTATAAAGTTGATTTTGTGTCAGCTTCACAAAGCGAATTTATGTAACGAATAAGCTAAGTGTGGTGCGGCCATTACGTGAATAATGAGACGAAAATCCAGAAACAGTTACTTTTTCGTGCGACATAATTTTAGCGTGGGCTGGGGTCTATAATTAAATGATATAAGAAAAACTCCACCCAAGTTCGCCGGCTATTAATTCAACGAGAGCTTTTATTTTGCCATGAAATTGTAAGAAGCGCTCATTGGTAGATACTGAATATCCAACTCAATTCAAATTAGATCAAGGTAATCAACATAAAAAATAATAATAAGCAATAATAAACGACACTTTTGATGTTTGAGTATACCGTCAATCCAATGTCAGAGATATTTAAAATATTTTTCTCTCGTATATTTTTACTTGTTAATAGAAAAGAAAATAAAAAATAAAGATGAAAAGAGCACTTTGGAAGCACCATAACGGGGAGATAAACGTTGCAGACTCCTTCCTGATTTTAATGAGATCGCCAATCAGCTGCGAGGGACCCCTACCCCTGGTACACGCGAACAATCTATTTTAAAATGTAACAAAGATAGCTTAGAATCTATTATCGGCGAGGAATTTGTATGGCGCCGTATATCTGCATGTTATTTGAAGTTATTCGTGTCTTGGAAACTTATTTTTGTACTCGGTGGTTAAATTTAGACACTGTTACGGAAAGTATGAAATGTAGGTCAATAAAATAGCAGATGCTTTTGAATTTTATGTTGAAGCTTTTTTTATGAGTATGATAAGTATAAAGGCTGGCTGTATCAGTAAAGTAGTAACAGAGCACTCTGGAACAGCTGCTCTCCTACAGAAATGCAACAATACTTGTATTAATTAGTATCGCTATGACCATAGTAGTACTAGAAAAGCCCAACTATTCCTATTTCCGCGCAAAATCGCACATTACGTAACATCCATTACTTTTATTTTCTTATAAAATGACAAAAGAAAGTTTAAATTATAAAGTAACAGAATTTCAAACCTTACAGGTCACAAGTCACAATCATGCAATCAAGCATGATAATAACAATAGATTTTCATATTTCCTTATTTCAGATTTCCTGGGGATTCATGATCACTGATCATGTTTTATAGCTAAAGTTATAGCAATAACTACTTCTATTTCTAACATTTTGTAAAATACGACACTGCATGGTCTTTCAAAACTAAACTCCTTTTATCTTGTGAATCAAAATTCTATAAATTCTATTACTAGTGGGAAATGGTAACGGTCATTAAATGTTACCCATCTATTTAGTTAATCAAAACAATAATCATATTGCAGTCAGTTCAAAGTAAAGCAACCACGCCGCATAAACACGTGCAGCATATTATCGACTTCATCAAATTAATTTCATTAATTCATCATTATTAACCACTTATTGTCTTCACAAACAAATATAACCTATTAATCTTAACAAAGATAACCTACTTTTTAAGCAAATTGCGCTTGTAGGTATTTAAGATCTGACTTGACGATTATTTTTATATTAACCAAGATAAATGATTCAACCTGATGGCAAACAGTAGTGGGAACAAATGGATATATTACTAACTCTGTCAATTCAAAAGCACACAGTAGTTTAACATAATGGTATTCTTGTGATAATAATAGAACCGGCGATAATGTTGCTAAAATGTCATGTGAAATAAGTTTAGGTAATTTATTTAAATGTATTTCTGTTTTGTCTAATTCAGATCGAAACCATACATATTATAAAAGGCTTTGTCCTGACTTACTGACTGACAATGCACAGTCTGAACCACCGGTCGTAGCGACTTGAAATTTAGGGGCTGTGTTTGTCTTAATGTCTAGAGGTGTATTCAGAAAAGGTTTTTTTTAGTTCAACACCCAAGTGTGTGAAAAGGGATGAAAACGATTGTATAAAACTTATTTGTTTTTAATTATTAGTTTTGCAAATTGGGGTTCTCTATCAAAACAAAAAATACTCTCATCAATATTTTTGACAGGGATGACTTAAGAAGGGTGAAATTTGGGATGAAACGTTGCCATACGTTTCATCCATCATATTATTGTTTTTGAAGTAACCATTGTTCAAATCAGTATTGAGATTTGAAATACTTAAAAAGCTGTTTTTAATTTTTTTAATTGGGTAGGTTTAGTGGGGTGAAATAATAAATAGGCAGTTCTTTATTTTCGAAGTTGTAGTTGAGAAAAGTCATATTTCATGCTGTAGCCAAAATGAAAAACGCTGATTTAAATATATATAACGGCGATGGCAAAATTTTTTTTTTTAGTTGTAGTGAAAATTTGAATTTGGGACTGCATTAGGTATTTAAGAATGGTGGAATAGAAAATGTATGGAAAATAGTGGTTTTTAATTTATAGCGTGAAATACAGATACATACACAAACACACATCAATGTACCCATCACGAATAGGTTCTGCATAAACGTTTCTCGCATGGACAATTTTATAAAGTAAGCAACATAGCGTAGCTGCCCGGATAAAACACAAAAAATATTGTTTACAATGAAGTGCCTTGAACAGATTTGCCCTGTCCGTAGCGTCTCTTAAATATGTGAATATCATAAATTAATGTCTGTGGGAAAAACGATATCCACGCGAGCGTGGCCGTGGGCAAAAAGTAGTCAATTATGAAATAGTTTTATGAGCTATTTAATGCACAACGTTAAGATGGATTCAACTATCAAATTGCGACTAATGGGTAAATGTATCTATAAAAGTACGGAATGTCACGAAAGCCCAGTGACTACAAACCACTTACACGGTGAATAGTGTCTTAAATATATTTCAAATGCCCGCAGCTGCGTAGTTTTCGCATGTTATAAATGACAATTGATGTGCCAAAGATGCTATGAATTGACATGCAATAAATCGCCATTTGGAAACTTTAGTAATGGTTTTCTTTACAATCTTAAAATGTTTTGCTACAACTTTTCTCAAAACCACAATATTTAAATTCTCAGACTAAAAGCTTCGGATAATTAGCGTTATTTGTATAAATTGTGACTGTTTTGTACATTTATTACAGCCAAACTAGTGAAATTCTAAATAGTCAGACGTAGAATTACTTAGCACTAACGAACATACATAATTTTGTTACTTTACGAGCTTAGTTACGACTAGAGAGTTATGACAGTGTATGAGTTGAAAACTGCATATTGTATACAATCATTCCAAGAAATAATCAAGAAATAAATACAATAATTTAGATCGGTGCTATAAAAATGAAGCGATTAAATTTCTTTAAATTATTTTAGAAACTACTTGGCATGCGTCGCTATTTTATGGTTAGTGACAAAAATAACCGTCATTCATTGGTATCATCGGTCGCGATACTCGCGATATCAAACAGATGTTCTATTCATTCGTTGTTATTATAGAAAACTGTTGGTTTCATTTAGTTTTATTTCTCAATAACATTATCTTTCATTCATACTTTATGATTGATAGGTATAATTGTTTTAATACAAACAGTACTTCATACAGTATATTGGAAGTTTGCTTTTTAAAATATTTAAAATACCTCATACCATAAAAAGTGTTTTCTTAAGCGGGTAGTCGTATGTGTTGCATCTACATTTGGCCAGCTACATTGGGTTCCATTATGAGACGGCCCTATTGCCATATTCCCGCACAATTTTTATTTAAATTTTTAATTTTGCGGGTAAAAAAGGTTTCATGTATTTTTTATTTACACACATAATTATTATATTAGTCGGTTTATGCGACACCTATGGATCAAAAGGGTTACAAAATGTACAACCGAGTAATTATGCTTTTTTGAATATTCAGAAATTTTAAGTTTTCTAAGTTGATCTTTCTTTCGAGAATACCTATATCTATACTTTTGGATAAAGCGGAATAATTTGTATGTTTGTTTGAACGCGCTAATCTCTGGAAATACCAGTGAGATTGGAAAAAATATTTTTGCGTATGATAGCAGCCCAGTTTTCGAGGAAGGTTATAAGCTATCTAACATCACGCTACTGGCGACGGGAGTATAGCAGTAAGCAAAGACGCAGAAAACTCGCGACGCGGAATACTAGTTGTTTTAAATAACTTCATGTGGGCAGCAAATGTAATTAGCGTGTACCGTTATGGTGTGAGAACTTTTTGCAAATTTTGTAACTATTTGGTATTGTCACGTTAGCAAATATAAATAGTACTGACTTCTTTTTATTTAGAATTGAAAAAAAGACTTATTGTCTTTTTGATAATGTCGGTATTACATTTGATTATAATTGTTGTTAACAAAATCGGCCGTCGTTTTTTTAACAAACACTCAACTATAATAAATAAGGGTTATAATTCGGTCGTTAAATGTTACTTAATCGCAATAATTATGGCAATCAGAGAAAAAAATTTGGCAAATGGTTCCCAGCAATAATTTAGTTTAGAATGTAAACAATTTTGTTTAGTACCTACCTATCGTTTAAATTCTCTTTTCTTTTAAACCGATCTACTTTTAAGAAGTTATAAAATATTTTGTTGTATTACAAAACTATAAACCTGGAATAAGAACGAAAATTTTTTTCTTGCTTTTACATCATTTGTGTAGAAATTATTTATTTGATAAAATGTATCTTATAATTGTAATATATTAGATTCAACTTCAATTATATTGTATTCTAGCAATCCTTCGAACTGGTTAAAAGCAAAGTAGGAATGGGACTCAATCTCGCTCCTCACGGATTGTGACGAGTACTTTGAGGCGTTGGCGGGGTAAAGTACATTTTAATAACTACACCCAGGCTCAAAATTCACATCTGTTAATCGCGTGTTTTGGTTATAATTATAATTATGCGAATGAACAACACGTATGAATTACCTAGTACAATGACCTCTAATAAGAAATTGAAAGCTGAAACTTTTCTTTGCATCTGAGTTGCCTTTGTGAAAACAAATTGTTTTAAACACTTCATGCTGCAGCAATAGCCTCAAACATTGTTCCAATACAAAACATCGCTTAATATTGAAGTATGTTTGTTACTAACTCCATGCGAACGTAACTGGAAACATGTGACAGTATTATACAGTTTTGTACGAGGGCGAAAGAGACAGACACAAGTTATGATATACTGTCGTAAAGCGACTGCATGGACGTGGAATTAAATTGGCCCAAATTGACTTATATTAAATTAAGGTATTCGGTTTTGTGCGCGCTCCCCTGTCTCCGTATAGTGTTATGTACAGGGCTACCACAAATAGTTTCTGCTCTCTGTATCATAATATTTGTTATAAACATGCGATGTGTACCCGACATTATTAGATTAAAAGCTCTGTTTAAGCGAAGATAGTACGTTTTATGTAATGATATTATCGAATGTCTAAATATACTTTACGTAGTTTTAGTATTATTAGTTGTTCTGTTCACCTTATCAATCCAAGTTGCTCATCATCCTTTTGAAGATCATTCCACGAACGATTTTTGAACTTAATTTAATAAATATTTAAAAATAAAGTTCGAAAATCTTGTCATTAAACTTTCTAATTGCAATTACCATAAAATGAGGCTATAAACAATTTACTTTGTCCTAATTGATTTTTGAAATCTGTCAACAAAACTATGTATTTAAATTTCTTTATTATTCAGGTACTTACTTGATAAGTATCTGAAATTACTGCAAAATAAACTAATGATTTAATAGTAAAGTTAATAAACCGCTTAGCTATTTAGTTTCATGAAACCGCACGATCATTAATGTTAATTAAATAACTGATGTGATAATTAATCAGTTGGTCAAATCATTGGATAAAACTTAATTGAATTTAATGATTTTCATATTATGTTGTAATTGAATAACGTTTAAACAGACTGGTTATTTTCTTCTCTGTTTAATTGATTTCTTGTATCGTATTTACTGCAATAGTCGTAAACGATTTTCCCAAATCCGTAGGTTTACGGTTATAAATCCAAAATCTAAAAACAGTTCGCAAAGCTTAAGTGGTCTGTTAATAGGTATTCAGCAGACGTGGCAAGCCCAAAGATGAGTTGTGGACCAAAATTCCTACCATGTGGTGTCCTATGATAACGAATAGGCGTTGCAGTAGACCAAGGAAATATGGCGAACTGAGTTGAATAAAATAAATAGATCGTGGTTCACACTTGCTATGGATCGAGAAGAATTGAAGTCTTGGGGAGAGGTTTTTGCCCAGCAGTAGGATGATTTAGGCTGACAGTAACAGTAAGACTTTTGATAGATCTATCCGAAACTAAATGAAGCCTTGAGAGTTGCATTGCGTAAGTCTGTAAAAAGTTGATTTCAAATCTGTCAGATCAGCAATCATTATTGTAATCGGCATCAAATGCGAAATGGAAACTTTACGAACGTTTGCGAATAAGGTAGATTAAGCGGCCACGACACTGGATATCATATCATATTTATCGACTTTTTTTTTTCTTTTCTGTTGTTGGATACTATTTACTTTCAAAGCCTGGTGCATTTATTGACTTTTCTTTCTTTCAAAAATATTTCTGGCAGCCCTAATCTTATTGTGATAATTTTTAATGTCAATTATTTTGTTCAGATTTAAGTCAATGTTTAATTAGGTATATTTTGATGCCACGTTCTTGTATTATTTTATATTTATATCTACTGTTTTATAAAGCGGAAAAGTTTGTATTTTTATTTGTTTCAACGTGCTATAATCTTTGGAACTACCAAACGCGGTAAACGTTTTGATCGCGTTAACGTAAAAACAACTCGCACTAGGCCCTCTGAACAAATTACGTCAAGTAACTACTACTGGTGAATATTTTTGGTATTATATTATCTTAAACGTGATTGTCTCTTATTATTATTGTCTTTTACAACAAGAAGTTTTATGAAAATTTCAATAAACATTTCTCAGCACTAAAATATATATTATATAATTACCAATTACGGGAAACAGTTTCTGTGCATACGAATCTTAATGCTAGTCAAAACTTTGAAAGTTGCTGCGTTCAGTTTTAACTGTAAAGGTAAGCACAGCATTATAGGTACATAGATCTGAATCACATAATCGTTCGTAAAAGTAAAGTAAGTCTGTTTTCTCAACGTGCGTAAACTTTCTCGTTTATTTTAGCACATGTAACATTACAAACTTCTAAAGTGATGCAGGTCAGTTGCCGCTTTTATGTGCAAAATTGGCTAAACAATGTCGTCTAAGAAAAATACGGAACAATAGAAGTAATACCAAGGTAACTGCGACACTCCCGGGGCTCGAGATTTATTACTTTTTTGTTACTTTTATTAGAGAAACTAGTAATAATCATTAAGACTTACAAAGAGAATTAATACTTCAGCGTCCTATCTGATAAATTTTATTATTTCTGGACTTTGTTTGTTGACTCTATAGTGTTTATTGTGTTATTTTAGCATAAATTGTAATATGTCCTCGTGAGATTATTAGTCTCGATACACGTACTTCGAAGCTTTGATTTCAATTCCTGAGTGCGTGGGAAATTGGCAATCTGTAGGTAATAGTTTTTAGGCGAATTTATTGCTTTAAAAGTGAGTGTACAATATGCTAGTGAGTAGGTGCTTAACAAGAATAGTACGCGGTGTATACTTGAAAATGTACGTTTTGTACTAGAAATGTTTTATATGTCATGCTATTTATGTACCTTAAGTAAGAAAATGAATAAAACTTTGCCTTCCCTACATTCTTAGAGTAAGAACAAAATAATATTCTCGTCCACTATTTCCTATATTATAACAGTATGGCATAAATAACTTAGTAGCAAGATTTAGTAATTCGCTTGACATAGCATTGTTGGGTATTGTTAGAACTGTTACATTGTTAGACGCCTAATCCGAGTACAAGCCAGTTGTTGCGTCTTCACAAACAAACAAACATGAGATGTTGTTCAACGCGTGTTGTGTTAACTGCTTTAGTTTGATCAAATATAATTCTTGCAAACAATACATCTGCGTTGGCGATCCCTATTTGTATAATATTTTCTTAAAGACCATTCCAGTAAGTAACGTCTGGACTCAGAACTAATATTTTATTTACACAAAGTTTTTTCTCGTATTGGAATTACACCAAAGGCTTTTTTTGTACAACAGTTGTAGGGAAAGCGTTCTTACTGCGCTATCTAAACAGGCAACCTAATAAAAAAGTTAGTAAAAATAAGTGTTCTACTCGAGCACTAATAGGCAACTAAATTGAAAAACCACATAATGTCGCTTATTCTGTATCAGAACTTTAAATAGTGCTTTACATAATATTTAACAGTTGGTTGATAATAAAATAAGTATACAAGACGCTGCCGCTGGTCGGAAATTTAATACTGTTTAAAGATAAACTTAAACAACATTAATAGGCTCGCAATATCCGTATGTAAACAACTTTTGTTTTGTATGTCTACTCGACAAAAATAATCCGTTGTGACTTTAGTACCTACCTATACCTATTACGGTAGTAGATCCACGCTGATTTCAGCATGAATGGGCCGGACCGTCCGGGAAAGTACTACCCTCTCATAGAAGATCGACTTAAGAGTAGTAGTATCCGTACTACTGCGTTTCGTTCGGTGAGTGAGAGCGCCGGAGGCCCAATTTCCCGCCTTTCCTCTTTCCTCACGTCCCTCATTTCCTTCCCCTAACCCCATTCCCAGCCGCCATAGTGGAGGCCACCATACCAGCAGTTTAAAACGATAGCTTATGGTATAGTGGCCGCCACTTCTGGATTCCACTGACTGCTTACCATCAGGCGGGGTGGAGTCACTTTGGTAGGCTATACTATAAAAAAAAAAAAAAAAAAAACCTACTATACTAGGCCACTAGCTATATTGTGTTTAAAAAAGGATTGATCATAAATTCATAACACATCACATCATTATAACTATTTAAGACCTGCATTCAACATGCCGGTCTTAAATAATTATAATGATGTCATTGTCATACCTATTCTTGTAAATATACATGTTTCGCATTTCTTTTATATCAATAAGATATTATCAAGAGAGGTCATGATAGAAAAGGAGACCTTTGTCTACTAACTATTGCCTTTTAAATCCTGTGTGGCAACTTCATCCTTACTTAAGGAGTACGGCCACCACTTCTCCAGTCATTTTGTGACCATGGCCGGTGCAACCTGGTCGAAACGTTAACACAGCACGTGTAATAACCGTGCGGCGTATATGTATTTTTCATTAGGCAACGAAAAAGTTTAGAAGTCATTGAACTCTGTGTTGAATATTTGTATGTAGGTACAGATTAGATTAACTTAAACACGTAGCTAGATAGTATGACATCATAAAGACAATGAATGGCTTAGTTTCCACGGCCATGCTAGTGCCCGATTTAATCCCTTAATCGCTTCTTCGTCGCCTCCGAAATCTGATGAGATGCTCTATTTATACTCAAGGCCAATGGGTAATAGTAGGTAAATTAAGATTGACAGATGTGGCTCCCGAATGCCTATTAATGTTGTCAAATGTAAGTTAAATAGGTATGACACTCCTACCTAATATTCCAGTTTATGACGTCACATCACAAAACACTTAACATTGAATCCAGTATATCCCTGTAAATTTGAGAAGAAAAAAATTTGTACATATAATTAATACATTAGTACGTACCTACGTGAGAAAAAACTTTGTAAGTACTTATTTATTTTCATTAAAGTTGCTCGCACGAAGAAGGGTTAAATATAGCTCTAAGTTCATATGAAGAAGGAATGAAATAAGAAAGAAATATAAATGACACCTAAAAACAAGAGTAAGAAGTAGGTTGGTTCTATTCGTTAGAAAACTTTAGTTTGAATAAACTACAGTTGAACTTTGATCACTGCGCGACCTCTAGATCATAATTATAGGTATACTAGTAGCGCCCCACGGGTTACACCGCGCGTGAAATGAGTTTTGCACGTATAAGTTTTTATGCGTTAATCGATCTAGATTTATCGATTTTCGGGATAAATATATACAATACTAGCCTATGTCCGTCTCTTTTATAAATTTTTATCGAAATCGGTTGAGTCATTTAGGCGTAGACTGTAATATAATACTACTATTTATTCCCTGCCCTATTTTACTTGTATATTACTGGATAAGATGTTGAGTGATTTCTTATATTACACAAGGCTACGAGTATGCCTTCACTACGGTATCGGCGGTTAGGCATCCAGCCTTATTCCTCGACTAGAGAAATAAAATTGATATGAATTTTAGATTATCTACGTGACGTACGATTATTACATTTCGCAAAAGTAAATAGCCCGCAAAGTTCAAAACAAAATAATTCTGCAATGCTTAGAAAGCATTGCAGAATTATTTCTGTATTATTGCTTAATAAGCGTAATTGGGCTAGTTTTATTTTAATTTTTGTGGTATTGTTCAATAGTAGATCATGGCTGGTTTCAACATGTTTGGTTTACGTCTTACAGACTGCCCCCATGAATGTCGGTTATCACGAAATTAATATATTTTTACTAATCATGAACATGTTCCTGTATAAACATTGACGATTTTTAGCTACAAATTTTCATCCCTTACTATCACCCCTTTGAGCCATTTTTTCGCGATAAAAGATAGCCTATGTTGTTCGGCAAATTTTATCAAAATCGGTCCAGTGGTTTAGGCGTGAGAGGGTAACAGATATTTAGACAGACAAAGGTACTTTTGCATTTATATTATTATATAGTAGGGATCGACGAAATGTGCATCGAAAACTCAATTCAAAGTCAAAGTCAAAATCATTTAATAATAATAATAATAATATTCTATCACATTCACACAGCGCCATCTAGTCCCAAATTAAGCAATTATATTTGCTTGTGTTATATACTAATTTAAACAACTGATATACTTGTATACATTTTTTTTTGTAAATACATACATATATTGATAAATTACACCCAGACACAGAACAAACAATCATGCTCATCACACAAAGGTTTGTCCTGGGTGGGAATCGAACCCAGGACCTCCAGCTTAGCAGTCAGAGTCACTAACCACTAGGCCATCAGGCCTGCGTTAATTAAATTAACACTTGTGAACGTTAAAAGTTACAAAATGTCAGCCAATTAACCAACAGCCAGTTCGCAGACGAGGTAGGGCCATGAGAAGAATTAGCAAGAAACTCAGGCCATTTTTTTAAATCGCCAGATTATTACAATTTCAAGTAGCTTGTAAAGTGACACAAGCAATACACTTAACTCTATAGGTAATTAATTACAGCTTTCTATGTTGTAAAATTACACCATCAGTTCCTCACATTTTGCTTTGCCCCTCTCATTCTCTCCTGTATGTACGACAATAACTTGATTGCCTTTTCCACATTGTTTCTGCTATTCTTAAAAACACAGCCATGTCCATAAGTAACCATTTAACATCAGGTGGTCCGTATGCTTGTTTGCCATTAAAAAGTTTGTTTATGGCAAATTACTAGTATTTATTTTTGATGCGTCATCTATAAAAGTGGCATTAAAAAGAATATAATGTCCACGTTTACGACCGATAAAAGGAACATACAATGATAAAAAAATGCCTTAGGCATAAGGTCCGCCTTTAAACATGTTTATGTATAAGAAGTGTGAAATAAAATTATGTAATATTAAATCGCGCAGCATCCGAGATAAGCAGGGCGAGAAGCATCTTGACTTACTGAGCAGTCATAGTGAAGGCCACCATACCAGTAGATTTAGACGATGGCTTTTGGAATAATGACTACCATTTCTGGATTCCACTGACTGCTTACCATCAGGCAGATTGGAGTCACTTTGGTAGCCTAATATAAAAAAAATATAATAATAAGAACTAAGACTGTGTTTGCGATAGCCACACCTTTTTAGCCCTACGTTTGTATAGTTAAGAAAAGTAAGACAAGATTTACATATGCTATTACTTCATAGCTCTCGTTTAAAGCCATCTACATCTGTCTCTCCCGTACCTTTAATAATATACCTACATACAGTTATAATAAATGGCTCTGCAAATGATATAAACTAAAAACTCATCAAAAGTGATTTATTGATTTTCGATATAAACTTACAGAACACGCACTGCGAGCTGGTATGAGGTATTGAACCCGTACCATGAGCTTAAACTGCAACTACTGTATTTATAGAGACCACATACATACTGTCTGTAATACGAGTATTTAGTTTTAAAAGCATTATTATAAAAGTCCGGTTGTAATGAGTGAGGACAAAGTGTTTAGATATCTGGCTTTAGCAAAAAACAGCAAAAGCAGTCACAACCTTGAAGATTAATTAGAACGAGAAGTCAGGGGAGCTCTTTGACTTATATAGTATATCGGTGCGGGAAAGCAGGCAGTAATAATCTTTCGATAAACAATAAAAGAGGAATAACTTTGTTTTATTTGTGACAGTTTTTCTGCTAACTGTAATAAAAACTGGTTTAAACAATGCATTTGTAGTTAAAATTACGGGTGGTCCCACTCGCCAGATGAAATAAATAAATAAAAACTAATCAGGCAACTGGGACCGCGGTCTCAGTTATGTAGCGGTCCCAGTCGCCTAAAACCTCGTACCTATTAAGTAGGTAATTAGGTTTCTTGACAATAATCACATTAAGTTTTATTGGGATCATTATCAATGCCTATGTATAATTTACTTTAGCTATTATCGGCAAAAAACTATAGTTACACATGGTAACACTGATGATGCAATATCTGTCGGAAATCTCTCCGTGAAATGCAATAAACGCTAAAACTTCTGACTAAACTGAACTAGATTCATTCAACATGGAATAGTATGTCGAATTATTTTTCATTGTCGGATCGTTGGCCACCGTCCAACTCTGCTTTTACGATTATCCACATTTTATGGTTTCCTCAATATAACTGTTTGACGTTACAATTTTGAATGCACAGGCCATATGTTGGGCTTGATGGATGGATTGATTTTACGGAAATAATGATGGGTCATTCATCTGTGCTTAACCTATATTAATGTGTAGATATTATGGTTGTGTGGTCTCCGGTTTAGGATATGGGATCATTCTATCTGAACATGGTGTTACAAAAGGCGGGGTCAATGTAACCTGTATTCTAGAAATCATCATACTGCGGTTAACAGTTTGAACGTCAAACAAATACTCCGTTTGTTTGAGTTGAGAGAGTTCTATTGATTGCAGTTATTCCCTTCAGACTGTTAATGTGATGATTGGTGTACTTTCATCAATCCACAATAATCTGTAATAAAGAAAGCCAAGTATATAATTATATTTTGATATATAAGTAATAAGTAGGTAGATAAATATAGGTAGGTACACAAATTTGGTTTTTGTAGAATTATTATTATATTTAGATGTTACTTGTTTTTATATGTATCAAACATCATATTCGGAATTCGGAACCACATGTTATATACAACAATATTGATCAACATATTTTTAACAAATATCTTTCATTTTCCATTTCTAACCAAGTTTTAAAGAATCTCTGATTTGACTGTAATGTTTGTGTGTAGCGTATGTTACGCGATATTTTTTTTTTTTTTTTTTAACCGATTTTAATGATTTATTTTTTAGGGAATACGTGATATTCGTATTACAATTGAAAAATTACAATCTGTAAAGATCTGTTTATTTAATTTTTTTCTTTGCTCATTAACCTAATTTTTATAAAAACAGATTTTTAATGAAATAAAATAAGAAATCATCTATTAGTTCATTTATTTATTAGTCAAAGTCGTAGTTGAAATTTAAGTACAATCTAATCAAAAAAAAAATCTTAATCTTTTTTTTTTTTAAATTTATTTGAGTTATCATTAGATATTTTTTTTAACACGTACCCTTTCGACCGCCATCGCAACTAATTTAACACGTTAGGTACCTGAGTACAAACAATACCTTGTCATACATAGCTATGTACGTGTACTTACATAACTTGTAACACACGGCTATTTATCTAAAGTTTCACTTGACACAGGTGATTTTACCCGCTCTATGACAATTTAAACACAATAAGATTTAATATAGCAAAGTTTCACGTTAAACTGTCAGTATGTTTAGAGAGAAGTAGCTAAACAAACCAAAACTCCCATTTCAATGTTAATATTCGTTGTTGAGTAGGACACGTACTCCCTCAAGACGATACTAGCGACCCACCCTGGTTTTGCATCGGTATCAAATTGCTCACTATTACCGATGATGCTAGGCTTCTATATGTGATAAATTACTGTATTATATACCAAAATCTTCCTCGAAAATCACATTACATAACAGCGAAAACCATATATTATCCAAATCGATTGGATAGTCCTCGAGGTTAGCGATTACAAACAAACGCTTTTCATCGACATTTTTATGTAGAACGTATACGTACATAGTTACGTCTCATAGTGGAGGTTAATTTTAGCATCAGCCTACTAAGTAAATTGAGATTGAACCTTGTCTACGTGCCATCAACTTAAATAGACTCCAGTGAAGGTTAGACAACAAGGCAAGTAATTGTGAAGAGGAGGAAAAATACGGAGATTTGAAAGAATGAAAACAAAATTGTAAGATAGTTTAATTTAATGATAATCCCGTGAGGTAAGTAGTTAGTCTGTATTGTTATTAGTTTCTGTCCTATAAGAAAACAAAGGGTAGTTTTTTGTTTTATTTATTTATTAAGTATATACTTTATTGTACGCCAAATTAACAATAACTTATGGTTATTACAATTTGCAGTATTACAATGGCCAATAGTACAATGGCCTTATCGCTAAGAGCGGTTTCTAATAGAGAAAAAAAATCGATCTTTTGGAAGTGATGCTTTGATGAAGATGATTTTATCGCAATCGTATCTTTATTGCAAGCCACTTGGTCTTGTTGCATTATTTGTCAATCAATATTAACGATGTCTTTCTTCTTTTTCAGGTAATTATTACATCAAAAGAAAACTTAAACTAAAGATGCCTATCTCTGATGATTATTATAGAAGGTATTTTTGGCGAGTGATAAGTAAGCTTTTCTTACATTATGTCAACTTGTTATAAAACATAGTGGTAGTGTAAGTTAGTACTTAAATGATTATCTGAGCGCATAGCTGATTATTGAACTAAAAACGACTGGTAAGCAATTACTGGTTAGCATTTACCAAATTTACTTGGTATTAAAAACTTGCTTTATGTAAAATGTGTGTATACCTAATACACATAAAGCAAGTTTTTAATACCAAGTAAATTTGGTAAATGCTAACCAGTAATTGCTTACTTACCACATTTATTTTTAATTCTTGAATTCAGGATACAGTTTCAGTAAATTTCAATTTATTCTGGTGCCCGTCCTATAGTGACCGGGCTTTTAGTTACATACATTGCTAAACTAACATTTCATACAATGTTGTTTAAATAAAACATTTTCGTTTACGTTTTAACCTTATTTCTTTGAAGTTTGTAAGACGTATTTAATTTTATGTTTTGTGAATGTGTAAACGTTGTAAACCTAACAACAATTTTATGAAGTTCCGAATTATCGTTAAACACGCCTAATTCATTATCGCGTTTTGTAACAAATTAACAAAATGTTTTTACAGTTTTGATATAGTAATAACTTACCTTTATATGTTAAGTGCCATAATAGTTTGTTGAGAAATACTAGTCATAATCTAAACGCCAATTCACTGCAGGACTTTGGCCTTCTCCAAGTACAAGAGTAGCTGAAGTCTTATAATAGGTCGCTTCTGCTCGTCCTCTGTTTGATGAATTTTTAACTACTATAAGTAATAGTATCTAATAAATATAATTTAAACTCTAAATGGCGATTGAACCAACGCATAATGCTAAAGGAAAATCATCCAAGCCAGGAGGGACGGCCTTTGACAAATCTGCCGCTACACAGTAGTCCTTTTGTCAAGTGTAGCAAATATGACAAAAATTCTACAAACGTAAAATGCTTGGAAAACCGAGTCTCTATTTAAGCACATATCTACTGAGTGTAGCCTAACTAAATAAATGACGAAAGATTGTGTCACTCTCAGTTGGACTGAAAATAACAATCTGTGGATTGAATAAATATTTAAATCAAACTCAAAACGGCGTGCCATTGGACTGCCATTCTTGAATGGAATGAAGGATTAATGGACTCAACCCTTTCATCATTATATGGCTCATGCTTAACAATGGACAAACTTTGGTGGGCTTCACTAGTATTATAAATGGGAAAGTGTATTTTGATTGTTTCCGTGATCCTTGTTTCACATCAAACTGGACTGGAATATTTTATACAGCACGAAAGTATGTTTTAAATAAAACATGTTTAAGCGACGGAGTAGGAGTGCTATCACATCTCTTGCATTAAAAAATAAGCAGCAAGATTTTACAGCGAGGGACTACAAATGTATCTCATAACAAATTTTAAGGATCACACAAAGTTTGACTCGTAAGGAAATTGCACCAACAACCTCTTGCACATCTATCGCGCACCCCTACTGCTCCACCAAGGTGGTCAAAGGCAACATTTGAATTCGATTTACAAAACCTGTATGATTCATAATTATTAGTGCTGAATCTATGTTTCGCCTGTTTTAAAATCACTCTCGGTATATCTATCTAGGCGTTGTACCCTATATTAATTATGTTGCTTAAAAAAATCCGTACTTACATGCCTACATTTTAATCTCTATAAGATACAAGAATACATCTCACAAATAGGCTTTTCTCCAAGCAAGATTGCCTTTTAAAGTTTACATTTGCTTCCAGTAGGCAAGCTAAAAGATTTCAAAGTCAAGATACCTCCCACCTGAAGCAAGCTCGGGTCGAGGGCTTTTCCTCAGCGCATATCCTTTCATTTCATTGGAATCTGTGCCGATGCCTCGTTCACTCAAGCTAGTATACTAGAATAATTACTGACTTGTGGTAGTTATTGTATTATTTTATTATTACCGTCGTTGTGTCATGTTTATTGTTGTAAATGAAAGATGTACGGAAAAAGAGTAATGAATAGCAACATAATATTCTGAAACAGATTACAAGTTTACAAGTTCTATTTTCACATTTCAGCACTGCTGGGCACGAGTGTTTTATTACAAAGTAAAAGTGAAGTAATTAATGCTCTCAACTGCCATATCGTAGAACTTGTGACCTAAATTCTATTAATAAATTTTCTATTTTGTTATCATGTAAACAGTTTTGGTTTCGAAAAAATCATCAATAGTGTAAAGAAACCAGACTTTGGTGTTAAAATTTTAGACGTACTCGTTCTTACGTTATAAGATAACCACTTAACCTGGCAACTAGATTTAGAGAAACTACGCTCAAAATTATCATCACTGGTGGGGATAACTACGAAGCACCGTCAAATGCTTATCTGAATCTGCAAAAATATTTTTTATGACTCCCATCAAATCCGACTTAACCTTTTTAAATGATGTGTGATTGCTACTTATACTTACTTACCTACTAGTAATCACTACATAGTGTAAAACAAAGTCGCTTCCCGCTGTCTGTCCCTATGTTAAGCATACATCTCTGCATGCTGCATGATATTTAAAACTACGCAACGGATTTTGATGCGGGGAACAACAACAATAGACGAACTCTCTAAATATTTTTCCAGTTGAAACGCGGCATCAACATTGGAAGACAACGTAATACAGCAAATAACCAATAATTTTAGTTAACCAGCCAGTACTTGAGCAAGTAATATCTCGTACTGAACGCAGCCCGACATACCGAAGGTTTTCCGTGCCACCACTTCCTAATGGTGTCGCAGGCGGCCTCAGCCCGTCGCCCTAACATATTGAATCTTCATTTAATATGTCCTTTCGTAACACATCGTAAAAACTGAATTCACGGACGACTTACGAACGCGACAAATATTTTTTGTTATAGGACCATTCAATGGCTCGAACGTAAATACATTTGGTGCGGTAGTTTTGACAAGA
This sequence comes from Parascotia fuliginaria, assembly GCA_963082885.1. Lineage (NCBI taxonomy): Eukaryota > Metazoa > Arthropoda > Insecta > Lepidoptera > Erebidae > Parascotia > Parascotia fuliginaria. Next base: position 14,494,363 of record OY720176.1, on the reverse strand, counting down.
AAATTCGTAAAGTATCGTATTTGAGGTCAGAAATGTTTATTTTGTATGGAATTTGTAACAGCAATAAAATATAAGGTTGTTATTACCCAAACAAAGCGTTAAGATAATTCCGTCACACAATTTGACGAGCACTTAACCCGAGGTTTGCATCTCATCATCATCCTCAATTTATCACCTGTACTGCTAACTCAATATTCGTACATAGTGCTGATGAATCGTAACTAACTGAGCGTTGTATAAACAATTATTACATATGCAATTGTACACAAAGCATCACAGGGTAGACGGCTAGATCCATTCGTCTATTGTTGTTCGGAGTAAGTCGTGAAACACAATGGTAACTAATTTACGAAGCGGCAAATATAAGTTTGTCGCCGTCTGTGCCAAAACCGTAAACTGGTAAAATTTACAACCAGCTGAATGAAACGAGAAACTAATATTAGTTCGTGAGGGCTGTAGCTTTACGCCTACTTCACTGGTACGTGATATACATGAATCGGTACAGTTTTTATTTCTATATAGATCATCATTGATAACTGGATTATAAATATAAGTATTTACTAAAAGCGCTTTTTTAGGTATAGCTTTACGAAAATATTTATCGAAAAATATCGTTATTAAATTTCGTAGTCAATAAATTGCACATTATTTGATATAAGTAATATACACCAACTGTTATTTATAAATTGTATTTAAAGCACCTGTAAAATCATCAAAATGAGCACTAAAAATTATCGTTGGATATTATCATAATGCATATATTATATTTTTTATTTTACTAATGAAATGTAGTAAATTACGAACTTGCCTTTGTTTTGTATTTAGTTCGTTAATTGATGTTTGTAAACTCCCTCGCAAAACAAGGTTTATTCTAATGCACGGGCATAGTATTTAATTAACAAAAAATACCTACCTATTATTTTTTATTTCAAAAACCTTTTTACCAGAGTCAACATCAGGTGCACTGATTCAGCTCATTAGAATCTATGATGCTCATTAAATGCATGTAAGGGAAGACAAACAGACAAACAAGCAATACATTATATTTATGCATAAGAAAAAGATTTAATATTAGTAGATGGCTAGTCGTTAGACGGATTAGGTACCTAAAAAGTGTCAGTTGCAATCATCATCAGTTAAACAAGCATTGGTCTAGATATTCTAACAAAAGTGTATAGGTACTCTAAGTTAGATACAAAAGTTCGAAATGCAACTTGTATCTGTCCCATAACAAGCGTATTAATAACGTCTATATTTGTATAAAGAGAGTCTAAAACAAAAGACCTGTACATCAAAACACTTTCAACTATTCACTCTTGAGGTCTATCTTTGAATATTTTGACTTTGTTTCGTGCGTATAGTGTTACGTACTTGATGGTTTTGTGCGTCTTTAACACGAATATTGTAAACGTGACACTTCACTTAACGTATTTGTAGAAATTGTTTCGTCAGGAGATCAAAATTCAATTACATATTTGGCTACTATATAATAATATGTAAGGTAAGGTGAAAGTATCATCATCGCTTATTTTAAAAATAATTCAAATTCTACTCCCTAATTTTCTTACCTTCACTGGAAATGTTTTGGTTATATTAAATTTTTAAGCATTGATTCTGTAGCACATAAAGGACACTATCATGTCAATAAGCTACGGTAATCATTTAATATCAGGTGAGCTTGTGGCTGTGTGCATAATTATAAGACCCTAATAGACAAGATAATATATGGCCAGGGAACATTTATAAAAAATCATAGTTTATACGAAATGAGAAGCTAGGTTAAAGGCGTTAGTGATGTTAGTTATAAATGTCTAGGAAGGAAAGCGAGCTTGACGTTAACAGATAGGTATAGTGACATGGTTGTTTACATTATTATCCGCTATATTGCGCTAACAATTTATTTGTAGTAGGCTAAAAAAATAATTCGAAAGGTATTCTATCACAAAGAATGTATCGTCATATCGGCCCATTATTATCTTACTGCAGAGATAGCCTCTTCTCATACAGAGAAGGTGTGAGGGTAGGCAGAGATGTATAACACTTTTTTATCAACATTTCTTTTTTCATAGAAAACCGCATTGTTTTATTGGTACCCACCCTATCTCCAGATATACATTCCACTTTTAGTTCTTTGAAATTCGTTTTAACCCTGTAAATGTTACAGTTTAATTTTATTTAAATCTCGAACTAAAAACAAACTATCCTTTTCACACCATAGCACTACCTAAACTCGTAACTCACTTAATTTGAGAAGTTTGGTGTATAATTAAAGTTCATAATTCATAACAATGGCTCGTAATAGACAAACTAATGGTGTTTGCAGACTTCTCTATAGTAAACGGTTAATTAATGATAGGTTAATATCTTCACGTAGTAGTTTAGTGGAGGTCTAACCCAAGACAAGACGTCATCAGTATTGAAAAGTCTATTCTAAATAAGGAGACTTTTTGTCAAACTCGGTCAAATCTTCTAAACCGAAACTTCACTTAATTTTAAGAAGCCCTAGATCTCATGCTATTTAGGGATCTAAATAAAGATATTGCTGGACCGAAGGGTTACAACCTTTTTGTTTTTGTAAGTCGTCCAAGTTTCTTTTCCTGTCTGTCACTGAATAATTTTAAAAGACACATTAATACTGACACGGGCTTAAAACTAGCCTAGTAAGTTAAGAGGAAATAACTTCTCTTCTTTCTTATTCACTTTTATTTTTTTAAACTTGACAGATTTAAATGTCTGTTGATCTTGTAATGAATATAATACTCTAACTATCCCACAGCTCACGTTATGAGTTTCAACCGTCACATCCCTACAGAGCAGTAACTCTCTAGACGCACTGAAGTACTGAACAGGCCATAACAATTCAAATACGTTCCATTTACAAATGGCCGCTGCTAGTGACATCACAGTTGCATTATTTATGTCAGCGACATTTTGTTTAGGGAATAGGACTTCTCAACTGTGATTATATTTTGCTTGAATAATTCAAAATGCTACGGATTGTTCTGTAAGGTGGGTTCTTAGAAAACAGTCTGAATTTTTATTATTATAACTCTTACTTCTAGGTATTCTATTTTATTTTATAACACTAAATACTTTCAGAGAGTGACCGAGCATTGAATGTAAAGTTATTGTGGAATATATCAAAATCAAAATTGATACGTCCTACAATATTTGTTATAGAAATAATGTATACCTACTGAGAACCTTCAATAACAGTCTATTTGAAGTAATAGTCAAGAAGGCTAGAAGAAGCATAGAAATTGTTACATCCAACTGCTGCATCGTCATCATTATAATTAGCTGAAAGACGTCCATTTCTGGATAAAGGGCAACTCCAATTCGCCACCTGGATAGGTCATTAGTTCATTACCTAAACTGTATCACGCGGTAAATATAATTGTTCCTTATTTTACGTATACATCCTATACCTATTATATTTAATGGGTACCTATTATTAACTCATTATCAAATATTCACATAGAAACAGATACAAAGAAGTCTTAAAGAGCAATTCGTGGTACTAATATATTATTTATATCGGCGTGCGTAACGCCAAGGATTTCAAACGAAGCTTTGCAACGCACAGGTAGAATTAAGACGAAATCTTCTGTAATGATTCATTTAGAATGCACAGATTTCTATGGGAATAATAGTCCTAGCAATGCAAACGGTCGATGCAATAAGATAATGGGCACTAATACTTTGCTATGGACTTCGAACAGTATATTTTGTTTATTTATTTATTTTATTGCACACACACAGAAATATACATAGGAAAGAAGATACATAATATATATAGAAATCATGTACAAAGGCAAGCTTAACTCAGAGCTGAGTTCTCTAACAGCAAACCTTAGAGTGGTAGAGGAAGTAATATTAGTGAGAGTATAATGAAGTGTACAAATAAGTAAGAAGAAAATAACAGAGAAAGACTTAACCTAAACGATAACATAGCTATTTATGGTATACAACACTGTATACTTGCTATTATAAACATACATTCTAAGAATACATAAATAGTATAATTAATGATAATTAATGATAATTATTATTATTTTATAATAGTCTGAAAGGCGTCCAATCATTTATCTACTCCTTAGAAGTCTACTTCAAATGTGTTTATTTAACAATTTATGTAATCATAGGCTAGTAATTGCAAACCTTGCTTGCTTGTCACTTTAATAGTTAAAAATACCATCTTATATGCGGATAGATGTCAGAGAGTTCGGCGGCGCCTACCACCATGTGTGTGGGCAATAAAGGTGTAACAAGAGTTATTGACTGTAGGTGTACGTTTGTGTTTATAATGGGGACCCATTTTTTTGTGAGTTCGGCTTACCACTCGATCTCCATGTGGGTACAAAACTGGTAGCTAACTATCTAACTTCCAGATAGTTATTTTGTATAAACACATTTATTTTTACAGAAATCTAACTAAAAATATTAAAATTGATTTATTGATTCCACATAGCATGGCCTTTTTATTAATATTTAAATTCATCAGTGCTTTAGTTTCTAAAAATCGTCCAAAGCGGGCTACACACCTTTAGTTATAACTGTGTGTGTTTTAACTTATATTTAACTGTACAGTCGAACCGTACAGATTAATCGTTAGATGTGTAGAACAAACAGTTGTACAGTTTATCTGGGGTCTAATCAAAATATGATTAGGCTCAATTTTAACCGAACAGTTAAAATGTATAGTTAAAACTGAAGGTAGCTATGTAGCCCGCCTTATGTTTTCACCTATAGGTATCTACATGCGAAGGTACATTGGGTTTTAAATAAAGGCAGGTAATGTACTGGGTGGCGCAAAAGTAAAGACCCTATTTGGTTCAGCTATAACATTTTTTCTAAATTAGAAAACTAGATTTAGATTTTTTTAAATGTATATTTGTGCCATTAAATTTCGTACCATTAGGATTTAAAGATGATGTCTTTTAAATGGTGACCTCCAGAGTTGATACACATTTGAGCCCTATTTATGACATTTTGCATAACTTGCCGTAACACTTCCTGCGTTTCCATTTCCATCTCTCAGGGCATGTCAATAAGCAGAATACTCGGTTCTGGGGCACTGATAATCCGCGCATTATTCAAGAAACACCTCTACACCCACTAAAAGTTACTGTATGGTGTGGCATCTGTGTTGACAGAGTGATCGGACCCTATTTTTTCGAAGACGCTGGAGGCAATGCGATTACTGTCACTGGAGAACGCTACAGAACCATGTTACGTGAGTTTTTGATACCCAGTTTGGACGAATTGGGGCTGGGGCACATCTGGTTTCAACAAGAGGGCGCTACGGCACACACAGCGCGCGACACTATGGACTTAGTGAGGGACGCTTTTCCAGGCCGAGTTATCTCTCGTTTTGGCGATTTGCCTTGGCCTGCAAGATCACCCGATCTGACCAGTCCAGACTTCTTTCTTTGGGGTTTTTTGAAATCTCGGGTGTATGTGAACAAGCCACAGACTCTCGCAGCTCTAAAAGAAAACATTCGTCAAGAAATAACGAACATATCGCAGGAAGTGTTACGGCAAGTTATGCAAAATGTCATAAATAGGGCTCAAATGTGTATCAACTCTGGAGGTCACCATTTAAAAGACATCATCTTTAAATCCTAATGGTACGAAATTTAATGGCACAAATATACATTTAAAAAAATCTAAATCTAGTTTTCTAATTTAGAAAAAATGTTATAGCTGAACCAAATAGGGTCTTTACTTTTGCGCCACCCGTTATAAGCATATGAGATTCTAAATAGCAGCAAAAATAATCGTATTCGGTATGCTAAAGGGTTCTAAAATAATAACTAAAACATGACTATTTAGGAAATAATAAACAATTAAAACCAAACAAATACTTCAAGGTTAAACATCTATTCGAAATTTAAAAGTGGCACGTGAACGTCTGGGATGTATTCAAGATGTTAAGCATTGAAAATGGAACAATTGTCTCAGACCTTGAGCACCGAAATCGCGTATCTTATTATAATGTCCTACATTTGTATTTGACACGGAGCTATGGGCTTCTAGAATGTACGCTGTTATGGAGCGACTAAGAGTGGCATTACAGTCGTCGCTAGTGTCGCAAGTGCTACACAAAACCGTGAAATTTAATATTATGTACCCGATGTGAACAAAAAAATCAATGAAATTTAATATTATATTACCACATATTATATTAGTAAAATCAAACAAATTTACCAAAAAATTTAAAATTACTTATTTTTTTTGTTGTTTTTAGGGAATACAGCTCCGCTTTAGTGTGTCAGGGATTTATACTCTAGAGATGCAATTTAAACTAAAGGCTTACTTACCTATAATTATTTCAACAAAAATGAATTCACTTCTGCTTCCCTTACTTCTCAGACTTTAGTTTTCGTAATAGTTCAAACAGTGTTCCTTCTCGCTTTACCTATAATAAGTTATCATTCTAAAAAATATCATGCACCTACCAACCACTAAATCCACCAAATCTTTACCATAACTTTTGACCATTTCTCTAAAATTTATCCAAAGTTATTCTTTACGAGTAGATAAACTTAGATACACTTAATTTAATACCTATTTTAAGCCAAGCAATTATGAAACTATTTGTATTTCATTACAACTCTTTGTTATTCTTAATCGCTAGTTTAAATTTAAACGATGCAAAAGTGGAGAAGAAACAATTTAAACACAAATTGATACTTCTTCATTTTAATTTCAATTTTCTTCAAAGATATTGTAAAGCTCTTTAACCTTACCACAGTACTACTATAATTCAAATTCTCAAAAAAAAATTTAATAATTTTCTGACGAAAAGATAAAGATGAGATTTTTGCAATAATAATAATGACCGAAACTCCAAGAACATTTAAACACAGATCACATAAATAAAATACGGCATAAACACGTTACGATTTATTTCATCATAATAATATTGGCCTATTATTATCATCCCACTGCAGGGAAAGGCCTTTTCTCGTACAGAGAAGGTGGTGGTGTGAGATAAATATATTATAATTTTGAAGTAGGTGCCAAGTAAAACAACTAAAGTAACTAGTAACCTATAGGTATAATCAATCCTAATTTGCTATTGTAGTAAGGTTCTTAAAGTATTTGCTTGGCACCCTTCTAAATTATAAAATACTTTTTTAATCATTTCTGATTAACTAAATCAAAATAGGAATTACTTTTTGCTAAGTAAACTTATTTTTAACTTTTTAGTTTTCTTCCTGTTTGAAGTCGGTTTTTTTTGTTTAAAATTATTTTATTTTACTATTTTCAGTGAAGGGTAGACCTAAATCTTGCTTAGGTATTTTTGTACGAACTAAACATTTTGAATATTGAACCGTATGAAGTAAGGCCGACATGACTGCTGTTAAGGAATTCCATAACACCAAGTAATTGCTGTAAATCGTTGTCGAGTTCCCTTGACTGTCTTTCGGCTCCATCATCAAATCGACTCCAAATCTTCACTAACTAGTAGTGCCTTAAAATACTTAATTAAAAAAAATAACAAATGCACTAGTTGCCAGTACGTTTTTCGAAAGTTTTCCTCGATTTCCCTGGGATGCCATCATCAGATCCTGGTTTCCTTATCATGGTACCAGCCTTGGGATATCTACTTTCCAACAAAAAAAGCATTATCGAAATTCAATCAATAAAATCGGTTCATAAACGACAAAGTTATCCGCGTAAAAAACAAATATTTACGATCGAGTAAAAAAAAATTACGGTTGAAGAAGAAACACCTTTTTTTTAAGTCGGTTAAAAAGTCAGACAATTCAATTTATTTTAAGATTTTGATATGCACCATCTAGATATTCGTCATTCAAGTTATCCAAAGTCCCGTCTGAAGGCCTATTCAAACTGAACTACACAGATGCTAATGGTTGCGACATGCGATGTGCATTACGGTGTCTACCGTATTTCCGATCCTTGGACTAACATTATTAGCGGAATTTTGTCTGAAGAATGTTGATGTCCCCTACTTATAATTTTAGGTTACTTCATTTTACTTTAAATAATTCTTGTAATTTGCATCTGTGGTGATAGTATGTGCGTGTTGGTATACGAGTAGGTACGACTGTACTAGATTATTTGTTAATCCCTAATATCATTAGGTGTAATGTTATTGAACGTTTGTTTCTTACTCGAGTAACCCGGCTTTGAAATTAAATAGAGAAATATGTTTTCGCAATATTTTATACTACAGAAATGCTAGCAGAAAATTCTAAATATTAAATCAGCAAGGTTACAATATTTTTATGACTAAGATCTGCTGGCGATACTTTTCAGTCAGGCTGTACTCATTTCAACGTGAACTATCCTAAGAAAAATCTACATCAAACAATAAATCTATTTCATATTTTATTAAGTTAGTTAAACAATTACGTACATCTAAGTTAATTTGCTGACATTTTGTAAACTTTGACGTTCATAAGTGTTAATTTAATTAACTTCAATCAATAAACATATTTCATTTCATTTCATCCCCGATGATGAATGATGACCTCTGCAGTGTCATTTATCTAGAAAAAAGTACTTACTACTACTTTAAGACTAAAAATAGATTATGTGGGCGCGAATTAATATACCTCCCCTTTCGAAAAAGCTGACGGTTTAATTCATTACAATTTTTTCATATCACTGGAACCTTCTACGTGCTTGCACCTACAACCTACAATGCGTAAAAATGTTTTATGGGCTATAAAATGAACAAGGAGTTTTACACGTGGTTGTATGCAAATCGATTTGAATCTACTAAATGCAGCTATAAACGTTTGTATCGATTACGTAAAAACTTGATATAAAATTATCTATAAGTAGGTATGTATACAAAACCGTGGATAATGTTTACATATTATGTACTATGTAGTACATTTCCTCCACTTATCAATCTAAGGTTTGCTGTTTACTTACTATTGAGTTAAGCATGTCTTCTTCTTTTGTTTATTATTTCATGTTATAAAACCTCCTTATTGAGTTTTATAGCGTGTAGGTACACTACAGATTAGTAAGAGTTCGTTCTGAATTTTAAAACTATGAAGAAATTTATTGCAATAAATTTTAAATGACATTTATGCCGGAGAGTACCTCTATAATGTTTAGAAAGGTTATAGTTGGTCAACAATATAGTTGTCACTTCAAAGTTACACATATATTTCTAAAATGCATGCATACCGACATAGCCTGAGTATCTATTCTATTATCATGGTTATGTATCTCAAGATCAATTGCGTATCCCATACATAAATATTCTATAATTGGTCACCCAATTAACACAAACTTATTAATATTCTCATTAAAAATAGCTCCACTCCTACATACAGGAATAAGAACCACATGCTTATTAAGCACATCGTTCCTAATAATCAAATACATATTCTAAAGTTGTGCGAGCATACTCACCCATTTGAACAAAGCACGTTGCCGGCGGTAAACGACCAATGCAGTGAGTGTAAATTGTTTCTGGAACGTGAAGTGACGCGAAATGTACCGTTGTGATTGTTTAGCTGTTAATGTACCTGTTTCCATGTCTACAGGTGCGTCTGGTTAGATAGCATGTGACTTGTGAGGTCTACACAAGATAAAGGTACGTCGTTAAAAAAAATCGGTTATCATGTCCATATTAAAAGACAAAGATTTTTGCAATTAACGAATATATTTCTTGCACTAAAGTCTTAGACAGAACTTGCACGGAATGCTTTCTTGTCAATCATTATAAATACCTGCCGCTATTTTGGTATTCTCCGGCTTGCAACGGGACTCAAAACATAAATGTATGAATGCTCTATTCGAAAGATATGTATGGTCACATTCAAGTCACAAAAGCACTAAACCACACCGTTGTCAGTTTCTTTAGTTTACCCATAAACTCTACAGACTGTATTGATAATTTATTCTCGAAAGTAGTGTTTCTCAACATGAAATTAGGAATACACATAATGACAAATCGGATGAAGTAACAGACATGTATGTAAATAATTCCATCTTAAATACGATGGCCTTAGATAGAAAAATATAACGGATTGCATTTATATAGGTGCTCATATTTTTTAATTAATAGGTATAAATAGTTTTTTTAGTGATAAAGGTATTTATTTAATTGGTTTTCTTTTTAATAAGTAAGTACAAAGTTTTTACACACGTGGCCTCATTTTAACGTACCGTAACTTAATCACTCAAAATCGAAGACCTAATATAGGTAATACCTATGGCCGAATATTTTTACACCATCAACACACAAAAAATGGCTAGCTGAGCTAACTTTTAGCAAACACGTGCTGTGTGTTCACGAGTAAGGTTTTTCTATTCTGCCTTTTTTGCTGAAAGTAATGAAATGAAAAAGTTTGAGAACAGTTGCATAGTCGACAATAAATGTTTGAGGTGCGAATCGTTTACAATAGTTAGTTACCGATGCATAGGCATGAAAATGTAGAAGATACCGTTGCAGCATGAATACTGTTCGAACAGTCTGTTAAGAACTGTTATTTATTTTATTTTAAAATTAACTCATTTGGTTCTTCCGTATTAGTGAACAGCTCTAGACAAACAATTGACGGGCACAAGTCTACACCCAGTGTCACCCCGGTTCGTAACAAATATTAAAGATGTCATGAAGTTTGGGATTGTAGGCATCAAACCCACAAAAACTCTTTAACAGCAGTTACACTGGCACATTGAGCCAAGGCAGTCAATTTATTAATAAGTGCACAAAGAAAAAGTGTTTTAAAGTTATGTGAATGAGTGTAATTTACATTTATATTGTCGGTGTATGTTTTAGGCTGAAGCAATAAATTTCATTTATTATTAAACTATGTAAACAAGTTAAGCAAATTAGGTACACTTTTGAAGTAGGTACCTGCCTATAATGTCTTCAGCATAAAAGTTTGCGTTTAATGTCAAGGATCACTTACATCACAAATGTCCTTACTACTAACACTATGATTACTCTACCTTCATGTAAGGTCGGTATGTATTTGCCCGACTGCCGAAGTCAAGGAGGGTGTTTTTCTAGCGTATGTATGTATGTCGGTATATCTATTTCTTTGGCACGCTCTACAGCCTAAATGACTTGTCATTAGATTCGTATTGATTGTGGAAGTGACTTATGGTACCTATATAAAATTTCAATGTAGGAACAGCGCGAAAAAAAAATTCTTGTTATTCAGTTTGTTTTAGGCAGCTGGCAGACAGGCTATTTGTTTTTTAATAATATATTTTATTACTTATCTAAATAAATAGATACCTATTATATCTTATATATTATAGGTAAAATACCAAGAAGTCAATGACCTGTGTTGTCTATCTATTATTAATATTCGGCATCGCAATGCTCGTAGGCACTCAAAAACTATGACGCACCGTTGCATTTGAAATAAAAGCCGAGAGTAAATATTTGATAGGGAACGAGAGTTGACGCGACCGGATGTATGTTGACTAGAATATTAATTACATACGTACAAAGCTTTCGCTCCGTGTTCCCGCTAAATGTTGTCCATTTTTTGCGTTTCGTCCGGAAATGACGCGCGTCCAAACTATAAAATTTACACGCCATTTTAAGCCTATTTCATTGTATTTTTCGTTTGTTTACTGTTAAAAGAAATTTTAGTTATTTTTACTATAGCACAATACACTACCACATAGAGTAACCTAAACTTATTCTTGAAAAGAAACTTTAGTTTACGCTAAGTTTTACTAAGCCGGGCGGCGCTGATGTCGACTTTTGTACTGAGCTCTCTACGACACTATGGTTTGTATCTAGGCGGTGACGTGCATACATTTCATGCAAGTACTAAGAAAATTACACAGATGGCGCTGTTATAAAAATGAATGAATTCCGCACTAATTTTTAAAACTAAATGAATGACTTCCACACTAATTTTAAAACTTTTGTGAAATGTTTTACTTTAGAAGTAAAATCCTTAGTTTAATACATTATTTGCGAAAATAATTAAAATAGCATTGCATTTTTGCTACAACAATTATGTCTATCAAACATTTTCACATGAAAAAACAACTTATATTACTTTAAAATTTTTGTTTACTGTAAGTAGGTAGGTACCTATTTATTTATACATTGCAATCATTGATTTATAAAAAAGCCTTTTGTTTATCAATGATTGCAATACAATAAGGCAAGAACACAATATCGTTAATTGTCCATTCCTGGAATGAAATGCGTGAGAGATGGTATTATAATAAAATTATTTTTAGAAAAAAAAATGAAAACCGACTTCAAACAACACATACATGTTCACTCCTTAACTAAAAAGTAGAAAATAATATTTTAATTACTTCATAGCAAAGAACATTAAAGGGGTATCAACGCAATCCTTGATACGTATAATACTTTACTATTTATAGTTTTTAATCAGTTATTTTGGAGTCGGTGCCAGCCAAGAAGGATTTTTAATTCTGCCTTTGCAACAAACTTTTGTAATGCACGGGGCGATAATGGCACGCGTGGGGGATATGCCTGACTGCACAACCCGAACGCTGTCATACTCGTGAAGGCAGACGTCATTGATAGTTGTGTTCAGATATACATAAAAAAATTGAGGCGCACTTATCAGATTCCGTTCGATTTTTTGCATTAAATCTATATTTTTCATTCATATATTAATAGATTAATCAAGAAGGTTTTTTTATGAAGGTCATTATGATCCTTCTTGGCTGGCACCGACTCCAAAATAACTGATTAAAAACTATAAATAGTAAAGTATTATACGTATCAAGGATTGCGTTGATACCCCTTTAATGTTCTTTGCTATGAAGTAATTAAAATATTATTTTCTACTTTTTAGTTAAGGGCGTCCCGTCACATATGACCTTGAGCGTTTCGCTTCCTCACCACCCCGCGCCTCACCCGAAAAAAACATTGCGTGCGAGTCCGCCCTCTAGCGGCAAGTAGCAGTAGCACAACTATAAGACAATGACCTTACTTGTCCGAAACCGCAGAGCTAAAATCTGATAGACGCGAAAATAATGAATTATTTTTTTAGTATCTTTTATTATTTCGTTTAGTAAGTATGTATATTTTTTAGTATATATTATTTATATATTTATTATTTATATAGTAGCGAAAGCAAAGATGAGTGTTTAGAATCATGACGTTTGTTAAATATGTAGTAGAAATAAAAATAACTACTGTGGGTTAAACCAATAAACTCAAAACCCAGCTCTGCCGTGGTATAACTAAAATGCCGTTAACTGCCAAAGTCGAGTTTTGAGTAAACACTCAAAAAACGCGGCAAATATTGAAACCGTTGTCACTTACAAATGACAACAATTATTTGAGATTTAAAGGTTCCAAGATATAGATCAAATGAAATACTTTCAATTTATTCTCCTGTCAGTTTGTAAATATAATTAAATTTTATAATAAAACGTTTTTTTGCGTTTTAGTATACCATTGGTGTTACAAAAATCTAATAGATCAGCGGCTAAAATGCCACTACGCTTAGCGTAACGGCATTTTAGTGTCTCTATTTCATAAAAAATATTGTTTGTTAAAAACCTAAAAAACAAAAGAACTTAATTGTAACTAAAATGTCGGTATAGCACATAATGTCAATTTAGCTTATCATTAATACTTGTGGAACTACCTTATGTTAAACTTTCGTGTGGTTAACGTCCGTTCACTGCTTTTAAGTCTGGTAGTCTATAAATGTGTTTAAATAAGAGTACAAAACTTGATTCATTGTTACGCTTAAACGCGGTTAAACTTAAAACCTTATAGTTTAACGGCATTTTAACGCAACAGAATTATAAAGTATTAGATCATTATCGATCAAACTGAAGTTAAAAGTTATTAAAATACACTCATTTTTTAAACTTAAAACTAACACAAAACTTCCCTTAAAACAAGATTATAGGTATCACATCAATTATTATAAATTTAAAACATGGTTTTTATAAAATTTAAATTGACTTACAAACCACTTTATAAGAAAAACAAATGTAGATACTAATAATAAAAATCACAAGTAAGTTTAACTTACACTTTAAACTAATAAGCATAAAAAAACAATTGGACCTACTTATGCAAAAAGGAACCAATCCACACATATGCCAAAATTGAGATAATTAAACAAAAAGCATAAAATGCACCTTATAACTATAATATAATAATAATATTCTACCACATTCACACAGAGCCATCTTAGCCCCAAATTAAGCAATTATATTTGCTTGTGTTATGGGTACTAAACAACTGATATACTACTTATATACTTTTTTTTTTGTAAATACATACATATTATAGACTAGCTGTTGCCCGCGACTTCATTCGCGTGAATATTGATTTTTCCAATAGACATTTTTATATTGTTTAAATACTGTTTTCCATAGTATTTTTAATCTCTCATTCATACAAACCCTCTTTCACCTACCTAAAGATATCCCTCGTAAAAAGCACGCATTTTACTTTTTATTTTTTCTTTGCAACATAGAAAGCTGTAAGTATTTAATTACCTATAGAGTTAAGTGTATTGCCTGTGTCACTTTGCATGCTACTTGAAACTGTAACTTACAAAAATTGTAATAACCTGGCGATTAAAATGAGCGTTTCTTACCAGTTCTTCTCATGGCTCTACTTTGTCAGCGAACTGGTTGTAGGTTAATTTGCTGACATTTTGTAAACTTTGACGTTCATAAGTGTTAATTTAATTAACCTATATGAATTAACATATTTTCATTTTCCTTATTTATTTTTGGTTCATCTGGATATCACAAATATAACTTCAGTAAATCGTTCTGTATATTGTATAGCCAGCAAACATTTTACGGAAGTAGATCTTTTAGAACAAGCGGGACGGTTTGGCTGGAGATGTACATAACGACGTAAAATGTAAGTTTTGTCTGAAAGTCAGTGGTCCGAAGGCATAGTTACCTCCTCGGTCCTCTTTATTTCCTTTTTCTTCCACAGTATCTTTACTCTGTATGGCCACCACTGCACTGAATTTGAAACAGCACCATTCACCAGCAAAACTGAATTCAAATGATGGAGCTGATAAGGATTTTCAGTTACACATGCTTTAAACAAAGCGTCATCATTCCTATGTGTATATCATTATTTCTATAGAAATTGATATTTTTCAATGTACCCTATCAAAATTCAAGGATGTTGCACAAAAATGTATAGTATTGTATAAGTAGATATATTTATTTAGTAATTAGTGTTTTTAATTTTAGGTTTTTTATGATATCGTATTGGGTTTTTATCTGTAATGATATTGTAAATACTTTTTCAATAAATAAATAAATAAATAAATGTTGATTATCTTCTAGTAAGTGCCCGTACGTAAGGTACAAAAAAATAAGTAACACGAACAATTGCCAAAGTAGACGCATAGTACCCACTGTTTGAGTGATTTGGATGCACCGTGAAAATTACCTCGCTAGAGATTCATTATAAGTATAGATTACTTCAATATGTACATACAAATATATGTGTACATACATATATTTGTATGTACGTACATATTGTAGTATTCTAAATGTATAATATAATGCAAAATCGGTAAAGTAGAACTAATGTAATATTATCGCTAAGTAACGGATCCATGCGGATGACGTCACGGGGTAGTTTTACAGTACATACACTTATAATATAATATAATAAAGATACATACATACATACATACATAGAGTGCTAAAACATAATTCTTTTGCCTTTACCTAGTTAGGTAAAGACTGTACAAAAAAGAGTAGAATTCTTTATACTGTGCCACCGTGCCGGGTCTATTACTTTCTACATACACCTATCACTCGAAAAATACGGTATTAGTTTTGTTATG
Organism: Parascotia fuliginaria; assembly: GCA_963082885.1. NCBI lineage: Eukaryota > Metazoa > Arthropoda > Insecta > Lepidoptera > Erebidae > Parascotia > Parascotia fuliginaria. Next base: position 14,478,569 of record OY720176.1, on the reverse strand, counting down.
TCCAGTAGGCACTCAACAATATATTATTTAATTTTAGGATTAAAAGTTCATATAGTACGATAATAAAGGAACAGAGAGTAGGATTTTTAATTTACCTAATTGTGATAATTTCACAGTCTTCAAGTATTTTAGTTTGGTTAGAGACTAAGACGTTTTGTAAAGCCTTTTTTCTTCCTTTTCTGCAATCAAATAAATAAATCAAAATAAGATGCATTGAAAGTAGAAGGGTAGGTATTTACTTTAGCCTAGTATCGTATCAAGTTATCACTGATTTTATCAGCTCATGAAAAAAAATCTAACGAGGTAAATACTTAATTATTTTATCGGTATTACTTACCGATAGAATATTCAAGTACACACCGTATGTATATATAGAATGTATAGGTATTTATGCTCGTGCAAGATAACGTAGATAGTTAGGTAGCTAACAGCAGCGTGTATGGTTGTTTTGTGTAGGTACCTAACTAGGTCGCAAACCGACGCATCATTGTAATTTGAGTTCTATGCTAGTTGTACGACCGACGCCGACGTTCGTGTTCCGACCGAAGCACCTCGTACCTACGCCGGCGTCGCCGTCGTCGCATCGCGTCGGGCGGAATCGGAAAGCGCCCTTGCCACATGAGTAAATATCCAAGTTAGATATTTTACTCATGTGCCCACCTACCACACACCTAGTTCGAAATGATAGTAGACATAGACAATATTGTAGCAAGCTCATATTCATACCCCTAGGGTATATAACAGCAGGAATTTACTGATTCTTGAGGCCTGGTGTTGCCTTGATCTTATCACGAGCGACAATAGGCTCACCTAGTTTACGTGGAACTAAACATAATTAAAGGATATCCTAGGTCAGTATCTCAAAGAAGGTATTTTACTAAAAATATGAAGGTAGGTATATACCTACTTACAGGATATTCATGTGTTGAATCTTTTGCATTTGTATTTGTTTCAGTCGTGAAATTTTAGTCATTTTGATGAAAAATAATAATAAATGTAGGTAAATACCTACGTATTTAATACACAAAAAAAATCTAAATAACTAATCTAATTTATTTGCAACACTAAATCTATCCACACAATATTTTTTTTTGATATTATTTATTTGCAATTATTGAATTACGTAAATAATTTAAAAAAAAACCGCATACGTCCGTCCGTCAGAAGGGCTTGCGCCGCTCTGCCGTTCTGCCTCCCGTCGCCCGCGCAGAGCCCCTGCGACGCTGATTCAGCCAAATTATCAATAACTATTGAAACATTATCCTAATAAATGAAATAAACCTACAGAGTTGACATTTGGTTTATTCCGGTTGATTCAATATAACTTTTATATTTATAACTATAGTAATTAAAAAGTAATATTTCGAAATAAGTGAAATCACGTTGTTTTAATATCGTTGGTATAAGTTATATAATCAATTATTGTAAATAATTCTTCTACTATTCTAAAGTTCATGAATTAAAGTATATTGTTGGCAAAAAAAAAAAGAATAAATAGCATTAGAATCTACTCAATTATCGAGATGAAAGTCGCGGATTTCGTCGAAATTTCGTCGGAACCACCTTAAGGAGTGAACATGTATGTGTTGTTTGAAGTCGGTTTTCATTTTTTTTTCTAAAAATAATTTTATTTTTAAACTTTTAGTGGGAATTAATTGTGTATAAATATATTCAATATGGGTAGACCTACTAAACGTGCTGCGCAAATGAGACAGCGCCGCGCCGTTTGAAAGAAAGTAGAGACGAGAGGTAAGATTGTAAATAGAGATATATGGTCCTTGTCAACACTTTCTCGATCGCTAAACCCTGAATTCCAGAAACCACAAATCAAGACAAAAAAGTGATGATCTACCAACAATAAAGAATCATCAAAAATCATAATTTAACTGACCGCGCAAACGCTTAACTGATATACAAAAAATAAATAGTGGTGCTGTAAGGGCAGGTTTAAGGCCGCCCGTTGCTGTTGTAATTTCTCACGACCATAAGACCGCCAACTTGGCTTAACGACTACTAAATTATAGTGATAACCATATACTACTGCTTCTAAAGAATGAAGACGCTGAAAATGAAATGACACAAATGGTCACTCATCCAAGGCCACTTCGTTTCTAACAAAACATGAATTTTGAAAATCACTTCGCACTTGTAACATACATGGACATGTCAATGTCAGAAAATTCGTCGCAAAAGACATTGACGTGTTGCTTTACACGTCTTCACTTCTTGCATACGTTTTGTTACAAAATATAAAATTGAAGCCAAACCACTAAACCATTCTTTATAAAAAAAAACATGGGATCCCATTTCAGAGTAGGTATACTCTTTCAAATAAAAGAAGAATTTTCCAAATTGGTTCATAAATGACCGAATTCTGTTGTAACAAACATACAACCACTGAACCATTTCTCATAATAAAAAAATGGGACCAATTTCAAAGTATACCCTCTCAAATAAAAAAAAAATTTTTCAAATCGGTTTATAAATGACCGAGATATGAGGTAACAAACATACAAAAAAAAAAAAAAAAAAAAACATACGACCCGAATTGATAACCTCCTCCTTTTTGAAGTCGGTTAAAAATAGACATTGATTTTATACTCGTTCACTTAAAATAAATTATTATGTATGAAGTGAGCTGGCAGTGTATTGTAGATAACTAAGGAGGTACTTATTATCTTTATCATTTAGTTATCACACAAAAGTTTGTGTGAAAATCGAAATTATGAACTCGTCCTTACAACTCAGGAACTCACGTGCACCTCCCATTATGCAGTTTATCTTAAACACATCTGGTGGGCAAAACATCGCATCGAAACCTGCAATACTTCAAACATGAATACAGCAATAAAGGTCTTTCAGAATTTTTTTGAACCATGAGATGACAAAATAAAGTCAAAAAATTACTATTTATTTTGACCGCGGTCGGGGTCGGTGATCGTGCCTAACTTGTTTTTGGGAAAGTTAAAGCTTCTATCCATTAAGTTAGAAGTGGGACAATCAGAACTACTAAGCATTACTTATTCATTTGGGCAATCGTAATGGCCACGGGACATAATTAGTACAAATGTTACTTAGGTACTTAACTGCTCTACATCCAAACAACCAATTTGTTATGTAGGCCTGATAGAACCTTGTCGTAATTGGTCACCGCTATGACTTGGGAATTAGGTGACGAGTGACGTTTAATATGTGAAAATAGGTTTTTCGCGGTGAATAATGATATTAATTATGGTGAAAATGTTGCAAGGCATTAAATTTGTTTGTCGTACATATAGAATTAATAAGTAGATCGTAAGGACACCGGAGGCCCTAGACAAGTGACATAGATTTCTATTATATTCTATGAATTGAATAGAAATCTATGCGACGTGTCTAGGCCCTCTGGATTTAAAAAGTCTGAAATCACCAACCCGCATTGAGCAAGAGATCAATGCATAATATACTCATGTCTTCTCTAAAACAGTAATAATAACTCTTCCTGCAGTGGAATAATAACGAGCCGATATTATGAAATAGAAGTGATTCTACGTACTTACACGGCCACATAGTACATACATTGAATGAATGCACACTGACCGATGAGGGCAGCTCACACACGACCGTACAAAATAGAGATTCTTAGAGAAGGCCTATGTTATCACTGATCAAAAGATCTAAACTGTCGTTTTAAAGGAAACGCAGTTTAAATACAGTTCGATACAGTAGTTTCAGGTACAGTAACACTAGTGCGTTAAACTGTACCTATATCGTTTGGAAATCACACAAACATTAATTATTTCACTGTGTACGGATCTATACCTACTTTGTGCACATGAACTTTAAATACCTACGCTTAAAAATTGAACATTAAAAAATTAAAAGCGTGTTCTAGTTTCCATGACTAAGATACAAACACATTTATATTAGTTATTACAGTAACCCGTGTATAACCCTAAAGATATTCTCAGTTTGCAGCTTTAATAATGTATTTCAGACACTTATGGTGTACATTTAATTACTCGCGAAACGTAATTGCCTGGAATACTATATTTATGATGTTTTACGTAGGAGGGCACATAATACGAATTAATAATTCCCGACGTCGGGGTACCTCGTTATAAGACCCGCACCAAAACGAAATGATTAAAAATACAAAGCTATTCTGAAAAATGTCAGTTAAATAATTTTATGAAAAATTGTTTAAGAAAAACCTTAAGTATTATAGTAGGAACGCTTTTTTAAATTTAGGGTTGGTAGCACATTGGCGGCGTTTAAATGTCTGGTTTTGGCGATTTTGGTTATGTATACATAAGTACCTCCGAACTTTATGTTATTTACTGACTAATGTATGTAGCAGAATCTCTGCTATTTACAAGGTCTGTCAAAATTGTGGGTAAGCGACTGTACCTTACTGTAAATTTTACCATTTTTAATCGTGGCTTGAATAGATATCGATTACATTCATACAGCTCATTGTGGTTTTCAAGCTCCAAGTTTTATAAACAACGGTTGATCAGATTTCGCGTTTTTATATTCTGAGCAGCGGTTGGTCAGTCAGTCATGAGCTCAGAACAGAGATATCAATACATTAGACTTATGAGTTGTCACTATTACATTAACCGCTTAGTCAGCAGTCGTAAACCAGCTAACTCTAAGTATAACTATTATTGCACGATAACACTAACCGAGTACCTATGTAAATAAGCAAGTATAAGTACATAAGTTGTTGTCAGTATTATTTCATTCGAAAAGTTCTTCGTTGTTATTACTCGTTTAAGCATTTAGTACTTAGAAATTAATTGTTCTAGGTCACCTTTATCTGGCCTAAATGGTTTTCATTAGCATTTTTATTCAGTAGCTTTGTCCGTTGTACGGAACGTACGCGAAAATAAGTTTTTGAAATAAGCTTGGGTAAAATTATTGTTGATAACGGGACAACATGTGTTCTCTATAAATACTATTAAGTAGGTATAGTTATGTCAACTTGGTTACGTCTCGAAAGCATCTGCCTCCTAGGATTGATTTATTAGGTAACAATAAAGGTTACACTGCTGCCGATTCAATTTCTCTAAACCTATACTTGTAACCTATTCCTAATGTCAGTCTTAGGTGTCCATTGGCATTATTTGGATAATACAGTAGGTATAGTACAAAAACAGTGTACCTAGTAGGTATAAAAATATCGAGGATGGCTTGTTCGGTTATGAAAACAATATAAATGATATAATGCCTTCTGTATATGAGTAGAGGTCTTTGCCCCGCAGTGGTAGTGGTACAATTAACAGGCTAGTATTATATCATTAAGTGATATTCCGGTAGCTGCTTGATGGATTTGATACCAAAGTAGGTATTTATTAAGCGCATTTAATTTAAAAAAATAATTAAAGTTTGGTTCTTATTTTAATTTTTTTTACTAGAATATTAAAAACAAGTTAACTACCCGTCGCTTGTACCAAGCGAAACCATGGTAAAACGCTAGTTCATTATATAAAAAATACCGAGACCTTTACTTTTCAATTTACAATTCCAATATTAGGTATTGGTTCCAATACTAGCACTTTGTTTTTGTCTTTTTTAACATCACCGTCGGGTATATTTAAAAGGTTTTAATGGGTTCTTTCCTATACGTGAGTACCTACCTGATGCTTATTCAATTTATTTGAATATAACAGCAATGTTTATAATGTATAATGATAATAATTTTGTTAAAACCTCATCTCTTTCTGTAAAGCACAAGAAGACAATTAATAATTATGTCGTGTAAATATATTAATACTGTAACACTCACTACACTAAACTTGCTCAAGGCGGATTGACAACACAAAATATACAATATTATACATTGTACGCCAAATAATAATTGCACATATCACATCTCTGCACACAATTATACAGTACCCTTCTTTGCTAATCGAGTATAAAAGTAGCAGTTAAAAAACAAAATCAGAGTGCTTACACAAACCAATTAGAATTCATATTCGCATTTTGCCTAGCGATTCTTTCCGTACATCGCGCGACCTTATGCATTCCTTATAACGTTGCTGAAAAGCTTTTACAGAAAAATGTAATGCTATTTAAATAGAATATTCAGTATAACATCTTTTGTACCTAGAAATATCTTATTCACTGTTTAAGGATAATATTTGAAGTGAATAGGGACTACGTTGTTGACTGTATTACGTTATAGCTTTGGTATTCATACCTATAGTGATGATTATGATAGACTTACTTAACTTGATTGTAGTGGATGAAACAAAAAGCTCACTTACAAACTGCCTTTTTTGTTAAAGTGGTATTTCGCTGACTTTTCTGATATCTTGCTGATATCTTCTGGTAGCGTATGTCATCATTTCAGCTTTGTAAAACCCACTTGCTTTGCTTTACGTTCAGCACATTAAACATTGATCGCAGTGGTGATAGTTTTATCAAAGGACGTTGCTGCCTGTTGCCTGTTGTGAGATCTTTCTATTTAAACGGTTGTGAAACTCTCGGGTAGTACCCAGGCATATGAAACTTTTGGGTCAGTTTCACCCACGTCGTTCACCGTAACAATAGCGACAAGGCGACCAGTGTTAGATTACGGATATAGTTATAGATTTTAATAACGCTATCAAGGTATATATAGTTATTTCTATTATATTGGTATGAAGATGAAAACAAATTATACTAGTTTAGTCACAAGAATTCTATTAACAGAGTCAGAGACATTCAAGATGTCAACTTAGTAACAATTGACAGATATATTAGCTAACTCCAAGTTATTGTTTACTTGTACAACAGCACCGAGCATGTTCTAACTAAACAGTTAGAAGCACTTTCCACTCAACTACTTAGAAACTGAGTCGCTCTATAAACTTGAATCGTAATGAACATCATTTAACAACGAATACTGAAACTGTGAATTTCGCGATCAAAACTGAAAATTGCATTTAAATGTTTCATTTAAGTCGCCCAATGGTTTGGAAACAGTTAAGGGGAAGGCAACCTCCTTCGGGAGCATTAAAATATGTTACGGGCAAAAATAACAGATGGTCTGCCGTCGACGTAACGAACTGGAAGATGTACCGACTCCGTAAAGAGGGCCCACGGGCTCAGCCTTCACGGGAATGTTAGCTTAGGGATATATAAGTTGTTTGCCTAAAATATTGTTATTTACTTATCATTTTTGTACAAAATCTGTGGATAATCGAGGCTTGTTTACTAAACAAAAGTGTCCTCTAAAAAGGACAAAGGGTGGTTCGATTGTTTGCTTTGTGGTGGATAATGTGGTGTTTGATGCAAATAGTGGTTTTATTATATGTGATGTTCACTTTATTGGTTAATAACAAGGGATAAGTAGCTACAATCGATAGTACTTATAACGTAGTGGCTTAAGTAGAACTAGCTATTTACTCAATACAGTGTGTACTGGCATTAAGTATACCACATCATAAAATAAATACAACAAAATAATACTTTTACTTGTACAAGAGTATATATGCAGATTGCACGGACCGGTGTTTTCCGTTGAAATAACCCAACTCACTTCTATCAATTGTCAGTCTTAAAGGTCAACAACAATAGATACTCAGTCTCGTATTATTTGTAAAGAAACAGAACGGTTACATTAAAGTCTGACGAATTTTAGCGAAGTACATTTTCAGAAGGCTTCAACATCTTGCATGCATCTTGCTTTGTTGGATATACTTAAACTGCAATCCAATTATTATTTTAAGTGTAATCCGTGCACAATGTATATCTCATGAAAAGAAAATTCAGGTATTATTGTGCATACGCATTAAAGAAACATCACAAAATAATATTTGCATCATTTGTGGTTTTTCAACTAAGTTAATATAAATGTAGCATAACATTTTTCTACACATGATTACAGCCGAATATCTCAGAAAAAGCATCATTAGTCACTTAGACGAACGTAGTTTATTGGATGATTGATTTATTCGATCAGGTCAACAGGTGAGCTGATTTACTAACTCCTAATGCTTTTCCGAATCACTCGATCCTAATTCGTCGGCTTTCCCTTTTCAAAATCATGTGACAAGGGGTCCAAATGTAGGATTGGGTTTCAGAGACGTTTCAGACTCAAGTACCGATAAGCAACGAGTTGGGATCCGATGATTGATTTTTAGATCTACCTCTTTGATTTATCGTTGGTAATGATCTGTGGATGAATTACATGAAGGTTTTCTTTGATATATAGGTAAAGAACGTTCTTTACATTCTATGATTTTGATACATATTACTATACTCGTACTGGCTTTTCGTTGCGCGGTTTCACCCATGTCTTTGCTTACTGCTGTGCTTCCGTCGATAGCAGCGTGATGTTACATACCTTTCTCAAAATATTTTTTTACCGGTAGTCCAGAGACTAGCGCGTTCAAACAGACGAAGAAACAAACAAACAAATTCTTTCGCTTTATATAATAGTATAGATTTTATAACAAGTCTATACTTAGGTTTGGAACAGCATTAAGCATGTTAGTAGTTTAATTTTTAACTAATAACTATTTTAACGTGTATATAATTTAAGTTATATTTTATTAAAAAAGCAAATAACAAAAAAAAATAAAACCAATTTCGTAAGATTTTGCAAACAAAGAATATCGAAGACAAACTACACTCAACCTCACTCACGAATATTCGTGAAATTACAATTAACATGCAATAAATTAATAAAGAAATTATATTGATAGTGAAACCAATATCAAAGTCCATTCTACATTTTATCACGATAATATGTACATGAAATTGTTAAAATGAATACAAAACAATGCTACTGCAGTTTCTAATTGCATTTTAAGTACTTATTGTTTATTTATATAGTGCTGTTTGTTTACATTTTCAATGAAAATGTTACGTTTAAAATCATAAAGTATAAATATGAGAAACATTTTAAACAATTACTTTTTTAATTAACTCTGAAATAGAAGGAAAAGCAAAACATTTTTTAGCAGCATAAGGCGGTCAGCAGCGTCTTGTAATCGCCAATTCGTATGCCAATCGTGGCAAATACGAGTATGACAAAATCTCCAAATATGATTTTATTTATTTTTAAGCTTTTTACACATACATTATGTAAATTATGTATAGATGTTTCACCAGCAGTGGACGTCTTTGAGCTCATTATGAAGATGATAACATATTCGATTGGCTTTTACCGTAGTGCAAAGTACAGCTTATGTGTATTTACAGACTCATTTGTAAAAGACCTAAAATAGCACTTTTCTCTAATTAATTTTATTCAAAGAGTGGTAATAATGGTTAGTAAAAAGCAGTTGTTAGTGCTCGTTGTAAGAAGCTTTTATAGGAAAAGATAGGGAGTCGTGAACTGTGATTTTTCTTTATGAATATGATAGAGGTTGAGTGCTTGAGACAAAGGGTACGCGAGGGACAAATATATAATTTATAATACTTATTGTCTATTTATAAATTCTCTTGTTACGCACTATTTGTTTGATTGTGTCTCCTTTTTTTGTAACTTATACTCTTAGGTTTAATGAAATGGATCATTCCATACTCGTATTTGATTCTAAGAAAAAGAGAAGTAAGCTTGCAAATATAAAAGTTAAGATGTTTAAATTGTAGTTCTAAAATGGTTAAAAATTTAATTAATTCGTAATATATTACGAAATAAATTAATCCATAATTTATTATTATTTTAAGGTAAATCTTCAGTAATTTTCGGAAACCGTTCGGTCTTAAAAAGTAAAAAAAGATCCATTACAAAATTCATTTTAATCAGGCGATTAAAAGAATACTCCGATTTTCTTGCTAGATCTGCCCACGGTTTTACTTTTGTTTTTAATACAGCCTTGCGCAATAAATATACCTACTGGTATACGAGTATAATCTAATTAATCAAATGAGTCTGACTTTGACATTAACATTAACTCTCATATTACAAAATGTTGTTATTGATGTATCCATTAAGTTAGCGAATAATTACTCTAAGAATTAAACCTATGTAAATCTCTTAAACAGGTGTGCGTTATTCTTTCAAAAATCTCATAGTCACCTTTGTAAGTCCTCGAGACAAGGTGAACACATTTTATGTAAGACTTTATTAGGTTTATTCATAGTTCGGGTCTCAATAAGGTTTAATATTAGCTACATGCTTTATTTTATACTATGATGATTTTATGAGGTTTCAATATGTATGTAATACAAAATATACTAGAATTACTGTAGTAATTGAATTTTAAATAAGTTTATAATTACTTTCTGATTATTTTATGAATTGTGGTTGCTGATTTTCTTGTGGCTTCGTTTCATAAAGCCTGGGGGATTCGGTCACCTAGGGCCACATTCCTTAAACGGCCTTTTCCCTTTGATGGCAATGACACAAAAATATAGTGTAGTAAAAATGGCCACCAAAATAGTGTCCGAGATGTTTACTGTTTGCGTAATGATATCTGAACTATTAGAAGAATGTTTGCCTTCTACTTCAAAATTGAAAGAAAGAAAAAAAGACACAGACAGAAAATAAAAATTCTTAGAAGGTCAATACAAGCACAAATAAAAATAATAACAACACAATAGTAGACCTACAATATGTTAAATTGAACGCACTATCTCTTGCATAACAGTCACAATCAGTCTCATTTGCTCCACCGAAGCAATTGATCTGTTGAACTATTCCTTATTACCAGTTCATGCGTTATTAAATCTAGTATTTCGAATCATAAATACAATATCACTTCTATATTATTAGCCCAAGACTTAGGATCACAAACGATATATTATATCAAACTTGCTAATCTTCTTTATTGTTCGTCCTAATTCCATGTTTGGTAATCCATGTCTGTTCGCCAATAATAAGTGTTCGGTGACGTTAGTTGAATTCTTCGTTTGGGTGGGGTCAGGTGGGATACATGCATAAGTACGTAAAGCGGTCACGTTTAGGACCACGCGTTTAACTTGTATCTTGTGGACAAGACAAGAGATTCTAGACAGGAGAGTATACTAGCGCGCGTAGCTGGGCATCAGATTTTTTTAAATAAGTTAATTTTTGCCTTACGGTAGGTATCACAGCGACTTTATACACTAAGTGAGAGAGTAATATTTTTAATGCATTATTTTCATTTTTACTTCTCGGGTCTTGTGTTACTGTTGACAATCACATGTCATGTTATTTAGCCAAACGTATGTGTATTATTATTTTCATCCTACAAAGTAAAATTAGGTTTTAGCATTTTAGTATAAAATAGACTTAATCTAGAATAGTTCACTTACAAGCAGCATACCTACTAAATTCCACTAAAACTAGTCACCAATAATTGTCGCATACCTACATACTATCAAAACACGTTAGTGACAGACCAATCTAGTGGAATGGTGCGTAATTATACAGTGCATATGAGATCTGTGTAATGTTAGGATTAACAATCAGGAGAATATCGCTTTGATCACCGTAGATTGGGTGTCCGTCGTTCATCGATTGTGGTATAAATTAATATCGCAACATTTGTAATAATAGACTAAATGTAGGCTAACAGATTCACAACATTTAATTTAATGAGCGCAAATTTATATTAGCATTATTTGTAAAGATATTTGGGTAAAGAATGGATGGATGGAAAAAGAAAAAACTTGACTTAGTACCTCTTGTTAAACAAAAAAAAGTGTTTTCGAAAAACTGCAACTGTCTTAAGTTATTTGAAATTAATAGACCGGGTAAAATACTGTGTTTAAGAGCTATTAAGATATCATCGTTATGCATTCAGTTTTTTACTGGCTTTTCGCGGTGCGGTTTCACCCGCGGCTTTGTTTACTGCTCTGCTCCCGTCGCCATTAGCGTGATGTTACATAGCCTATAACCTTCCTCAAAAACTATGCTATCACACGCAAAATTCTAAGATTTTTTTCTAATCCGACTAGTAGTTCTAGAGATTAGCGCGTTCAAACGGACAAACAAACTCTTCCGCTTTATAAAATAGTATAGATTATTTATATTGATAATGACGATGAAGATGTTTAAAACGGTTATAAATTTTTAAACATAATGTAACAACAAATTAGCAATAAAAAATCTGTTTAATTTTGTGTAAAACTGTCTCAATAAGAAAATGTAATAATTCAAGGCGAGTAAACTAGCACCAGTAAATTCTTAGTATAAAGGCAGCACCGCTTGTGTCACGCCGTCTTTATTTTCTATTTCCAAGGCGGCGTGGCTAGAGAAACACCACGGCTAATCGTCCGCCCGTTACCCGCCCCGCCCTACTAGTGATGTAGCGCTACGCTACGGAAACCGCTACGATATTTTGTAGAATTTGTTTGTAGCTGTTTTAAGTTGCAGACTTTTAAAAATACACGAATATAGGTTTGTGAATTGCATTGTCCATGTTGTTTTTTTCATATTATTAAAACAAATTGTAATACCTGGTCAAACGTGGGCGTTACAACAAAAATAATATAAACGAATAACATGTATTCTTTTTTATACTAAAAGTTTGAATGTGAGAGAGGTGGCTCTACATTGGTGTACTGGTATGCTATGACAGACCGCCAGTCTCTATTTCTAAACCTGGGCAATAAAAAAGATCGCCTGAAATTTTGATTATATACGATAATTTTGATTATACGAACTATTATACTATTATATTTGATATTTACAATTTGAGCCTTAGGGTTTCACTAAGAGAGATTTTTAAATTAAAGAAATAGGTATTCTGACGGTGGCGTCTCAGTATATCTTCGCCAATATTATGTTTATCAAGAAAAATATTATAAACTTGTATTCCAGAAACTGCGACATGCATTCTGTGAATACTCGAGGTAAACATAAATTAGTTGGTACATATTATCGCCTACATAAAGTAAACAACTCATTTGCGGGTCTAGGTGTACGTTTCTATAACAAATTACCCATTGACATTATGAATCTACCCCTACAAAAATTCAAACAATCTGTTGAAAATCGTCTTATCCAAAAGGGTTATTATACTATTAATGATTATTTAAATGATAAAGCAGCATGGGTATAGTTGCTCGTTTAATGCAAGATTAATGCTATATTGATTGTTATTGTTGTAGCTATATTGACTATTATTATCATTAAGTATATTGATATTTTTATTATTGTACATATATTGACTATTATTATCATTCAGTATATTGATTATTATTATAGTAATTATATTGACTATTATTATAGTAATTATATTGACTATTATTGTAATTATGTTGACTATTGTAGTAAAAGTTTAATGTGAAGTAGATGCATATCATGATCATTATGAGTTCGTAAGGCATAATACATTTTATTAGGGTTCTTTTACCACCCATGCTTTGCATTGTCATGCTCACTAAAATGTCATTGCTTGTGGTGTCGTATTGGCCGGGTCATCACCTTCCCTCTAATATGGCGAGGGTGATGATGGCTGGCCCGTGCGTCATGCTCGTGAACGGGTGCTACTTGGGATGACTGGTCAATCTTGGCATGGCATACTTTTAATATTCAATCCAGTATTACCTTGTCGTGCAATGTGACCAGGAGGTGCATTTACCAGTTTAATTAAAATAGGTAGTCAAATTACCATACTAGATGAAACTAAATAATTGAAATCCTCTTTTTTCTTTCTTTAATCTTAGTATCTTAGTCTATACCTAAATTTAAAAATAATAATTCTATAATTTTAATCAAATAACCCGCCCCTGGTTGCTCCCGGTGCAAAGGTGCCCATAACACTTGCCGCGTTCCCGCGCTGAATGGCAATGGCCAACCTTTGCACCAGGAACGACCCAGAGCGGGAGTCACCACACACATTATTGAGTCTGCGCCCTAATTCTTGAACGAAGTTCTTTGCCTCTGTGCCCCAACTGCCCATGGTCTCTACTGCTATGGGTACAAAATTGTATAAAGGTTCTAATGCCGAATACTTAAGCTTCTTTTTTAAAGAAGCATCTTCCGCAGCGGCTGACGGGAAGCGGACGGTCCGACTCAGGTGGCTGGCGGCAACGGTGCTGACGCACGTGGCGTCCCAAATTAGGCACTTGCCATTTTTCCAAGGTACCAATGTCAGCCCGTCCGGCCTCTTCCCGTCAGATCTGCTCAGACCTGGAGGCTCGAGCATGCACGGGACGTTGGCCGATACGAGGGCTCTACGAACTATGTCGTTGAGAGCGTGATGTCGTGGAAACCTCCCTGAGCAGCGACGACAACTCAGAGCATGATAGCCATCGGCTTCCACCATGGTACCGCAGGTGCATATATGGGGTTCACACACTCTGCAGCCCAGGCGGAAGGCGACCGCCACCCGCAAAGAGTCATCGTCCAGTAAGGTGCCCAGGTGAGGCGACGGCAGTGCGTGCAGCCACGCTCCCGATTCGGATTGCGACACAGCTCGTAGTCTAGCCATATCGGCCCCCGAAGCCTCCTCTAATAATCTCCCCTGGATTTTCCTCGCTCCTTCGTCATCCCACGCCCGCTGTTCGTGCACTGCAACGGGGATAGTTGCACTCGGGTTGCGGGCCGACCAAGCTGATACCGCACTTGACACAAACGGTATGCCCACCTCACCACCATTGGGATTTAATAGGACAGTGACAAGACTGGCAACACCGTGCGCCGACGCCAGAAAAGCTGGCAGGCCCACATCACAAGCACGACGCACCCCAAGACCACCGCACCGAACAGGGAGAACCGCCTGAGTCCACTGGGTCTCATCTAAGGAGACATTGATGACAGACTCCACAACCGATTTCAAGGTCTTGTCAAAAGAGGAAACTTCCTCGGGGCAAAGCCAAGTAGAAGTGGTTCTCAGCAGGTAAGATATTTTCGGGAGGGCAAAGCACATACGCAACAAGACAATTGCAACGTGTGCGGAAAGATCTTTGAGACGTTCGTAGGCGTTAAGCAGGATATGTTTTCTAGTGTTAATGGCCTCAGGAACTGCGTTAAGAAAAATAGGAGAACCTAAAAGGTTGAAATCGGAAGAAGTAAGTTCCTTGAGGCCTGGTAAATGAGAACAAAAATCTGTGAAGTGTTTACGAGCCTCGATGCCGCAGGGGAAGAATTCACACTTCGAGGGATTCACTTCCAAACCCAGCTCTTTAAGGTGTGGAATAATAACCTTAAGATCCTGGAGCACCTCTTCCGGTTTACCCCCGATAGTGCCATCGTCGAGGTACCACACGTTCAAAAGAGATTTAATCTCGACAATTACTTTGTGTATTGCCAAACTAAAAACCAGTGGACCCAACGGATCCCCCTGCTGGGCTCCCACTTGAGAAAGAATCAGATTATTGTCGAAGTAGAGATTAGAAGGAAGCCTATACACTTGATGAAGAAATGGATACAGTGAAGGAATTTTTTCCTTCGCTTTTTCATCTTAGTATTATATTAATTGGTTAATTTGTAATAATTACTTTGTATGGTTCTTTGGTTGCGTTGAGTGTTTAAATTGTAACTCATTCAAATAACTGTAATTATCTGGCGATTGAAAAGAGTGGCCTGAGTTTCTTGCCAGTTCTTCTCACAGCTCTACCTCGTCAGCGAACTGGCTGTAGGTCAATTGGCTGACAAAATGTAATGTTGACTTTTCATAAGCATCATACTTTATGATCAAAATGAAATAAATGCTTTGACTTTGAAAAAGTGTTTTAAGTAAACCAGATAAAATTGATTAAGTCTGGCATAAGAATTAATTAAGTTGACCATCTAAATTAAAAAGCAAGTGTTAATGCATTATCCACGTTGCCATTGAGTTAATAGCGGTACTTATTTGCGCATTCGTAATAGCTGCTAAATGTCAATACTAAATACGTTCTAAATTACTGATATCGATATTTATAAAATACTTCACACATCTTTACTATGATTACTATGATATACATACAATATTCTTTATTAATATTTGTTATCTGTTATTAGTACAAAAACCTTTATATACTTACCATCAGGTATTGTCACTAGCTGTATAAAACAAGGTCTTTGTCTATGAATGACTTTCCAGTAAAAATGATGAAATTACTAATTATAGATTATCGATAAACTAAATATCTATTTACTGCATTTTAGTAGCCAAAATATGTATGTAGGTATAGCAGAAAAACACAAAATATCGATATTCGATTTTGCTCATCACTAACTGACGTGTCCCGGCAAGTAACGTGTTCTTTTAGTGGTTTGTCCTACGCTTGCTACCTGTTTCTTACTGATCAGTTTTAGTAGAACCTATACATACTTATATAATACTAGACGTCTGCCCTCGTTTCGCTTCGGTAGATATTAAAAGTTTCATTCGGTCTCACAACAAACGCCTACGGAAAATATCATTGCAATAGTATCGTATTGCATCATTCAGGTTTACAAAGGCGTTAAAATATTTAAATTATGAAAATGACTGACAAAATATGTTAAACATAATAGAATATAGCCGTGATATTTGTAGCTTTCTAAAAGTGAAACAATTTTTAAATCGTATGTAGATTTTGAGTTAAGTCGCAACAAATAAACAAACAAACGCACAAAAAATCGAATTTTTCTTTGTAATATTAGTTTAGATAATGAGTGTGTTTGGTTTTGAATTAAATTTTTGAGGCATTTTGTTTTATTGGCTTATTTAATTGTAATAATAATTGTGACAACAAACACTACAACATTTCAGTCATCTATTAGTCATAATCACAAAGCATGCAAAATTAATGAAACTTTTCTATTTAAAATGTGATTTATCATTATTAGTTTGAGCCAAAGTCACTGCCTCTTCGAAAAGAAAGTGTTAGTCATAGTCTCTACGCGTGCTAAGTAGATCAGTGACCGCCGCAGTATAGTGAATGTCAATATGTAGATAACGCTGCTGCTTGTTACAGGAGTTTTTATATATGCAGTGTCTAAACTCATTAAAAGTGTTTTTATTTGAAGAGAAATAATGTATCGCCAAAAACTTTATATAAACAGAAGCCAAAACAAAAGAATATGAATTAAAAACTCACCCAATTATTCGTATATGAGGGTATTTAAGAAGGGGTAGTTCAAGTACCCTCGGTAGGTATACTATCGTGATTTATATTTATATTTATTTATTTACTGTCTTGAGACCAACCGCGACTCAAACCTACACCTGCTCCCTAAGCTAAATATTCATTTGTCACTCGAATGTAACTTAAAAAGGATTGCTAATATCTTAGATGGGCTTTGTTTCATACTTCAGTGTTTTGTTTACAACTTCCAACGTAAGCGACACGATTTGTGGGCTTCCCGGCTTTCCTTTTAATTAAAGAACGGTTCTTTCTTTTTATTTATTGTGGTTTATTTTAAATAAAGATTTTTGTATATCTGGCTATTTTAATAAAAGTGTATCTACTTATGAATAGATCACTAGACAGGACAGGAAAAAAAAACATATTGCACGAATGAAGTAGATAAACAGTTATTGAAGATAACTTGTAGTGCTTCTGATTTAGTGGTTAAAATGTGCACTGTTCTCTACTACGTGATTTAGCGGTATAATGCAATGGGCTGATGATGAAGAAAAATAAATGAAATGAAATGAAAATATGTTTATTCATTTAACTTAATTAAATTAACACTTATGAACGTCATAGTTTACAAAATGTCAGCAAATTACCTACAGCCAGTTCGCTGACGAAGTAGAGCCATGAGAAGAACTGGGAAGAAACTCAGGCCTCTTTATAATCGCCAGGTAATTAAAATTATTGTAAGTTACAGTTTCAAGTAGCATGCAAAGTGACGCGGGCAATACACTTAACTCTATAGATAATTAATTACTTACAGCTTTCTATGTTGTAAAAAAAATAAAAAGTAAAATGTGTGCTTTACAGGCTGCCTCAATTTGTATATTGCTACAAAAGGTAAATTTGTATATGGCAACATGTGAACTCTGATAAATGTTTCTATGCAGGTATTATATAAACTGTTAATATTTGGTGTAAGTATAAAGTAAGATGAACTTAATTTACCACGGGAGTTTACAATGTACCTCTATTTCACAAATCACAATGTATAATTTTAATAATACTAGATATACAATTTTAACAAAACAATACAAAATGTGTACTTAACTGTTCAATTATGGCTCGGGCATCATGTTATTTATAATTAATACAAAAAAAAAAACCATTTTATATATTATGTCAAAATGTATCAATAAATTAATGTCAATAAATTATTTGAACATGTCATTCTTATTAATCATAAAAAATGTCATTTATAGAATAATTAAGAAAAATATGTCTTTAAAAGTATAATGTCATTAAAATTAAGAGTAAAAATATAAAAAGATTTCCATCAAAACATAATGTGAAAATGACAGCCAAAATGAAACGAAAGGCCTATTCCTTGAACTTCCAAGTCCTCTATTGGCAGAATTATCTGTTAATACCGTTAATACAAAAGCAAATCGTCCTGCGATATTACAAACATAAAATATAATAAATAGTTAATAACAGTAGTGCGACGTAGAGGCTTTATTCTCAGTACATTACTAATTCCTTTTACTCGTATTTTATTTCACAATGCATACGGCATACACGGGTAGGATTCTAAAAGGATGAACAAACGTATTACTGAATATTTCTCTTTGAAACACGTATGTTACTACCCGACTGATACATAATCCGAATAATGGAGTGCAGGCTAACACCGTAACAGAATACTTTACTACCTTATAAATTACTTTGAGCATTCACTATCTTTTACCCTTTTTAAATTCTTTTTGCGTATGATAGCCCAGATCTTGAGGAAGGTTATAGGCTATGTAACATCACGCTACTGGCGACGGGAGCAGATCAGTAAGCAAAGACGCGGGTAAAACCGCGCCGCGGTAACTAGTTGCTTAATAATTATATACTTACCAGCTTCCCGCAGCGCGGTTTCAGCCGCGTTTTTAAATCCGACTGGTAGTTTCAGAGATTAGCGCGTTTAAACAAACAAAAAAACAAAATCTGCCGCTTTATATAATAGTAGATATAGATTGAATTCCCTGCGACTAAAAGCTTGTTTCTTTGTGCGATGCGATTACATATAAGTTTTTGGACGCCACGTCGGCGTCGGTGACTCCAAATGATTTTTATTGAGTCATTACGTTCAAAGACTGATTCGGTCAGAAGTAAAATAATATATCTTATATTTTTGTTACTGGATCGGTTACGCGTGACTTTGGCAAGCGTCTAAAGGCGACGGAAATCGTTCCCTTACTACGTGACGTTTGGTTGTTTGCCGGCTTTATATGTAAAGGAAAACATCTGCAACAATATATTCACATAGACGGTGAATGTGAAAACAGCTGCATGTATTATCTTATAAAATAGAAAACATGGATGAAGCACGTATCTATCAATAAAACTGAGACAGTGTTGAATTTATATTTATCGATTTTAGACCTACACGTGAAAATATATGGTGAAGTGCTTTGTTGCAGTCAGTACGTGGATGAATAACCCTTTGATACAACTCACCGAAATACAGTAGTTTAATGTCTTAGTTGAAAATTATAACAATAATAATATCACAAAAACTACACACAACGCTTACATACCCAAATACTTTTTTTTATAAATGCATACATATTATACATAGAAACACCCAGACCAATAAAAATAAATACATTTTTAATATTAAAATTTCTATAATAGTCATGAGTGTAAATGACATTAGAACTAAATGCAATACTATAATGCACATATTTCTTTTTTGAGTGCTCGACGATAACGTATAAATATAGATACCTAGTGTGTACTATAATTCTATAAAGCTTATAGCAATCCGCATTCACAACATCAGTACAAATCAAGCTGAAACAGAAAAACTGAAAGAAATGTATATTATGGTTGCAACCGTGCTCCCGAAAAATTAGAATTCTGGTACCGAATTCGGAAGTATAAAAACCAATTTATCAGTACCTAAATAAATAATTTAAAAATATGTTATGTCTGAGTCCATAAATGATAACAACGGCCTGCTTTAATCTCTAAGAATTAAACATAAAGGCTGTATTTTTAGACTAAGCAAACCAAAGCATTTGATAAAAACTTTCTTGTCGATGGACTTTTACATTTACTGAAGGCTAACAGAAATAAAAAAATAGTGGATGGCTTCATCGAAAGAAACATTATTCGAATTGTGGGTAGGTGTATCGTGTAGGAATAAAAGCGAGCTAAACTCAGTCAATGACACGTATGTATATATATAAATACATTTTTTATATTTTTTATATTAGCCTACCAAAGTGACTCCACCCCGCCTGATGGTAAGCAGTCAGTGGAATCCAGAATTTGTGGCCACTATACCAAAAGCCATCGTCTTAAACTGCTGGTATGGTGGCCTCCACTATGGCGGCTGGGAATAGGGTTAGGGGAAGGGAATGAGGGAGGTGAGGAAAGAAGAAAGGGGGAAGTTGGGCCTCCGGCGCTGTCACCGAACGAAACGCAGTAGTACGGATACTACTACTCTTACATCGATCTTCTATGAGAGGGTAGTACATCCCCGGACGATCCGGCCCATTTATGCTAAAATCAGCGTGGATCTAATACCGTATATATATAACAGTATTATTGTTCTATTGCAGGGCAAAGGTTGCTTTTTGTACAGAGAAGGCTCATGCTGTCTAAAAATACTGTAGTGTCGTAGTGTCTAACTAAACCCTAGTCTAAAATTGTCTATCCACCAAAATAATTATGGTGATTAGGTAGTTGGCATCAGTTTACCACATTTTCGTAGACAGGCAATTTCAAACCAAATTTATTCAAAGTCCAGATTTTCTAGCTATGTTTTCCTTCATTAAAATATAAATGGTTGATTAAAAGAAGGTATAAAGATACATTAATATTTGTTCGGTTTCTAACCGATAATCTCTTGCATGAAAAATAACTGTAAAGATACAAAGCTTATTAAGCTAGAATACTAATGCGATATTACGTGCACCTGGTCCATTTGTGAAGACATACGTAACGTATCTCTTAGCGTTATTTCTACACACATGTACCTATTATGCGTCCAGAATGATGAAGTGATTGCCACTGTATGGGCCTAATTGGACTCTCCAGAGTGAAAATCCTTAGGAGTTACACCGTATTGTAATATTAAAATTGAAGATAATTACAGAGGATAAAAAAACCTGCCTAACAATACATGCGTCTTATCACTATACTGATTATGCTTCAATAACAAAGTAAAAATAACTTTAGTTTCTCGTCAGATTCATGTTTTACTTTTATCAGCTAATTTGTTGTTATGTCAAATGTCGATTTTATCATTCTGTCACCCTCTTCGTTAAATATACCTACAAATGTAAAAAAGAATTCAAACAATCAATGAGATTGCTTTAATTCTTCTTTAGATTTACTTCTTTACAGACCGCAATAGGAAGGCTTTTAGATGAAATTGGTAAAGTCCACAACGGACACTAAATCATTTTGATAGAAACATATTAAAAAGGTATCTACATGAAGTTGGAAAATCTATGTAAACGCTATATATCGGTGTGACTGTCAGTCGTCTCTATTGTGACCGGTACACCATAATAAGTATTATTCGATGTTTTCGATGGCTCCTATCTACTCGTACCTTTCATGGAGAAATAACTTTCTTTAATACGAGCTCGATGCTTTGTTCTCCTTTTATATTTATATCTTTTGTTAATGTTATAGAAATAAGTAAAGAGTGAAAAGTGATTTTTAGAAGAAAATAATAATGACAAAAAGTTGATGAATCTTTGTGATATTGTTATAGGTAATATTGAAATCCTCGTGTATTATGGCGCATTATTTCGTGAATTTTAAAAGGTATTTAGAATATCCCCGATATTAACAATAGTAGCTGTATTTCGTTGTTGAATTTTTTAATATTAAAAGAGGACTTAAAAGATCTTTTCAAAATAAAAATATTTGCTTTGGATAAAAGTTGCTTTTATGTTATTACTTAAATATATTCATCATTTGCCTGAAGATTTCTGAGAAATTCTGGACATATGCCTCTCTCAAGGAAGGAAGTTACTCTGCTTCGAAGCGGAATAGTGATCGTAGTAATACGATATTTATCGCACAGAGGCAGTTGTTATATTTTCAAGTCTAATTACCATTGTCACACATGTTCGAATTCATCGGCCTCGGATAGACCTTTTGCTACCTATTCTTCTGCGTGTGTTTACTTCTGGTAATGATATATAAGTGTTGTTAATCATCACCGACATTATCATTGTCTTAACCAAAAGACTTGAACAAGGCTTGAGGAATCAAGCATCGTCACTAAACGGCCCTGAGCCGATCTCATCCATCAATGCAGTTCATCTGACTTCAAAAATAAATGAGCCTGATTTGATTTATTATAGTTTATCAATAGTTATAATTATAGTATATTATATTTAACTATTAAGGCATGTGTTAATTAATTGCTAACACGCATAATTGTAGCAATGTATGTAATAATGTTATCGTTGTCTGTTTAATTAATCTCATGACGTGTGACGTCAAGCTACGACGTTTAAGTAAATGTAGTGACGTCGTGTGAGGAGCTTTTTGTTTAATTTTTGTTGGCTGTATTAGAATATCATCATTATGTCAGTCAAAGTCACCCTAACCAGTCGTGGACCGTCTCGCTTTGTTTGTACCCAAAATCAAAATCATTACAATAAGTTATGTACTATCGACGTAAAACAGGATTAAACTTTCAAGCGGTAACTTAATGTTACTGAACGTTTAATAAGCTATAGAACTCACAGAATTGAAGGAAAACAATTTAAAGAAGAAAACGTTCACAAATGTAAAGAACGATAGAACAATTTGCATGTCTTGGTCGAGGCTGAGTCGAATGTCGTCGGCGTAGCTCGCATACGGTTCGAAGTCGCAACAGGTCGTCCATTTATCCAACCGGGTGACATCATGTCGAGCTAATGGAAAACTGTAACATTAAGCCGGCTGTTTTTAAGCCACCGTTCAATCGGATGAGTTATGGACTCGAAACTGATGATCGAAGATGTGAATTTGTCGGCTCACTGATTTTTGTGCGAGATTTATTTCATTTGTTATTGTGTATTCGGGATGATATTAATGTAAATAATAATCGCGTTATGTACAGTATATTGTACTTGTTGTATATTGTATATTTAACTGTATGCAATATTCTATTCTGAGTATTTATTTAAGGAAAATATGATAAAGCTCTAAGCTGATGCTTACTTATTTTAAATGAAACTTAACTTGTTCATAGGTATACAATTTTAAGTTTATAAATTAAATAGCATAGTGTAAACTTTATCTTAATAAAGACTATGTTCTGCCTGTGTTGTCTGTATTAGTCAGTAGTCCGTGATTCAAAAATAATGTAGCTTTCAATCACTGGAATTTTAAACTTTCATTTCTTGTTAGTTAATAAAGTTGTAGTTTCAAGCCCACCAATGCTAAAATAAAAAGCGAATTATGTTTAACTCTGTTTACTCTTTTAAAACGTGGCACTACCACGAGCACACAACTAAGAACCTCGAAGTAAAATTTACCATAATCAAAGCGTTGCCGTTTAACATAATAAGTGTAATTAATCGGATCAAAGCCTGATGTAATTACAAACTTGGTAACGTTTGTCACGCACCTGTACGAGCTCATTATATAGTACATAGTGGATTGTAATCAATCGAGCAGACAATGGGATGGTACATGAGCCACACAATAGCGTATGACAATAACACTGCAATTGCCGATGCGTCTCCATTACCGAGGTAGAGTCGTAGGGGAATTTTGATGGATTGCCTTTGATTCCACGTGCTTTGATTCAAGTTAGTCTGAGGATACTGTATGGATCAGTCTTTGTTTTGACTATGATGCATTTATCTTGGAAACTCAGTTGAATTTTGGTGTGGTTGATAGGACGTAAAATTATACTGGCGTTTTATAGGTATGCTAAGAAGGCTTTCTGAAGTTTCTGTATATGATTATTTAATTGATTAACTTCGTTTTCATTGTATTTGACCCGTTTCAAACCCACAATCTTATTTGTACTTTGGACAAGATAACATTGCAATCAGGTCTGCACCTTGTCTCGTAAAAATTGGGTAAAATTGGCTATAATATCACGTTGAGCTGGCGTGGTGATCAATGCTGATATCAATGAAAATAATAACAGGGTAGTAATTATTTATAGAATTAAATTTCACTACTACTTTATTAAAACAACAGACTGAGCAATTAAAAATTAACAACTCTTTTGTCCTCAGTATGAATAATCATCGTTATTATAAATAAATTATGTTTAATCATCGGTAATTATAATATAATATATTATGTATTTACTTTACGGTAACAAGAGGTCGGATCAAATTGTATTGATGTATATGTTGTATCATTATCAATGGGTAGGTATATATGCGATGTACGAGGGTCGTGGATGTATGAAGTATGGAAGAACATGAATTATTAATGTAATTATGTATTTTCATGGCTGAAACAGTGGTGGTATACTACGTACTATCTGATTCGGTTGAAATTTTTTTATAAAGATGCATACAGTTACCTACTTTTCTTAAAGGTTTTTAAAAGCGATCAAAAAGTGAACAATGTTTAACTTAATTTTCAAATGTTAAAATTAGTTTCAAATTTTTTTATTTAAATAAATATTAGATACTATTAACATAAGGTCAGTATAAAAACTAGAAAATTCGTATTCAATAGGTGACCTTTTCCTTAGTCGCGACCTATTTACGAACTATTATAATATACATAAACGGAATTAAAGAATAATAACAATCCGAGGGGATCAGACCGGATTATCTTATAATATCAATAATTTTATTATCTAACGTATATTTTTGTTATTTAGCGTAAGTATCTAAATGTATCATTAATGCATTACGTTCTAATCAATCCATTATAATTATTTTATTATTTTGGAAATGGTGCATCTAGCACTAATCTAATTCTACAAAAGATTCAATACTGCTTGAGACTAATATTAATCCTCTCACGGACAAAGCCCCGTTGAAACAGATGATCCATTTGTCGGAATTACCTTCGATTCACATGCACATAATTTCATTCGATGTGTGCGTCTAATATAACAATACATGTTCTAGAAATTGTACTAATGTTAACACGGCTTTATGAAATCTAGGTCACAGGCTAATCTCTACTTAGGAAAAATATTATTATAATGCACTAGCTGTCCGTGGCACTGTTTCACCCGCGACTTTGCTTACTCTGCTCCCGTCGCCAGTAGCGTGATGTTACGTAACCCATAACCGTCCTCAAGAACTGGGCTATCATATGCCAAAAATATGAATTATTCAAATCTAGTAGCTAGTAGGTAGTTCCAGAGATTACCGCGTTCAGGCAAACAAACAAACTCTTCCGCTTTATTAGTATAGATTTATAGTAATATGGGACGTCTATCTTTATATTTTGCACATATTCTATTATATTTTATATCTACTTTTTTACGTTATTGTTAAGTGGCAACCACGAACCGAGAGTCGCACCGTGGACAGACCCCTCACAAGAAGGACCGACGACCTGATAAGGATGGCGGGCAGCCGATGGTTGTGGGCGGTTCACTACCGGCGTAAGGAGGCAAAAATTGGAAAAGGTTTAGGCCTTTGAACGTCCACTATTCGACTTAGGTCTAGTAGTGGAGGTTTTTAGCTAATGTGATGATGATTTCGTAATACTTTCCGGGAAACTAAACAGATATGGCCGTGATAACAATAAAACATCTATTGTGTCTACAGTAGTGTCCATTAAAGGGTTAAGCTACACAAATGTATCTCGAAAATTTATTTTCACATAGGTATACTTACTTAGACAAACTGTATTTGCCAGTCTATAAAAAACGTGTCATGTCACCGATAGTGGTTCATTTCATTACTAATAACCCTACCTATGTAAAATGTTTTGTTTTTTCTCGTCTTCCTTTTTATTATGTTAAAGACGTAAAGGTCCTTGAAACAATATATTATGAATGCTTGTGTTTATTTTTAGAGTTATATTATTTCGTATATCGCTAGGTAAATAGAGGCTCCTTACTTATATGGGTGACGGCTGTTACAGAGTATACGACTATAGTTAGTTTGCAATATTTTTTTGATACCCAGTTTCTGAAAGGCTGATCAACAAGAAATTAATAACCTGTTAAATCTCATGTGAAGTATCAATTGGTTGCAAAAAGCATGCTTTTAGGTACTTCACCTAAAATTTAACAGGTGATTAGTTATTTTTTGTTGATCAGCTTTTCAGAAACTGGGTGTTAATGTTCAGAACGAAAAGCAGGAAAAAGCAGGTTCTGACAAATAAATGTTTTTAGTAGCTGGTTCGAAGTCAAAAAGTTGGTGTCGCTCCAAATTATGCACCTGCACCTTAGGTTCTGGACTTGATCACTACGATTATTGTTTTAGCGGACTTAAACAGTATAAAAATCAAAATAGCATTTTTGTTTGTCATAAACTTCATAAACGTGTTAAGACTAGTTTTAAATACTATGTCTAAAATACTCACAGGATAGCTATTATTGTCATTATTTAGAACAACAGGGTTCGTGTAGTACATGTATGCGAATCAGTCTTCATGATTGACAACTTTGTCATAGTATCACAGAAAATGTAACGAAGATAACCAGAGAGCCGTATATCACATAAAAATAAAATTTATATACGAGCTCTACCTGCAAAGAACGCCTACAAACAATGTTAGCGAAAATTCAATCTCGCAAAATAGAAAATATTTTTACGGTCAATGAATACAAAAGTGTGGATATGGCGGGTTTATAACGGTGGGCTTTATGTTGTCTACGTCACTGTTTCTCAAACTGTAAACTAATTTACGCACTCTATTGTTTTGTAGGAAAGTTCCAAGATTGTGAAAGTTTGCATATTTTTTCAATGTTTCGTTTTTTTTGGGTGTATTTGGTTTTGTTATCGTAAAATATGTTAGCGTCTATCAACCAGAAGTAAAAGTAAATTTAATAAGAAACAAACATTTCTTAAATATTGTTTTACATAAATAAATTGTAATTTTAGAAAGGCTCCAATTATATAAATCATATTTTTCTGGAAGTGAACAACGGACACAAATTCCAAAAGTTGAAGGCCAAGAAATTATAATCTGTTACGTTCATTTCCTTATAATTCGAAATTCTATTGTAATAAATCATGATTATTATTAAGACGTGATTACAATATAGCCAATTAAACACTATTAAGTTTAATGTCTGTTCGTGGAGGTTAACTTTATTGTGTTATATCAATCGACTTATATTTATTTTTTAACCGACTTCAAAAAGGAGGAGGTTATCAATTCGGGTCGTATGTTTTTTTTTTTTTTTTTTTTTGTAAGTTTTGTTACCTCATATCTCGGTCATTTATGAACCGATTTGAAAAATTTTTTTTTTATTTGAGAGGGTATACTTTGAAATTGGTCCCATTTTTTTATTATAAGAAATGGTTCAGTGGTTGTATGTTTGTTACAACAAAACTCGGTCGTTTATAAACCAATTTGGAAAATTCTTCTTTTATTTGAAAGAGTATACTCCGAAATGGGGTCCCATGTTTTTTTATAAAGAATGGTTTAGTGGTTTGGCTTTAATTTTATATTTTGTAACAAAACGTATGCAAGAATTGAAGACGTGTAAAGCAACACGTCGATGTCGTTTGCGACAAATTTTCTGACATTGACATATCCATGCTACAAGTGCGAAGTGATTTTCAAAATTCATTTTTTGTTAGAAACGAAGTGGCCCTGGATGAGTGACCATTTGTGTCGTTTCATTTTCAGCGTCTTCATTCTTTAGAAGCAGTTAGACTATGGTTATCACTATAATTTGGTAGAGAAAGTGTTGACAAGGACCTTATATCTCTATTTACAATCTTACCTCTCGTCTCTACTTTCTTTCAAACGGCGCGGCGCTGTCTCATTTGCGCAGAACGTTTAGTAGGTCTATCCATATTGAATATATTTATACACAATTAATTCCCACTAAAAGTTTAAAAATAAAATAATTTTAGAAAAAAATGAAAACCGACTTCAAACAATACCTGCATGTTCAATCCTTAACTAAAAAGTAGAAAATAATATTTTAATTACTTCATAGCAAAGAACATTAAAGGGGAATCAACGCAATCCTTGATACCTATAATACTTTACTATTTATAGTTTTAATCAGTTATTTTGGAGTCGGTGCCAGCCAAGAAGGATCATAATGACCTTCATAAAAATAATCTACCTACTAGCAAAAATAACCTACTTGATTAATCTATTAATAATATGAATAAAAAATATAGATTTAATACAAGAAATCGAACGGAATCTGATAAGTGCGCGTCAAATTTTTTATGTATATCTGAACACAACTATCAATGATGTCTGCCTTCACGCGTATGACCGCGTTCGTGTAGTGCACTCAGGCATATCCTCCACGCGTGCCATTACCGCACCTTGCATTTCAAAAGTTTGTTGCAAAGCCAGAATTAAAGATCCTTCTTGGCTGGCACCGACTCCAAAATAACTGATTAAAACTATAAATAGTAAAGTATTATAGGTATCAAGGATTGCGTTGATTCCCCTTTAATGTTCTTTGCTCTGAAGTAATTAAAATATTATTTTCTACTTTTTAGTTAAGGATTGAACATGCAGGTATTGTTTGAAGTCGGTTTTCATTTTTTTCTAAAATTATTTTATCCACATATATAGTCCTCCTTGACGTGTCCGTCAACGGCGAACCTGGCAAGACTTATTGTCTATTGTGGTAACGGACATGGCTTGCAAAACCAAACTTGGTTTTGAAGGTCCGGTTGCAAGGCGCACAGTACAACTGACCATCAGCATTATAAGTATAGATATAGGAAGGCTTCGGTCGGGTCTTCTTGATAAGGCGTTTAGTGTCTAGGTCTTGAAGACGCTTTTGTTCAAAAGCCATGCAAGCCTTATGAACAGAGTTGCGCCATTTTGGTCTCTGGTTTGCGAGCTCTTCCCAATCATCGCAAGAGATCTTGCATGCGGTGAGATGGCGCTTCAGGACGTCCCTGTAGCGCAGGTACTGACCACCAGGTTTGCGCTTTCCCTCCTTCAGCTGTGAATAGAAGACAGCTTTAGGTAACCTAGAGTCATCCATACGCACCAGGTGTCCGCACCATCTCAGTTGCCCCCTTATAAGCAGAGATTCAATACCACATAAGTTTGATCTGCGTAACACTTCTGAGTTTGGGACTCGATCCTGCCACTTGATACGCAGTATAGATCTTAGACACCTTAGGTGGAAACTATCAAGGCGGCTAATGTCGTTCTTGTAGAGACACCAAGTCTCGGTGGCATACAGCAGTATCGGTAGAACAATAGCTTTGTATTTTTCCACAACTATGATGAGGACAAAACTTCATATTCAGTATTCAATGCCTCAATACTTTTAACCTTAATAACTTTACAAAGTATACATTTAATAGAGACTATATACTACGAGTATATACTAATATTATGAAATCCATACTAATATTATGAATGCGAAAGTAACTCTGTCTGTCTGTTACCCTTTCACGCCTAAACCACTGAACCGATTTTGATGAAATTTAGTATCGAGATAGAATAAACCGGTTGAAATAGGGGGTTTGTATGGAAAATGCGATATAACCGACATTCATGGGGGCGGAGCTGCAGGCTACTGCTAATAAATATATATTCCTTATTTTAGAATTTAAGAGACAAGAAACCACTTTAACAATAATGTCACACTTATAACCAATTTAACTCAATGATTAAAAAGCAGTGGACTAAGTGACACATGACATTCTACAAATATCCATAGCAATTACATCCTCGTATACGTTTTTTATAACACTATTTTATAGTTTGAGAACCAGTGTTCGTTGGTAACGCGAACCTTAGTACCTGACTCGCGACGGAGTTACTGAACGAGAATGTTTTCTTGTAATCTTTACCCTTGTAAAACTACTTTATAGACATCATGGCTGCTTATTGAAATGTAATATAACTAAAACAGATATTTGATACACAAAAACAATTGAGGATCTTGAGTTGTTTCGACCAAGTGACTTAAGTATTTTTATTCTTTTATATTGATTAACTTTAATGTACATGCATTACAGTCGCCATTGTATAGAGTATGTATGTGTAGGTACCTAGGTACCTCTTGTAAGTATTGCTAATTGTCAGAGTACCTGTAAGTATTGACTTTTAAACTGACACGAGGCTCGACTCATAAAAATATGTGTATCCATCGTTCATCGTTTCGCAAAATTAATTTAAAGTGTGGAATAACCATTCTGGGATTCTAATAACATAAAAAAATAGATTGTTTGATAATAAAAATAGAAGGTCTTCTGATATTTTCTTTTTAATAATGTCAAAATGTCTAAAGTACATAAAGAATGGAATGTCACAGACTATTCGCTCGTTTTCGAACCCCCAGTGCCGTGTTGAGAGGAGTCTTACCATTACAGTATCACGAGATATCTATAAATAAAATATACTTATTGATTAACCGAAACACACAACAAGTATTTACAGGTTATTATCATATAAGCTTATTAATTAGGTGGCGGCTAACTTTAACTCGCAGGAGGCTCCACTATGTAGTAAGTTTTGATACAAGTACATAATACTTACAACTTCTCTGGAGAGATCTCGTCTGGCAAAGACATTAATGCTTAGTTTACTTAGCTTGTTTTAATATTTATCAAGCTACTATTAATTTAAATATAATACGAAAGATTTGTTTCTGGTGATATAAATTAATATTTTCTTTGGTACTGTGTGATTATAACATATTATTTATTTTATTTATACACGCTAGATTGTAGTAATATTAGAATTTTTAAATCTAAATTTATAATAATATAAGTAGATTGTAGTAGTAACATTAGAAGTTATAATAAAATGCTGTCTAGGTTTATAATAATAAGTTTTGTATGTCTATTGCATATGTAATAGATAACTTTGATATAGACAAAAATAGTCCATGAGTCAACTCAGTTATTATAAGAAATGAAGAAAAATTTTGTCAAAGAAAACCCAACTTGTTTAAAATACTGTATAAATATTTTCTTGTCAATAGTTTTATCTTTAAAACACGAATCAAACTAAATAAGTACACTATGTAAGTATACAACGTTATACTCTTAAATAAGCAAGTTAATGCAACGATAGTGACTCCCTTCATTAAAAACGGTGGAAATGGTTTGAAGAAAGACAGAAATACAAGATAAATACAGTGCAAAGCTTTGTATTTTATCAACGAATCAAGTCTCCGCTTCGCCAATAAGAAAAAGGGGTTCCTCAAAGCGACTTTTTAACAAGAAAAAACTCTTTAAATTAGAAGATAAGTAATACGGAGTAATATTGAGGTTATTCAATCCATCGGCCGTCTCGGACTGTCGGTTCAGTAATATCTTTAAAGACACAATAGCGCCGAGGGCCACCGAAATGATCCGTGACTAAAACTCGCCGAAATCAATTTAAAATACTCACTCTTGTTAAATCTTTTGATGAATGAGCACGACAAGCATGACGATGTAATATAATAAATACGTTAAAGTAATTATACCGCCATGGCTTTATACTCGCCACTAAATTAAATGAAGGTTACGGGCGATGACGACGAATTCGCTTTTATCATTTGTAAGCTCGGTACATTTTAGATTAAGTTTTTTGTTTGTAAAATAAGCTCTGTTTTACTTTTCTCATCACTGCAGTTGAATCAATAAGAACTAAGTTAACGAAAGAATAAGATCTAGTTGTGTTGTAAGAAAATGAAAGTAAATATGGATGTTATTACAAATTCACATGTTTATGAAATGTCAATAATAGATATCCAAGTAAATTAATGAAATAACATGAATCAATGTTTACGACATGCAGTTGAAATCTGTTGCAGATGAATAAAACTATTACATTAAAGTATTAGATTTAGTTGTAGTAGTTAAATATTTTATACCTACCACTT
Source organism: Parascotia fuliginaria (assembly GCA_963082885.1). NCBI lineage: Eukaryota > Metazoa > Arthropoda > Insecta > Lepidoptera > Erebidae > Parascotia > Parascotia fuliginaria. The sequence goes on along the minus strand of OY720176.1, from coordinate 14,446,696 downwards.
TTTTTTTACTACCACATTCACACAGCGCCATATAGCCCCAAATTAAGCAATTATATTTGCTTAATTTGGGGCTATATGTGTTATAGGTACTAACTAAACAACTGATATACTACTTATGTAATTTTTTTTTGTAAATACATACATATTATAGATAAATTACACCCAGACACAGAACAATAACTTTACATATAAATAAAATTGAACTATTTGTAATATCGAAAAAAAGCATAAATACATACCGGTATGAAGACGATACTAATAACAAAAAGCCACTGCTAGTTTACAATAAAACCTTCTTACGGCATTCTTTTTTAAATATAAGTTAACGCAAAAGCGAGTTTATCATTGTAAGTGCAAGTACAAGCGCTAAACACGACAGGCGCATGTACGTCGGGTACGTAAATAGCGTAATCCTTGGTAAGGGCGGTAAGCGGCGTGATTCCCGTCATCGTGGTATAACAGCCGCTATTGTAAGCGCTCGTATTGTGTCCCGGGATTGGTTTCCCAACGAAGAAAGCGCCAGAGAATCGATTTAAAATTTCCTTGAAAGAACCACACAACAATAGCGGTTAATACTTAGATTCAACGAAACTCGAACATGGGATTTTATAATTATGTATGATGAATTGATGACAGTAGGGCGCTTATCTATACTTACTAATATTATTATAAAGAGAAAAGATTTGATTTTTTGTATGTTTGTTTGTATGTTGCGATTTAATTCAAGATCAACAAAACCGATTAAAACAAACTTTCATCTTTAGAAAGTTACAAGTAAGACAGGTAACATAGGATATATTTTATTATGTTTAGAATATTTTTTCAGTCATATTCAAAATTTCAATATTTTAAGCGCCTTTGTGAATCTGAATGATGCAAAACGACACTATTGCAATAATATTTTCCGAAGGCGTTTGTTGTGAGACCAAATGAAACTTTTGATACCGAAGCGAAGCGAGGACGGACGTCTAGTGAATTTTATTTTCGTAAGGTCTACTACATTGAAAAAATACGTAACGAAAAATTGTGACGAAAGACGGTCTTATTGTTAAAAGTGGTCTTTTTCTGACAAGTTTAGGATAAATTTAAACTTAAATAATAATAGAAAGTTTATGGCGCACAGCAGTGGCGTGCACTCCATAGAGGCATAAAAGCACTGCCTACCCTGATAAATTCATCATAATTTTACCTAACTAGCAATATGCATAATGTATTATATTAAAAGAGATAGATTACCATTATTTTATACTCAGCAATATGTATATTTTCACGCGTAATGATTTACTTTTTCAATTTCAACACAATATTACTTTACATCTATCTATGATACAACAGCGCCATGGTCGTGCGCGCGGAATAATCAGAAAACTGCAATGCCTAAAAAAACACACAAGCAAGCTTCTTATGCTCTATATGTACACGCACGCACACAGACGCACGCGGTTGATTTTCTTCGCGACTAAAGCACTGCTTAATTGAACGACACGCTAATAGAAAGCGTCAATTTTGAATTAAATTGAATTAACCAATGACGACGCATTTCATGAGTTCTCATTGGTGGATTTGTAGTTTGAGTATTATCCTATTAAATTAAATATGTATCTATAAATGTCATCCATTTTAAGAGTTTTTGTGAACGATCTAATTTAGTTGCGTAATATATTAATATTTTATTCACGTCAAAAAATAGCTAGTCGCCATTACCTAATGTTTTGTTTTGTTTTGTTTGAGTGCAGACAATTAAATTGAATTTTGTGGTGTGATTGTGTTATTATGGTAATGTGATTCAGTGGTCAATTTATTTTTGTTATAATAAAGATTCAATACCAAGTGATTTGTGATGTTAATGATAGGTTAAGTACAGAAAAGGCAAACTAAAATTTAATATTAAGTAAGTATTTTAGCAATGAAACATATAATTTGTCTAACCGGTTTTACCTATATTTACAAAGTAGACAATCGGTAGGTACCTACATAGTCTCTTGTGTTTTCTTTTCCGTGATAGCTATTTCATAAGTTACAAAACGTTCGTAATATTATATTACCGATCTAACTAACAATAAATTTTCAATTCGCAAAGAAGCTTCATCATAAGTATGTGTATGGACTACCACAGAGGTCATGGGTTCGATTCCCGCTTGGTGCAAAAATTTGTGTGCATGAACATGTCTTTTTGCATTGGTCTGGGTGTTTCTATGTATAATATTTTTCATTTAAATCAAATCATTTATTCAATTTACATGTGGTAAAATAAATACATAGGTCAATCTTAACAAAATACAATGCTAGAATGTTGTGTGCCTGTACTAAGAAAATCTTGTATCACAGGCGGTATAAGTGCTAGTAATAGTGTTATGATAGGTATAAAATAAAATATTTTCTTTAAAATTATGTAAAATAAATGTAGATCAAATTTTAAGTACTTATATAAAATTAATTTGTATAAAATTGGACTAAAGATATTTAATAAACAATATTGTGTAATAAATAGGTATACGTTGCAGTTTTTATAACTAGGTACTAATACAAAATTATAAGAAAATAAATATAAGCATCAGCAGAATTAACTATGTTTCTATAATAACAGTTTGGAGGCCAGTCATTGTTTGCTACAACATTCATGTTGCAGTGATTATGCTGACAAACAATTAATTAAGAAAGGTATTTTAATAAATTCTGATGACAAGCTAGTAATATGTACTTAAGAGTAAGATAAATATTAATTAATATGATCTTATGTATAAAACACATTTTAGTTTTGTATAAAACTATTCTATTTAACTACTAACTGAATTAACTATGAAATAAAACAAAATACACAGTTCTAGGAACACTCATAGTCAACAGAGTTGATGTACCTCTGTTCTGCGACTTTTTTAGCCGGACACTCAACGGCTCCTGTTTTATGCTGATTAGGCTTATTAAAACGTGTGCATGTTGCACATTTCGGGAGGTCAGTTTTCTTCATGCATTCTGATATTGAGTGCCCTGTCTCCCCACAGTGTACACATGTAGGGATTGCTTCTCTGCAAGACTTCGCCGCGTGGCCATACTGATGGCATTTGTAGCACCTGGTCACTAAAGTAAAGTCTCTAACCGGACAGGAGGTCCAATTTATAAATAGTCTAGTTTGGCAAATTAGGGCTTTTCTTATGTGTGCTGGTACTTCTACGATGTAATTGCAGGACGCTGCATCCTTCTTGCTAGATTTATGACTTAATTTTATAAGTGCCAAAAAAGACTCCAGAGATATTGACGGGCATTTAATGGCTAGATTTTGTTCATAAATACATTTAAAGACCTCATGCTCTGCCATAGAAGCGGGCACTCCTACCACAACAAGTCGTGGCTTACGTTTGTGTGGTTCGTCAGCAATTAGAGCAGATGTCGAGCCTTGAACTGCGCTCTTTAACTTCTCTATATCTTGTTTATTCTCAGTGCTGATAATTACTCCACCATTTCTCGTTTTTCGAACTCCACGTACTTGAAGTTTCATTTGGTCAGGGCGTATTATTTTCTGAACTAAGTGTCTAGTTTCATCGCTAGATTTTAATTTATCTTTGGGATAAATAACAACGGAACTTAGGTTGGCAGGCTGAACATAACTACTAGAGCCCATTTTCACCTTATCAGCAAATGTAGGTATCCTTACAGTGCAGGACTCTTTAATAGACTGCTTGAGGTCCGATAGGTGTTCCGACAGGGTGCATTGCTCCTTAAGAACTGCCATCGAGTTAGACGCTTGAACTGCTTTTTGCTTCAAGGATTGGTATAGAACGGCCATTTGCGAAGAATTATGTCCAATTTTACGGCATAGGTTGGAGATTTTCATCTTCTGGTCCGAATTGAGCTTGCCTTCTGAGGCAATAGAGCAGACTTCATTCAAATACTGTTCAATGGTCGACATCCATTTCTGAATCTCAGGCGTGGGCACCACTTCGATCGAAATACAATCGAGTGGTTTAACAGGCGATTTCATGGGACTATCCATATTGTTAAATATTTATCACATCAAAACTCATAAAACTTGTTAGCTATACATTATATTATACTAAACTACACACTACGCAAAAATGCAACTAGGTCACTATTTACTTGTCATTATTAATTAAATATTGTTTATTGCTTTGAGCACGTCTTTGCGCGTTGCGAGCTAAACATTATCTATATAATATGTATGTATTTACAAAAAAAAGTATTTAAGGATGTATATATTATTATCCGCATTCTAGAACCCATAATACAAGCTTAAATGCTTCCTTTGAGTCTAGATGGCGTTGTGTGTAGTTGTTGAAATATTAAATTATATTATTATAAGTCAATTGGAGGTGGTCACTCAAAATTATTATAACCATTAATCAACACATTTCGGCAAATTATGTTATGCCTACCCTGTCGAAAATGTCTGTGCACGCCACTGGCGCACAGGTATAAATGTAAAATGCATGACCTACATAAAAGACGATGTATTTCTATCTATTATGCTTATATTAAGCTTCCAGAACTCTTCGGGCAAGCGATGTAGCAGAGATAAATTTGTTTCTTGTGTTGCAAGTGCATCATTTACCTCCGTAATGAGCGAATAAAGTACCGCACATTATAAGTGAGTTTTACTGGGTATTTTATAATTTAAGTGTTTCCTTACCGGTTTACAAGAAAAAGATTTTAATACAAAGATTTTTTTTGTTTACTATGAAAATATATTAGCTATTATAGGGTTCCCGTGTTGTCTTAATGAAGAATTTTGGTGTACAATTAAATTTTAATAACTATAGAGATTTTAGAATAATGTTTGTGTATTAAAACTAAAGACGCCAACGATGATTCAGATTTTCGGATTTGAAGTCCATTTCGGCAATACGTAATATATGTTTATAAAAATATGAAGCATTATTTAATTTCAAATTACAATGTCATGCAGTACATACAAATTGATCGAATCCTATCCCTATATCACGAGGCACTGTCTTCCAGAAACAAAAATACGCAGGTAATTGAAAATATCAAAGTTTCGATCACTTCTACTAAAATCGTTAACTACAATCCACCGTTTAATCCTCAAAAGTGGATCGAGGATTCATCTCGTAAAAATCCATTTGGTAATACTTGAACTTTTTAAACATTTCGAAATAAGTAAGCTGTTCAAACGAAACGAACCGATAGACTTGCAAAGCGTGAAGCCGTAACTGAACATAGATGTCAGAATAAAAATGTTTTAAGATTAGTAAAAATGATAATCAGTTACGACTTTTGGAAATCAAATACAGTAATTATTGATAATTAGTTTTTACTATGGATCAAACTTACGTTATACAAAGTTTTAACAAGTGCATAAGTAATGGAGAGATTACTTTTATCAGCTCGTACAGCTGTTAATACGATAACCACGTGTCTGTATCATATGTTACTATAGGTATAACTTGTGCCTTATGTTATATTTTGTGTAATGCAGTTCACATAGGTAATTCATTATTTATTATGATACCTATATCTTAACTCTATGTTATTTAAAATATTTCAATTTTATTTTTGAGCTTGTCTTGAATAAAATATTTCTTTATTTATTCCAAAACGCTAGGAGCCAAAGTATAATCGTTTTTGCTTCTAACCACTGTGTGAGGCTTATAAGATGATAATGTACTTAAATAAATATATTTGATTATAAGCTACCTTATCTAGATAATATTATATCGTTGCGAACGAGTTGTAACAAATCAAACTGCAAAAACTTTTCCGAAGATGCCTGATAAACGAACGACTGGAATAACTTTCTGTCTGTGTACTTATTTGTTCTTCATTTCGGAACCGATTTATTTACATTCACCCGCCGGTTTCATTGCAAATAGTTTTACAGTCAATGAAACAAATTACTACTTTTGCTAATTGAAAACATACTGAATGCCATGCTTTGAATCTAGTTCTTAGCATCACGCCTTTTCACCGAAGGGATAGGCAGATGTGTGTAACACCCAAATTTTGCAAGCTGTGTTGGGTCTCAGGTAACAGGGTAAGTTCTAGATAATACAGAAAACTAAGAACTTCTTGCCAGAAAAATTCAATATCACTAATCGGACCGGAATCGAAACCGAGATCTTTGCATACGTAGATATCCTGAACTAGCAAGTATATTGATACTTTAATTGAATTCAAATAATTATCAGAATTGGATTAAAGTAATGCCTAACACTAGATAGAACTTGAAGATACGTTAATCTAGCATTACTTAACATGTAATACAATAATTCATACCAAAAAGTGATTGAGTGTCAGATTCGAATTTAGATGAGCTCAGTAAAGAAAAGAATATTACTAAAGAACAGATGTGCTTCAAAAAGTTTAAAGATGAAGAAGAAAACTTGAAAAAGTGATTTTGAAACCTTCACGATTTTTCACGATTTTTTTTCACCGTCACGATTCGCTTACTACCAGTTGAAGGGTTGAAATAGCCAAGTTTTTCGTATAAGTATATATAAAATAATAAATACAAAATGTACATCAAAATTGTCCCCTATATACGAGTATGTTGATATCTATGTGAATTCTCATGAATCAGGAAACGTGATATGCTGTTCATAATTCATTCGACGAGTGGAGACATCTTCGGAATTTATATTTTAGCTAATCCTTCAGATGCGAAGGGTTTTTATATATATGCTGTTGTTTTTGTTCATTTCATTGTTGTGGATACATATATTTATATAAATGCCGCTTTATGGAGATATAGTTTCGTGTAACTTTGACTTTTAATATTAATAATAGAATTTAAAATCTACCTCATAATTTGTAAAGTAATCAAATATGTATGTTTTGAAATTAAAGAGGTAGTCACTGCTTTTTCGCCTATATTTAATGCTAGAAATGCTAGTATGATTAATATATTGTACCTACACACTGTAAATCAATATAGGTATTTTTTAATTTGTAGAAAATAATACTAAAAGGTATGTATAGAATGATGGTCGAATGAAAGGTTTCAGCAACACCTGGGTCCTTCTGACTTACTATCAGACAAAGTGAAGTTATTTTGCATTCATTTTGCAACTACATATTTGTGATGCCTCACTATATTTAGCTATTCGACGCTAAAACCAATTGCTTTACCTACACAAATTCTACGAATAACAGTTCTTTGCACATACATATGGACTGTATTTATTTTTTGTAATACTCAATTATCATTCTGTAGCGAATATTTTAAACGTACGACTTTTATTTTTGCATGTGAAAGTTTTTGATGGGTCATGCTGAAACAATCATTTGTAAATGAACTGTGTATAAAGGTGGTAACAGACAACGGACGAGGCGAGTCAGCTATAGGAAGCATTTGTTATGTATAGCCGACCACATTATGATTATGACAGTGACAATTGTCATTGTACTCAGGTCCCTTGCATGCAAAAATAGACATTATTGTTTTGTGATATATGCAAACGACATACTCTAAGGGTGAAAAAGTAATTACATTGGCGACAATACTAGCTGCTATACAAGACGTCACTCAGCGCTATCGTTTTTTACATCAACTAGCACAATTCGAATCGGTCTGTCTGTTTTGACCTCAAAGTTTGTAATGTATGTAAAAGATTTTATGTATTAATTAGTTTACATCTACTTCACGTCGCGTCACCGTCCCGTATATAAGATGCGTAGAAGATTTTACACATCGCTCGTCGTGACGACGTCTCCTACTCCAACTAGTACAAACGCAAACTAGTGCATTAGTTGACATTGGAGACGTCGGCGTCGTCACGTTGAGCGATGTGGATACATGCAAATTAAAACCGCTTACGTCGCGTTGCCGACGCGCCCTCTGTCAGTTCCGACCCTAATCTAACAATGCAGTTTTATTTTATGGAAAATAGCATTGAATATTTTGAAACAGCCTGTGTTTACACATAATAGGTGTGGCAACCTCGCCTTCAAAGGAGAGAACAAAAGGAGATGGGTAATAAAATTTGTAAACGTTAGAATGTTACGCGCGCTTAACCTCGACTGTGCTCTTCGTAAGGCATAATAATATAATGATTATGAACTGAATGAGGTAATTCGTTTCGTATGGCCGCTCTCTCAAAAATCGTCAAGAAATTGTAAATAATTCTTTGCACATTGAACGTGAAATTAAATTCTTATCATTTAATTTTTTTGATATTAATTGTCGGCTTTTACTATCTAAATTGTTCATTAGTGTTTACATCTATACTATTATATAAAGCGGAAGAGTTTGTTTGTTTGTTTGAATGAGTTAATCTTTGAAAGTACCAGTCGGATTTGAATAATTCTTGCGTATGATAGTCCAGTTCTTGTTAAAGGTTATAGGCTATAATACGTCACGCTACTGGCTATGGGAGCAGAGCAGTAACCAACGACGCGGGTAAAACCGCGCTGCGGGTAGCTAGTATTAGAATTATTTTATTTATTTATTATTATTATTGAATAACCTTAAAAGTTATTCAATTATTATAGTCTAGCTTACTTTAGTAGTTGATATCGATTATCAAACCACTAATCTACATAATAATCTTAACAGTTACTGTTAAGTTTATTTCAAATTATTCTACTAAAATTTTATAAACAAATTGCCGCTACTTGTATTAGTAACAAAGTTGACAAAGTTGCAGACATTAAAACATGATGTCTGGGATCGCCCGCGGTAAAGTATTTCTACTCGAATCAAAAATTTTAAACTGGCTGCTGTTCTAAATCAGAAACATTCACATGAAATAATATAGGTAGGTACTATTATGTCTATATACTATTAGTAATCCTACCTGTATGTACTGTGTCGTAGCTGTATGTACCATCTGAATCCAGTAGTGCACTTTGTATCTAATTAAATAAACTATTAAAATGTTCGAAGATTGAAGTGTCTAAAGTAGAAGCCATTTAAGTGCAGTGTAGCAAGACAGCTACGACCGTGCGCTCGTAGCACAAAGCGTAGCAACCGTAGAGGCTTACTTGGCCGGTCGCCAGCCTACCTGTTGTTACTGTCATGTTCTTAAGCCTTGCTCGTAGGCCTTCTCGGTCTCTACTAACTGTTGCATGTGCTTAAGGTTCCGTTTAAAAAATGTAGTAATAATATTACGTTCATATAAGTTTCTATAAACGAGTAAAGTAATTGGTATTGGTATTGGTATGCGGTCTTAATTGCGTCTGTTATTAACATGTCTATCTATTACTTTCATTAGAAAAGTTTGGTAATAGTGTGCTTTAATTATTCACTATAAAAGATAATGAAGATATCATCGAATCGTGGAATAAAGCTCATCGAATCGATAAATTAAATTCGTACCACTATCCATTACGACACATATTATGTAGTTCGAACATGCATTATTATATACAATGTACTTATTACCTCTCATTTATGACTGCTTCAAGTCCCCGAGCTTAATATGAAGAAAAATACCAAGAAATTTAATAATTCAACGTGACTTCATAGTGCACTGAATGCTGTAGAAGTTTGTATAATTCTGATATTACATGGAACAGGTATAAGAGAAAGTCGGCTTTAGTGGTTCATTTTAAAGAACATGCGCGAAAAATGGTGACTTTGGTAAATTAAACGATTAGTTTTTTATGTCACTTGTCTGTGGACGAAGTGATAAGTACATTTTTTTTGGGTACTTCTTAATAAATTAACCAGAGCATTTCGATTTTTGGGATATTATGTTATCACATATCATTTGTTAATAATTCGGGGTTTGAAACGACGTTTACCTTAATTGTATGTAAGAAAATTCCATACAAATTTAGGAACGACATACGAATGACTTAAAAAAATTTCAAAACTGCGTCAGTACGACGAAGTTTTAAATCCTCGACGTCCAACAACGATATCGCGACTTCAAAATTATATTTATTAGTGGCAAGAAAGTATTACCTGGTGCTATTTAATGGCAGTATTATAAGTCAGTACTTTCCCAGTCGATATCTTCTGTTATTTTTCCCAACAGTTAAAGTAATATGATGGGCAAAATAAAAATACTTTCGTCCTAAATCCTGACCAATCCCGTGGGATTGACACAAACGCCGCGTGAAGATCGGGATTAAAAATTTAAGTGAAAGCAAACCCTACTTAAAACGCAATTTCTGGTGTTCAATGGCTACGAAATAACAAGTGTTTTGATGTACAAACACTGCTGATATCCGAATTTCTTAAATTTTTATCTGTCATCGAAAATATTTATATTTACGACTTTAATTTCGGATAAATACATATAAATTAATGACTATTACTAATCAATTTGAGGACTAGATATAAGACAAGTGGATTAGTGTCTACAGTTAGTTCTCTGAAACCTTAGTCGCCTCATATGACACTTACGAAAAATGATAAGGTTCTACATTCTAAATTAAGTGGACCACACGGTTAGGACAAAGATTTTATGAAATTAACTAGTGTGACGAAGCATTGTGGCAAATCATTTAGATTCAGTTCTCCTAATGCGATTAGGCATTGGAAAGTGAAGACTTCACCCACACTTCACTGACGCAATCAATCAACCGAATACTGTTGTCAACCTAGGAGGCGGCAGGTAAATCAATCAACACGGTACAGTGTATTTCTCTTGCTTTGAGCATTGTTCGCGCTTAGGCTGTTTGATCCATTGTGCACCACTAGCGTGAATTGTGTACTATTTAAGCTTATCTTGGATTACTGACTGAAGAAACACATCGTGAACCGACTTAGAAGAATAAAAACAAAAAATTGAGGATCGTAGTACTTTAGTCTATTTTAATAGTCTCAATTATAAGATAAAAATAAAAGTAGCTGTCTGGTTAAGCGTCCTCCGCTAAATTTGACATAAATATTAGACAAATTCACCTATTCTATAAAAATAACCTAAAACATTTCATAAATACCTAACCTCAACTCACCTTTTCAAAACATTTTATTCAGGTAGGGGTTACAGTAAAATGTATACATTGCATTAAAAGCGTTACGGTCCAGCGCTGGACATGGGTCTACCCGAGGGTTGATCATGGTAGGTTCAAAGTTGTCCGATTTGAATTATGGTAATAAGTTCGTAGTCCATTATTTGCCTACTTAAAGTATAGCCAACGAGTTTTCTTTATTGCGTTTCTTGGTTTGTGGTTGCTTTGACTTTTTGAGGTTGGGAAATTTTGCTATGCGGACACTGTTTATTTGGTTAAACAGCTTCTTCCCTAATGCGGGAGTTGTCTTTATAAAAAAATAAAAACACACATAATAAGACACAACAAGACAAGAAATTTATTTATAACAAAACATGACAACAGTTCTATAAAAACTATCGTTCTGCCTAATATAAACAAACAGATCCGTATTCTTTATAAGTAAACCACTATTCTCACTAATCACTAATTCTCTTGGGTCTTTTCACGTCAACGATACAACCACATGTAATTCCTTACAACAATTGTTGCCTAATTTGGCGACATTTTACAAACTACTAAGTATAGCTTACCACAGAATTCACCCAGGTAAACTCTGTTATACGTATGAACATAATCCCATACGCCAAAATATAAATTTTGTATTCGCACTGGCTTTAACCTTGTTTACTCGTGGGAAAGCCCCGTGTCAATATATAGCGAGATTAAACAAAACATGATTTTAACTTTCATTTATTACATTTTCACTTCTACAAATTTTGCTAAATAATATCGTTTTTGTTTTAAAATGTTATGTTCGTATTTTGTTTTGCGTTAATGAATTCGTTTAGCCTTTAATCTGAAGTGTAAAGTTTTTCTAACAAAATGAAACTTAATTAAAATGTTTTAACTATAATAACAATGATAAAACCATCAATTCAGGTTAATTATAATTTTATTCCTTTGATTGCGATTATTGAACTATTGTATTCGTGAACTATGTGTTTTGACTGTGTCGCTTAAATATTACCAAGTAGACCATTAACGAAAACAAAGAACATTTGGACTCTCGTAAGAAACAAATATTTGTGAATTAGAGAAATATTTATCTAGGATACAAATCGAGCTCTTTAGGTATGTTACGATCTGGTGTTCCTCCAGACGGCCAAATGTGCCGGGGATATGGAAATCGCTCGCGTATTCATCCTCAACCAGGCCAGAGTCCGCTACATGCTGCCGGACTCCGTCCGATTTGAAGGGTTGCACCCTTCCTCACGAGAGGCGCACGCGAAACACGTGCGCATTACCGTATCAAGCCTGTAAAGTCGGGCGACGACTACCTAATCGCCGCCTACAAGCCGCTGGCCACACCCAGCGGCAAAAGCTCTCTAGGTGCCCTCCACGGGTAATTTTTTATAGAGGTTTCCTTCCACGCGGCTCTCTCCCCTGAGAGGTGGCGGCCCTCGTTCCCGATGTGAGTCGGGTTTACGAGTTAAAGGATCAGACTTACGAGTTGGCAGGGCAATGTCAGGAGGACTGTCATAAGTCAGGCTCTGACACAGCCCCGCCCCACACGGACTCTCCATTATACCCTCTGCTGTTCAGAGGGACATGCGGTGAGATCCCGACTGGGTTCCTCTTGGTTCGCCGTGGGAAAACGTTCCACGTTCACTAAGCCCCCATGCCACGGCAAGACATAAGTTACACCTAGTCTAAGTAGTATTATAATTTCTGTTGATGTTATCCTATTGCTAGAGGCTTATGATGAAATGTGGTCCTGGCATTTTGTTATTTATTGCATGTACCTATCTACTTCAATTGCCTTTTTATAAGGCCAAATATATCCAACCTTTATCATCTCCACCCTCTTTTCACTCGCGATCGACAAAGGCGTGATTATATTTGCTGCTTACCATACACTTGTTTACCACCATTTTGAAAGATAGAAAATGTGTTGCACGTTATTATGTTGTATCGAGTTGCTTTTATACCATTTTTCATAAGTTGAGTCCCTGTTGATGAGTTTTGATTTCTATGGCTCTTAAAATAAGTGCAATACAAAAAGTAGAAGAAATTGTAGTCTTACAGTACAGATATTATGCAATGGTTCTTTCAGCGCTGAAGCGCTGTCAATAAAAGATATATTGACATTTTGTAAAACTGATTCATTCCATAAAATCGGATTTTAGAAAAAAAATTGGATTAAAGATTGTATAAATAATATATAGAAATAAAGCTACTGTTAAACAGTTGCGACTGCAATCTTGACGCTTTCGATGTTCACTAGTGACCGGCGATTACATGGCAATTAGATATATTGCCAGTCATGCCAATGGCCATAGAAGATGAAAGATAAAAGTAACGATAGTTTTTATCGATCTATAGATTTAACATTTGACGTAATCAATATTATAATATATTAATTATTATTATATTATATTATTATTATAATAAAATTTCAGTTTTGACATAGCGACGCAGGGATCATAATTTTAAAATAACAAATCTTTTTTATTTTGCACTTCAACAATGTCCATTGCTACATCTCCGCTTCACGCAATCTTTTCTCATTCTACGTTATATTTATTAAATGTCTTAATACACATACATATAAAAACCAGGTTTCTATTTCATATATATGCTAAAAAGTTCATTTAAAACATACAGGCTTACTATATAAGCATACCACAATAGAATATACAAACAAGAAAAGAAGTTGTATTCTACCACACAATGGCCCACCCATGTGGTAGTTGTTTTAAGTGAAAAACTTTAATTGAACATAGTGGAGTCAACAGGTGGAGCTGGCGTGAAGCCAGCGCTCCGTGTCTCGAAACGAGCAGGCTTATCTACTACACCATTGAATATTACCCACTCTCCAGTCTACACAGTATACTGCATATTATATAAAAATTAAACAATGAAAATGAGTATTACCCATCAATATTTCTTACATTAGTCAAATTAAAATTATATGTTTTAAGGCATGATATTTTTAAATTTTCTGTTGTGATCAGTGATACATCTCTTTTAACAGCTTCCCTGTCCCATGTATCACATATGATTCACAATAATTGTTCATCTATTGTATCTCTAATTGGACAGTGAATGGGTTAAGTTTCTACTAACTGCTATAACTACCAAATGAACTGTGTTTTTGTTGGCTACTAATTACTGTTCATTTCTTATTCATTTTAGTATGTTTTTGCTATCAAAAAGCATACCCATGTCATTAAATGTCTTGCATGAGATAAGAATACAATATGTATGTAGATCAATGCATAGATTGTATAAGATATGCTGTGGCTTTTTGATTTTTTTTAGTTTATGTATCATTTTGTAACTGTCAATACTTGTTAACAGCAAACAATGTACCTAATATTGAAGATTACTATTATTAAAATGTATTTTCAACACGAAAGTAATATAAATGATATAGGTAAATGTGATTATTTGCGTTTTCTTGTTATTTTAAATAATAATGTTGATCTCGTGATCTAACACTATTAAAAAGGGTTTTTACAATAGATAAAACTTCATTATTTTGTTTCAGGTACGAAAACCAAACAAAACGTTTATCCACGTCTCTTCGTGATCGTAATTACGAAGCAATAGAACACTTAAGTAAATTGCTGTTAAAAATTCAGTAAGTATTAAATAATTGCTTCTTAAGTAAGTAAATAGGTAACGTAGGTAAACGTAAAACAATGTCGATAAAATAATTTTTGACAAAAAGAAAATAGACTTCAAACAGGAAGGAAACTAAAAAGTAAAAATAAATTTACTTAGCACAAAGTAATTCGTATTTTGATTTAGTTAATTAGAAATAACTAAATAGTTATTTTAAAGTTGGTGCCAGGGTGGTGTTGGTTGAGGAGTTCCCTCGACTGTTTTTATGCTCCATCATCAGATCGATTCCAAACCTTCACTAAACACAGCCTTAAAATACTTAATGAAAAACGTAACAAACGCACTAGTCGCCACTATGATTTTCAAAAGTTCCCCTCGATTTCTCGGAATGCCATAATCAGATTCTGGTTATCATGGTACCACCCTTGGGCTATCTTCTTTCTAGCAAAAAAATAAATCATCCAAACCGGTTCATATACGACGAAGTTATCCGCGAACACACATAAAAAAAGAATATGTATTTCTTTTATAATATATATAGGGCCAAATTGAGAAACCTCATCCTTTTTTTGAAGTCGGTTAAAAATAGTTTTAACCTAATAAGTATGTCATTATCATATCAGCCAATAGATGTCTACAGCTGGACATAGGCCTCCCCCCATTTTTACCACCTTGGCCGCTCGTAAATACATATAATGTACCATATTAGTAGACAGACTATGAATAACGATTTCCCTAACTACATAATGTGTTCAGTTAAAAACGTATTGGTTGCTTTTTGGAGAATAATAATGTTAACTCGTTATTTAAAAAAATCTGTATCTGTATTATTAAGACTAGCTTTCCACGGTGCGGTTTCACTCGCGTCTTTTCTTACTGCTCTGTTTCCGTAGCCAGTAGCGTGATGTTACATAGCCTATAACCTTCCTTGAAAACTGGGCTATACTGCTAGACTGGTAGTTTCAGAGATTAGCGCGTTCAAACAAATAAACAAACAAACTATTCCGCTTTATATAATAGTATAGATTTACGTCAAATTTATTTAAAACACACACAAATATGTAAAATTTAGCGGTTTTTATGTATTGGCTACTAGAGGTACTAGAGGTACTTCGTTTCGCTTCGATATCAAACGTTTCATTCGATCCCACAAGAAACTTCTACGGAAAATATCATAGCAAGTGTCGTATTGCATCATTTAGATTATCGCTTAAAATATTGAAATTCTAAAAAAGGCTGTTATATGTTAAACATTATAAAATGTAGCCTATGTTACCCGCTGAATTTATTGATTTCTAAAGGAGAAAGAATTTTTCGAATTGGTAACGTAGATTTTTAATTAAATCATTGCAAACAAACAAACATGAATATAAAAAAAATTATACGGTCGAATTGAGAAACCTCCTCTTTTTTTTTGAAGTTGGTTGAAAAATCAAATCTTATATCTTTATAATATTAGTTTAGATGTATGTGGGTATCTATTATGTCAAGTAAATTGATGATTTACCGATTCCTGGTCGAAAACCACAAACCAAATGATTGTGTGGTGATCTAATCCTATTGCCATTGACAATACCTATTGGTGCAATAATTGACATGTTGACTTATATATGCTGGGATTAAAGATAATAATATAAAAAAGAGACAATTAAAACAAATACGAACTTTATAAGTGTTTTTTTAGGGTGAACGCACATTAGCAGTCCGGATAGTCTGCAGACTTTCTGTCGTGTTGTTTTATACAAGGGCCAGACAGTTTCCGTGCCCTATTATGTGCGACTTTTTATACATTATAATGCCATGAAATATCAAGACGAAACTGCCTGCAGACAAAACGATTCAGATGTGAGCCCACTTTAAAATTTTCGGAATATGTGTTTGTTCGATTTTTAACTTGAATATCGAAAGAAGTTGAAATGAGTCGTCTGAATCGAAGAATTAAAATACTTAGTAGACATCTACGAAAAAAATATGTATTTTAAATTTTATTTTATTAAAAAATGCTTAACAATATATTTTAAGTACTTTTTTGCGTTCCAAAATGTCAAAAGTGCGCATTACCCATTCAACAATTAATAAGTAATTTTTTATAACTTTCGCTTTAAAACGCAAACTTATAGGTCGGTACATAAGTAGGTCATACAAACTCAGATTATAATTACGTATAGATATTGCGTATTTCATAAAGACACTATCGTAAAGCTCACAATAAACGTTAGGTATACGTAAAACGCGTAACAATGTACCGAGACGCGCGGCTCAGTGCAGTTATTAACAATTTTATGTGAAATATGCCCCAGAAACGTTACGAAAAAAATGTTATATAATTCGAAAAATTCTAATTAAGCTTGGGCAGCCGGTGTTCTGCTTTTTTTAATTTTTCCGTCGAACTACGCCGTCAGATGACGCGAAAGATGTTTCAGGGACTAAAGTAACAACAAAGTTGTGACCTCCTTTATCTTGTGTCACATCCCTTATTTTTATTCATCGTTCATACCACCCTGTTTTCAAAATTTGACTACGAATATAAATTTTTGCCACCGTATTGTGTTCTTATATTAGGTAGTTGTTTTATTTTTATATAATTTAAGAGTATCTTATGTATATCAACAATATTTATTTAAAATCTACCTGGTTATTAAATCAATGTTGTTGCTGTACATCATTAGTGCTGCATCTTATCAAACCAATTAATAAATATTATGCAGTGTAACGTCGAACTTAAACAAACATAGTTACCTACATTTAAAACAAGTCTGTTATTTAAAATCCGAACAGAGATGGATGTTACACGGTAAATAAAATAAATATTAAACCATTCTGTACCTCCACCTACTTCCATTTGATATTTAAATTTAAAATATTGACATAGCTCCCATTGCGCGCATTCGATTACCGGTTTTCAATTCGTTTTAACACAGGTTCGGCTTGGCCTCAGGGCTTGCAGGGAAACATACAGTTCATAATTTATGAGATTCGCGAGCGGAAACAATGTCCCAAACAAAATTGATAATGAAAACAATTTTACATCAGAAATTTAATCGAATTACAAAGTTTAAAAATGGGATCGCGCATTCCCGATCAGTGTTACGAGACAAAAAGAATTTATTGGCACCGACGGCGCCTTGATTAATTTTTAAATTAATTAACTCACTTCTACGTACGTAAAACTATAGTCTCGAATTTTATTTAATATCTTGTCGGCTCATTGAATTTTAATCTCCAATGTTCCGAAAAGTAGGTAGAGTTGGTTTAAAAGAGACCCATATCTTGTTAATTAAATCTGCTCCGTAGGGTGCCTCAAGGCGCGCGGGCGGCTCGCGTCTTTGCCAGCTATTCTAAATGCTGCCGAATTTCAGACATAAGCAAGCTTTAATTTAAACTTGACTTAAAGGACGCTTAAAAATATACGCGTTTATTTAGTCAAGTATTAGCCATCATAATAGCCGCTGTATAATGACAAAAGACTTTGTCCTCATATTTTCTCGCTGAATATCTGGTTTACACTTATTGGCTATCGCGTCCATTAGCTATCTATTCATAAATGTTTACCCTCCTTTGAAATACGGATTTAAATGATACCTGCTTGTTAAGTCAAATATAATTATTACTGTTTATTATAACATTGTTAGCTTTGTGTTTGAGAAATGTTCAAGCATTTAGATGTCAAGAGCCGTATTCTATTACAATAGAGTTAATTGGTGAATATTTTAGATTAGGTAGGTACTTGAATTATTATTAGACTGTTCAGACATTTTTTTTGCCTTTATTCTAGGGCGTATACGTTTTTAACAGCTGGACTACTAACCATAGCATATGTCAGATAATTAGATCATAAGCGTCACTGCTTTGCGTGCTCAATTACCACTGCAGTGCAGTTTTTTATTACTCCGTATCAACGATTGCATATGGAAGTGCTGTAGATACATCCCATTTCATTCTCCAAATTTATTCTAATTTTTTTTATAAAAACATTAATGAATACCAATAATACAGCTGTATAGGAATAAGTGTATTGCCTGCGTCACTTGAAATTAGAACTTACAAAAATTTTAACAAACTGGCGATTAAAAAGTGGCCTGAGTTTCTTGCCAGTTCTTCTCATGGCTCCATCCCGTCAGCGAACTGGCTGTAGGTTAATTAGCCGACATTTTGTAATTTTGATCTTCATAAGTGTTAATTCAATTAACCCAAATGAATAAAACGTTTTGACTTTGTCTTAATAAACCATTGGTTGTGTCAAGCCATACATGTTTCTTACACCATTATTACCACTATCAAACTCATAATAACATAGAAAAGCTATTCATCTTATCCAAATAGAGCTACATTGTGCTAGCTTCGAAAGGCAGTATAAATAATATTAGCTAACAAAGCGAACGATAAGTAAATTAAAACCCCTTTGTCTGGTCCGCTAATGTCCAAAGGCAATGTTTGATGGATCGGCTCCACGATAACGGAAGATTAAAATTCATTAGCCGTATGAAATCCTTCGTGTCTTGATAAAACGTATCTAATTTAGCTATTGTTTAATTTTGTGTGTTAGAATTTGTCTTGTGGGTTTTACAATTTAGTACTATTACGTTTCATTTCTGCTTAAATTTGCGATTAAAGAGATTTCTCTTAGGAGATATTTCGCACAAATTAGCAGTTCACCTGGGGAGGTGTCTACATTCTACGCAAGTTCTCAGTTTATCTACCTATCTATCGCTAATATGGTAGGTTTATCGTAATTATGACACGTGTAAAGGTCAAAAGTCCTTCTACTGTCGCTGCTGCAGTACAATCCATCAGGCGCTTGTCTATAGCATAGCGTAGAGATTAATTTTGAATAAATTGACGACGACCTCAGAGTGCGAGAGATTTGGTAGTATCTATCTTATGCATAAGTTTTTTGAATCTCCAAAATTATTGTTTTTTTATTAATATATTATGTCATGTTTGTACCCCATATTTTTGGTGTACAAATGAATTAGGTACTATCACACACAACTATCATATAAAGTTAAATTAATTCATGGATACAAATTTTATTTTTATGTCGATGAACATTTTGTATTAAGGTTTAGGTATCTAATAAAAATACAGGTTTATTTTGTTGTAGTGAAAAAGTAACTAATTATTTGATACCTACTCTAAATGGATTAGTGGAGAGTATTTATTTAAATACCTCTTAGAGCCTTAAAAAAATTGTTTAGCGAGATATAGTAATTAAAGGATGAGTAAATAACTCATCCTTTACTCTCACACATCATCATCAAAATCTTTTTAGCAGAAGGGCATCTACTACTGGACATAGGTTTTCCCCAATCACCGCTTTCGTTAATCGGTTGTCCACCATCTTTATCGAGACGTCGATCCACCAAATAAGGGGTCTGTCTACGCTGCACACTGTTAAACAGATCATAAAAATTTATTTTTAATAATAGAACATCTTCAGCCTGATCTAACATTTTTGTTTAATACTCATGAGGAATACGTGAATAATACGTTTTGATCCATTGAAAATAAATGCCATATTCGAATGATATGACTGTAAATTAAATATGTTTAATTTATTTACTACGGTTACAATGTAAATATTGGTATATTTAAATATCTGTTCAGTTGTATACACGAGCCGTGTGTACTGTGTACGTATTTTCACAAATTTGTTGACTGTTTAAGCTATTTATATATCGTTTGAACTAAACTATCATTATGTCATCAGTTTATTATCTCGGTATTAACATCGGTATTAAAGTGGTCTATAGTTATGAACTTGGATATTTTAGAAACATAATTTTTGAATGAAACTTTTAAGGTTCTAATACTCTTGCCTTAAAATCAGTTCTTTAACTAGGTATTGTCCGTTTCCTAAAAACCGATTTTTTTATTTATTAGGTATTTGTATAACATAATATGTAGATTTTCCATAAAAGTTCAAAAGCTTCTTAAGAATCTAGTCTTTCATAAAAGTAAAATGCAAAATCAAAACAAAAATATTTTACCACTTACTTATGTTTTCATAGTTTTTACTACGATTTTCAGTAAGTTTTGTGTTAGTTTTTCTATAATATGAGTTTCTGATGCTTATTGTTCTGAACATAGGTTATGTTTTCTTTGAATTATGATGATTTTTTAGTTTATTTTATTGTAACGCTGCGAACTAGTGAAAACTACTTTTGTTGTATTTTTAATTTAAATTTTGTTAATTAATAAAATCGTAAAATATATTCAACATTGCAAACAGTTACCATCTTCCATGTTTCTATGGCTTTTCTTTGTTGCCGATCAAAGATGATTAGATTTCTTTAGTCAACTTTTGATTCGAGAAATTGGATATCTATTCTGACTTAAATAACCATTTTATTAAATGAAACCTTATTCATCAGAGCATAAAGTTTGTTTTAAAGTAACATTCGAGTACATATGTTGTAAGGCTTCACAAGCCTGAACATGTCCCAACAAAATGATGCAGTGTTCTTTGTTTGTCATCCCGCATGACAAGCTACTCGCAGTTTGTTTATGATTAACACCAGATCCAACTAACAGATTACGAAAATAAACCTTTTATGACGTCAATTTGTGGAGACCGTTTTAACATATTATTATAGTGTTTAAATAAAATGCCGTTAATAGTATAATACAATTTACAAGTGGTGTTTTTTGTATGGTTTTGTAAAGATATAAATGCGAGATTTCTCAGAACAATGTCACGGACAGACTGAAGTGGAGAGGAGAGATACGGAAGACTAAGGGACTACTCACACTTATTGAGCTCTATTCAGCTTATGCCCATAGAAAACAACAATTTTGTACGGAGACGCACAAGCATGCGTAAAGCTGAACGGATGCGTCCGCATCTCCATACAAAATCGTTGTTGTAAAAAACGTCATATTTGTAGTCTAATGACAAAAAAGCTGTGAACGTTGTATATAACGACATTCAGTATATTTAGTATCAGTATGGCATCCGTGCGAAGCCGGGGCGGATCGCTAGTATACCATAATTCGAAAGGCATCACATTACCTCATGAAAACGTCCACTGCCAAACATATACACTGTATTATACAAATTACTATCCATCCCTCAATTTATCTTGTAATATTTTGAACCAAATTAAAATAATATCTAAGACTATATTTTGTTACTAATAAAAATTAAAGTAATAGTTCATTTTGATGAAAAAAATAAACAAAACCGACTTTAAAACTATACCTATATGCACAAACTTAAACAAAAACTAAAAGTAAAATTCCTCAATATAACTTGAAAAAACCAAAACATCATATATGTAGGTATCTATATCTAGTTTTGTTAAATTTTCCAAAAAAAACGCTAATCTAATGATTGCCATTAAATTTATATGGGACCACGTCTAAAATATAACCTATCTTGCAAAAAAATAATTATTGAAATCCATTCATTATTGGCGGAGAAATCGCGTAACAAACAGACAAAAAAACATGTGACTCGAATTAAAAACTTCCTCCTTTCAAAAGTCGGTTAAAAGTGAAAATTAATTTCATTAAATGTTTCAAAACTAACGGATTTTATATTTTCGATTCTATCGTTCGAACGTCAAAATAATATCTATGTGTTTATCGGGATATAAAGCGTTAAAAGGGGTTATAAAATCTATCATCATCCACGTTGTAGCATAATCCGTCCGTTGATTGACAATTTGAAGAAATTCGAGCCTTCATTCTGTGAAAAGGGTTAAATATAGTGAGCCACTCTAATTTTCGTATTATAAATTAAATGGACATATAAAAGTCCCCTGGTAAATGCGCCCCGGGCAGGTCCCAGTACAAAGGGGAAGACCCGACTCTAATATTGAAAAAGGGGTGATCAAAGCCAAACGATACGTTTTTCACATATTGTAGTCCTTTTTCTATTTCTGTTTGTACCGTATTTCTACACACGTATTCTACATTCAGATATGTAAAGTTATTAGAGTGATGTGTCCTGTTTTGTTGACAAAATAAACTGAGGGTTTTAACAGTGAATGCGTTCAACATTCGTTCTGAAAACAATGTTTGCTTTACAGAAAAGAGTGTTTTACTTTGTCTTTTTTGCAAAGTTATTACTTAATAGAACCAGTACAAAGACTTTCTAGTTTCCACTTCAAGCTTTAATACAGGTACAAAGATTTATCTTTGCTTTAATATTTTCATTTTACGAACTCTGTAAAAACTGTTTCTCTATTCTAGGAATTATAAATGTATAATTTATTATTCGAAAATGTTCTGTTTATGTATAATCAATCGTGAACATTTTTAAAAGCCAGTATAGAATGTGTTGTAAAACAATGCATAACCGTTAAATAACGGTATTACATAAATATTAGCGCAGTACATGAAACACGCGGACTACATAAAGAGTAAATGGAATACATATTCCAGTTAAAATGTAAAACACCCGCGAGCCTATAGCTGCGCCGCAAGTTACAAGCGAACGGTTAAGTTATGTATTTCTCAATATTTAGTATTTAGAAATATATCTATACATATAATAAAAATGTAACCGGTCGCTGTCTGTACATTGAAGATATTTTAGAAAAAATGTTATTGGGATCTTTATAAACGCAAATAGAACCCAAAACAATGATTATTACAATTTTTGTCTGTTTGTCTGTTTGTCTGTGCGTTTGTTCACGCTAATCTCAAAAACGGCTTATGCGATTTAAATATGGTTTTCACTGATACATTGTCGTAAGCTTCACTTAAAATTTAGTGTTTGTTTCATGTCAATCGGTTCATAAATAAAAAAGTTATGCCAATTTAAATAATCACGTCATACATGTGGTATGTATTTAGCTTAGGTTAGTGTGTTTTAAAGTTAGGTTAACACGTCTTATTTATTTATTAAAATGTAAATGCTTTATCAGTTAAAATGTAAATAAAAGTTAGAATTATATTTTTCTGGACTTATTTTATTTTTATTTTTTGTGATAAAATCATGTTTGTTAACACGTCTCATTACGAAATAGGTGGAATTAAAATGAATTACGAAATAGTAGTAGTCGATTTACGCTGGTTTCAGCATGAATGGGTCGGATTGACCATGGAAGTACTACCCTCTCATAGAAGATCGTTGTAAGAGTAATAGTATCCATATTATTGCGTTTCGTTCGGTAAGTGCGAGAGCCAGAGGCCCAACTGATGCAGAGATGACAATCCTCGCAGCATGTGTGGGACCAGCTGAGTAACCGTGGAGTCATTGTGTGGGTGGTGTGGATCAACTCGCCGGCCAGGGAAACGGTGGTGCCGCTGGCCACCCGCGGCATTGTACAGGGGCCCAATTAGACCCAACCGTAGTATTACGGTAGTAGATCCAAGCTGGTTTCAGCATGAATGGGCCGGATCGTCTGGGGAAGTACTACCCTCTCATAGAAGATCGACGTAAGAGTAGTAGTATTCGTACTACTGCGTTTCGTTCGGTGAGTGAGAGTACCGGGGGCCCAATTTCCCCCTTTCCTCTTTCCACACTTCCCTCACTCCCCTAACCCCATTCCCAGCCGCTATAGTGGAGGCCACCATACCAGCAGTTTAAAACGATGGCTTTTGGTATGGTGGCCACCACTTCTGGATTCCACTGACTGCTTACCATCAGGAGGGGTGGAGTCACATTGGTAGTAAAAAAAAAAAATTAAAGCATCTCACTAAGCCGCCATAGTGGAGGCCACCATACCAGTAGTTTTTCTTTTGGAATGGTGTCCACCACTTCTGGATTCCACTGACTGCTTACCATCAGGCAGAGTCGAGTCACTTTGGCAAGCTAATATATAAAAAAAAAACCTTATAGCGTTTTTATTCCTCGGGTTCTTCTCATTCCAAACAATTTCCCGTTTAGTTTTAAACGAGTTCAGTTTCCAGTGAGCCTATGTTTCGCGATGACAATTAATAAAGCCTAAGGTCAGACACTAAATGTTGTGAGTATGGATCTAAATATTAGCTGTTTTTCGCATGGTCAGCTTTATGTGGATTTGTCACGTGTAAGTAATCCTAGCAGCCTGTATGGCTTTGATCCCCGATAGCTGTATAGCCATCGTCTAATATCGTATCGTATCGATAGTCTAATATCGTACAGAGAAGCATTTACTGTAAAGATTTTTCTTATTCACCTAAACGAAGATGTTTATAATTCAAAACAAACCAAAAGATATATCCAAAAAATGCTGCTCAAAATCACTATTCCACGCGGACGAAGTCGCGGGCACAGCTAGTTCCATAATAAATTTATAGTAAACTATCTGTATAATAGATACTATTGTTATATTCTCTAATGGGTCATGGTCTCTATGGGTTCTCTATGAGTAAGTTGTATTCGCTAATATTAATATAATGTTTTATATTTTTTTAATGTATTTTCAGCAATTATGAAAATTAAGGATAAAACATTTTTAATTTTTCTCTATCAATTTTAATTAAAACATCTCGACATTACAAAAACGCCTTAATTATCATCAGCGTGAAATAATAATTTGTTCGCTTATAACTTAACTCTCATTCACCTGTCCAGCCATTGGTTTTCATATTACCGTGTGCTGCAAAATAAATAAATACTATTAATATGCCGTACGTTCGATTTTTCTCTTAAATGACAGAGAAATATTATACAGAGCACACCGGCTTCGTTTCACAGAATTTCGTAACTGTTAAAAGGCTTATGGATTACCATTTTTTTATTTGTATCTTTAAAAATGGACATTAAAAGGGTACTTTGACAGGTTTTGTAGAAACGTTTTAACCTTACGCAATACACGCAGATTTATGTGTGAGACATATTTTAGGTTCTTTAAATGCAGCAAAATTGAACAATCAACCAAACTATGCTGAATTTTCAACCAACGCGAATTTTGTTATATAAATCGAATTTATGATTCTAAATATAATATTTTCCAAGCCACATGACGCTACTGATATTTTTTTACGAGATTTTTATAATAACATCTTCACATTCCATGAAGCAAAACTTCTCAACTCACTTTACTATGAAATCTGGCTGAACTTTATGGCAAATGAAGAAAAATTGTCACAAACGCCAAAGGTCGTGTCGTCCACAAAAATAGGGGAAAAAACTTATAGCAGCCACTACATCACATTCTTTCTGACACCGAATATTCACTTTGTTTTATAATACAAACCTTTCCCTCTAAAGACAAAATGTATACATCCACTATACGCATCATGTTTATTCGTTAAGCTGAGAAAAAGCACAATATACCTAATAAATAAAAACAAAACATGCGTTATTACGTGGTTAACTGATCCATCGATCAAACAACAATGGAAACTGCCAAAATAATGCACAAACTCGAAGAAGTTACCACTCAATAACGTTAAAAATGAGCTTACAAGTAGCAAGAAAATTGTTTTTCAAGCCAACATCGGGGTAGTACATCGCATCGGCAAAATGAAAAGTTTCCCTATCAGCCCACTGACACATCGATTGGCGTTTACATCTTTGTTGAAGAAATTGTTTGAGATCATGCAAAGCAACTTAAACCTTAAGCCGTAGATGGATGCTGCGCTTAAAGACGCCCTTAAAGTCGATTTTTCCGTGTTGATGGAGTAGACGTTTGCGAACTGCCATCCGGCTATTGGTAAGCAATCCATCATTCTGGAGTGTGAAAAGAACAAAAGCTATATAGGATAATATCACATCTAAATATGCGATGTTTTATTTGGAGTATCCATTAAATAATCGATTGCCGCCAGGTATGAGTGGTATGACACGTAAGAGGTGGTTTGTACTTGTGTTGTGCAAGTAATTGCTTTCATTGACATGCCGAAGGTTCGAGCCGCGCGGAGAATGCCTATGCAATTAATCGGACACAAGCGTTGGGCGAAACCAGTTTATGTAGTGATATCTTGTGCATAGCCTTCAGTACCGACCTCTGCTCATCACTGACTTAATGGCTCCGTTAGCTTTCTGCGCGTGTAACGTGCATGTAAGATTGTTGAACATTCCTATCTTGATTACATGTTTCTATCGTGTTAAATCAAGTTGTTCGTTTATACGCTTATCAATAAATTAATTAGTTACACTCAGTACCTAGATGAGTAGTAATTATCAGTTCTTAGAAATGTATAACTAATAGACATAGACTTGTTTTGATTATTCCTGGGTTGTCGGCGGCCACATTATTAGGTCTTTTGAAAAAACTTAGAAGATACTTAACATCTATAATGAATGACAGTCGATCCAACTAAACCATCTTAACATTGTATATAGGCTAATGCATATTTTTGTTTATATAATCTGCTTGAAAAACTAACGTCTTATCTAAGGTAATCATTTAAGCTAAATTATTATCTATTGAATAAATAATATTCGACCTTTTTGTGTAATATAAAAACATATGTCCATTCAAAAGGGAGCTAAGCTGTTCGTTCTAGTTTAAAGCTCGCATGGCTTCGTACAAAAATCTGAGTGGTATAAAATATTCATGTATGTAAAGCAGTTGTGTATTGTTTTATTCAAAAACGTCGAGCACACTAGCTGCGGGACAAATTATACTCTTTTGAACGCTCTTATCAATGGAGAAATATAGAATACGAAGTGTATATTTTCTACTTTGCAACTAAAATCATATTCATGTATATACGATGTCGATAATCTGTTATTTTTTCTCGGTAAAGTGAAACTGTGTACATCAGTTTGATTTATATTTGGAAGTAGGCGTTGTTATGTATTAAGTTAACTAAATTGAGTTGTAGGAAAGGTATTGATTAAATATGAATATTATGAGGCTTATTGCTGGCGTGGGGTAGCCATACGTGTATACAGCGTTTCGACTTAATAATACTACATAATAGTAGACGAGAAAAGTATATTACGCTGTGCCAAATAGCACAAAATACGTAAGTAATAATACTAGCTACCTGACTTGGCAACCAAGACCTCAGCAAAGCATTCGTACGACTATGACTATTTAAAATGTTAAACTAATTAAAACAATCAAACGGTTTTGTTAAACTGATTTTTGACATGTCATTGTGAAATAACCCATTTATTATGTAAAATTGTTACATATCTCTCTATAATTTGATTCCTAATATTTTCCTTTGTTTATTTATTAAACTGAAATTATCTGTTTGCCACAAAATCTATGCATGTTCCATTTATTAATCCTTTGTACTCTGCCAGTGATGTTAAATCAACAAAAGGAATATTTTATAACGGGGAAAAATCATTCGCTCAACAAAAAGAGAAAAACAATAAAGTTATTATTTTAAAAATGCGTTAAACAGAATAAAGAATAGACCTTTAGAAATAACATTCGAGCAGTTTCTGGTCTAAGCCTAAATATGTCAACTTAAAAATATATCTATAGCCTTCAGGTAGACACGTAGTGTTCAATTTATGATCTCTGAATCGTGAGTTAAAAGCGTCTCGGGACAGAGACCTCCCGTACTTCGACTGTGGGTAAACTATCTTTAATAAAAAATGCAAAATATAAGGCTGTAAGGGTCAAATATTTTGATGTACGTGATAGTAGGTATTGTGTGTAATTTATTAGAGAAAATAAATGTCTGATGAAATAACTTAATTAGAAATGCGAACACCATCTTGCCGATATCATTACCATGTATGTATTAGCAACAAGAAATTGAATATTAATTGCTACGGTACCGTTGCTTTACTGTAAATGAGACGAAAAAGACTATTTGTCGGGCATATTTGCTTCAGGGGTGAATGTAGCTCTAAGCTTAATGTCGTCATAAGATGGAGCAATGTTAGTTTTCCGTTTGTCTTACTCACTACAAGTTCAAGTAAGCTCAAACAAGTTATATGCACGTTTCAAACTTCATCTGTTTATCTTGTAAAGAATAAGGTTGAGATTACAAAAGGATATGAAGACTACTATATTTATCGTTCTCATTTTAGAAAAGATATTGGTTACATATACCTATATCTTTTCTAAAGTAACTGCATTTTATATTTTCTTCCTTGTAAAGAAATGGGACCGCAATCCAATAAAACCGGAGACATATCAAATCGAATATGCATCTGTTACTTTTATATTTACCTTACAATGCGAGTATAAGCGCTGTATGGCACTTGAAATAATTATATTTGTAATCATGCAATGATTTTATATAAATATTATTTACTATTTTCTATTCAGTTTAAGTAGGCTAGTACAACTCGATGTTGAATATATTTTATGTAAAAATAAGTAAACATTGTTTTATTCAGATACAATTATGGGAACAAAGTAACTACATCGAACTCTCGAAATATGCACGGGTATTTAAGTACTTATCACAGACACCAGGCGGTTTATTATTAGATATGTTGGTGCCAACATCGATTCTAACACCAGAAGAAATCATGGAACAAATATGATAAATCAATTTTGTTACAATCATTCTTCTTCCTCAAACAAAATTACCAGCATTAATAAACAAAAACTGAATTAGCATTTATGATTTCATTCTATCTGTTCATAACTTAAACGAATTACAAGTTGTTTGAATGCAATGTTGCGACGTAGAAAAAAACAATATAACTAAGGGGTGTGTCACACACAGGGGGTGAACAAAGTGAAAAGCTTATGATAGCGGAGATTTGTCTCAGACCACAATCTAACTTGCCAAATTAATTTATAACGATGTCGCGACGTGACATGGGGGAACAGTACCAGTTGCGATTGTTTTTTTTTTGTATAATATTATATTAAACCAGTTAAGAACTTGAATGAAAGTCCAACCTAAAACTTTTTAAGAAAATTGGTGTAAACATAATGTTGTAAAAAAGTTCCTTTTTGGGTGCCGTACCTGAAAAGTTGTGTTTTTTAATGGAACTCTTATAACATTACTTCGTTACCTGCTTACCTGCCTGTAATATTATATTTGTAGGTCTACATTACCTTGAAATTATAAAGAAACTAGCTGAGACATACCCATATACATTTGCCCGCGCGGAAAATGGTATGTGTTTAATTAATGTAACTCGGGAACCAGACCGATTTTTGGCATAAAAAGTATCCTTTATTATCCTATGTGCGTCTCCAGCACCGAATCTATGTACACACAAATTTTCATCAAAATCGGTTTAGCCGTTTGGACGCTGAGTGGTAACAAATATATATACACATAACTATATTTATGAAACGGGCCTACTCGTGTTAGAAAATTATTATATACCGGACGTTTCGGTCGAATTACACCGACCTTGGTCACGGGCTGACTGATGTAGCCAGTCGTCTTCGCCTTGAAGCTCGGGATTTGGCAACTACCCTCACTTTGTCTTTTGTTACACTGTTTTGTAAAAAGTCAGTACAACGACACACAACACCACGACGTCTTCACTTCGGCCTACTTTGTCATAACTGCGACGCTCACACCTGCTGATTACTGGATTTCAAGATGGAGATAAGCGCTATCCGTCTTCTCGGTTGAAATTTCGGTACTTTTTAATTTCAACCGCTTCTCGAGCTATTCTGGAGTAGTAATGCCGATCAGTGGAAAGTATTTGCGGCTTATGTAGCTCAATCCAGTGGTTGGTTCCTGACTCTAACAGGTGTTCAGCAATCGCTGACTTATTTGTTTGACGGTTCTTGACAGCTGTGATATGTTCTTTGACCCTTTCCGCTATTGTGCACCTGGTTTGTCCAATGTAGGAACTTCCACAGCTGCAATCCACCTTGTAGACACCAGGTGTTTGTAAAGGGATGACATCTTTTGGAGTACGCAGGTGATGAGATATTTTGGAGTGCAGACTGTATACAGTCTTTAGGGAGTATTTCTGTGGTACTGTTCCAACTTTGTCCGTCACTCCTTTTATATAGGGCATAAAGGCGGAAAGCTACTTAGTTATAAAACCCAATCGGTAGTAAAAACAGACCGCTACCTACAAACTGCATCCTCGGCATGATCGCAAGCCGTTTGGATTGTTCGTATATCAATCATTGTTGCGCAATCTCACATGGGATTGCGCAACAATGATTCTTGATTAGGTATTGATTAGGAATGTATTTCATCATAGTTTTGTGTGTGTAAAATATGTATTAGTGTGTATTTTGATTTGTGCCTATACTAACACTAGATTAAACTCCTATACTCTCACTAGAGAAAAAAATTGTTACTAATAAGTTGGACTTAATGGTCTGAAATAAACGATTATTATTATTAAAAAAATATTTTTAGAAAAAAAAATGAAAACCGACTTCAAACAACACATACATGTTCAATCCTTAACTAAAAAAACTAGAAAATAATATTTTAATTACTTCATAGCAAAGAACATTAAAGGGGAATCAACGCAATCCTTGATACCTATAATACTTTAATATTTATAGTTTTTAATCAGTTATTTTGGAATCAGTTATGTTGTATTATATAATCTATATTTTTCATTCATCTATTAATAGATTAATCAAGAAGGTTTTTCTTGCTAGTAGTTAGGTTATTTTTATGAAGGTCATTATGATCCTTCTTGGCTGGCACCGACTCCAAAATAACTGATTAAAAACTATAAATATTAAAGTATTATAGGTATCAAGGATTGCGTTGATTCCCCTTTAATGTTCTTTGCTATGAAGTAATTAAAATATTATTTTCTAGTTTTTTTAGTTAAGGATTGAACATGTATGTGTTGTTTGAAGTCGGTTTTCATTTTTTTTTCTAAAAATATTTTTTTTTTAAACTTTTAGTGGGAATTACTTGTGTATAAATATATTTAATATGGGTAGACCTACTAAACGTGCTGCGCAAATGAGACAGCGCCGCGCCGTTTGAAAGAAAGTAGAGACGAGAGGTAAGATTGTAAATAGAGATATATGGTCCTTGTCAACACTTTCTCGATCGCTAAACCCTGAATTCCAGAAACCACAAATCAAAACAAAAAAGTTATGATCTACCAACAATAAAGAATCATCAAAAATCATAATTTAACTGACCGCGCAATCGCTTAACAAATATACAAAAAATAAACAGTGGTGCTGTAAAGGCAGGTTTAAGGCCGCCCGTTGCTGTTGTAATTTCTCACGACCATAAGCCCTCCAACTTGGCTTAACGACTACCAAATTATAGTGATAACCATATACTACTGCTCCTAAAGAATGAAGACGCTGAAAATGAAATGACACAAATGGTCACTTATCCAGGGCCACTTCGTTTCTAACAAAACATGAATTTTGAAAATCACTTCGCACTTGTAACATGGACATGTCAATGTCAGAAAATTCGTCGCAAAAGACATCGACGTGTTGCTTTACACGTCTTCACTTCTTGCATACGTTTTGTTACAAAATATAAAATTGAAGCCAAACCACTAAACTATTCTTTATAAAAAAAACATGGGACCCCATTTCAGAGTATACTCTTTCAAATAAAAGAAGAATTTTCCAAATTGGTTTATAAATGACCGAATTCTGTTGTAACAAACATACAACCACTGAACCATTTCTTATAATAAAAAAATGGGACCAATTTCAGAGAATACCCTATCAAAAAAAAAAAAAAATTTTTCAAATCGGTTCATAAATGACCGAGATATGAGGTAACAAACATACAAAAAAAAAAACATACGACCCGAATTGATAACCTCCTCATTTTTGAAGTCGGTTAAAAGGTAACGATACAAGTAAATAAATAACATAACAATTACTTGCTACTTTACTACAGACGTAAAAACTGACGTGTGTTCTTTGAAACCCTCTTAAATCTAAGTTTGTTTGTGGCAAACTAACGTCTTTGTGAGATGAAACTTACTTATCGTTGATGAAAACTGTTTGAATACCAGCGCTATCCTTTTCAAGGGTTGTTAACGTTTTTATCAATATATCCTTTTTTAGGAATCGGATCGTTATACCTATTTCTGAGAGTCAAAGTGCAAACATGATTATTGATTGAATTTTATGCCTATAATTTCTTAGAGGTATTTATATAAAATGTGTACCTACCCAATTTTTTAATCTATTTACTTATCTACTTATCATTACAGTCAAAATTGCTGAATTTTGTTTAGTATTTTACCGCAAAATAATGTTAATTGTCCTATTTATGTTCAAAGTCACGAGGTTGTATGTTGGAAACCGAGCAAGTATCCTGAATACAAAAGAATTTTGATCTTTATATGAACCGATTTTTCTCTGAAGTGGCTTACTATCCTATTTTACTACTTATTTGCTAACAGGGATAAATAACATAAAAAGTTAACAAGAAAAAGAGCTTAATCATAACTTTTGTTATAATTCGCCGCAATATTGTTTTCTACGTTTCCATACACACTTACTAGCTTTCCTCAAACTGCAGTTAACTAAACATTCATTACAAACTTTTAAAATTAATTTTAAAATAAAATATTATCGAATTAACGCTTGTGATTAATAATTCAACTATTACACTCAATTATGTGACCTAGTTTCATAAATTAATAGATTAAAAGTTGTTCTTTTAAATGTATTTTAATCATTTGCATATCTGAAAAACATGCAATAATGCGATAAGACTGAAACAAGATATTTATTTTAAAACAATTACAATGGCTTCTCTCTCTCTCATTTTTTATTGGCTTACAAAGATAATCCCTCTTTGCCTAATAGTAACCCGTCATTGGAGTCCAACAGTTCTAGACAACATCCTAAAGAGTAAAGAGTTTTGAGAGTGTCTGACGACCACTCTTGACAGTGACTGCTTGCCATCAGATACAGTGCTTTTCATATGCCAATCTAAACTAATATTTTAAAGAGAAAAGATTTGATATTTTGTTTGCTTGTTTGTTCTGATTTAACTCAAGATCTACGTAACAAATTTAAAAAATCTTTTACCTTTAGAAAACTACAATTAATACGATGGGAAACATTGGCTATATTTTATTATGTTAAACATAATTTTTCGTTAATTTTCAAAATTTTAACATGTTAAGAGCCTTTGTAAATGTGAATGATGCAATACGGTACTATTACTTTGATATTTTCTGTAGGCGTTTGTTGCGAGACCGAATTAAACGTATGATACCGAAGAGAAGCGAGGGCGGACGTCTAGTATAATAATAAAATAACAAAACTTCACTCTATACATTTTCTAGAAGGTTAAATCCGTAACCTTCTAACAGACTATATTCTATTGAAACCATTAATACCGTGACTATCTCGTTACATCACACACAATCATGTATTTAATAATGAACACTACTTTTAATGCAATTATATTCATGTCATTACACATTTAATATGTGAGTGCGCAGCAACAGCCCCAATATTGATATTAATTTGTGATTCAATATACGTATCAATGCTAATGGGTGGGGGCAATTGTTGTAAGAATAAAAAAAGAAAAAGAAACAAAAATTATCTCTGTCAACAATACAGTTTCGCAGTAGAATGACAATAACAATAATTATGTTCAAAGAGAATAAGCCATTGATTACTGCTGTTACATGTACAGAAGAGATAATAAGAGCTGCAGGTAACAAAAAAGTATTTTAAGCGAGACGTGACCATAACTGCTGATGCCCGGTAATTAACTTTTTTTTAACTCATTGAAGTATAGTTTGCCAAACAATGCAAATTGTTAAAAATACACTTGAAGATATTTAACTCAAAATTACCTAGTTGATAAAAATTATGATTAAATTTTTGAACGATACAATAAGTTAGATACATTACCTTACAAAAAGGATTCTTGAAGTGAAACTTTTAATGCGACTTGCAACAAGGTTGCGTTAAACGTTTACCGCTACCATGGAGGGGGTAGATTTGGATATTTCTCCACTCGAAAATGATAATTAAAAGATGCGATCAATTGTGAATTGTAAGCAATGTTAATAAAGTTTGTCTTAAAGAAACAATATTAGTTCACTAAAAATATTTTCTGCCCCTTCCTATTTTCATTTCCACATTACGAAGTTTCACTTCTTCCGCGCGGAGGGACTCCACGCACTATTTGTTTTTCTCAAAACATTTTCCAAAGAAACGAATGTGAACTTATTGATTACAACAGTTAATGAACAACAAAGTGCACCGCAAGCACACATCTCATAGTGTAAATTGAATATGTTGCTACAAAACAATTAAGCTAAGTTATTGGTACAACAAACTAAGTTGGCTCCGAGTGACTTGCAGCCTCACACAATACGACTGCCGTCCGCCTGTTTACCGTAACTTAGCTTGCAGCAGCGTGATTGCAACTTAATCGCTAACTTAGTGCTTAGAACAAGTTTTAATTCTTAAAGTATTCTACAAACTTATTGTTTGTTCGAAGGCATTGTTCCCCGTTCTACAATTAGTTGCTCGGTTTGCAATTTGCCTTATCACTCGAGTTATGTTCGAGATTAAAGAGAGTTATTTCTTAGTTTGTCGTGTGTGCAGGTAAATTTCTACAAGAATCTTTTTCTTAGTTTTTGTGAGTATTATTTTGAGTAAGTGAAACGCTGCGAGTAATAATCCTGTGCAACAGTAATCGTATTAGTTGGAGAATGCTCGACGTGGAAGCTTTCAGAGACGTATATTCGTAAACTCTTTTAAGTTAGATTTCGTTTTACTTGGTCATAGAATATGTCTAATATTCCACGACTGAACTGATTTTGTACAATATTTTAAAGAAAATCTTGTTAGAATTGTTATTAGACTCGTTTAAGATTAGAAAGTAAAAAAAAATATTTTTCAAGTATTAGGTACGTACAAAGAAAGGTTCTAGATTGGGGACCACGCACCGGAAGGCGCAGCGTGGGCAGATCCCTCACAAGGTGGATAGACGACGTTATAAGGGTGGTGGGCAACCGATGGATGTGAGCAGCTCACTAGCACTCACTCTAACAGTGGACGTCTTTCGGCTGTTAAGATGTTAATGATGATGCACTAAATAGCTGGCGGTTGTTAGCTATCGGTTTTCAAAAACCAATATTAAACTGCCAACTGGTTTTTATGTGGTTAGATTTGGGTTGTGGTTACTGAAATGGTTTTTCTTGATAAATAATTTCATATTCCGTCAAATGGTATATAATATTTAAAAATAGAATTCACATGACGTGCATAAAACCAACACAGTGTTCGTAAGCAGAAGCGTCAAATGATGCCACTGCACATGTCATTTCCCCTAAAAATAATCACTGTGTATAATTCAAGCGTGCAAGCTACGTCTGCACAGTTGTGTTCACTTTGAATTATTACCAAGAAAAGCTGTAATAAATTAACAACAATACCTATTCTACGTCTTGTACGTAAGTTATATGGTTGTTCATGTTTAAATGTATTCTCGTTTTGTATACATTTAAAGTATTTTTATTACGAACAGATAACAGATTTTTTATACGTTTATTCTTTATTAACGTTATATAAAACTAGCTTTCTGCAGCGCGGTTTCACCTGCGTAAATTTACATCTTTTTTTACTGCACTGGTTCCATCGCCAGTAGCGTATGTTACAGCATCACGTTAACCTATAACATTCCCCAAAAACTGGACTATCGAATGCAAAAAGAACACTTTAGAAGTGGGTTTAAAAAGTCTAACATATGTTTAGGCTTTGGACAAATGGGTAAAGTATAGTGCTTGATATGCAAAGGGCCTTTAGGTAAACTATAGTACCTATTTGTCTAAGAAAATGTGTGGCGAGCATCTTTTTAAGCGAGTGCTTTTGTAATAAGCTTATAAAGTACAAAGAGTTTATTTCATACTAAGTGTGCTATTCAATTCTTGAATAAAATAATGCTTTGAAGTGAAGCTTGGTAAACAAGGAAATATGGCGTCTGTATTATTTATAACTGCTTAGATAGCGTAGCATAATTGAGCGTGAAATTGATCCTACACAGGACAAAACTTTGCCTTAGCTATATTTTGGTTCATATATTTGGTTGGTTGTGTTTTAAAAACATAAAAATTTTGCTGTGTTTTGTACTAGCCATAATTGTATAAACGCAATAGAATGAAAACTAATACTTTACTTTGATATTTTATCTGTTTTATAAAATTCTTTTTGTTTCAATCGAAATATGTGGTATATCACAGTTCTTTTCTAGAAAAAGACATATGACACGGTTACACCAATATGTATATCAATTAGTGGTAGTTTGAGCTTTTTAAGCACGTACCTAATAACTTTGTAATACATTTCACGAACATCGTTATGACAGATTCCCTAAGTACCATAACTTGTGAACAAAATAGCTAACGCCGAAGTAATACAATGAATCATCATTTCCTCCCCCGCTCCGTTTATTTACGATAAACTTTATTTAACTTCGGTAATGTTAATCATACTGTTATGATCTCTCTTCTGTACGAACAAAGTTTGCTATGAGCGTCATTTACGAACAATAAATTACTAAGATATGTGGTAATTATAATAATAGTTAACTCTTCATTTTACAAAAAAATAATATACTCAACTCATATTATTATCAAATTAGTGCCTTAAATTTTTAACACGAGTTTTGTAAGAACTCTTTTGGGGTATTGTTTACTACTACTGAATCCCACTGACTGCTTACCATCAGGTAGAAAGCAAAAATATATAATTTAAACAAATTTAGTGTAATTTTTTTTTATTTCAAACCTTCAGCTGTGCACGTTTGACGCTTTTTAACTTATAAGTTTCTGATGATGGTTGGTGTACAAATATTTGTTTTGGGAGCCTGGTTGGGCTTGTGTCTGTTAAGTGTATGTGTATGTTAGGCCATAGAAGACTAGTTAGTAGCTTAGTGTTAGACTAGTCTAAAAAAACATTCCCTTTAAACACTTTAAAATAAACAGCGCTATCTACACTTTTTCTCTCCACAAAAATGAATGGCGCACATAGCCTGTGGCATAGTTAACTAACTCTATATTAATGCATTAATTAATATAATTAATGGAGTTAGGTAACTGTCGTAATAACTAGTTCCCGGCTCGTGAATAGTTGAGAAGCGTGGTTTTCCTCCGTGCAAATATAACACGGTCAATGTATGGGTATTTATCATTATTAATCAACACTGCTGGAACTCTATTAGTACTTAATACTCTGGTATAGAGCGTTGATTAAACGAATATTAGAAGCTTGTCAATATGGATGAGAGTGATTTGTTACTAATGCGACTGTGACATTTTTAGTGGTGATAAGATAGCTAATGTGCCATATATGGACGAGGTTAAGGATTCAAAACCGGGTAAATCAAAATAATTGAAATCTATCACGATTAATCACGAAAGATCCAACACAAAAGTCGAAGTAGGTACTCTGTGAAACAAAAAAATATTATTCAAGTTGGCAGTCAGTGGTCCTGTTGATAATTACTGATAAGTCATAACCCTAATGACAATTATGAATTCTTGCCGAATTCCTAAGGTCGGACTGCCAGAATATTATCTACCTATAGTATCTATTCTTAGAACATCGACTTGAAAGCAGTGTTATATGCTTTTCGTGTTATTCAGCATGTGAGAGCTAAATACATCCTCGGCCTCCTACATTTAGCTTCTCTCACATTCACATCATCTCACTTTTTCAAACTTTCATATAAGGATGACTTTCTAGTTCCAAAAGATACAAAAATTACAATTGCAAATAAATTTTCTTTTGGTTTCAACATTTTATTATTTAAATATATAATTGAAGTCGTTCAATTAGTGTACTGTTGATTTATTGTAACGAGATACCCAGTAGGAATTATTTGATCAGAGTTATCATGTCAGCCCAAAGACGTCCACTGCTGGACATAGGCCTCTCCTTCCTGTTGCCACCTTGGCCGGTCGTTAGCCGCCCTCATCTATCGGTTGCCCGCCACCCTTACAAGGTCAGTGATCAGAGTCACTGGAGTTTAATGTAAAGACTAATATTTTACTGTTTTGATTTTGTTGTATTCTAAGCATTAACGTTTTACATCAACGGGTGACCAGCATCGGGCGAATTACAAATTAAAAAGTTTGATTTTTATTTTATCCCTTTCTCATCTCTCAGCCTGCAAGTTCAATGCTAGACATAACCGCTTTAAAACAGGTCGATTCTACATTCATGCGACGTCATATCACCAAAACACTGACATAATACACCCACAAAGATAGACGAGTATTACTGACAACAGCAAGGTGCAACCAATATTACTTTTACATAACTACATTTAAACTCGTTATTATTGAAAAATGTCATACTCATGTTTTTTAGGAACAATACTCATGTTCTCTAGGAAAAAGGGCGATAAAGCTGTTTCTTGTATGTGCAATCTATTATTTGCTAAATAATAATTTTCTTAATCACTGAACAGTTACACTTCACTTTCTTAGACGGAAGTTTCTACGAGGGCTATAACTTACGCTAATGTGACATGTACATGTACCTATGTAGTATTTACGTAACCTTACATATTTGTCATCAACGGGGTAAGCAGAGGCTATGGTATGTAATTTGTTACACAAAACCTGTAGTTGCTCTTAGGATAGTTCGTGATTAAATCATCGGCAATCGACATCGATAATTATTTTAGCTAAATCCTTTCCCTGCTGGACAAAGGCCTATTTCAAGAAATAGGTTTGAGAGCCTTTTGCCTCAAACGCCATGCTTTGCAGGGCTTAACTTAACAAACATATTTGCATGTTTGTTAAGGTTGAACAAGCACAAAAATGGCAAACGAAATTGATGTAGATTACTTAATATTTGTCTTGAGTTAGTAATTGAGTATCCAAACATTTAACACTTAACACTAAACACTTACTTACAAAACTTAACAGTTTAAACGTTAATCCAGTTAAATAATCCAACCAACACGTTACGGCTACTTTCAACATATATTAACTTTATTGATTCTGCTAACGCTCTGAGTTAAATAGTTCTATAGTATTTATTGACGTTAAGTAGTCAATTAGGCAGTATACGCATACTATTGAGTAATGCAAGTCGATCTCACGATGATGGCTGCATTCGCACACATAGATTATTCATAACGTTTTCAGCGAACCAAGCGCTCCGTACGGAATATTAGAGAAGCATATCTGGTGAGTTTATCCGGCCTTTTCGAATTCATCGCTAACAAAATTGTTTTCGACGTTTCTCTACGTCGGCAAAGTATATCATATCATGTTGGAAGCAAACGTGCGATGGGAATTGGTATTACTAAGTGGTTGCAGATGTTAGTGCGATTAATTATCGTGCCTCTAATATGCAGCTATAAATTTAAATCCATTTGTAAATTCACCATTTATTTATCACAACTTGTACATAGTGTGCAGTAAAATAGATTTATGTTTTTGGTCGTTCTAATACGTTGAAACTTCTAAATAAATAAATAAATAAATATATTTTTATGAATTTATTTTGTTAAACAGGCTGTTTTTTCGCAGGTTGGCGCAACTATGATGTCCTGTCCTCTACCTCTGCCGCTGTTGCCGGCGTTACACCCGCAACCAGCATTGGCCTCCGACTTCCCCATTCACGTTGGAATAAAGGTAAACTTGATATAAATGTTTACGTAGGTTATAATTATGTACCTAGTTTGAAGTTCTTGTTAATATTTTTTATTGTGTATAATATCTGTAAAATTCGAGTTATTGTTAGGAAGAAACATATTTCTTTCTAACAATAACTCGAATTAGTGTAAAATTGGATAACATATATTTTGTTAATCGATGTTCAAGTTACATACTAACAACTGTTTACTATGAAGATTTTTGTTAGAACAGAGACAGCGCTCACTAGAACATTTTTAATGATGATAGGCAAGCTAGTGATTGATGATTGCCGATTAAAGACATCGAACGAGCCAGAATCACATTTAACTACAATTTTTTTCTTTTATTTTCGCCTATCGCTGCTGCCGTTTAAAAATAACAATGGAAAATACTACCTGTAGCGTTAAGAAAAGAATACACTGATTTGAGATTCAAATTTTGTTCACGTAACTTACTACACTCAATCTAAAACACAGACTACACAGTGCACCAAAATGTCATCCAACAATATTTCGGGACAAAGTTTCTTCGCTTTCAACCTTGTGTTTACACTACAAACTTTTTGCTTTTCTTAGTAAGTAGGAGAAAAATATGTAATTTAATCTGGGCGCTCGCAACGAGTTTCAGGCAACTTAAATTGCGAATATATCAAAGCTAAATAATATGAAGTACTGAAAGAATAAGACAACTTTGTTTACTTTTATTTCTTATGCTCCGTGCACACGTTTGAATTTAGATAGTACAATAAATATATATTGTGTGTTTATTTTTATACTTTTTAAGGGGCATTTATTTTTCTGTATAAATATTTTCTACGATAGTAGATCCACGCTGGTTTCAGCATGAATGGACCGGATCGACCGGAGAAGTACTGTCCTCTAATAGAAGATCGACGTAAGTGTAATAGTATAGATTTGTAATCATAAACTAATATCTATAGGACTAAATAGTTACTTCTTCATGCAATATCACCTGTTAACTAATTTTTTTTATTTCTAAAACAGCATAATTAAATCTAACAAAACAAAAATAATCAACGAGTATAACATATTATAATTAGAATTCACTGAAATCCATTCCACTTCAACTTGATGCTACT
The DNA here is from genome assembly GCA_963082885.1 of Parascotia fuliginaria. Lineage (NCBI taxonomy): Eukaryota > Metazoa > Arthropoda > Insecta > Lepidoptera > Erebidae > Parascotia > Parascotia fuliginaria. Next base: position 14,405,756 of record OY720176.1, on the reverse strand, counting down.
AACCCCGGTTTGCTTCAAAGTACGCCTTGCGGCAAAGTTTCGTCCACTTGGTCCGAGAGGCATCTTAACAGATCTAACCATAGCCTCTTTAACACTCTCCAACTTTGATCAAACACTTTTTTGAACAACCTCAAAGACAGTAGAATAAATTGAATAAAATAAATTTACCAATTCATCTATATATTAAAGAACAATTTAAGGGACTGGTAAGTCAACGCTACTGAAGTTATACAAACAAGAAATTGTTTATTTAGATACAAGTAATAATGAGATAAACCATCAAAACCCTGTATCAATAAATAGGTAGACATTTAAATATTCGCAAGGAAGTAATACATAAAGTGGCATTTCTGACGCTGGCTTCCAGCTAGACTCTTGATATTAGTGACTCATTCATAACTAATCAACTAATTAGCAAATTTACCGTTTTAAAAAAAAAGGTCACATGCTACAATAAAGTAAAACTAATCCACGCCACGGTTAAAGGTAATGCATTACCTAACTTTAATCATAACCCTACTTAAATACAACAAAATGAAAATAAACGATCAGCTTTTAAATGAGTCCTAAAATTGACCATCACAATGTTCGATAGACATTAGCCAATTAATAAACTGTCGATGGACAAATAAATGTGTTATATTTGATAACCACTTTAATCGGATTATAGCAACACCTGAACAAAAACATGCCATAATGATAGGAGATTATTAAATGTGCTGACGGATATTAATATTTATAATTTGCGTAAAGGGAATTAGTGTAGCTTACGATAAGCAGCTATAGCAAAACGAAGGCTTATATTTATGGAAGGGTAGTGGCATAATATGTATTCTAAAGATGTTACGAGCATGTTATTGTTACTTCTTATTTAGATTGAGTAATCTCCAGATGTGGCAAAAGCACTGTTTTGGTAGACGATCATAGTCAGTTAAGTTAAGCAATCTAGTTGCGGACAATCCATAGATAGGTGGTCGTTTTTAATACACATTCAGACTCCTGTAGCAAGGAACACGTTAAGTTGTTAATTCAGTACTCATACGATTTTATATTGCTATTGGCGGTTGTTCTAAATAGACTGTTGACTAAAGATGATAAAAATACTTCAATTAAAAAATGAGACTAAAAGTTTGGCGCTTAATTAGATCAGCCATTGTATATAAGGAAAATAAACTTGTGTGTGCAACATGTATCTCTTGGATGATATCTTGGCTTTAATATAAGACCCGTATAATAGTTGCCGTAGTTTTAGACAAGTATCTTGAAGTGGGTCAGTGAAAATAGACCCCAAACTCTTAGAGTTCCCGCAAAATGCTCTACTATAAATATTGAATGTAATCTTGCGGTTATCATGAATAATAAACTAACTAATTGATCAAACGGGAGGCTCTATCTAATCTATTGAAGTCTAAGATGTTTCCACCCAGATTGTTTATTCAAAACGGCTAATTTTCATTTAAACACGATTCTAACATTTAAGATAGTGAATAATGTATAAATATTATCTTGTTTCAATGTAAGTTTATTTCGCAAATCAGTTTGTTTAAATCTAAAGATAAGTTTATATTTCTCAACGAATTTTGGCTGATATCTTTTTGTTTATTAGGTATACATGGGGTCCCATGACTTTCTTTTAAACCTAGGGCTGACTCCCTCAGCAACTTGAATGGAGAGGGAGCAAGAAATCATGTAAATATATTAATAACTCCATTAACCCAATAGTTAACACTAACTATTTCGTGTAACAGTAAACTTCATTTTTATTAAAAGAAGTTGCGACTAAATTCATTGTTCAAAGCTTTAAAACATAAAATAAAGGAACAGGACAATTTCCCGCGAACAATTCACTCTATCCGAATAATGATGAGTCGAGTGTAAACCTCGCCTTAAAGACTTAATGTCTCAGACGATGACGTCACTCGCGGACCAATATTTGAGATGAACTTTTGCCCAATTACCTTTGCAAGTTAAACCGTCTTAATTTATAAGTATTGATTTGTACGGTGCCGAGTTTAATTAGTTTTCAGCTTTGAGACACCTCATTTATTATCTGTTATATTTGTTTCTACAGTTTCTTTGTATACTGCTGTAATTTTAAATGGAATATATTGATTTTGATGAATGATACCTTGTCTTTAGAAGGAAGAGGGTATTATTTATTTCAATTGTTATACCTTTGTTTCTAAAAGACATAATTGTGATAACGTTACATAATTCTTAGATATATTCTAAAAAAACAGATATTCAAAGTCTAGGTGTATAAGATCGTGATAGCAAAAAACATTAATTTAAACATGTTTAACATTTTTACTATACGATACTCTTATATACTCTTATATACGTTACTTTATAACATAAGAGTATCGTATATTAAAAATGTAAAGTTAAAAATGTTGACAATTTGTTGGAAACAGTAGAGTCGCCGTCTCGCCGCATTATCAAATAAAATTTAACAAACAAAACGTTTACGGAAAGTTGAAAGTAGTGCAGAACACACGCTCAATTTTGCACAAGGCGAAGGTCATCAAAAAACTATTAAGCTGCAACTTTTAACACACGTGCACTTTTCTAAACGTGCATTATCACGAAACAAGATTAGCGCATGCTCCGATGCATAAGTTTACTCATTAAACACCAATTTCCCCAAACGTCAGAAGAGCAAAATATGAAAAATTTGCTGTTCGTAGTTTGCTACCTTCAAGGCGAACTTTATGAAGAATACTTTGAATAAAGCAACGGGAGCACTTTCTTAAGTTACGCTTCTTATTCAAACTAAAAGAGTTTATATTTCAAACACTATTACTGCGCCTGTCAACTTAATGTACCCTGTTGATTCAATTTTCGTCCACGAGTGCCATATTTCAGTAGTCGCGGAGATTTCAATTCATACATATTTGAATAAATAAATATGCATGAAACCAATTTATAGAGGCCGGGTGAGTCGGGGCCGGCTGAGCGGTACAATATCAGTGCCCTCATTAGATGTATCCCGCTGCTACGCCGCACTGCTACGGCTACGAGTTTTACTACGGAAGAGCCACGTAGACCGCTACGATACAGCTTTGTCGTTTATTGTCTCATATTCACGGCGCGGTGGCGGGCGGCACCGCCTTCATTACATGTTTTCATTATATACTAATGCGATTATTTATTTTATTTTGTTTCACTATTTGTTTTTATTTTACAAAGTTACATTAAAGATATTGAAGTCTTTTGTGACATCACTATAACTGGCAAAACCAGGCTATTAAAAACTAGTGTTTCAGAACATGTAATGTAAATGTGGGAAATAATTTACAATGCAATATTTGTTGCTCCATAATAGACAAAATTATTAATTTTAATTTAATAACTCTAGTTTCAAACATAAATTCGCTATCACAGAAGCTTTTCAAAACGATAGTAATATCATTTCTGTTAATTAATTTATATTGCATCATCAAAGCTTCTTTGTGTACACGAGTAAACCATTCGATTTGTAATCAAAGGTCTGAGGAGTGATACACAGAGATATATAGACCGAACAAATATCTGTAACGCAACGTCTATACAGGAGTCGTTGCTCCATTTACATCTATCCCTCTATACAGGTAGTATCCAGTCGATCACATTGCTACATTCAAGTATTATTTCAAATCTCCGTTCATTTTACCTCAATAGAACGAGGACATGTAATGTCTGCTTTTATACCTTTAATAAGCTTCAGTGCAATATTTGAATAATTTTATTCGAATTCTATCTTACATTAGGTAGGATAAAATTCTTACTTACATTAGGTATGTTGATATTATTATTATTATACTTATATTGACTATTATTATCATTAAGTATATTGATTATTATTATAGTAATTATATTGACTATTATTGTAATTATGTTGACTATTGTAGTAAAAGTTTAATGTGAAGTGGATGCATATCATGATCATTATGAGTTCGTAAGGCATAATACATTTTATTATGGTTCTTTTACCACCCATGCCCTGCATTGTCATGCTCACTAAAATGTCATTGCTTGTGGTGTCGTAAGGCCAGGTCATCACCTTCCCTCTAATATGGCGAGGGTGATGATGTCCGTGCGTCATGCTCGTGAACGGGTGCTACTTGGGATGACTGGTCAATCTTGGCATACATTTAATATTCAATCCAGTAGTACCTTGTCGTGTAATGTGACCGGGAGGTGCATTTACCAGTTTAACTAAAATACGTAGTCAAATTACCATACTAGATGAAACTACATAATTGAAATCCTCTCTTTTCTTTTTTTAATTTTAGTAATTTTATTAATTGGTTAATTTGTAATAATTACTTTGCGTGGGCAGACCCCTCACAAGGTGGACCGACGACCTTATAAGGGTGGCGGGCAACCGATGGATGAGGGCGGCGAACGACCGGCTACGATGGCGAAAATTGGGGGAGGCCTATGTCCAGCAGTGGACGTCTTTTGGCTGATATGATGATGATGATGATGATGATGATGGTTCTTTGGTTGCGTTGAATGTTTAAATTGTAGCTGATACAAATAACTGTAATTATCTGACGATTGAAAAGAGTGGCGTGAGTTTCTTGCCAGTTCTTCTCACAGCTCTACCTCGTCAGCGAACTGGCTGTAGGTCAATTGGCTGACTTCATGTAATGTTGACTTTTCATAAGCATCATAATTTATGATCAAAATGAAATAAATGCTTTGACTTTGACTTTCACTCATGTAGTTCGCAGTCTTTATATATCAAATCGCAGTGTATTTTTTTTCAGATATGGTTAAGCATTATTAACTCATAAGTTAAAAGAGCCAAGAATACAACAGACTGAAAATAAACAAAACAAAAATTTAAGGATCTAAGGATTTTTTCTCTACAGTTAGTGTTATATAATAGTTACGTTTTAAAAGCAATGTTGAGTTAGACCGGGCCATTAGCCGAGAAATTACAGACTCGTACTGAAAATTTATCGAAAGAAAAGCTCAATATCACTATACCTTATCTGAAGATGGAACCACTATTTGGCAGACTGTACACAGTTTCACTGAACCAAAGCAGACGGTGATACTTATATTATCACATTTTTTTAAGCTGTCCTCACCTAAAACGCAAAATTATAAATATGTTTACTTAGATGTGCTATTTTTGTTAAATCGCCTTGGTTCCCCGCGATACAGGTACGCCTAGTAAAGCTTTTGTATTGTTAAACCTTAAATTTCTTAATAAATATTTTTTTACTTTACTTTTACTTTATGTATCTCCAATCAAATGTCTTGTAAGTATTCTATTGCGCAATAAATAATGTTTGTCATTTCCAACGCTTTAAAAGTTCCACTTTGTCACGGCATACAACTTTAACGACGTCACGTTACGTAAATATTACCTGGGCTTGTTAGTAAGAAAAGTTACTCTTATATACTTAATGAGATCAGTAGTTGCACAACATGTTATTTCTCAGAAAACATTGCTTTGATAACCTTTTGTTTATTAATTCTGTATACTTGGTATTTTATGAGCTGGAGTGCACATGGCGCTTTTTCTTAAGATTTTTGCTTTGCAAATATTTTCTGGATCTCTTTCATTTTCCTTCTACTTCAATACTTTTTATTCACAGTCGGTAATGCCTAAGTTTTGTTGTTTTGTTCTTTCTTAACGTTATTAATACCGTGCTTGGTTTGTTTGTATTAAAAGCACTTAGGTAAGGATAATAAAATTCTAAATTTTCGGCAGAGTATTTTAGAACAGAAAAATTCAATGCTTGCTCGACCCGAGAATCAAACTCTTTACTTTAAGATGGTACACATTATCACTTAGCCGTCGGGGCAACAGAAAATATCACAAGTCGTTAGTTCATTTACCACTAGGAGTAGTAGGTAGTAGTTGCATCAAGCTGTTTGTGGTAACAAATAGGTAACAAATAAGTTGAAAACAATCTGTTACTTAATATAGTTCTACTTAAAGTAAAGGTAAAATGCTCCTTACTGAGTTTAAAGTACAGAATAGTTCATATTTGTTATAAATTTCTTACTACTCTAGTAGTAGTAAGTGTGACTATCTAGAACCTCCCGGGGATGGATAAAAACGATTACAATCGCTAAATATACATAAATAACCTAATAATTTTAGAAAAGGAATTAAAGCTGCATACATATTAGAAACTAAATTCGATGAATCATGATGCAATAAATTATAATGATTTTAATTAGTAGATAGAAGTTTGATCCGTAAACGTTATCTTGTAAACCTAATATAAATGTACTCAAGGTCCATATACCTAGACCTAGTTTGAGAACTATATCAGCTAAGTGTACATGACGTATGATCATTATATCAGACGTTGAATATATTGTTCTAAAATTTACTGCAGATGTGTTCACTATTTTAAAATATTTTAAACTTTGCTCCACATGCTAATTTTTCATTTTCAATCTATTGAACTAGACTGTTAAGGAAATATTTATAGTTTGTTCGTCGATTGAAAAGTAACACTTTAAGGTATAGTAGTGGATCACATGTGTACCGGGGAAATATTTTTGTGTTACAGTTATCGTCTTAATCTTTAAACTCACAGGACAAGATCAAGATTGGAGTTCTTCAAGAAAGGAGTTTAAAGGGTTTTAACACGGTCGGCAACGCGCTAGTGATGCTCCTGGTGTTGCAAGCGTCCATAGGCTACACGGTAACTGCTTACCATCAGGCGAGTCGTATGATTGTTTGTCACCTTAGTCGTATGAAAAAAAATAGAATTTAATGCAAATGTTTTTTTTAATAATATAATAATAATAATATTCTACCACATTCACACAGCGCCATCTAGCCCCAAATTAAGCAATTATATTTGCTTGTGTTATGGGAACTAAACAACTGATATACTACTTATATACATTTTTTTTTTGTAAATACATACATATTATAGATAAATTACACCCAGACACAGAACAAACAATCATGCTCATCACACAAAGGTTTGTCCTGGGTGGGAATCGAACCCACGACCTCCGGCTTAGCAGTCAGGGTCACTAACCACTAGACCAACAGGCCAGTCAAAATTTTATTTTTATACTTCACGAAGCTTCTAATTGATTGCTCTCTGTATCATTCAAATGTTGGTTGGTCACTGTATCATCCAACTGTTGGTTGGCAGATAAATATTATTTTAAATTCTTTTTTCATATGTAAAATTATAAAGCGGAAGAGTATGTTTGTTTGAACGCGCCAGTCTCTGGAAATACCAGTCGGATTTAAAAAAATGTTTTTGCGTATGACAGCCCATTTCTCGAGAAAGGTTATGTAACATCAAGCTACTGTCGATAGAAGCAAATACGCAGGTGAAATCGCACCGCGAAAAGGTAGTATGTAAAATATACTACCTTTTCGCGGTGATCTGACTGCATTTCAATCTTGTTAAATATTTATGTTACCATTACCATTTCATTTCTTATACAGATCAAATATTTTCCGTTGCTTTACTAAGACGGTGATTCTACGAATTTGTATCTTCCAAGTATCTTTACTTTGACCGATTCTGAGTCACCTTTATCTGTTGTCATCTGTTGCCCGCAACCTTTACCAGGTCGTTGCTTCACTTTGTGTCGGGCCTGCCCACGCTGCGCTGTCTTTAAGTTTTATTTCATTAGACGTTTCTACGAATTATGTCAACCATTTTGGTTTGGTTTTAAATTTCTACGTTTCTTAAACGATACACCCCATTTAAATGTACCTTTGAGAGATGCTTGAGAACAACACAAACAACACACAAAAAAACTATTAATCCTATTTCGTGAGCTATTTAAGCAATTGTCTTGTTTTATTTAAACTTTTTCATTGTAACTACCCAGATTTTAATGTAAAACTCTAATTTTATACAGCTAAATTTAAATAAAGAATTTAAATTTGCAACGTGCGCCAGATTTATAGTTGGTATGACCCTAATGTCTAAGTTATCTTATTAATTTACATCGTAAAGAGTTAAAGTATTAAGAGTTTAGCTATCTTACATTAAATTGAAAACATTATATTAAGCTCTTGGTTTTTTATACTTTTATAAACCGTATTCAATGTTGTATTTTCACAAAAGCGCATTATCAAAACAGCAAAAACTTACAATAGACATTTAAATTTAATATAAAACCGTATTGCGTCACCCTTTCAGCTTTTATAATGATAAAAATAATAAAAACGAGGATCGTTGCCATGGAAATGTAGGTACATCACTAACGAGAAGCGACGGTGGAAGAAAAACGGCCGAATATTTTGATATTAGTGCTGTGTGCTAAATAACAAGGTATTATCTCGGGCACAATATAAACGTCACGGCGTCGTCGGCGAGCAATAACCGCAGCTCACTGCTTAATGGTTGTCCGTCCGTCATCTTTCGTAACTCTAGTGTTGGCGGGATCGATATTTACATTCATCGACAGAAACTTTCAGTCTTGTCTGTTTGAAGTTGAGCGAGGCAGTAAAATGTAACGATGCTTTTTGCAACGCAATGACATATATTTATTATAGTATGCGATCAGAATTACAATGTTGTATTTCCTGATTGACATCAAAAAGAGGAGATAAGGATTAGTTTCCTTTTTTATCTCTTGTGAAATTCGTGTTTGAAAAATATACCTCGAACAAAGACGAAGCGAAGATATTTTTCAATTTCTGACGATGGATATGAAATCAATTAAATGAATATGACAAAAGCAAGGCTACTCAATGCTTAATTTTTAAGTCGTTATAATTGTAGATTATAAACTATATCTTTGTCACTGTTATTAGCTGCTAGAACTTAAACTATTTAATAACTCTCTTCATACAGAAGGTGGACCTAGTATATCTCAGAAAGCGCAAAAAGTAAGCCAACAATATTTCCCAGGTCGCCATGGAAATTAATTTCGGATCTCTGAAACGCGGAGAAACGTCTAGACTAAACTTATGACATTTTTTTCATAACTTTGCTAACACACCTGTCCATAAAACTGTTTATTACTTCTTTGTTTGTTAGTAAAATTCTTTGAATAGTTTTCCTTAATTAGCTTTTTTGCTGCTTGTTATTGCAATATTGCGCCAAATGAATACTCTACTTGATGGAAAGTGGCAATCTGCCTGGACCAAGCTGACTATGACCGTGGAACCTTGACCTCGCGCTGCCATTCTGTAAAAAATATAAGTATACTGTTCACCTCACAATGTATTCTACTGCATATTATATGTTTTCTTTTAGATCACTATTCATTGACAGGCGCATATTATTGTTACTTATGTAGTATAAAGTTACGAGTACTTTCTCGTTTACTATAACTTGAACTAGAAGTTGTGAAACATACTTAAATTTTAATACTAACCTTTTTAGGGTACCCAAAGGGTAAAACGGAACCCTATTACTAAGACTCCGCTGTCCGCTGTCACCAGGCTGTATCTTCTGAACCGTGATATTTAGGCAGTCGAAATTTTCACCGATGATGTAATTCTGTTGCCGCTATCTTAACAAATACTAAAAAACAGAATAAAATGAATATTTAATGGGCCTCCTACAACAACCGTGATTTTTTTGCCTCTTTTTATAGATAATGGTACGGAACCCTTCGTGCGCGAGTCCGACTCGCACATGGCCGTTTAAATCTATGTATTTAGACATCAAATATCATATTGCAAACATTGTCTGTGCTGACAACTTTTTAATACGAAATATATGGTTTTCAATTTGCTGATATTCACTATTTACTTTGCATAAAGCAACGACTGCAAACAATACAGTAATGTTTCTGCTGTTTTTCAAATTAGTTGGATGCCTGTCGGGCATGAAACTTGTGTGGTTTTACAATTGTGTATTTTATTAACTGCATCTATATTACAGCTTTTTTATTTTGTATACTTAATAGATTTTCAAAAATTAAATATTAAAATAGATATCATTTTTTTAGTATAAGTAGAGTTCTTTTTGTTGAAAATATTGATATTGTTTGTAAACTGAGTCTTTTTATATTGAAATGTTGTTTATAAAATGTGTCTATCATTCGTCGATGGCAAATAAACTTGCCGAGAGATTTTCAGCTTATTTAAAATTTTTAGCATATGCGCTAAAGATTGTAAAAATGAAAACAAAAATAAAAATAATAATTAATAATTATAAATAAAATACAGAATTATTAGATGACGATAAAATTTGACATAACACATTGGACAGAATAAACGTCCGTTGATAGTCTTTGGATATAGTGAAGAATTTATTAATTTTGTATTAACTTTATACATTTCAGATTATTACAGGATCTGCAACACATGAGTGATATCTATTGTGTTCCTACATACCATACCATCCATTACGAGCAGTATAAATTTCATAAAACTATCAAACATCAAAATTAAATCGTATTAAATTTGTGGCAAAATAAAAAACCGAGGATACAACGCAATGCTGTAACAAAATACGATAAAATAACTATTGTATCGCAATAGTAGGTTTTTGTTTTTATTTCTTTTTTCTTTTTTTACAATCTTTATCGCTTAGGCTAAAATCTGAATTAAGCTGCAAATGTCTCGGCAAGTTTATTTGCCATCGACGAATGATATAAACAAATTTTATAAATAACATGTCAATATAAAAAGACTCAGTATACAAACGGTATCGATATTTTCCAAAAAAACTAGGTAACATGTTAAGCGGCTTTGAAAGCCAAGATATCTAATAAATCGACCGTTCAACCGTATGCCCAGTTTTCTGAGTATTCCCAGTAGCCAGTTTATAGGTAGATACTGCACAGTATCGACTACTCGGGATACAATCTGTTAAAAATTTAAAAATGCAATCGGTGAATGATAGGAAATAGCGAGTTTGAAAATAAACTTACAAATACCTAATATAGCATTTCATTTAATTTTTTTTGTTTTTTATATGGTAGTTTTTAACAACTTTGTTTGTTTTATGTTTTGATGAATAAAAGAAAATAGTTATTATTTTTGAAGAGGTTTATTCAATAAGGTATAGACTATAGTAGCTTTGTACTGGATTCAGCACGAATGGCCCGATGAGGAAGTACTACTACTACTCCCTTGTACACTGCCGACAACGGCTCGATTGTGTTCTTATCATTTCGTAGGGTTTAATGTTTGAAGAAGTCAGCTTCAGACAGACTGTCACGTAATCTTAAAAAAAATTGAAGTCCCCAATCTTATATTTCCTAATAAGCGACTTAAGTATCAACAACATTTAGACTATTTTCTGTCAATAAATGGAAATTAAGCTTAAATGTTCCAGTATCTCAATATTAGTCAAAACCTAAGTTCGTGTTCTAAAACAATTTTACACATATAATTATACCAGTCAGTAACTTGGCGTGAATTGTTCTGTCGTATAGACAAACTATAAACTAAGTTGTTTTGATTCCGACTAAAGCACTTGACATTACATTATGATATGATTCAAACCACAATCGTATTAACGTACTAGCGAGGTACGGATATACAGCTTAGATAAAGATTTTATATACTTACTAGCTGCGCCCTGCAGCTTCGCCCGCACGAAAATTGCTATGTGTTTAATTAATGTAACTCGGGAAACAGAGCGGTTTTCGGTATATAAAGTAGCGTAGATATGTCCCGAAACCAAATCTATCTACATACCAATTTTCATCGAAATCGGTTTAGCAGTTATCTTAGTTTTTCTTTCATAGGAATCTTCTCCTGACAATAACAAACACAACAAAAAAAGAATTAACGAAATTGATCTAGCCGTTCACGCGTGATGCCATGATCAAGGGAAATAGGGATTCATTTTTATATATATAGATTTCGCTAGCACGAATGATGAATGATAGAGGTCATCATATAATGAGGTCGCTAGATAAACATTATGGAAAAGAATTTTCTTATTTTTTAATACTTCCGAAGCATCCAAAGGGTTCACCCACAAGGTAGACCTCAAGCTCAAGCAAGTAATCTTATATACTTAGCAAGCAATCGATTGATGAAGGCGGCTTCGGATCGTGATTTACCTAATAAGTACAGGTGAGACTGCTCAACAGCAGAAACTACAAGATTATTTATGTATTGTTGATGGTATAGCGGTTTTGTGAGTTGTAGTAACCTTCTCATCTGGGCACTAATTAAACGAAAAGTCTCTTTAAATAAATTTGTACTTCCTTTCATAAACATGTATACTAAATCTTAGTAAGCCTACTTGGAATTGCCAATAGTGTCCTATCGTTAAGTTTAATCCAGCTGTTTGTCCGGTCGTTATGTCTTATTTGCAACACGTACTACAGCTTTGTTCCATGCCCTCAAGGTATCCGCTGCCTGGTAGGATAAAAGTTTTCTAATAAAGGGCTCTCCCAATAGGTAAGTTTGTGTCGTTGTCTTGCTTATTGGCTACTGGTGACAATTGATGGCGATAGCTCTTTTTAACTGACTTCATCGTGAAAGTTTTAGGGTTCGCTAGATCAAAGTATTATAAGTGGTCTAAGGTCCAGTGTAAAGCGAAATAAATTTTTTTATACTGTTATATAATATAGACGAAGTTACTCTACCAGTCTTTTCTTTCTTTCTTTTATATTAGCCTACCGATTAGAGTCTACATATTATGGTACCAAAAACCGAATTTGAATTAAGGTATAATACAATGAAGTATTTCTTACAGTACCTCGTTGAAGAGCACTATTTTTTATATGTATAGTTACTACCTATATTTCTTCAATCCACCTAATCTTCAGTAAGGCCAAGCTCTCAATGTTGCTGGTGATATCCCTGTGCGCACATTGGATATAACATGATACTGTTATGTAGTTCTCAAAGTAGTAAGCAAAGATAAAATAACCTATGTTAAATTCTACTCGTATGTGAGTAGTAAGAGGATTATTGCTTTCGGCTGAGACAGAATATTTTTCAACAGAAAATCCGAATTGAAATCAAAGTTCAAGACCTTTCCCAGCATCAATTACTGTTAAATTTATTTATCTTTATCTACTTTTATAAATTTACTTATTTTAATAATATAGTATTTTTACTTCGTTATTTTTTCTTGTACAGAACCTTCGGGTAACTTCTTCTACAGGGTATTTCCTAGTGTTTTCCTCAGCCTTTAACTAAAAATATTGCCTGATATTTTATATCTACGAAACACTTAGTAACGAGTACTTTTTATAAGGATTACCTTCATTTGACCGTCACTGCCGAAATCTAAGCGACGAAACGAAAACTTTCGCTAAGAAAATGTTCTCGTCTTTTCTTACACTTGATATAAGTAGGCAATGATATATTTTTCTATTGTGTTATTATAGTTACTTTTAACTGAAGACTTACACAAAGTACTGGTTAATGATGTAAAAGCAGATGCTTAGTTTTATTTTTTATCGGCAACTGAAGTTTTGCAGTACATAATTATAAGATTTTTACATTGTTAGCTTTCACATTAACTGACTGTACTGTAATTGCTAATAACAGATAAATTGCCATTAAAATATATTTTAACGAGATTTCTTGAAAATAATTTCATTAATATTTGGTCTCATAATTTATTCAGTGTTTTTTAAACATCGAGATCCTCTAAACCACGGCTTTATAGATGCTTAGTTCAGTAATTGCAGATTACTATCATTTCGACAAAATTAAGCTTCAACTACAAATCAGCGTTACATTTTGAATATAAAAATTTACACCCAAATAGCTTAATCACCTGTCTGTCCAATAGTTAACATGCCAAAATAACGTACGCAGACTAAAACATAATATTAGTTAAATGCCTGAAAGCATGACATGATTCAAAACTGTCCAATCCGTGTCATTTTATAAATGGCTGTAATCCATTTCTGTTTTAGTACTAATAGTTTGGTAACATATTCCGTAAAAACGGCAATATATAAATGGTGAAGGGCGTTATCGTTAGTAAAAAGGGAGAAGTAATATATAAATTAATTTTTAACACTACGCGCCCTGTAATTGTTGGTTCGCGTGTCACTAACGGTTCACGCACAATTTGTACGCTTTACTAGAAGGTACCTTGCTTTGGTTATTACAGACGAGCAACAAACATTACATTGGTTCATTTGTTTCGCAAAACCTAAAAACGACTGTCACTGATCGAATATTATGTATTATGTGTACCCAATCCACTCCAAAATAATGATTAGTATCACAAGGTAATGCATGGCTTGCGATTGGTGGTTAAATCAGGAGAAATAATGACAAAAATAAATACATACCTATAAACATAAATAAAAATAAAGATGAAAAGAACTACAGCTATTTTATTTAGTCTACATGAAAGTCCACAAATCAATATGTTTACAAACCATAACAAGAATACCAAGATTAAATACTACCTATCCCAATTTTGTTCTACAAATTCACCAAGTGGGCCGACTAATAAATTGCAGACAAATTGCCCGTGTACGATATCTTTCGAGTGCTGAGAACTGGCCCAAAACAAATGAATGTATCAGTTCTGTATTACTTTCGGTGCCAATTAAAATTTTCGTTTATGTTATCCAACGTCACATTAAACATTTTACGGCCAGTATTTTGTACCGTCAACATTTACAATACTCCATGGAATAGAATTGTGTAGATAATTGACACGCGACACTATTAATTGAAATATTATGTTTTTTTTTTCAATTTGTAAACAAGTAGGAGATTCAATTAAATATGTTATTATCAGCGCAAAATCTAGTCATCTGCTGTTGCACTTACGTAGTATGAATGAGTATGAAATTGAAGTTAAAAGTTCACACCTTTATCTGTACTTACAGAAGTATAAGAGATGATAACTGTACAAAACTACATTACAACAAATGAATGCACATTGTACTTACCGGAAATGTGTAACATTGAATTCCCAATTGTTTGTTCAAAGTATGAAGATCGATATTAAGTTACAGATGCTGATTTTAACAAATTACTAAAGTTGAAATAATCAACAAATAAACAAAATAAATTAATATGAATACAAAGCGACCCAGCTACGTTGCAAAATAAAATGTAGAGAAACTTCAATACCATCTTGAAACCCTCAAGAACTATTAAAACAAGATTAGAACATTATTAGTAAGTAAACTTGAATTTATTTACTCAATTAGCCAATAAACACTGAAGTAATTATGATGGTAGTGAAATCGATCAATAACTTTAAAAACCTTATTTTTAAGTCCCACTATTCGCTCAGGCAATAGCTAAAAGTTTATAGTCCAGAAACAAAATACGTGCTTCAGATAAAAATGTCACAATACATTTGATAAATAAACAAACAAAATGGTTTCTAAACGGTCAAACGCACGTTGTTGCGTTCGGAAACCGTGGCGGCAAGACTTCCGGCAATTCAAAACTGGAACCGGCGCGGTCGGCCCGTTTCCGGCAACCGGAATGGTTTAATCCCAGTGTTTAACCACTAAGATTGTCAGCAATAAAGTTGTTTATAGATCGCTATCGTAACATTATACACTTGTTTTTTCTCTGTAATTTGAAAGGCGAGATGTGGAGTTAATGTTTACTAATTAATATAGGTACATATTTTAAAACAATAAAAATAATATGAAATAACAATAAAGCAGGATATTTTTTTTTTTTTTAATAATATTTCAACAACTACACACAACGCCATCTAGACCCAAGGTAAGCATATTATATGCTTGTATTATATGGGTTCTAGAATACGGATATAAATACTTAAATATGAACATGTCTATTTGCATTGGTCTGGCCAATGCAAATAGACATGTTCATGCACACAAATATTTGCACTGAGCGGGAATCGAAACCGCGACCTCTGCGTGGCAGTCCGTACACTGTACCACCGAACCACAGACGCAGTCCAAAAAAAGAGATAAAATTGAATAAATATGCATTTTGACAATATTTTAAACATCACAATGGTTAGTAGGTACGTTAATTTGGTACTTATTGTGAATGTATACTCTACTAACAACACAGTTAGCCGTATTCACAAACTTTTAAATTTTTAATGTAACAACTTTCATAAAAGTTCCTCTGAGTATGAAAATTGTGTTGACGTATCCGTAATGTGCTTTACTGAATTCGTATATTTTGGATTTACTTTGCTAATTAAATACTTTTAAAAGTAATCCTAATGGCTGTGTTATGATTTAGCTTATAATTTAGGAAGTTAGTAAAAATATTGTGTACCAGTTTTTGTGTCATAACATCTAATAGATACGTAAAATTTTTTTTTTTTTATTTGTCTAATATTTGTCGAGTAGCTCCTCAACATATTTTTTACATTATTATAAGCATATATGTTTATAAATCGATAAATCATATAGATATGAGTAAACGACATGAAAATGTAAAGACAGAGTATGCAAGAAAACATAAAAGCGTTTTCAAAAATTTATTGGTATATTTTCATGCATCTTTCATTTTGTTACTCAAATTCTCAGGCATGTCCTTAAACTTTCATAGCCAGTAAACATTTTCACATACCGCAATACATAATGAAGTCAGTATTCCTTTTATGAAGAGCACATTACACCAACAATGTTCAAAGTCGACGAATAGGGCGCTCCATAGAGACTTCCCATTAAATTCACATCAAAAGTTGAAAATAAAAATTTAACAAGATAAAAGGTCCCTAAGGTACCCCGACAGGGGCTAAATGTTTTTTGTAACATATAGCTATAAAAGAATAATAAATATATCGCTATTGATTTCGTTCTTTAAGCAAAAACTACAAGAATTAGAAAATTAGCTAGCAGCTTGCGATACGAATCCAGTAACGATTTCAGAACTTAGAAGTTATAATTATTATACAATGAAAGTGGTACTACATATTTTTCACTAAACACATTACTGGGATAACTAAAATAGTATCAGAAAACTTTAAAAGGTAATCATATGTACGGTAGTAGATTCACGCTGGTTTCAGCATGAATGGGTCGGGTCGACCAAGGAAGTACTATCCTCTCATAGAAGGAAAATAATCGGCGACCGATGGATAAGGGCGGTGAACGACCGGCTAAGATGGCGACAATTAGGATAGGCCTATGTCTAGCAGTGGACGTCTTTTGGCTGATATGATGTTGATGATAAATACTTTGCACTCATAACAAAATTAATTTGTTTTAAAAATAAATAGAAGCTTCGTTCCACAACATAATGTTGTCAGACGACAATTAATGCTGTAATGAGTGCAAGTATTTATAGTAATAAATAATTCTTAAATTTCTGCCGAAAAGACATTAGAGTTTGAAAAATGTTAATGTCTTATCTTTTACTCATGAAGAAATATTTACGTATTTATAACGTTCTAACGTTTTCTAAGCAAACTAAAAGTTATTAAGTTGATGGTAATATAAATAACTCAACCTGATATAATGATCCCCTGTGATCCCAAACCGGTATCCCCAAAAAGGGTAAGAGTTATACTGGATGCCTATAGTTTATCCCAACCCCATGTGGTAAACGGCAATTTATTGGGTACAGTTCCAGTTTCGAGTATAATTGGAATTTTACTATCAAACGAACTAGTTTGCCATAAACACTGTGGTAAAAGACTATACATTATTCAGTAGTAATTACGAGGATACATTCTGAGCTTTTTTTGGTGAAAGCTAAACTCAAACACGATAATAAATTATCTATGAACACGTATGACATCATCCTTATTGTTGTGAGGTGTCAGGAATTTCACGTAACAAAGAACCTTAAATACCGAAATATAGTAAACGTGGTACTCAATTTACTCTCTTCTATAAAACGACCGTATATATTCGTATACATTAGTAATATAAAACAATTGTTTGTTTCTTGCATAAATATTCTTCTTGTTGATCATCTGAGTCTATTTAATTTCCATTAATATACTATTTTCTTTGATATTAAATCACAACGTAGGTTATTTTTTATATAAGTACTAGAATTTTAAAAATCTGCTATTCGTTTCGTCGACCTGAAACTCGAAACACGATACAACCTATTTCAACGAAAACTCACGAAAAGTGATTGATGTATGTACCTCTATTTTTAGTCAACCACGCCACATTTTTCCTTTGACTGTGTATATTTATGTATTTCGGTGCCAATATCCAATAGCTATGTTTACAAGTCTATTTAAAACATTGCAGCGGTTTTAGAGTTAATTAATTAGTTAAGTATCGGTCACTCATAAAATCAAACTGTGTAAACTCGGGGTAGTATTTGATATATAAAATTGAAATAGCCTA
The DNA here is from genome assembly GCA_963082885.1 of Parascotia fuliginaria. Classification (NCBI taxonomy): domain Eukaryota; kingdom Metazoa; phylum Arthropoda; class Insecta; order Lepidoptera; family Erebidae; genus Parascotia; species Parascotia fuliginaria. The sequence continues at coordinate 14,387,615 of OY720176.1, read as the reverse complement.
CATCTTTTGTATCTGCTAAATAGGAATGTTAAGCAGATGATATCAATACAGCTTCATAAACTGTCAAAAATCTCTATTGAACTGTCTAAAATCTCTATTGTACGTGGTATTCAGGAAATACAAAGTTATGACGTCATAGTTTTTTGATGAGTCCGGTTTTAAATGGCCCAACATCCAGCTTGACTATTAAATTCTTGCATAATTTTATAATGTTGTAAGATGATAAATATTTTAGACGTTGTTAGTTCATAAGCATTACTTATTTTAGTTTTCAACTTATCATGATCCCTAGTCTTTACACATAGACAGTACAACGAACTGTTTTCTGAGCACTTGTTTGTATTATCCATGGTTTTTTATTTTAATGTCATACCACTAGCCACCGGCATGGCTTGCACACACACCTTTGAAACATAAGTGTCAATTTTGTACAGCAGTTTTGGCTTTTCTGCTTTACATTGTTCGCAAAATATATATATATATTGACGGTAGTAGATCCACGCTGGTTTCAGCATGAATGGGCCGGATCGACCGGGGAAGTACTACCCTCTCATAGAAGATCGACTTAAGAGTAGTAGTATCCGTACTACTGCGTTTCGTTCGGTGAGTGAGAGTGCCGGAGGCCCAATTTCCCCCCTATCCTCTTTCCTCACCTCCCTCATTCCCTTCCTCTAACCCCATTCCCAGCCGCCATAGTGGAGGCCACTATACCAGCAGTTTAAGACGATAGCTTTTGGTATGGTGGTCACCACTTCTGGATTCCACTGACTGCTTACCATCAGGCGGGGTGGAGTCACTTTGGTAGGCTAACATAAAAAAAAAAAAAAAAAAAAAAAAAAAATACACAGAGTCTTACAAGTGTTCTTAGGCTACTGTGATTTTTTACACGGTGGATGGTGGTATGTGCCTATACGATTGTTTGAGAGTTATGAGAGATTGTTCCTTGATTAGTCGTGATTAACCCTGGTTTGATGCCCGACTGAGCTATATATTTTTGTTTCTGACAAATATTTATTCCGATTCTGCGGATTGTGTTGTACATTAAATTAATGTTGTCTGTATATGTCAACATTGTGTCGCGGTTTGCTTTTTACCACAAATCGATTGACAATTTCAAATCTACAATAAACTGTAAATTCATAACTTTTAACTTTTAAACTTGCTATTCGGAAATATTCTTAAAATGGCAGTTTCAATATTTTAAATTGATAGGTCATTATAACTATGACTACAAATCAAAATAAAGTTAGAAGTACTACTGTGTATTATCGTGCATTTTATTCTAGTGTGTTAAATAAATATAATTTAGTCATTATAATTTTTCAGCAATTTTGCCAAACATCTCCGTTTTTTCCTACCCTAATTTATTTATCTATAGATTGTCCAAATGTCCATTACCTTAATCATGTCATCGGCCACACTGCGTCAATATTAATTTAAACAAACTTTATTTACAAGTACTTCATTTACTACATTTTATTTATACACGAGATGGAACGTACCATAAAATCCACATTTAAACTCAATACGAAGACGTGCAAACAAACAAGCATATTGGAATCCATGAAATGTAAAAAAAGAAGATTTTTCGCTACCGCCGTTAAAGTTCTTTAAAGGAATATCCGATCAAACGTTGATGCAAACTAATTCCGATGAACAAACTTCAAACTCGCTTAAAAAGAAAAAAATAGCTCCGCCAATATCCACATCGGTCCAACTAAATTGGTTACCTATTACACTGTCGATTTAACGGCATGCCTCCTGCTACATCGCTCAAACATTCAAAGCTTCATAACACACTAAAACCGTCCATGAAATATTCTATAACTTTACTACACTCTCACTTAATACGACTAAAATTCATCAACTTTTCAAGCTCGTTTATTTCTACAATTCTCGGTGTATTGTACAAAGATTGTGCATTATAAAACAGTACCGTCTATTTGAAATTTGTGCGTTTCGTATCTCTGATTTGAAAAATAAAATAAAAGTCCCGAACGACAGTGACGACTAAGCTGAGCATATTTAGAACTCTGTAAACGTTAAACTTGATTAGTTTACTTACTAACGTTTGGAATTAATTTTCAGGACCTGCTATTATCCTGAACTGCGCCGAAGAGACTTTGATAGATAGTGTTGTTAAAATTAAAGTGCCTAAAAGTATAACTGTGTTAAGTTCGGACACGGCGTATTCCTGCGCAAGCGGCTGACGGTCGCATTTCGTGAAATGGTCAAGGTAATACCAAAAATATCTATGAATTATTCACCGCTCTGAATTTACGCCACGCTAACCCTTTCGTGTGTTTGGGCCTTCACTTTGTAAATTCATTTCTAAATCACTCACTCACTGCCCGCAAAATAAAATCAAATATACGGTTTAGGTGCGTAGAATGTACAAATTACTGTTTAGAATTTCAAATTGAGTGTCGCACTTTGTTACTTACCCTCTTCTTGAGCTGGCTTGTCACACCTATGCGTTGCGTGAACCTACTACTTATGCGTATGTAAATGCATTTTGTGCCGCAAAAGCTAGTCAGTGTTAGTATTAGCAAATCTAAAATGTGTAGACTCTGTGCCCTGATTCACGAATTGATACATTCTTCATATTAAATTCCTATTTTTTTTACAAACTTTAAACTCAATTTTTTTATAAACGTGCATTTCTGACTTTAGGAAATCAAAGTAGTATGTATATTCTGTATTTTGTTAAAGCATGCTACGTTCATCTCTGTGTGTAGTCAGGTTCAGGTCAGGTGTTTAACAATTCACATATTAACACATATTGTTTTCTGCCTAGCTTTAGGTATACAAGTTTGAGTAAATATTTCAATTTTGTGATTGTTCTCGTACCGTATTTATGAGCTGTAGAATATTAGCTGTTTCATTTTTCGAGTTGGTATGTTACTCGAATATGAAATCTAATTTGTGGGGAACTAATTAACATTCATGATTTGCGTGTGTTGTTCTAATTCTGAATGTTGTATTGGCACCATATCTGTATCTGGTACTAATTTAAAACCTGTTTAAATGAGTTACTAACGAAACCTTATCGGCGAACATGTAGTTTCTTAACTAATATAATGATGTCATTAAATTCGGGGCAGACATTAACTGAACGAGGTTCATTTTTAACCACACATTGTGTTTCAATCAGTATAATTAAATTATTGTTAATGTTATTGGAATATTTCGCAGAGGGGCGGAGCGCTACTTGGTTAGGTAGTGATGTAGTATGTTATATGTAGTTGTCCACGTTTTCATTTTAAATGGACATTTTGTGGTTATTATTATCCGCTGCGATATTAATTTGAACTATGTAATGGCTCATTAAAAATGGCATTGGTCAACGTGTGGTGTGTTTTGTGTCTTATTTTAAATCCGGTGTGTTTGACAGGTTTCATTTAATGTGGTTCACAATATTTTGAATAATAAAATGTTATTATTAATATTTGCTTTTAACTACTAATTGTATGGTTTCTGTTGGACAATATTTTGTGTTCCTAAAATATTGAATGTTGCCAAATCATATGTTTTGTGTGATTAACAAGGGTTATTTTGATAGCGCAATGTTTAATGATGGAATATTTATTTATTTATATCTCTCTTATTATTATTTGGCAGGGTATTCCCTAATGCAATAGTATAGACTTTATTATATTATTTTCATTATTATCTACGAGATCCATAACAAACTATGTATAATATGTATTTACAAAAAAAAAGTATATAAGTATGTTTATCCGCATTCTAGAACCCATATCACAAGCTATTATTATATGCTTACTTTGGGTCTAGATAGCGTTGCGTGGTTGTTGTGGTAATATTTAATATTTATTTTATAATAATGTTACTTTTGTGAATTCACCCAACGTGCAACAAAAAAGTCTAGTTTATCGGCAACAAGGTCGAGGATTTTTTTTTTTTTTATATTAGCCTACCAAAGTGACTCCACTCTGCCTGATGGTAAGCAGTAAGTGGAATCCAGAATTCTGTGTGCGCTAATATATTTTAAACTATGTAAAATATCAATCTAACTTTACTCTATCTAAATTAATTTTAATCACCTACACGTGAAATATTGTTGTGATTTTGATGTATAACTATTTAAATTTGGTATACCCATTTATATTTCTAGGTAGCTAAAGGTAATTGGCAAAATTACTTAAAACTTGCATACGTAAGACAGTTATCATAACAAATAAAACATTTATATTCAGAAACACATTTAGCTGTTAGATTTTCCTGGCTACGTTCCTCGTATCACTTCGCAAACGCTTTCTTTATCCAATTATCCCAAGATAAATCTCACCTGCGACTGCAAGGAAATAGCCAAGGAAAACCTTGAGTTACCAAAGTTATATTTTCATTTCACAAATCCAAACGTTTTTCTTATTGCATGTCTTCTTGAGGGCGGTTTCAAACAAGCGCGTTTTCTGCGCGTATACGATCGTGCCGGCATACGTTTTTACACGGGCGCTACATTTCGCGCTTCAAAAAACCGGATGCACCTACACGCGCTTCCAAAAACACGCGTACAAAACGCTAGTTTATAAATCGCTCTAAACTGATTTTACGTGCTAGAATGACCTTTTATTCGTTTAAATGTTTTATCATTTATATTTGCTCTAATTTCATGATGAGTTTACATGCGAAATTTATTTGTTTTCATGAATGTGGCCTTACCTTCGTGTCTATTGGATTATGCAGTCTGATATTAGATTATTGTAATGGTGTTTTTTTTTTTATAATTGAAATAACTCCCCCGTCAACGAGCACTGTCGCAGCAAATTTTATGAACATGCAATTAACGGACAGACAACAACAACAACAATATTTGTTTCTGTAATTTTCATCATATAATCGGGTCAAATACGTGAGTGTTAAACTGGCTAAAATAATACAATAATATAACACATTAAGTAGATATTAAAAGATGTAAAACCAGGAAAGAAACCATTGTAAGCCCATTTCTGTCTAAAATTACTATAGACTTCGGCGAATTGCTCAAATTACACCCAGAAACCACGTTTATATTAAACTTTATGTTAATTAAATATACTTTAAGGAATAATTAACAAGAAAGCATATTTTCTTACCATTAGATCAATAACTGGGAGTAAACAATAATGGGAAATGTTGAAGGAAATATAAATTATGACAAACCTAATTAACTGTATTAATCAACGGGGCAATATCTTTTCTCTTTAGTTTATGGAGGGAACATTATTCATGGACAATTTTGACGGTGTTCATCTATCATTAAGAGTATCGATTAGGGAAGTTAATGTCTCAAATAGATTTAAAAGCTGCTTCTGTTTATCCCCTTTATGAAGTAATTAGTAATAATAGTGGCTGTACATGTCATTCGAGTTTTTTTTAAAGATTTTATACTAAAGAACAAGCACTTCAAGTATGTGGAGAGAACACTTCTTAATATTGTACGAAAAAAGTACACTCAGACTCTTATGTCGAATATTTATTTCGATATTACACTCGATGCCACGATAGTAGCAAGATCTTCACCTCAAATAGACCATACGTGAAAAATAAAAAAAAAACTTCATAAATATAATAACTTTTAGACCTGTAATACTTTTAAACATATTATTTATTATATTTACGTTCAACAGTTGTCGTCTTTTGGCTGATATGATGATGATTTATTATATTTTATAGGCCGCTTTTATAAGTCCGTAATTTTTGATACTCATAATTTTAAAATATACTTCTACCTTAAATGGCAAATATTGTTTAACTCAAGACGTGTTAAAAAATTACCTCCCGGTGTTATCGAACTCGCTTCTCCGCGAGGTGAATCGATTAAATTTCATATGCTTCCTCGATTTTGTAAATCAGTCTGGTACTCGAAACGGTCAAAAGTCGACACCGAGCGAGCTCTCCAGGATAATATGACGCTACCTCAGTACAATCACGGCGATATTTAAAAAGTAAATCGATCGAGTCGTATATCTACTTGCCAAGGTTCAGTATCATTACGGACAGTTTACTGTCTGGTTAAAGAAGCTCACAGTTATTTAGTTTATTTTGTTTCTTTGGCTAATATAAACAGTAGACAATATTCAAATTTGGCATTGTTTGATTAGTTTGAAAGGTTGGAATTCTTATGGTTTCGTTTTCACATGTTGAATGCTGTTACAAAATACCTTAATCTTTATGGTAAATATGTAAAACCTAGTTTAAGTAAATTTCAAACTGCTAACCGCCAGACAACACATATAAGTATGTCTCCACTTAAAATCTTGCTATGACTGAATAACACATCAGAAAATCACATTTTATTCAATTTCTTTCACTATTCTCGTTAAGTCGACATCATCCAGCAAGTTAGCGGGTTGCATCGAATGTAATATCCATATATAATATTATAAACTTGTTTTGTTTCGTGAGGGGCCACGTTAGACGCCTTCGCAACCGACAGGTAAATATTGAACCAAGATTAATAGGGGTTCCGGAACACTGCCCGCGGTACCCAGAAACGGGAAGGAGATTATTCCCTTTCCTCGCGGATCGGAAGCAGATCTCATTTCCTCCGACAACATCAAAGTGAGATAGCAATCGGTTTTTTATTCGAATCAGCAATATTTTGAACGACGTCAACTAGTTAGTGGCTTGTTGCCCGATCGGGTTGCGACGATAGGTAAATACTCAGCGACGACCCTCCGGGACTCAATTTGCATCGAATCTTATTGAGGAAAACGTTTATGTTTATTACCGAACTGCCGGGATTACTTTCTGCACCAGCGCTCACACCCACTTATGGCCAAAATTAGTGTGGACACAATTTAGTTGTGGTAATACTTGTGTAATTAAATTATATTATTCTTTGTTTATCCTGTTAGCATACCGACTTATGCATTGAGTTTTCGGCACTATAACAATAGGTGAGATGTTGTTTGATTTTACTTAAGGATAGACTTTAATATTTAAAAATGCGCAGGTATAAATAATTATAAAGAGGCCTTTGCTCTTACAAGATCGGATCTTCGTACCTATAATAGAGAAATAATTTATTACTCGTACGTATCTGCGCAAAAAGCCTCACTATTAAAAATTAAAGTTATTAAAATAATAATAAAATTAAAAAAAACTACAATAACTGTTAACACATAAATTGGTCTACATGTGACGAATTTTATCAAAATTCGTTCAGCAGTTTACTCATAGTTAAGTAAAAAAATATATTAGTGGCGTGTCCGACTGTAATCGAATTACGGATATATTTATTTGCTAGAGTAGATCAGATACTAATTGGCTATTAAACGAGTAGCCACACGGATATAATTGGCATAGTTTTCTAACACAATAAAAGTTACGGTTATTACTATCATTGCTGAAATTAATGACTGTTTAAGGTGAAATTAGTTTGAGTGCTAAAACTTTCATGTTTGAATCGACGGAAATGCAGTCATTTATATTGCGACTTTTATTATCCAGTTATCCGATTAAAAGAATTGCTCGATATAAGACAGTCTCTCTGAAGTTCTGACTTACTTCTCTTTAGTAATCGACGATTAAAGAAAAGTTATTTTCTATTCTTTTCCATTTTTTAAGACAATTCTACCATTAGGACACAAGCCCTGTGTCGCGGGGGACTATACAAACATACAAATAACGGACACAAAGTACACCCAGACCCGAAACAAATATTTGTGAATCACACAAAGTTTTTTCCCGTGTGGGGATCGAACCTGCACCCTCGTGCACAGCCGTCGATTGCGCTCCCACTGCGCCACGGAGGCACAATAAAGTAGGAAGAGACTTAGCAGCTAATGAAGATCTAGGTTCTGCTAAGTCCGTATTTTAACATCTACCTAACTCTTTACCAGCGCATGGGTTATTTTGATCCTGGGTCTTTTAAGCGGGACGTGAAAAAGCATCTCACTAAGCCGCCATAGTGGAGGTCACCTTACCAGTAGTTTCAAACGATATCTTTTGAAATAGTGACCACCACCTCTGGATTTCACTGACTTTGACCTTCAGGCAGTGTGAATTCACTTTGATAGGCTCTTATATATATATTAGCCTACCAAACTGATAAAAACAAAACATACCTTGTTTAGTCAAAGCCAGATAGAATATGATTGATTCAAAACTATAATTTTATACATCGGTAAACATTGGAGGGACAAGTAATCCGTTTGCAGTTCGTTCCGTTTGCTAGAATGTCCCATAAATCTATATAGTACGTCTAGTGATCGAAATTCTACCACCGGTTAGCATACATCTTAAAAAAGAAATATATTTACAACGATCAAAAATATTTTAGGTCCTGTATGAGGTTCAAATGGTGTACAGCAATAAAGATCCCCACAAATACAAATGTAAAGTGAGTTTTTTTTTCAGTCAACAGACGTAATAATTGGTGGAGTTGATTGGTGCCGCAATCGGCTGTCCAACAAATAAATTGAATTGACTTTTAATGAGGCGTTTTTTGTATAGACATGGTTCACGTTGATAAAAGTATTGTTTAATCAACCAGTGAATATAAACACGTTGGACTCGGCATTTTAACGTGTTCTTTTTTTTTCTTTTATGTTGTGTGTTTTGGAAAGAACAGTTTCTTTTTCTACTTGATATGAACTTGGTTTTAGTCAAAATATGACCACATGTGTGGTCTAGCGGTTAAAGTTGTTGTCTCGTCGCTGTAGAGAGTGGCGTGAATACGATTCCTAGATAACATCAATATTTGAATGATTCGCAAAATCTATATCGCCTAAATTTGTTTTTTCTTTTTGTGTAAATACTACACTCTAAAAGTCATCAATTTAGACACCTTTAAATCATACCCTCACAATGATGGTAAATTATCCGATAATACCCAAGGGTTTAGAGTGTGAAGTTTGCACTTAGTAGCGAGTTAGCACAGCGCATGCGCGCTCCCGTTGCGGGTGACTAAGTGATGTATGAGTCCGCGGCGGCATCGTGCGCCGGAGCGTGACGCCTCATGGCCACGGCCTGAATAAATCCCACAACTTTACACCACTCAACTTAGCGGATCAACTTTTATAAGTTGAGAAGTGATATCTGTGTGTTGCTATCGAAATGCATATTATTTTAAACCAAAAAACTACGACGAATGTAGCCTATGTAGTAATAGAAGGATTATCGACACGTAGCTGACCCTGAGATTATTTTACGCTTAAGATTATTTTTATGTTTTTAAAAACATACATGTCGCAGTCTCCGTAATAAATGTTTATTTCACTATATTTATTTTTAACCTTGACTTTGCAAAACATGAACATTGCTTATTGAAGTTATGATGTTGCGTTGAACGACAGGTTACCGGGGTCAGTCGCTAGGTATATGTAAGACCATATTCTAAAATAATAATAATATAATAATAATAATATTCTACCACATTCACACAGCGCCATCTAGTCCCAAATTAAGCAATTATATTTGCTTGTGTTATGGGTACTAAACAACTAAAATACTAGTACTAAAATACATAGAAATCCCTCTGAAAATCAAACTCAAAACTTTTGAATAAAGTTTAAGTGCCCGCAAGCATTAGCTCGGTAAGGGAGAAAACCGTCATTGTGTCGCAAATGGGCTATACACACGCAATTTATGTTGTATCTAGGTAAGCGTGACTTTTATATACCTTTAACATAATTTCACACTCGCACACACTTGTCTCATTTCCCCCAACTTTGCACGTACGAGTATCTACATCATTGCATTACAATGATCGTTACTTCACGACAACAGGCCTTTGTATCACAAAATACGACAGCGTTTTGTATAAACAGATTGCGTCACGAATATTAATGGTATCTTTACTTTTAAAAGTAAAGATTGGCAAATGGTTTGCCTCAATAAACTAGTTTAATTAAAAGGTTAACCAGATAAATTTAACTGATGGTCGTAATACAAAATTAAATTACTGCTTCAGAGGATTCCAAAATTAGTTTGACCTAGACAATGGGTAGCAGTGAGACGATTGTTCAAATATTTGTAGATGTAGTCGGTGCCCGTCGTAAACCAAAGATATTGCTTTAGTATTGTCTCAAAGAGATTAGTTTCCTTACATTTCTGTGTTGTGGGCACTGTTTGAAATCTGTTGTTTATGATCTCTCCGGTATAACTTAGTTATGATTGTAACTACATTTGGCATTTCCTAAGCTAAGTTAATCCAGGATTTGCCAAATATTAATATTGTTATTATGACAAATAGACCCTTAATATACAGAATGTTCTCACAATTAAAAGTATTGGATGGCTCACATCAGAATTTATTACATTTAAATTATCAAGCGTGAATGAATTTAAAACAATATACAAAATATTTATATTTTGTAATTTATATTTTTTTAATTGCGCATGTTAGTAGACGAAGCAGTGATTTGATGATCTATATGAATAGTGTTAGTATAGCCAATTGTATCTTTGGCGCCAAACGCTTAACACTAAATTGCTTTGATTCAATTTATTTCACTACAGTCAAACTAAACTAATTTGGTTGCAATAAAACTTTATCGTCGTTTAATTGATAAAAATGTCAATACCACAAAGTATATACTGACCGCGATACCGCATCATGTGAACAAACAACTAAACATTGCTAATTTTGCTATCAACAAACTCGTAAAGCAAACTCAGTAGATACAGAGAGTGCAGTCATATTATTTCCTTCCAAAACCATAGTTTGACCGCGACATTCGCTGTCAAACACCCGCATGACCAAGTTTGCGTTGATTAAAGATAGCTAAATCAGTTTCGTCAACCTTTCATTAGAAATGGCACAAAGGCAAGCCCAATTACATGCGACATCTGGCGGTCTTATCGTGAAAGGGCTGCATCTTAAGTTGCCGAATTGAACGGCGAACTCGTAGAGGATACGACTCACGATACCAATCTGCTGTAGTTATATTCTATACACACTACTCGTATCTGCCACCGACTTTATCTGACTTTCGATAATATTAAGAAGCCAGTTTAAAGTCAATAAAAGTCGTCTTGCTTATAGTTTACTAGCGACCCGTCTCTGATTAGCACGTGGATACTTTTATGCTTTTGACGTCTCGTATAATATGCAAGTATTAAACTTACTTAGTATCTTTTATGGCGATAACCACAATTACCACTAATATTTTGTATGTTTTTGAAATAGAAAGCTTTTTATCTCATTCCATTTTCTTCTCTTAATAATGGTCAATGGTTGTCTTTAGCATTGTTTCTTCAAAGTTTGGATAACGAGTTATTGCGGTCTGATTTTCACGATAGTAGATCCACGCTGATTTCAGCATGAATGGGCTGGATCGTCCGGGGAAGTACTACCCTCTCATAGAAGATCGTCTTAAGAGTAGTAGTATCCGTACTACTGCGTTTCGTTCGGTGAGTGAGAGCGCCGGAGGCCCAATTTTCCCCCTTTCCTCTTTCCTCCCCTCCCTCATTCCCTTTCCCTAACCCCATTCCCAGCCGCCATAGTGGAGGCCACCATACCAGCAGTTTAAGACGATGGCTTTTGGTATAGTGGCCGCCACTTCTGGATTCCACTGACTGCTTACCATCAGGCGGGGTGGAGTCACTTTGGTAGGCTATAATATAAAAAAAAAAAAAAAAAATGAATCTGATACCGCTGACATAATAAACCGATCGCCCAGAATCGGTTTATTATGCCAGGCCTTTAGCGTTAATAGTCTGATACAGGTTAATTTGTTATATACAGAATCACAATTATTAAACTAATAATTGTGATTGTACTGTGTTCCTAAGTCAATATGTGCGAAATAGATGATTTTGATTCCTAAGCGCAATCCTAACCTAACAACATTATACAATGTTCATCTTTCGTTCACAGATTTGTCTCTTAAGGATTAGATGTTTGCTAAATAGTGAAGGTAGAAGGTTGTGTTTAAGACTACGGTAACAGCTAACCATGAGTGGTACATATGTTTGGCTGGAAAATTAGTTGTAAAAAAAAAAATCTTAGTTGTACAAATCCGTCCGCGTCTAAAAAACCGTAGCTATATAACAATGAGTACTGCTTTGGAAGTTCATTAAAACTTCTGACAAAGCTGTTTTAGTAACAGCATGCTAATGCTAAATCCTAATAATTCAGTTAGCCGAACACAAAAGTTAATGTGATAATGTTAACCAAGTAATATTGTATCCTCTAAAAATTCGCCTGATAGTACTGCCTGCAGTATAAGGTATTTGGTACAGTACAATCCTTAGAAATACCAGTGCGATTAGAAATACATCATGACCCTGGTAGAAGAGCTACGGAATATAGTCTACTCTTAAATGGATGGTATTTTTTAATTTAATCGCCCTAATTTTAGCGACAATTTGCATTAGCCATAAAAATTCGTTCCATTAAATACAAAAAAGCTAAAATCTTTTATTTGCTATGTTATTTACATTAAAAATTAAAATATATTTAACTTGCAAATCTTTTATAATGTTTATGGCTACAAAATATTGTTGAACATTTTACTAAGTCTTAAGTTTATTTAATTTGGTTAGTGATCATATAAATCCGTGCTTAGGAACCGTACAGACAGAATACAATATTAAAAAATATTATAATTTCTTTAAATTGACAGTTTTTTACTTTTTGTTGTAAACCTAATTTTGTGTCGTCACTTATGACAAAACAAAATTCTTAAAAAGATTTTAACATCATCTTTCGCTGTGGTTGCATAATGTACCAACATTTGAATTGTTTTAAACAACATTTGACATAGTAAAATTCAACCCTTGCCTAATGTTGCCTGCTTTTTAAACACTACCCGCGAGATGGGGTGGTTCCATATTTTATAACCGAAGACAACAAGACCAATGACCTGACATACGTTACACATACATAATATATTATTATTTTACTTCACAGCACAGCACTTTCTCATTGATATTAACCGAAACAGACATCAAGATTGTTCCAGAACGATAATTTCTACAAAATCAAATTGTGTCTTAAAGCTTCGTCTGTTTTGCATTACGTGAAGACAAAGCCTAATCTTTCTCCCGGAGCGGGATCTCTTGTTTAAATGTTAGTATAAAAGCCCCGTTGTTAGCTTGCCACAGCAAACAGTGTGTTCTACGCCTAATATTGACGGTGACTCGTTTGCCAAGATAAAGATTTGTTTTTTCTTTCAAAGATACACAAGTGTATGTATCGTCACGTATTTTACTTTAGCTTTTTAGAATTCTGAAGAGACATGACGTGACGTTTACGATAACGTGAGTTTTCTCAATTTATGAGTTCTTATTACTGTGATAGTGTTGCGTGACACTATGTCCGACAGCTGTCTCTCTGTTTTCATTAAATTGTACATACATGTTACTAATTAGAGAGCGGCCTTTAATGCTTTTACTTCATTTTTTTTTAATAATTACGTTGTATTAGCTTTCCGCGACGCGGTTTCATCCACGTCTTTGCTTACTACTCTGCTTCCGTCACCAGTAGCGTTATGTTACATAGCCTATAACCTTCCTGAACTGGGCTATCATACGCAAAAAGATTTTTCCAAATCCGACTTGTAGTTCCAGAGATTAGCGCGTTCAAACCAACAAACAAAGAAACTCTTCCGCTTTATATAATAGTATAGAGTATAGATTTTGAAAAAACAAATGCAAGTTTTTATCATTTAGTACTAGACTCATTTGTGTTATAATTTCGTTAAGCACTTACTTATTGCCTGTAGATGAGGTTTATTTTCTTTACCTTATAGATAACCATCACTAACCTTAAATTATATCTTTTGGATATGCAATGTTCGTTTTGCTACTGTGTTCACTTAAGCATCAATCGTATGTTGCTAGATATATTCATATTAACCAATTTCTCGTCTACGACACTCTCTATAAGTATTGTAAATGATTTTTCAGTATTATACTCTTACCTACCATACGCCTGAAGTATAACTTTTAAAACGATGTTTTATTCGTGTAAAGTCAGTAAAAGCAAGCGAAAGTAGATGACAATTTTTATTTTTATATGCTTGCAATCCTTATTACGACATCGCATTCTAATTATTTAATATCATAAAATTGCTTAAATTACTATTGTTGCCATGTTACTGACTGTATGCGGATATTTTTTATTCCCGTAGTTCTATTCATGTGTAAAAACTAAAAAAAAATATGTTTATTTAAAGCGGGATTTCACAAGATTTTTTATTCTAGTCGGGCTACTTAATCAAAGTCAAAATCAAGATGTATTTAAATCTCTTCTGTATGTGTGTTTAATTTCTGTTTATTATACTCCTCGTACTTTAGCACTCAAAACCTGTGTAATATTGAACCTCTACCTTATTTACATGGAGTTATTTACGCTGGATTTCACGTTAAGTTTAGTTTTTAAACTTTGTCTTGCTTGTTGCAGGTAAGCAGCAGTTCGTGTTTGTTCAGTTAATGGAATGTGAAGCTATTTAAATGTAAGCTATTTAGTATGTAAATAGAGTAGGTAAGTATCTATTGCATTTGGGTTGCATCATGTGTAACTTTTCCTTTCAGTTTGTTGAAGCATACGATGTTAAATAGGAATTTTAGATGTTAAAAGGATGTTAAATTAGGCGGAGTGGAGTCACTTTGGTAGGCTATAATATAAAAAAAAAAAAAAAAAAAAAATTGTTTCATTGAATATCAACTTGAAGGTACATGAAGGTAGGATTTGATTCGATCAGATTATTCAAAGTGAACAGGGTTCTTTCTCAAAGGATTGTCCACTTACATTACGTGAACGTAAATTATTAATTAATGTGACTAAGTAGGCATTCTTTAGCTTTTTTTTGCTGGAATTTAGTGGTTATTACAAGAAGAATCTGGAGCAAAATCAAATTTTCTTGTATACTCGCAGTTAATTACAATCTAGTATCCTAGTTAAGTCTAAGTTTCATGAAAAACTGGCACCATCTTTGCTGTGGGGTTTGGTTACTCATAATGACAAGCTATTAGCACTTAGTACGGTGGCATATCAGATCGACCGTCAATACGGCCAATAAAAATAACAAAGCTACTTTACGCTATAAGCGTTTTTACAAATATACTGAAGTTGTTATTGGTAATTTTTGAGGTTTTATATCGATATCTTTTATTAGGTTTGTATGTCCTTTTAAATTATATAAAACACTGAAGCAAAGTGTACGTTAATTGTAAGCGTGGTAGATGTTTAAATAGCAAATATTTTAAAAATACCAAAATCACTGTCTTTGGAGTATTGAACATTTCGCCTTCTTAAATTTTAAGCCAATGCTCAATTCAATTGTTCCTAAAACATACATAATTAATTTAGCGCAACAATTATATCCTCTGTTATAATAAATTATTCTTTGAAAATTAGCTGGCTGACTAGACCGTATTCAGTTGCATACATTCGATAAATAATTAACCAATTTTAGTTTTCGCTTAATCGGCTTTTTAGAAAACTCATTTGACTGGCAAATTGTTTTATGTCCGTACTACATGAATATTTATGTGATTCCGGCTACAGCTATTCTATTCTGAACCTATGTTTTTATGCCATGATCAAAAACATGATGTTGACAAGCCTTAAATATCAATAATACATAACTACTGGTTTTAATTATTTTTGAAGTGGGCTTATAATGTAAAATAGCCGTCCGTTTAATATTTTAAAAATAAATTCCATTTTGGATTTGCAATAAGTTTGTAACTAATTTTGAATTTCGATGGTCAGTATTAGCCGTTAAGCGATAGTAAATGTGGTACTTAGTTAATTCAATTTAGTAAGTTCGGTAGTAGCGACGAAGTATCGGAAAACGTTGAAAACCTCGGCGGCCACAAGCTAACTAAACTTTTGAAGTACTAAAATACTGACAGTTTGACTGTAACATATAATATCGTTAAACTCTAACATTGCTCTAATGATAGTTACGAGTGTATATAGGTTTGTTAATAAATGTTAATCTTTGGTTAAATATTGTATAAATATGTAATATTTTATAATATTTTTGGTTTGTAATATACACGTCTGATGGCAATGAGCGTTAGTTCCCACTTATCTTCAGATGGGCCGCTCACTTGACTGCTACATCAACAAACTGACCACATCCTCAGCATGATATAACCTCTTTTCAAAGAAAGGAGTTTGCAATAGCATGGACGGTAGTAGACCCATGCTGGTTTCCCCCTTCTCCGTGGTCGGTAACGACTTGGCTGTGTTTTCTAAGCATTTATTGCAATGCTTAATACAACCTTCTCTATAGGTTATGGTTACCACTTACCATCAGGTGCTGTACCGTATGTACCGTATACTTGTTTGACACTATAAAAATAAATATAAAAAATAATAGTCATGACGACACAGGCAGGCGGAATGATATTACAGGCCGTAGGAAGTTGATAGTACGCAGATAACGCTGCTAACCCTTGCTACTTGGCATTTTTGTAGTCTTTTGCGACACTCGTGGAAAGAGATAGAGTGGGTCTCATATATATCATACCGTCACCAACGCCAATAAAAATCGATCTGTTTATTATTACACATAATAAATAAATCAATTACCTACTTGATCTTTAAGAAGACTTACTGGCCTTCTCGTAAAGACATATTTAATTGATTGTATCATGTTAAATATGTCTTTAATATGTCATACTATGTCTAAGACCATTCACACTGGTAAACGACCTTAGATAGCCTAGCAACGTGTGTACCTACACTGAACTCGAGTGAACGCCTTCCGGCCTATATGTGGAATAATTAAACGATTGGAAGGTATCTTAGTGCTGTACATGGTTCCAAGTAAATACTGTATGCTACTCTACGACGTACTGACTGTGTTTGTAGTCTGCACTTCATATTATAAAGCTTGTCTTATCTCATGAGTGACACCTTTACTGTGTTTATAACTGGGTGCCGAGTGCGAGTTGTTTTTAAGTTAACGTGATCGAAACGTTTACTGCGATTGGCTCTCTGATTGGTTAAGAGCGTGGAGCAGGCCAATCAGAGCACCGAACGTCATAAATGTGTCGATTGCGTTAGCGTTAAACAAATTCGCACTAGGCCCTCTGTATAAATACAGCATAAGCCCTGTTGACAATGTTGGCTAGCGAGATAGTTGATACAATATTGTTGTAATGTAAAAGTAGTGGTCGCCCAGTCGCCGAAATTGCAGTGTAATTCATACATTTAGTTTAGAATTAAGATATGAAGTAGAAAATTTGATTTTACATTTTTATATGTATAAAATAATACTTTATATGTATTATTAATATTATTATGTTTTTAGTAATAATTATTTAAAAATTATAACACTATTTTTTGTTTGAAGTAACTTATAACAGCCGTCGCAGGCCGAACATGGATAAGACTGGCACATAAGCTGCAGTCTGGCGCAAACAAAAAGAGGCCAATACCCAGGAGTGGGTAGACTCAGGCTGTGGATGATGATGATGATGATGAACTTATAATAAGATTCATACAATGAGAATTAAAATGAAATATATTTTATTCATATAGGTTAAATAAATTAACACTTAAGAAGGTTAAAAATTAAAAAAGGTCAGCCAATTAACCTACAACCAGCTCACTGACGTAAGGTAGGGCATAAGAAGAACTACACTAACGTGTATAAATTTTATTTATGTTGATTGAAATTGTACCGCAATTCTAAATTCTATAATTCGTAAGCAAACAATATTTTAGAACAGCGCCCCTCGGCTTCGCCGCTGCCTAAAATGTATTTTGTCTTCCTCAGGAACCAGACCTATTTTCGGGATAAAAAGTAGCCCATGCCCGACTCCGGCACCGAATCTATCCACATACCAATTGTTTGTTTAGGCGCAGAGTGGTAACAAACACCCACACAGACAAAAACTTTCACATTTATCATATTAAGTAGAATAACTTTTAAATTCAGAACTTTACCATCAAAGTGCAATATTTTAGAAATACTGGAGAACAGAACAACTATCGTACTAAACTAAACTGTCTGAAGCAATTAGTAACAGGGTATCATATTCATGCAGTGGCGAGTTTAACTTAGCCCATTTGTATACCTGTATTTTGTTACCAATTACCGAACATTGGTTCGAGCCTAGTCAAATAGATCTGTAAGCCGCGTACTATAATGGCTATAGTATAGTAGTGTACGCTTTTGTGGTGCATGAATATGTTTATTATGTGGTGTGCTGTTTTGTTGTTTAATGAAAAGTTCAGTTTATAAATTGATCTGAAACAAATAGGCTACAGAAAGCATTGAAAGTATTTATACTTGTTTGCACTCGGAGTTGTGCAAAAAAATCTAAATGAAATACTTGTGGCGAAATACGGTGAACGATAACAACGTGATGAAACTTGAACTTATAACAAATATAAGTTTGAAATTGCCAATCTTGAGCAAGCGTTATTATTAATGGCCATGCATTTTCTATTAGAAGAGGCTGTTGTTCTGGCTTTGAGTATACAGACCGAAAATAGCTAGACATTACATTAGATTAACCTATTATATTAGTTTTAACCTCTTGAGAGAACATAATTAAAAAAAAAATCTAAGTAATTGCGATCTCCCAGGTTATAAATTTGAACCCAAAAACAAACGGTCTGTCAGACTGCCAATTATTACGAGTTAGTTTACACATGCCGAAGTTCTGAGGACCATAACCTGAGGATACGGTTTATAAAAAAACGCTCGATAAAATATTTCACGTAACCATTTCTTTCAACATTTAAGACTAGATTAGACAATTTTTTTTATCTCTACGTTATGCAACTGAAAGACTGTTTTTAAGTTATTTTTTAAGGAGACGTTGCAATGTAAATACATTATTTTAAAGCACAAAGTAAGAGACAATACAACACTAAACAAAAAGCCAGACTCTAAATCTATTTACTTATCCGAGAATTGTACAAATGGCCACGATTTTTAAAGTCAGCGAACTATATATTGAATTATATCTTTTATCCCTTTAGTCCGAGCATCAAATGCATCCTTAGAAAATAACTCACTACAATACGGTATTACATGTGTACCTACGTTGGAAAATGTTCTTTCGCGGAATTGAATTTCACTTTGAAACTTTTTCTTTGTTAGCTTAGGTACAGATACAAAGTACTTGTAAATAAGCATCCATTATTATATGTATTTTACTTTACTTTCTACAACGAATTGCGAGTTTTCTTGTAATTTTGTCTATTTATAACACTGTCTCTTTGTATATTTTCTCCCAGGCAAGTTGTGAATAAAAATTCAAGAGACATATTTAGTACTCTGCCTACCGTTCGTATTATGTTATTGTCCAGTCTTAAAAGAGTCTTTGTAATGACTAGACCATATTTTTTTATATTTTTAAATAACCTGCCTACTCCTGTTTTTAAAAAGATGAACCAAAGTGTTCTTCTAATGTTTTAAATTTAGAATACAAATCAATTACTATGATTAATTTTTAATGATTATTTTTTTATTAAAATATTTCTAAAGAACGTAAATGAGTAAATATTTTGTCAAAGTTTCGAAGCACATTATAATTTAAATTAGATATTTTCTACTTACAATTAACAAAACAAGAGGGTGTCTTAATCCAATTTGTGCTATAATTATGACGTCATCGGAGAAGGATTTAATTAAAGACCTTTTAGAGGCCTTCAAGGTAATTGGTGTTCAATGAGTCTTTCGTAGTCCGAGAGCTCGCTGTCGTACTTAGTGATTATGTTACAGTGTATTTAAAATCCCTGTTTACTTATTTGTTTAAGTATACTTTATTTAAAATGCTAAGCATTTGCTATCTCCTGTTAATATCTTCAGGAAATGTTTTAATTTTCTTTGATAACAATTAATCAGTGTCGTCGTTTGTCAGATTAGATACTTATTAGTTCATACTAATTATTTAGACGAGAAACAAACTGCTAAAGCTGTACAACTACTTGTCGCTTGAGCGACAAAACGGATCAAACTTTAACAAAGTTTTATTAACGGTAGGTTACAACGAGATCTCTTCACTCTAATTGAAACCCATTAACTGAATAAGTACAAAAGACCATAATCATCCTTACTAGTTATGTTTCTTGACGTTAATATTTACTGGGTAACAGCAGATATTGTCATGATTGTTGAAGAGTTTCCAACAAATTCAATGTTTTTTTCTAGAAACACAGAATTTGTTGATGTTTTGGTAGACAGCTAAAATTGCTTCTGGTGCTTCTAAGGCTAACAACATATCATAATAAACCAACGAATCGGTTCTCTCTTGATTTCTTTTAAAAAATACGTTTTTAAATCATACTCTATAGGATATTTTCCCATACAATACTGAAGAGCCATAAGCTTGTAAGCTCTTAGCACGATAGCTCCTCAATACATAGACACGCTCACAAGCACGTTCAACTAGTGACAGTAGCATAGCCTCATTAAGGTTATCCTTATCTGGCTTATTTGTTATGTAGTTGTAGAAATCCTATTAATATTACATATGCGAAAGTTTGTGTGTATGTATCTGTGTGTGTTTGTTGCCACTCAGTGCCTAAACAGGTGAACCGATTTTGATGAAAATTGGTATTATTGGTAGTATATCCAAAAAAATTGTCTGATGAAGACAAAACACATTTTAAGTGAAGAAGAAGCTTTTAAGAAAGAAGCCGTTGGGCGCAGCTAGTCTGGAATATAACACTTAACAAAATTCATTAAAAATAACTTAAGAATGCAAATATCAAATATTATAAATTGTATAGTTTTTCTTTATGTTTGCCTGTGATACACTTTAAGAGCCCGAAATGGGTTAAATTCCCACACGATGCAAAACTTTGTACCTATTATCCATAAATATTTGTTCCGAATCTGACTGAAGTGTGATTATCAATTGTATGTTTGTGTAGTCCGACGTGATACAGGGGTTATTCTCTAATGTGAGAGTTATCTTTTAAATCATAAGGAATAATGGCTACAGCATCTGTATTAAATAATTATATTTAATCCATTTCTTAAATAGTCTGCAACCTCAAACCTGCTCCGAGATTATATCGAAAGCTATAATTTTGTTTAATATCTACCTTGTTGAAGCGTTTCATCGCTGCTTTGACGAATTAAATGCTCTTGTGATCTACACAGATTTCTCAGAATTGTATGAATGTGCTACGGTATTCAGGTGCTACGAATCTCTCTGCTACGTTACTTAGAATTGTAGCAAATACTTCAGGTGCTTGGTTTTGATAGATAACCCCGAATGGATTACGTTCAATTCTCCTTTGAGTATACTTTTTTTTTTTTGTGTGTTGTAGGGTGGGATATTTTTCAATACATCTGAGGTAGCAACAAGTTACCGTAGCTTATAGACTGGCTGGCTTTGGCTATGCTCTCTCATCATTGCAGTATCTATGTAAAATATTAACAATCTGTCGCCAACCGTAAATGTATAGGGAAGAAGAAGGAAAAAACCTAGTCGAAAAAGGGACCCAGAGCGTTGTTGAGCGTTCCTGAATGGAAAATAAATATGTTATTGTACTATATAAACGAAGGAGTGAAACTACTATGACTAGGTTTAAAATGAAATTAACAAAATTAAATGCAATTCAAAAATGTCAATGCTGTCATTATTATTAGTTAAATATTACTTTTATGAAAGCGTCCATGGGCGTAGACTAGATTTAGATATACAAGCAAAATAATATAATATATGTACTATGTTCTTTGCTTACCCCTGTATAAAGTTATGAGGAACAAAACACCTTTGTGTGTCCATTCTGAAAAGCCAGACTAAATTAATTTCCTCGACAAACGTCGCCCGAAACAAAGCGATGTCAATATTAAAACATTAATTAAGCATTTCATTCATACTTAATAAGGAGAAATGTACTAAAATTACAATTTTTAATATAACGTAGAAAGGGGCAGTCGGTATTCTACAAAATATTCCTTTGCACAAAGGAGGTGCATGTGAAAGTTAATTAAATACAAATATGTAAGCGATAGAACAAGGCTTTTATATTAAATCTTAAGCTTTTAGCCAGTTTCGCTTGCAGATTTTTCTCAACCTGAGTACCTCGATAAAGTATCTGTATCGAGACTAAGCTGCACAATATTAGTTTTCTGTTAAATTAACTAGCGTTTACGATAATCTTACATTATAAAATATGAGATGAAAGATATACCTATGCATTTTATTATACTTGACTACTATCTGATTTTAGAACTTTCAGTGATTAGAGTCTAAAATTATGTTTTTATTTACGTTTTCTTGTCTACTGGTAAGAAGTAACTGCCACATATGACGACAAATAATATAATAAGGTCACATCGCAAGGATTATTAAAAAAAATACTTCGTATATATATATTACACACGTTCCTTTTTTGATAAGAAGCGTTTACCAACTATTTGGTGCAGAGCGAACATACGTTTCACACAGCTTCTTACATAGCCACACACGTACATTCAATACAAACTCGCCTCATTTCCATTTAACCGCAGTTTAATTCGGCCTGGTGTTACAAAAACATCGAAAGGTAGCAAGTAAAAAGGTGACAAAGTAAAATTTACATTGAGTCGTTGTCTTGCACACCGGAGTGCTTCGGCTTTGAACTGAGGCCACTCGGGTGGAAAATGTTTCACCTATGTAGACTAACCCTTATAACTTCAGGTAACTATACTGGACAGATGTTACAACTTCAGTGTAATTTTAGTCCTTTGATATGTTATCGAATCGGTGGGTCTGTAACTGGCCTTATATCAAAACTATCCGAATATAATTGTTTGTTCAGTATACGCTTTGCAAACTAGAGACGAAGGTTATTTGATAGTTGGCTTAACTACAAGTTCTCACCCAAGAGACTTTAAAAACAAATTAACTCCTTCCGAAGTTGTAAATTGCAATACAGGGAGTTGAAACCACAGGAAAATCACTTAATGCACACCTAGAATTGGTACAATTAACTTACGGGCCGCACAAGTTTGTTTCGTGTGGGAATTAAACCCGCAAAATCCCGTGCGGAAATAAATGGCAAGAACTATGTCGAGAAACGAATACATGTTGAGCTATGCACTATTGGCAGTTATTCGATGTATAATCTATAAAGAAAATAAATAAATAAATTTAAGTCGTGATACGAGACTGCTATCCATATTATAATAGATGGGACTTTTAAAGGTCATTAGATGCAATTAGCTCTTTGGCTGTACTCTTGACGGCGGCTCTACGGCCCACTACACAAGAACTACTACAACTAGTGATTGCAATCATCTATGTTTAAATATTATCACAAAGCGTACTCACAACGTAGGACATCAAATAAAAAAGTAAAAGCAATAAAAAAAAAGTTGTAAAAAACTCTTTGTTGTTTATTATTTATTATATATATTTATTTTTTGCCTTTTATTTTATTTACTTAATGTATAAATTTAAAGTGTGTGAAATTGGCGACTTGATCACTGAAAGAGTTTTTTTATAGGCATAATTTGGAAAAATAAAAATTGAAAGTACTTATAAAATTGTACAAAAATATTTTGACTGATTTAACAAAAAAAAACTAGTACTATGTATGTTCACCGTAAACATACACCGTTATTTCGATACTTATCTAAATATTTCAGCACAAGTTTCTCATATGCTACAAAAACCATTGGCTCAATGGGCATTTAGATTGATGTTCGCAATTCGTGGATACATCGTACTTTGATGTAATCTCTTAGTTCTCTCACCCTCACAATGATAGAGGAAGTTGTTTGTAGTCAAGCCTATCATTTGTTAAATAATATATCACTATCGTATAGAACATTCTGTTGTATAAATTACGACAATGTATCTAAAATGGTAAGCTTATTCGGTAATAAATAAACTTATACCTAAATAAATTTTAATCAAACTCTAAAAATCTTTAAGTACAACATCACTATTGCTTACTTATTGTCATGGCGTCTCTAGCGGCAAGACAATAACTTCAACCTCTATTAGGTACCTATATAAAATGCTTAGTGTGTTATTTTAGTTATATACTGTAGAAAAGATTAAAGATTCCAGTTATTTGCAATGAGGTTGTTTTGGAAAATTTTCGCCACTAGTTGGCACCACTTAGGTGAAAGGTCTGCTATTCACAAAAAATACAAAATTAAAATTCAAAATCAATAGAATCGTTCACCGTTGATTGGTTGATTGAAAGCGCTATGACAGGTGCCTGGACCTGACGCCTCAGTGCTGCCATCTCGTGGGCACCATTTTAGAAAACCCTCATTACTTCAAACATTAGGGTATAATGTCACGTCATTAAATTATCACTTAAGATTTTAAAACTTTGTAATCTATACTAATATTTCATTCTATATTCCATACTAATACTTACTATTAGAAATGCGGTACCATTGAACTGATTTGATGAAATTTAGTATAGAGTAATACTAGAGCTTGGGGATCAACATAGACTATCTTTTATCACGAAAAATTACTTGAAGGGGTTGATAGGGGATGAAAGTTTGCATGAAAAATCGTCAATGTAGAAGATAAAATCATAAAACTTTGTGTTTAGGGGCAATAAAACTTGATGCAATAACCGACAATCACGCAGAGTAAGCTGCGGGTAACAGGTAGTAGTCCCATAATTTATTGTAATTAAGACATGCTTGAAACACCTTTATCAGATTTAAAAATAAAATTTATTTTTAACAATTGACTTAGTCAAATAAATTACCTTTACGCTTTTCCACGAAAATTGTTGCTTGATCAACAGTTTCTTAAAGACAATAATTTATTTTACCGGCGGCGCGACGTTTACAATATGATTGATAAAACGTTAAAGACTTGCTCTTTTGTATTAACAAAGTCGTTATATTTAATTTATTCTATTGTCTCGACGAAAATTTATTGTCCGTAAATGTGCAGTGAAAAATGAACTTTAACAACTTTTTAAAGAGCCAATTTTACTACTATAGGCTGCGAGTACGAACTATTTAATTAAAACAATTAAATTCGATAGTTTTCCGCTTTATTGACTTTTTACGGTTACATAGTGTAAATAAAGTTCATTCGCGTTCTGTGTAGCGAAAGAGCATCCAACGGTTATAAGCTTCACCGCAATTAAACAGCCGGGTCGATTTTATACGATAAAAAGCAATTATTGAAAATTGAAGTGTAATCTACCGTTAATTACTGACCTGTAATTAATTATGTCAAACTATTATTTTGAACAATTGATTTTAATTGATTTATGCGATAGTTATATATGGATGTGATGACAGCGGTGACCATTTTCAATTAGTATCTAATTTTAGTTGTTCCAAATTTAAACTAAATAGCAACTAGTAAATTAAATGAAATGATTATTGAATTGATTACCTTTAATTTACTAGTTGCTGTAGTGTTCAAATAGATAAAGTATTTTAATTTAATTTTTCCTATGTCTAACCATACAAAAAGTAGCCGCATAGGCTATCTGAGTTGTCTATTCAATATCTTTAAGTCACGAACTACTCCTTCTTCTGACAGATCTTTAGTTAAAATGTCAAACAAATTTGTTAATTCAATTACACACATTCATCACTAGAGCTGACGAGCGAACGATATCGGTACGCGTACTAACTACGATCTTCTCTTTCTGATTTCACATTCCTTACATTTTGAACATCGCCTCTCCGAGCAATCTATTAGCCATCCTTCCCGTTATTTCATCAAATTATTTGCAGTATTTTAACAAGAACCGTAATTAAATCTAAGGTTACATTCTTACTAGGCAAATTGTTTGTCACCTCGGAGATACGTTCATTTATCCGACTCAGTGTTTTTTAGTGCAAGAACTAGTCTTGCAGACTTCAAAAATTTTAAGGTTTGCCTGCACACTTTCAGATGTTAAAGCTGTTTCCTAAAATATGTTAAACGTGAACTGAATCGCTACCACTATTGGATGACTGAAACCAAATAGTTGGTTGCAAATTGTTTGCTTTATGAAAACGAGCCGTATAACTGTGCATATTCGTAAATACGGCTGGGTTTGTGGTTGTTTGTTTGTATTGATTACACTGGACATCGAATAGCATGCCTTTTAGTGAGTAATTACAGTTTCAGAGCAATGCTATGAACAGATAATTCCGGTTGTCGGATCACTGGAATTGTGAGGTAGGTAAATAACTATGTAATGATAAACTGTCCTGTTATTTATTTTGTATCTATGTGGTGTGCAATAAAAAAAAACCTGTGGCACGCGGGGGCTGCCGCGGTTTTTTGTTTTTTATATTATAGCTTACCAAAGTGACTTTACCCCGCCTGATGGTAAGCAGTAAGTGGAATCCAGAAGTGGCGGCCACTATACTAAAAGCCATCGTCTTAAACTGCTGGTATGGTGGTCTCCACTATGGCGGCTGGGAATGGGGTTAGGGGAAGGGAATGAGGGAGGTGAGTAAAGAGGAAAGGGGGAAATTGGGCTTCCGGTGCTCTCACTCACCGAACGAAATGCAGTAGTACGGATACTACTACTCTTAAGTCGATCTTGAGAGGGTAGTACTTCCCCGGACGATCCGGCCCATTCATGCTGAAATCAGCGTGGATCTACTACAGTAACACGCCATGCTATTGCATAGCATTAAAGCTATTGCATAGCATTAAAGCTATTGCATAGCATTAAAGCTATTGCATAGCATTAAAGCTATTGCATAGCATTTTTTATCAACTTATGCAATTATAATTATTTATATATCTTTTATTTATGCAGTATTCAAGTAACACTTTTTGAGCGTGGTTACAGATAAGAAAACAGTTTTTTTTCTTTTATTGAGTAAATGAGAAGTTAATATCGTTTAAAATATTTTTATTATCTTACAATACATGTAGGTTATTCAGGAATTTTTATCATCCTACTAAGTCCATTACATTGATGCATTATTATTACACGTTATTAAAATCTTAGTTTCATTTCTATAGTTCTACCAGATAAAATTAATCGCAAATGTGACAAAATATTTGGTTTATGTGTGGTAAAAATTAGCGCCACTAGTCTTTATCCTGAGAAATAAATTTTATGGTAGGCGGAGTGGGGGGGAGGGGGTTAGGTTTTATTTTCGTTACGGAATTTCTTGATTCGGTCGCCGCGCTCAAAGCCCGCGATAAAAGCTATGCAATAGCTTAAAAATATTTTATATATCTATCTATCATAATAAAGCTTTTAGTTCTGTTCTATGTTGCGCCTAAAAAAAAAACTTACTTTTTGTGTCCGAGTTCACTTTAGTGCACATTGTTATATTAAATTGTTGTTTTGTAATACATACATTATTTAAACTCGATACGCCGCCGATATCAAGACGACTATAACAATCGCTAAACATGTTTAGTCGAACAGTTAGATTTTATTATTATTTAAATGATGTAACTTTGATTTTTGGCGTGTAATCGGAGGAACTTTCCAAGCAAAATTTTTAGGCAGTTTTTTCTTATGTACCTATAATACTTATCTAGAAAAAGCCTGCGCCTACCTTAGTTTCCGGTTCAGTAGACTTGAATGTGCGTTGATATAAGTATATCAGTTAGCTAAATTTATTTTTCTGTACACAATAGAACAACTGATTAAAAACGCTCGCGGTTCGCGGCAGATTTTATTAGAAAGACAATAACCTCTCTAAGTAATTGAAAGAAATGTCAAAGGTACTTTAAACACCGCTGTAGTAGGTATATATTCAGTCTCTATAGTATAAAAATCTTTATGAGTGGACTTTCTAATAAAAAACCAAAGAGCAGCCAACTCATAAAGGTAAATTAATTAAACCGAGGAGAAGCACGGTGCATATTATTTCGCTAAAGGGAGCTCTGTTGTCTTGCATGTAAATATTACAGTAGCATTATGTATTTTAAAGTTATTAAACTCTTGTCTAGTGCTTAGATTAGCTACCTACTGCATTTTGTACTGATATAAAATTTGTACAAACTTAATTAATCAGAACCTAGCCAAAATTGTTGGTATACATTATTAACAACACGCTGATCGCTTCAATACTCAACTCTATAGATATTAATTACAGCAATAGATTATTGGGGCTTAAGACTATAGGTAGGTACTTAAGAAGTTATAAGGAGATGCCACAATACCATCGGATTGTAAGCCTGAGCAAGTAACTTCATTCTACAGACGAACGCAGATATCACTGCTTGAGAATGCTGTTTTTATTGATGAATACGCTTATCAAAAAAGCACTGTTTTTCCGGTTTCGTGGTTGAATAAGGTTTCCTTGGTGAGAAAAATTGAACTACAAAATATATCACAAGAAACTAAAATAAACAAACTATACTATAAATATAAAATGAGTTTCCCTACAAATTGATAGCAGCAGGGATCTTATTTAGATATCATAATAAAATATAAGGTATTTACATCTATTTATATATTTGTAAAAAATGTCTGTATGTTATTTATGTTTTACTGCTTACCCTAAATCTGAACCTATGCTTTAAAACAAGTCAATAAAGGTTTATTTAGTAGTTCAACGACAAGCGCCTTAATGTTACGTGTTCAAGCGGTCTTTGTGAATTCTCTACTAAGTAAAGCTTCTATCTAGTTCGATATAACCTACTTAATCAAGAATGTAACCGAAATCCCTCAATCTATCGCGATTCCAAGATTTCACTTATGAAGGCAAGCGCGTAATTTGTACGCCGCAAAATCGACTGCCTATCTGCAATTGGTTTCATCCCTAATTTAATTCTAAAGAGACGTATTGGCGTGGCCAACGAACCAAAAAGACGTATGTAGTCGTAAGAAAGACCCTAGTATATTGATAGACTCCATTTTGATGGCATGCCCCATTGAATTGTGGGTGATTCTAGTGACACTGCTCGATTTTATTATGTAACGAATTGGATAATTTTATTGAGTTTTTTGTGAATTTGATTGGTGTTTTCATCGGTTCTAGACGTTTGTTATATTGTAATGATAGTAAGACGCATTTGGTTGCTAGTTTTTATCGCTGGGCTCGCTTACGGTCATCGGCAGAAGATCTCAAATTTCAATGATTTCTGTAGTCTTTAGCCAAAAGCAGATCTTTCCTTGAGTTCACTTGAGTTGGGTTTTAAGACGAATTTGGTCAAACATAAATACGAAAATGCATTATTACAACTCTTGATGCTCCATTGCTGTTGGTAAGATAGAACTAAGGGCAGTTTTGATACTTTAGTAAACAAAATAAAGTTAAATTCTTTAGAATACTAGTGTACTGCGAAATCTTAATTGTCTAAGTTGTCGCTAAGGACGCTAGTTAAAAACGTATCGCATGTTTGCACAACACGTCTTTTTTAGCTTTAGCTTCAGAATTGAAATCGAAGCTATGTCCATAGATACTGATTACCTCTTACAATCCGGTGGGTCATAGGCTTATTTGACGCCGACGTTATATAAAATGGCAGTTAGAACGCTAAATAATACCTAGCCACTTTAAATTCGCTTTACTGATGTCGGGCCCTTTACCTAATTGCTAAATCTTAACCGAAATCGTCAAGATTTACTTATAATTCAAAGGCTAAACTTACCTAATTTATATAAAATCTCAGCATACAAAGCAACCATTATAAAACACAATCCAAGTGAATAAAAAATACGTTTAGGACAATCTCGTAACAGTTACTAAAATTGAGTTAAAGCACAAAAGAAACAATATTTCTACTTGATTACATTACAAAGTAACGCTGGCTACTCGCTGTTTGAGACAAAAAGCCTTGATACCAATTTTGCATAATAACTTAATGTGACAAACGTAATTGGATTCTCTGTTTTCTATTTGGTCCTTTATCCTGCACGAAAATGTGGAAACTTTATAATCAACAATAAACATGTATTTTTTAAACGTTGATTTTATTTAAAAGAAACAGAGATAATGGCTTCCACTCTGTTGTTGTCTCCCTATTTGTTGTCTCTTCGTATCTGTGGATAGGTTTTTATTTTGTTCAAGCCTCGTACGTAATCCTACAAAGTATAATGACGTTTTTCATAATATTTAATGTAAGTAATAATTAAAAATAAATACCAAATTATTAATTATCCAATTAGCCTTACTTATATCGTATACCAGCCATAATTTCTTAAGTTTTTGTTTTGTATTTTATCATTTTATTTAGACAACAATGTTTTAAAGAGAGAACAAACTCCACGGCATGCTGCGTGGCATATTTATTGTAATCTCAGTATTTATTACAACAAAATCTGTCTTATCTGTCTCTATATAAGTAAAATATTTTCACTTTTAAACATACCATCGCTGATAGATTCCGATATTCAAAGCCGCTCACTCATACCGCTACCGTAAAAGCTTCCCTCTAATTTCTTATACTCGCATGATCAAAATAAATTAGCGGTTTCCATGGTGTTTAGCAGACACGTAACAGTACTTATATTACAATTTTATGTTCATTAACTTATGTTTCACGCATACCTGTGTAATGTTATTTGATTACGCTTAAGTCAAGTATAAGTAATGAAACTTTTAATTAATCTTACGTAATATTTGGTTCATTATAACTTATTAATATACATGTAAGATATGTGTGTGTGTATGTGTGCTGTGTTTTGAAGTGCTATTTGAAAATTAAGTTTAGGACATTTCAGCACAAAAATGTGAAATTTGGCATAGTTTACAGGAAAATATGTGTAAAAATATAATATTATACTTACTTTTATTAAAATTTTAAGAAATGGATGCAGTGATAGATTTATATAGCACGTTTTAAAATATTCTCAGGTTTTTTATAGTAGGTACCAGATTTTGTTATTTCGGTAGATAATATTCTTTTTCACAAAAGAAACTCAATAAACTTGAAATTATAATAATTATTGCCGATTTTTTATTTTTGAACGATCACTGGTTTTTATATAGTAGACCGAAACAGAAATTACATAATTTATGGGATCCTTCAGAATAGTTTGAAAGTTATGGTTTCAATTTATTACATGGTACTATCTGGACATTATAAATTACGCATTGTTAAAAGTTTCTTATATTCCTAATTAATTCTAGACTACAAATTTTGTGTACGGCACTTACAAATGTCTTAGTTTTAGTAACATTTTTGATGTTATTTCAATCAAATAAACAATCTTGTGACTAGACTAAAAGGTTTTCCTTAGTGGGCAATTATTAGCGGAATGCTATTAAGTGATGAACGCGTAATAGTTCATATATTGAAATTGTTGGATTTATCATTCAATTTATCACTTATTCGCGTTATAAGTTTTAGAACTACTTATGTAAAATTTAATCTAAATAAAACGCATTTTCTTCACTGTATAAAGTATATATTTAGTGACGCTGGTTCAGTTAAATATATTTAATGTTGCTTTTATTTCAAGACGCTCGTTGCCGTGGAAGTTAACTAAGCACCTAGCGAACGACATCACGAAGGCAAGCTTAGTCTTGGCCAAGTCTCCTGTGGTTACACTGAACCACTATTTATTGTTATTTCTTTACGTACCTACTGCACGAATAATCGTTTATTATGTGTTGTAGGAGAATTTTTCATTTCATTTTTAATTTGTAATATAAAGTGCAACAAGAAAATATTTGTTACCTATTGTCACTACTAATAGAATTTTCAGTGTTTTTTAACCGACTTCAAAAAAGAAGGAAGTTTCTCAATTCGACCGTATAGATATTTTTTTATGCGTGTTTACGTTTCGTGTCAAAAAATACAGAAGTATGTATGTAGTCTAAGAATAAACCCAATGACGATTATTTTATTCTATGATTCACGATAGTTAATTAATAACACCTTAACCTGAGAAAATTTGCAATAAAATATATGTGATATGAAAACTGTATTCAGTTTAAAATACATACTTTAAATTATATGTTTACCTATTTTCATGGGTTAGTTAGTAGACACAGGTTGCCTATCGTTATTAAAATGGAACACAGAAGTTGCATCAGCATACAGAACATTGATGACTCGCCTATAATTTCGCTATCGCTATTACGCCACGGAATCCTTAATTAATACCCTCCGCGTTCGTTTAATATTAGATCATTAAACCTCAATGTTCTAAAACTTACCTGCTTTCCAAACTCCAAGTTGTATAAACAAAGAGAAGTTTATGGCTGAACTTTGAACCGGTACCTATGTCAGGTTTACAAGTTATAACTTCCGATTCTAATTAAAAATTTAACAAAGCGGATAATAGCGGTCGCTCTTAGCTAAATCATGAATATAAATTTCGGCAACATTAAGGGTTGTTGGTTAGAAAAGCCAATTTTCATAGCCAATATTTTTAATTAGCCTTTTATTTTTATATATTTTTTTTATTGATATTATCGATACTTAATCTGAAAACTGTGTAATAACCAATCTATTGTTTGTATACTCGTACCTAAGAAACGTTAGGTTATACTTGCTTTTTTAAATTAAAAATTCTTAAATATAATCTGTGTTTATTTCGACGTGTTACAAGCACAATCAAAGTAAAACATGCATGTATTCTTTCGTTCATACATTTTCTTTGCATAGTTTTCCAAAGAGATTTCATTGTCATTGTCGATTAAATACATAGTAGAAGAATTTGGGCAATTGAACGTAAAAGAATATCAGTAACTCGTAGTAAATATCGGTAATTGGCAATTTAGTAATAGGTATGACTGCTTTGTATTTCTGCTCGTGGAATATATTTAAACTTTGGAATTATTATTGTTGCAAATTAAAACATGCTTAATTATGCACTTTATTATACACGAAAAAAAGTGAGCAATATAAAACATAACATAAAACAACGTTTCAGTGTCGCTGAAATGAAAATTCTAAGCATTTTTCCGTTGACAAGTGACAGATTTTATTGACGTGTCGCCACCGACTAAGCCTGTCTCACGAAAATTTTAAACACTAAATTATCTAGAAGAGATAATAATATTTTTTTATTATTTAGCATTTTTTCAAAGTCCGTTATCTTTGTTAGTTAACAAAAGTAGCTGTTTTTTTCTGTATGTTTTTCTACTAAGTTTATTAAATCACGCAACAGATTTTGATCCGTTTTTCGCTATAGTTTATAGCATATTATAGCGCAGAAAAGTTGGGAATTTCAAACATTTATAATTACCTATATCTTAAAAAACATCATTTAAAGCCGGGGTGGTTCGTTAGTTAGTTATAATTCATAGTTTTGTTCGATTAAGTAACGTTTCAATAACCTCGCACTTCTTGATAAGTTTGTCAATGGCATTGTAAAGTTGCGGTATTAGTTAATTCAGTTAATTTACATTGAATGAAATCAAAGCTTTACAATGTCAACGGTTTAATAAAGTTTCTTAATATTCAGATTGATGGAATTTTCAAGAGTAAATTTCACTGTATTGAATTATAAAAAGGAGTTATAGGTCAACACCAAAAAGATTTTTAAAAATTCTTGTAATAATTCATAAGCTACGAGCTATTTCACGTTATTATGCGAAGTTTTTGAGCGCCTAATTTGCCATATTAGATAATGCTTTGCAACTGTTAAACACATGTAAATGAAAGTCTAATTGTTCGTATTCTATTTCATACAATACATTTACAAAATCTCATGTACTGACTTTGTGGTAATAAATCTCCCACATCTAGTTTACAGAAAAATCCTTGCAGAGTCAGTTTCGGAGTCCTAAATCTAACAATTATATTTATTAATTTAACTAAATAATATACACTATACATGAGTAATATATACTTAACTAGTTATATAATTACTAGATTTTCGATTATAATTAATATCTAATTAGTAGTAAAGAAAAGACTTAGACAAATTTAAAGTGAAACGCGCTGAATCAAATATTAATTTCTCCCTACTCCATGAATATTATGACGTGAAAATTATATCAGAATAAAGTTAGTTCATAAGGAATACGTTAATGAAGAAAGTATAAAAGTAACAAATGTAATTTTAAATACGTGCGTTCTTCATAAATTCGCGACTCCCAGTGAGCTGTTACTATGTTTTAGTACAACTGATCTGTCAAATCGCAATTTTGTTAAACAATTTTATTATACTATAAAAAATATTTAATATTTAGTACATTAATGTAAGTTTAAGAACGCCTTTTGATTATATAGTAATAATACCAGCCTGTTTATTGTCCCACTGCAAGGCAAAGGCTCATATAGAGAAGACATGAGCATTAATCACCACGATTTGCAATTTTAGACTTTTTAGTCCAGGTTTCCTCACGATGGTTTTTATCACCGTCGGTCGGAAATGTCTAAGATAAACTTAGAAAGTACATAATATGATTGCAAAAAATAAAATTTTAACTATTAAATTATTAATTTCTTTTTATATAAACAATTTTTTTGTACAAATACCTGTTCCAGTGAATGATGTATCCGTTCGAGGAATCGTCATTTATTTGCTGACACGGCATCGCTCAGTTAATCCTACTATGTCAGCTTCGCGACCTCTTTAATCCTTCTTCCCTTTTTGGCAAAGCCAAAGCTACCGTGGCACACTTTATTCAGATTGAACGTTTTTTCTTACATTTAAGTTGAGATTTTCAGCCTGTTTGGCCTGCGCCGAGTGGTTTTCCTTTGCCGAATTCGACTTAGTGATTATCTTATATGTTTACCCTTTTACAGACTATGTTTCTGCTCAATTCTCTTAGACTTTTCATGCTGTAATCTGTAAAATAAATACGTAACAGTCTTGTCGATCTCTGCAAATGACGGCGTATTTTAGTAATAGATGTAATGAACTCATTTAGTGACTAATAAATTATATTTATTAAGAAATATTTAAGATCCTATTTTTGATCGTCTTCATTATATAACAGAGTTATTCAAATAAAGCCTTTGTACAAATTAAACTAGTTCTGATCATATTAGAGCACTAAATAATACTCAATTAGGTAGGTTTTTTGGAATAAGAACCGTTTTAGCTGTTAAAGTTGCCTTGCCCATTTACAATCCCAACTATACTTACTTGGTATTGTGGATGGTAATACGAGTAGTTTGAATAATCCCGGAACACTACGATCAATAGGTCTTTTCATCAGATTAATATCGTCACTTAACTAACTAGAGCACATCGGGCCCGGCCTTGCATACTTACCATACATAAGAGCCATTCTCGGGTATCCCCAAGTTATTTGGCGCGAAACTTGTAAGCAGCTTACATTTGGTGCCCCTCCACGGGTAATATTCGCAAAATTACTCGTCTAGTCAGTCTCTGTACGTAGTTATTTGAATAATTGATGTGGTTCTCGTGAGCTCGGGCAAACATTTGCGATCCGCAATCAAGGTCCAACTTGCCTCTGTTACCTCAAAGCTTTCACTCGCTTGCATGTTGATGCCAGATACTGAAAGTGTTTTGTGTGCAATTTGGAAATGTAGCCTGCCCTTTCATCTTTGTTATGTATTATTTAAATTAAATGCTAATGTAAAATATGTGATAATTAAGTGGCTTTGAATATTCTATTTATTTTCATTTACCCTTTAAATTCTGATGAAAAATGGATATTTTGAAAACCAATTAAAACTGAATGGAAAAGTATTAATGATATTTTATCTGCCTAATAAATTTATTTTGCATCATCATTTTAGAAGGATTGCTATCTATCTGATCTTTAAGGATAGGTACTCAACTTTTCTTTCGATACAAAAATATTCTGAATAACAACGAATAAAACTTTACCACAATTATGTCAAATTTGCTCAATATTACGTAGGTACATAATGTGACTGGTATGCCCGTAATAATCGGTATTGGCAATTGTCTTCATATGAAACTTACTGGCACAGAATAATGTTCGAATGTTGGTTGTAAATGTTCATTTCGTCCGCTCAATTTGGAAGCGGTCTACGTTTCGCATATCCATTCAACTGATTAATAAAGCCTTATTTGAACCGAAAATACAAACCTAGAAAATAGAGAAACAGATCCCCTAATACCTTATTTATTTTGCGTAATGTCCTTATTTTGCAAAGCGTTTCAAATTAATTTCGACCATTGCGGAGAACAAAATATTCTAATATGAACTTATTGCTTATTTTGGGTTTCTTTCCGTTGCCATGTATTTTGACAAAGAGTTTAAAAAAATACGGTATCGCAATATAAATCAATAGCGTATATATAGAAATAATTAGGTAAAATAAGCTCTCCTTTGATTCTGATCTTAAATTCTGTTTGACCAAATATAATTTCATGTGGAATAATTTACTTGTGTCCCTTTTAAGGGAGTTTTAGTATTGAAATGTAAGAGTGGTTTTGAATACAAATAAACCCTAAATTGAATAGGTACTTACGTCATTTATGCCAGCACATTAATTAATTTATTTTTATTAAGTAATAAGGTAGGTATGTCAAAAATTATAAAAAATATTAAGGCATTTTTTTTGTTAACTTATGTTTTAGTAAAATTGCGGCAGCTGTGTTTTACAGCAAAAACGTGCTGTAATTAATTATAAACTGAATAATGTAGGTATATTAATTTTTTTTTTTCACAGAACGAAAATGGTCAGCGCCGCTGAGTCGTAATATTTTTAGAAGATAATGCTATTATTTTAGAGTTATCATCGAGTCGAATTATACACTTCTTTTCTATTTAAGTGACTGAATACAAAAACTGAATGTCTATTTAGTAATGAAATATGGAATTGGAAGTGCGATAGTATGTGATTGAATCTATAATCCTTTAGAGTTTATTTTAAGGTTAGAAAGTACATTATATTTTAAGTAAAATAATATGTAATGCCATTCTTGTTTTAAAGACAAAGGCTGTATTTCTTTGAATCTACACATATTTTAAAATTGGAGTGTCTGTTTGTAATATTTAAATAACCGTTTTTTACTACATGTATATGAATATATATACGGTACATACACCAAAATATTTTTTTTTAAATTTTTGTCTGTTTGTTTGTTCCGGCTAATCTCTGAAAAGGTTGGACCGATTTTGACGGGATTTTTATTGGCAGGTAGCTGATGTAATAAGGAGTAACTTAGGCTACGTTTATTTTAGAAAAAATATTTTATAAATGATAATAATATGTGATGCGGAGCTGCGGGCAACAGCTAGTCTGTAATAGAATCTATGTAATGGTCCGGCGACATTATTTCATGTCGCATATTTTAGCAGTCTCTTTATAGGTACATGGTTTTATTTGGTAACTTGTGAAGTTTAACTTCAACGTTAATCATACGTGTCAGACCTCAACGTCATAAACAACAACAACTAGTTTATTAGTCCTCATCGTTACGTCTTACTTGATATTACAATGTAGCTACTACAATTCCAAGATGAAATAAGACAAAGGTCTCATTTAAAATTACCAAAACACATGGCAATTGTATTGTACTGTCTTGAAAATACGTGCATCTATTATAGAAAATGTTGTATTCGATTCCTACATATAAAACATATTAATTATTGTGAGCTGCATTCAGTGACAATTTCTATGTATATAGTTATACATAGCAATGTAATAAACTTAGTCTTTTCATGTAGATACGTTGTAACACACTTCACACGTCTGCGGACAAATAAAAACTTTTAAACATTATGTACAACTCTGACATAACCGTTTCAACGTTATCAGATTGCTGTTTTCCTCCTATGTATGTTATTTTTAACGTTTTCATTTTAAGTAGATACATGAATATCTAAAATAAGATAACATTATTATTTTTACACTGCTAAAAGAGGTAAAAATTTTGAATGTTTCTATAATGTGTTACTAAAGTAACTTTACAGCTAACGCTAAGTCTTGGTTTCGATGCCAATGTCCTTTCGAATGACTTTATAATTAAAAATGTTTAGCAATAAGTTTTCAACTGAAAAAGTGCATACCAAAATAGACTACCATTTGTATCTACTTACCTAACTAGTAGGTTTAGCGAAGTAAAATACAAGGATTATGCCTAACAACTGTCTTGTTTTACTCTAAAGCATTTTTATATGAAAACCGATAAATATTTCGATGATTATTTTCAATGAGTCAACAAGCTCCAATGACCGTTTTGGCCACTAATGCCCGCAGCACTGTAGCTGGGCTTTCATTCGTACTAATTGGGTTTCAGATATTGAATTTCTAAACTGAGATTCGTGGTTTCATTTTGTATTTGCGGCTTTGTATATTCTGAATGTATTGACAGAATAACGGACATTTGTATGGATGGTAAAAATGTACTGACTAGCTCATGTTGGTTTAGGATACTTATAACAAAATTCTGTTTTCATATTTGTAGAGCTTTTTCGCAATAACAAATTTGAATTGTATTGACGTAAAGTCCTTGTTTGTGCAAACAAAATCACTTTTATTTGAAAGTACTTTTTCTTTTTAAAAGCATTTTAAATGCTATTTAAATAACACACAAGAGTGTGTATCCAGTTTTGATATAATTTATTGTCGTTTAGAAATGTTTTAATCATTCTAGGCTCATAATTTTTGTAGGACTGAAGTGAAATAAAAAACAGGTATATATGCTTACAACATAAGAAACATGACTTGCGCATTTTCAACTCTTTAATAAATCTTTCAAACTCCTTTCTTAGGAATCCCCATGCTGTAGTCTCGTGGGAAAACCTCAAATGGGAGCTCATGGTACAACCTTGTTTGCATGACCCGGCTTAGTCAAATGGTGAAATAAGCAATTTTAAATATCCTTTGCTAACGTAATAACATTTAAATTTTGCTTTTCAATTATACAAATTTTATTTGTGATAAACGGGTATATTTGTTTGTCTGCTTTGAAACATATAAAAGCTTCTTGTCATGATTATTAGTTTTATTTTATCTATCGATATATAGAGGAAAGTAAATGATAATGATAATAACGATTATATTATGTGCTTGTGAAATGGTTTGACACTTGATTTTGTGGTTGTATCCCTTTTTTAGGATTCCGTACCTCAAAAGGAAAAAACCGAACCCTTTGTTATAGGATCTCTTTGTTGTCCGTCCGTCTAACTGTCAAGACCCTTTATCTCAGAAACGCGTAGAATAATTTAAAATTAAAACGATATACTCAAGTGTACAGTCTTTAAAGCTGTGAAAAATCAAACTCTTAAAATAACGTCATAAGAAGATACGGCCGCTTATGCCGCAAAAAACGTTTATTTCGACACTCCTAAGGGAGTCAAAATTTATATATATATTTCCGTTGACCTAGAACTATGAATTTTGGCAAATACAAATATCTTCTTATACTACAAATAAAGGGAAAAATGTGAAAATTTGTAATTAAATGATTCAAAAACAGGGTCTATAACTCAGGCACGGCGGTCCAAACTTCGAATTGAGTTAACCGTGGCGGGTTATCGTATGAAAGGGCTTCATCGGCACAAGCTAAAACAGATTTTAAATTATTTATATGATGCTATAGTTTTCGAATTATTTAAAAAATATATTATATATTATATATTATTACGAAGAATTTAAAAAATATCTTTCCTTTTTATAAGTAGATATAGGTAGGTAGGTACCTAATAATTTTGCTGTATGTAGTACCTAACAGTTTGCACTGTTATGCATACCTGCTTATTTAATTACAAAAATTGTAAATTTTAAGAATGTACTTTCAAATTTTTATAATATGCACCTACAAATTTGTACGGAAACCTCGGTGGGCGAGTCCGACTCGCACTCCGAAACTTCTGTACAAAAATAGACATGAAATAATATGTTATATCAACAACCTACACAAGAAAAAAGGCCTCCGATACGACATAGTTTACATTTAATTACTAACCCATATAGGTACGTGCGTCAAAAGTTAACCAGACAGACAAATTAATTAATTGACGCTTCTCAAACTATTTACTAACTCCAAACTCGGTTTGTTTCAATTGGAACCGTTTAAAATAAAAACATGAGCACTCGAGACGTTATAAACAGTGTTTAGTATGAGACGAGACGTCTTGCAAACGTGTTCCGCATACCAAGTGCCGAGCAACAAGTGAGTTCGAGTGACACACTTTTTATCCTCAAGATTTTCTTAAAATCATCTGTCTTGGGGAAACAACGTTTCAAACAAGCGTAATAATATGCCTAATTAAAAATGGTGAAAATTGCCGAACGTATTTTATTTGAGTAGAGAATAGTTAAAATTTCAGTTTCTTGTAGATACTTATCATGATTAATTTTGTAGGTATTCTTTTATGAAGTGTTTTATTCTTTAAAAAGTAATTTGTAGATTTTTTTTGTTATTTTCGCAAGTGAGTTCAATAACTAAGCTCCAAATGTTTCATTGTGTTGATTTGTATTCGTATAATTTATGTTATAATGTAATAGATATAGATATCTACTGCTAGTTATAATACGTGCTCTAATTATAAAGCTTCACTTTTAATTTAATTATTATGACAAACCAACGCGCTACCATTTTCAGATGGTTAGCTTTATCGCCGATGTAATTACTATAAATTGCAGAAAGAGTAAGCGCATATTCTAAACCAAAATCTCTTTGCAAATTCTCGTAGACCATGGTACAAAAGTACGTAGTAAACGTAACGTCTCTCTAATAGATTTAAAACACATTTTAAAACAACATTTTAAAACCCGCATTCAAAACATATCTAAATCCTAAACGTCTTAAAAATAAACCCTAATGTTGCAGTCTAATGGTCGTCATGCGATGCAACGCGATTATTTTACCATTTAAACTAAACATTTGCAGAATGTCTTACTCTCTGGTCGTTACAGTACGTGCCTTAAATACCATAATAAATACGTTTTTAAACTTATTATTAATGTTTCTTTTGAATTCCAAATTTCAGTTCGATTTATCTTGTTGGCATTTTAAAGTCCTATCGATGTTTTAAACACGACTGGATGTGGATAAATAATTATGAAGGATTTTGAAGGTGTTTAATTAAATTACGATTGATTAATTGAGAAAATTATTTTACATACTTTTAGGGTTGAGTTTTAATAGGCTGTATCCTAATAGTGTAGATGTTAAGGTGGATGAATTTATTCACAACACGTTTTCTATTTATTTATTAAATCTTGGACTAATAAATATAGAAAAAACAAAGTTTCCTGTATGCTTCTTATCACTTAATACAAACTTGTAATTAATTATATTTAAAAAACATCTTTTCTCCGAAATCTACATGGGAGAGTCTTA
This sequence comes from Parascotia fuliginaria, assembly GCA_963082885.1. Taxonomy (NCBI): domain Eukaryota; kingdom Metazoa; phylum Arthropoda; class Insecta; order Lepidoptera; family Erebidae; genus Parascotia; species Parascotia fuliginaria. The sequence goes on along the minus strand of OY720176.1, from coordinate 14,346,652 downwards.
CAAGTTTTATTTTTACATCATAATGAGGTCCCATTTGAATGTAAAGTAACAAGTTTTGCAAGCCGTAGTTTCAACAAGATTCAGTGTTTCATTTAAATTTGTGGTGACCTGTTTTACGAGAGACTTAGAATAAGTCTAAAGTAAAGGTGGATGTGTAATATTTGAAGTCCTAAACTTCAAATATTACACATCCACCTTTACTTTAGACTTATTCAACTTTTTTCTTTCAATATAAAAATAAATATGTTATTTATTGGCTTAAATGTGTTCTTTGTGCGAATAAGGTCTATTTACCCCATTCGTGCTCACCGGTCTGGTGCTAATAATTTACAAATAATAGACTTGCAGGAATACTCTGAAGCGTAGCGGCTTTTTATACGTATTTTTATGTGAAGGAAGCAACTCCTTACCTGCTCCGGTTATGTACGTACTATAGGTCAACTAAAATATGTTACTCATATATAATGTATTTATTGCCTTACGTATATTTTCTGCTTATATTTTTTTTCACATTATAGACACATAGTATTCGATAAATTGTAATAGATACATAGTAGCTATTACAATCTACATGCGAGTATATCTCATAGATTTAACTAACAAATTGACAATTTAAAGTATAAAATATTTATGCGAAATTGACTTAAAACCCTGGCACTACCTGAGTTAAAGCTTCTTTACATCAAACGGCATAACAAATTCATACATAATGTATAAACGGCTTAATGTACCTGCCATGAGGTCAGACTGACTTGGCATTAAGAGCTTTTGGAAGGGACCGCGGGGTGGGGAGACACCAAAGTGAATATTACAACAGAAATGTTTCTTGTTTTCCACCTGTCATATACAGTTGATGGTCCTTTACTGTGTCTTCACACCACACTGACTAACAGCTGATGCGTAACCAACTCATATAAAACTGATCCCCCAGGGTATCAGATATAGAAGAGCAGACCGGAATAACTCAAGAAGACATACCTCATTTTTTTTTCATATTAGCCTACCAAAGTGACTCCACTCTGCCTGATGGTAAGCAGTCAGTGGAATCAATCACACCCCGCTTAATCACACACATATTATTATGTAGTTACAGCCCTTATGCATGTTTTTGCTCCACGCTACGTAGTAGATGCAATTCTTAATGATTTGAATTTTTAATAAGAAATTATTCTTTGTTATATTCGGCTCATTAAATGAAGCCTGTTTAAAATCTCTTCGAAGTTTAATTAAGGTGGAGATTGATTAACATCAGGTGTTCTTTATTAAAAGTTGTTCATAAAATCACCAAAGTAAGAAGAGCGATAAAAACAATTTATTTAATTTTGATACTGTATTAATATGGAATAGGAAATATAAAATTTTCATCCTACTTTAAATTATAACTCTGGCGATAAAAAGATTGGTCTAAGTTTCTTGCTAGTTCTTTTTATGACTAACTTAAATAAATGCTTGTTCAGCTCACTGTTAAAATCAAAGTACACTTCGGTACTAATTTTATAGTGAATTTGTGAACGTCGCTATATATTGCTGAATGTTTTTGTCCCATCCACTATGAACCGACAATACACTCACGGTGTACATAATGGTAAGCTTCCAACGATTGATTGTTGCATCGACATCAGGTCGGCTTTTTGGCAACAATAGTGTGATAAAGTACATCTACCTTACAATGCAATGGCAATAAATTTTAAATACAGAAGTGGTTGCAATAACATTAGCTTAAAAAGTTAATGCTTTCATACTTAAAATATCTACTAACTGAACTATTAAATCACGTGGCACAAGTATATCGATGGCAAGCATAGGTCCTATCAAGTATTAGTATTAGTATTTAATTAATGCTTTGTTCCGCGGAACTGTTGAAAAAATTCTTACTATTTCCACCACGAAACTTCTTCCACGGAACTACTGGGAATAAAGAAAGATTTCGTGGTGCAAAGACACTATTCAGAGAAAATATAGCGATGTTATCTTTAGGAATAAAGCACCGGCCTGCGACTAAAGTTGACTACGTAAAAGGTCATTTGCCTAAGCGTTACACACACCGAGATGTTAGATTTTTAATACACGATTGACTTTTTTATCTAGATTTCTTTCACTCGACAAGATTGGTCTGTCAACCTGACGACTGGTAAAAATAAGCTTCTTAGGTTGTTTGCCATAACCATGACGCCTGGCATGTGGATTACTGACCGCAGTAAGATGATGTTTAATACGCAGGTAACAATACTGCTTACGACGAGATGGATTGTTTCTTTATTCTAAACAAAAACCATACGTCTATTGCTATCAAACATAGTCATGTTCAGTCACTGCGGCGTAGAAATTTCTACAATAATAGGTATGAAAATAACATTAAGAAATGATGAATTTTAATAGAGCCAATACACTCGTATCTAATTATCTAAACTAATATTATAAAGATAATAGATTTGAGTTTTTAAATGTCTGCTTGTTTGTAACGATTTAACTAAAAATTTACTTCATTGATTTGAAAAATTTTTTCACCTTTAAAAATTAATAAATTCAACGGGTAACATAGGGTATATTTTATTATGTTTAATATATTATTTTCAGTGATTTTCAGAATATCAATATTTTAAGCGCCTTTTAAAATCTAAACGATGCAACACGACACTATTGCTATGATATTTTCCGTAGGAATTTGTTGTGAAATCGAATGAAACTTTTGATACCAAAGCGAAGTGAGGGCGGACCTCTAGTCATTAATTTAATAGCTTCTATTTTTAAAAACAAGGTTTGTATAAAAACTCACTTAAAACACACTTAAATACGCAAAAATAATGAGGTGGATAGTATGGTACAAATGTAGTGCTACAAGCTCCAATACGCTTTATATCTTGTTCCAGGCACTAACTCTCTAAGGCTTATTGTATATTGTGTACTAGGTACTTTATGATAATATTCTCTATAAAAATGTGCTCTATAAATTATAATAACGTATAATATAGCATATTACCTATTCAAACAAGACCGCAAAACTAACAGCTAAACTGAAATATCCATTTTCACAATGAACCACACAATTGAGGGTTGATTTGTCTAATGTGGCGTCACCCTAAGTACGGTCTATTCGTTCACAGAGTGGACAGGGCACGGACAGGGTTAACCTTGTTGGAATCAAGGCGGGTTATCGCACACATTACCTCTTTATTGGCTGTTACCGAATGTTCCCGGTTCCTTATTGTGGAATTTAGCCGGTTTGAATACCTGAATACCTGTTCTAATGCTGCCTAATATTATATATCTTTGCATACTTCATTTTAGTTAGATACTCGCACTATTATCTTCAATTATGTATAGTTTATTTGTATACACGTTAAATTGCATGAGTTACTAACTGCGCCTCGTGGCTTCACCCGCGCATAAAATGAGGTTTGTCTCCCTCGGGAACCAGACCGATTTTCGGGATAAAAAGTAGCCTATGTCCGGCTCCGACACCGAATCTACCTAAATACAAATGCTATTTACAACATCAGCTTTGCTTAAATACGTAATACTTTAGATTGCGTATCTAAGGCTTCATTATTTACATTGGGTATAGTCCATTTTTACCTGATGATTGGGTGACCGGTAACCGGTAAAATAGATGATTGTATAATTTAAAGTATATTTTTTTTTAGTAGCTAATGTAATTAATTAATTAATTGAAAAGGAATATGGACATCAAAGTATATTACTCTGATATCTATAGTATTAGGTATTGTATTTTTACATGCTATTATGATAAGTTATATACTATTTTTAAAACAAAAAATTAACCTCCTTGACTGTGGCAGTCGGGTAAAAACAATGAACGTTACAGTAATGTCATAAACAAACACTGTAAACTATTACAATAAGATTGAAAACGCAAAAGCAGCAATTTACAAACATTAATATCAGTTGATTTTTAGTGATGTTAAGGTTGAACTAGTTGACACTGGCCACTTTCATATAGCCATTGCGTAATAGTTTAGATGTATTTTGTACATATGTATGCGTTACACCGCAGTAACTAATACTGAAACATATTATTGGTAACCATTATAAAAGTATGTAGTAGGATATTAGCAAATTTGAAATGACATCAGTAGATTCACCGTTTTCAATTGTGGTCAGTAACAGTAAGTATACTACACGTAATTTTTATGACTAAAAAATAATCAAATTTAAACGGAACTTTGCATTGTAATATTAGGAGTTATGAAATGTGATATAGAGTAGGGAATAGCTATGCGAGATTATGAGATTTTGCATTTTATAGCATCAAATAATTAAAACTATAAGTATCAATGTGTTCTTCGGATTATTTCTTCTCGTGGATTTTACAAGGCGATTAAAAATACTAAATAACTGGCATCAGCTGCTGTTGTCGGTTAAAATGCAATCAACAATCTGTCTACTAAGCTTGATGACTATAGCGAACTCTTTTCTTTAAGATAGGCTTATGATGTAAATTGTAACTGCTAGTTAGTTCTAAAAATGCTCATACTACCATTGTTTGTGAAAAATACCGGTTAAAATAATAAGAAAAATCTCTCTTTAGTACTAGGCAGTGAAAGCGCGTAATATTAATTTCCTTGTCTTAGACGTAACACATACATCATGGGAAGTTATTCTAGTTTATGTATGACGGGGAAAATTAATTTCAACTGTCACAGTATAACCAAGGCGTAAGAACGCCGGGATTGGAGACATTTGCATAAGTTTACCTCTGTGAGGGAGCTGCACAACAAAACTTATTCAAGCGAGAATATACTTTTGTTATTTAAATTTATTTTATTTATCTAACTGAATTAACTATAAATTGTGTTTATTTAAGGTCATAAAAGATGTTTGCGAAATCAATATATTACGCTCATAGAAAAATGTTAATTCTTTCTACAAAAGCTCTTTATAAATAAAATTTTAATAGACATCTTCAAACCGGTGAACAACCTTATAATCATTCTACAACAAGCGTAGCCGCCATAATTACATGTAAATACCCGTAATACTTTCACTAAGATTAAATGTACACACTTCGGGAAGTCGCCTGTCTGCCTAAGGCTTTGTCTCTGCTATGCAAACTTCAAAGCTTTTAACGTGATGTTTAAAAAACACATGGGACCATCAAATGAACAAAGTCGCTTTACCGAACTTGACTAAGGTCAAAACTAAAGGTCTGTTTAGACAACGGGTGACGCGACGTGACATAAAGTAAGTTGTAATAATTTAATTTAGAATACGTCATACAGCGTCATCACGCTCGACGTGACATCTACTTATTTACAACCGATCACGTCGCGTCGATGCCCTGTCCGCCCGCCATCTGGCTAGTTCTTAATTCTTAAGTCGGAACACAAAAGTGAAGTTAAACGAATAATAGAGTACGAGTGTTTATGACTACTGTACTCGAAAGTACAACGTATGGTAGAGCTTTTTAGAAGTATTATTTTGTACAAAAGTGATTTTAACTTTTAACAAAGACTTTCTTTAAAAAGGATTTAATATGGCGTATTAACTACTAGCGCAGAAAATCTATATATACTTACTTATATCAAAGCGAAAGGTCATTCACTCACTCATTCATCACAAAATTTCAGAAACTACAAGTGCTAGGAGTCCTAAATTTTGCATGGGGTTTTCTTTTAGAATATAGGTGCTCACTAAGACGAGATTTTGCGAAATTGATTGATTTGCTATAAAAAGGGGTGGTAAAGTTTGTATAAAACTTATATAGTTTTGATAGTAGGATAGTAGATTTCCAAATTACTAGAAAATACACATTATTTAAAGAAATTAAATTTGGTTAAATTATTTTTTTAAACAACTATTACAAAGGGATGTAATAGGGGATGTAAGTTTGTATAGATAATTATACTATTTACTAAAATTAGTTAGGCACCATATTTAAATTTAAAATCTACCTTTATTAAGTAAGAAAATGGGAGTGGCAAATCTGTGTGAAATTTCGTCAGTTTTAGTGGTAGCAGGTGCATAGATTTAAATGGGATTCGCCATATAGACGGATTATACTGATTATTATTACTGATACAATTTAAGTAATGTAAGATCAGGCAGGCAATATTCTTATACAGGCACACAACTGAATTTTCACAACAGGCAACAGCTAGTAATAATATATTTCGAAACAAATACAGGAAGTCTTGGTGTTTTGTAACCTAACCTTTTTTTATTTAAGTTACTCTATATTTTTATCTTATGATTTCGGGTGTCTATAATGAAGGTATTTGGAGTTTTGGGTCTTATATTCAATTTAAATAAAATAAATAAAGAACTCCATTAAAATGTATAAATTTATCAGCCTGAAGTCGTTCACTGATGAAAATATTTCTCTATACACATCTATAGCACATTCTAGTAAAATCTAAATCCACGAACATACCCACTGTCAATTAATCAACAGTCGACACACACATAGGTTTAATCAATTATTACAAACACTTCCCCCTTGTTTAATGAGAGCCGTTGTGAAGGCTTTATCTGCACTTAACCGTGAACAAACATTGTGTCATTAATCCGCGGATGTGTGTCAAAATGTACCGTATATACGGATAAGTGGCTGTTCATACCAATTCTGTTCTATAGTTTACTAATTGTTTCTTATTATATTTTAATTGCAAGCTTAAAGTTATTTTTGAAGATATGATTTAAATCGGGCTCTATACGCCGCGCAACTCGCATGTCGTTTGTATGTCGCAGGAGAACTGGGTAAAAACAACGTAATAATAAAATCCAAAGGCTAGCTGATGCCAGCTCAGTCTGCCTAGAAGTTGAAGACGAGACGAGCTAAATGCCTATCAGAAGAATTGTCTCGAACCAGCGCTAGATAGAGTGGACTGAAGGAGGCAAGGATATGTCTTCTGCAGAGCATGAACTACATTGGGACACAACAGGTTTTTAATAATAATAAGTTTAAAAGTCTGAATAATAAAAGCTCTTGACTGAATTTCTTTGGCATTCAGCCTTAGTTACGATGGCAAGGTTCAAAAGACGCCAATCATAACAGGATTTATTATAGAACACAAGTTATATAAACAAACAGGTGCATACAGGTGCATTCTTATGCCCTTGCTTTCATAACCCATTCGGACGGCAACCTTTCAATACTATCCGTTACATATGAGCTTAACACTATTAACTTTCTCGGTCGAATTACAATTAAAAATTTCCATCACTGACCATTGAAACAAATTGACTAAGTAGTACAATGGATGTATATACGATTGATGTGCTTTCGAAAGTGCGTTCGATTCTCGCGCGTAACTTGTGATTTAATATTTGTTTCGAGTCTCCGTGTGTATTTAGATTTAATGTTTGTAAATTACTCCGCGATTCAGGTCTCGTTTTTCAGTCTTTAACAAAAGTACAAGCAATGCAACCATTCTGCTATAACACATTTAGAATTAATTAATTAATTAAGTTTGTCAAATCGTAAGATTCGCGCAAGCTTATGGCAAAATACCTGTAAGGTGGCTAGCTGTTATCCTACCGATACTTACAAACATAAGTCTAGAAATGTGAAATCGGTTGTGTTGTCTCGGTGGGTTCTTTGAATGCAAAGAATATCGCATTTTCTTCGACACAGATTAGGAAGCTGTACTTGTGACTGGTTCTAGGCTGGCGTTATTTAAATATAGTCTTCCTCTCGCTAAAAATCTAGATGCACTCGCTTTGGAAAGACAGGTATACTGTTATTGAATCGAATAAATAGCAATATTTTGTTACCTTATGAATTGTTTCATTTCGCGGTATCATTGTTAATAATTATATTACTTAGGTATTATTATATACATTATTTGAAACTCTCAATTTTTTTTTCATTTTAATGAAATAAATACCTAAAGATATTCACACAATGAAAACTAATTTGTAAATGAGGCAAATTTTCATAATCAACTCTATAACTTTCTATTATATTCTACATAATACGCACATATGTAAAATATTAAGTTTTGTCCCAACCCGATCGTATTGTCAAACCTTCTAAGAAACTTCCAGCCACTTGTTCCCCTGCAAGGGTCATATACGCGTCACAACTTTTAAGATACACACAAGACTTACAAGTAATTTATTAACAATGTCGTCATTTCGCCAGAGGACATTTACAAGTCACAAAGCAAATAATGTTTTCGTATTCATTCTGCAAGTAGGCCGACCAAAGCAGGCCCGAGGATAGAGCCTAAGTAAACCTACTCTGGATGCTTGCAAACCGCTACAAAGTCATAAAGAACCCGCAGTTCGGACTTCTCGAGCATTATGTTGGCGAGCCCTGACAAATATTCATATTTAATTCCTTGTGGGGCTTTGAGCTCACTAATATTAAACAGATATTCGAATACAAATTTTACGTCAAGCCCGAATGGTTTGACAGCGATTTTATACATCGATATAATATATTAAGTTTCGTAGCGCTGTGCGGGAACTCTTCTCAAACTTTGTTGCTCGATGCTGTCCCATTTACTAAACTATCAATTATTGCCATCGTTTTGAAATCCACACGAATTCGAGTATCTTACGATATGAAATTCATTTATACAAAATCACATTACAGATAAAGTAAGTACACGACGACCTATTTGCTACGCAAATGAAAATTTGAAATAAGTTTTTATAAATACTTAATTCATAAAAACTCACTTCAGATTTACAAATCATAACATAATCTCTTTAAAATGCATGCCGTGGCAACTTGTAATTGAAACAGCACTATTGCTTGAGCCACAAAACAAAATTTGTAATACTTAATCATTTCCTAAGTGTATGTTTTGTAAGTTGTCCTATTAATAAATAAATAAATAAATAAATAAAATGCTAATAATATCGCAGATAGTTAATTTACATTAAAATCCCATATCGCCAAAATATTTAATGTTACTTTTGTTTCCAATGATGATAATGATGATATTAGCCGAATGACATCCACTGCTAGACATAGGCCTCACTTAATCGCCACCTTGGCCGGTCGTGTTAAAGTCCTCAATTTTTATTATTTACGTCCTTGTTTATTGACCAATAAAATAATATGAGCAAATATACAAATTAGTTATTTGTGAAGTTTTGTGTGAAACTAATTACCCAGGCTTGGACTCACCCGTACACTAAGTTCATCGCTTCACAGTGTTAATCTAAATATCCTATTCTGTTTGTACCTGTTTCAAAAACACGGTGTGCGGTCAGGCCGGCCCACCCTACCGGTGAGGTCAGTATTGCATTAAATAATTAATGATACTTATAATAAATTCTGTTTTTAATTTGATCTGGAGCTAACGCCAAAGAGCAGTGTTGTAAGTATGGGGTAATTATGTCGATGAATTTGGAAATGTGGTGATGAACTTATGTTTCGTATCGTTATTTTCAGGCTTTGTTTTTTTTATATTAAAAATAAGCGATAGTTATGTTACTGTTTGCTTATGCAGTTTTAATAGAATTATTGGTTTATAAAATCCACTAAGTAATTATTTTATGTTAGACATATAAAAAATTTCTTATTGTGTAATGATTTATACTGTATTTGTAATCTCTTGCTTTTGTATGACGTCGGCAAGCAAACTTACTATTACCCTAATGCGTATGCAAATAATTATAAAATATTAGTTTTCCGCGGCGCGGTTTCACCCGCGTCTTTGCTTACTGCTCTGGTCTAGTCACCTGCAGCGTAATGTTACATAGCCCATAACCTTCCTCGAGAACTGGGCCATCAAACGCAAAGAGTTTTCAAATCTGACTGGTAGATCCAGATATTAGCGCGTTCAAACAAAAAAACTTTTGCGCTTTATATAATAGTATCTACCTATACATCATTTGACATTAGAACAGTATAACATTGTTTTTCAATAAAACGCAATTATTGCAGATTTCTTCTGTTTGCCTACAATATTTTGTTTATTCACCAGACATATGAAGCTCTTCCAATCATACAAAAAAAAAACATCAGTAAGTACTAAAATATTAATTTTATTTTTATACTTTATCGATATGAATTGTAAGAATATTTTCATACAGTACCTACATCACTAGTAACCGCGCAGCCCTTTTCCCGGCGCCACAAAGAACTTTCTGAGCTAAGTGCCCGTGTGTGCACCGAATGAATTACATACATCCCGTCCTAATGCTATACTCATAAATAATGTGCTTAAAATACACATTATTGTATTACAAAGTATAACCTTTATTATAAGTGAAAAATAAAATTATGAGTAAGTAATGACGTCGCAATAGTATGTACAATTTGTAATTGCTTTATGCATATACTTACTTACTCAAGTGTATATATATCCTATTAATATTATAAATGCGAAAGTTTGTATGTGTGTGTGTGTAAGTGTGAATGTGTGTTTGTGTGTGAATGTGTGTTTGTGTTGGTTTGTGTGTGTGTGTGAGTGTGTGTTTGTGTGTGAATGTGTGTGTGTGTGTGTGTGTGTGTGTGTGTGTGTTTGTGTGTGAATGTGTGTTTGTGTTTGTTTGCGCGCGCGCGCGCGCGCGCGCGTGTTTGTGTGTGTGTGTGTGTGTGTGTGAATGTGTATTTGTGTGTGTGTGTGTGTGTGTGTGTGTGTGTGAATGTGTGTGTGTGTGTGAATGTGTGTGTCTGTGTTTGTTACCACTCAGCGCCTAAACGGCTGAACCGATTGCGATGAAACTTGCTATGTAGATAGATTCGGTGCTGGAGATAACATAGATTATAATATATATAAAATAGGCCGAAAATCGGTCTGGTTCCCGAGGGATACAACAAACCATATTTTACGTGCGGGTGAAACCGCGCCGGGGCAAGCTCGTTAGGTATATATACTCTACTAGTCTTTATACAAATCAGGTGTCATGTATTTAAAATATCATCTTGACACAAATAAGAGGAATAATAATGTTATTAACGAAAACTGTTGCATCATGGGACTCTCTTCCCTAACTACTTCTAAAAAGACCGATCCTAAAAGTTCTACAACCAATAACTGCATTAAATAAAATTGCATTGCTAAATAAATTACTTGCCTTTCTTTCTGATGATTTGACCGCTGACATTAACTTATAACAAATTATAAGTCTGAAATTGCTAACGTTTCATGAGCATGCGTGACTTTATGAGGAGCCCTTGTCCTAACACATGGTGCAATCATTCTAATACACTACACTATTCTACTATACTACTCCGAACGGAATTAAAGAATAATAATAATCTCAGGGGATCAGATCTGGGGGATCAGACCGGAATAACTCGTAATAAATGTGTTGATGTTTTACACACCGTTATACATTAAACATACATACATTTATTCCTCTAGCATCTATTTATTTATCTAGTATTGTTTTACTAATTAATTCACTGCACATAAAATCAAAGTATCAAATACTTATACCTGAGATAAATGCACTAGCAATGTACGCAGAATTTTAAATCCACAAATTATGATCAGTAGTTATGCAACATGTTGATCCAGTACATTTCACCAAATGAACTGACAATACCGAAGAATTCTAGTTTCAAAATTGATAACTAGAAATGTACGGTTTATTCAGCCGGACATTTTGTTTTCGAGTGTTGCATTACATGCTCTAATGGAGTCCATATAATGGGGAGCGGATTAACGCCAGTGGCTGTGCTTTCATTAATTATAATGATTTTGTCCGAAGCATCATCAAAATTTTGCTTTAATTTGCACTCTCTTCTCTGTCAGTTTATTTTTGAAATAGCCACGGTTATTATGCTTTCATGTTTTAATCAAGCTACATGAATAATACCTGTCAATAGATTTTTACTTCTAATTATGTTTTAAGAAATGGCGATGTTAAGTGACCAAAATACATTTTAGAAAATTGCATTAAAAATGGAAGTACCTTAAATCCTAAACCATACATTCCGTACACGGGGGATCCGAAAGGAATAGAAAATAAATAAAATAAACCGATCCCTAGGGTATCAGATACAGGGGTTCAGACAGGAATAACTCAACTACCTACATTACTGAAAGAATCGTGTTATTTACTGAAATATAATCGAAGTAGGGTACCAATCTGTTATTTTTTAATTTCGTTGTGTATTTATATAATACCTATTTTATTCAGATATAGTCAGTTTGCCTAAATAATTTCTAAATGTAAGTATACCTACTAGTTAAGGCGTACTTTATTTTACCTAAATTATCTCGTAAACTACCTACTGAAAAAGATAAAATCAAATTCTCTACCACATTGGTGAGGATTAATTTCTTTTATGATCCCCTACAATGTCCGCGCTCGACATAGCTTTTAGCAGTATGTGCTTTTACAACATGCTCTGTATATTTTATCATTGCGACCTCTATTGTTTGCTACTAAGTAGCATCCGCACTTAACGATTGCCATCTGAGAACAACTGCGACTTACAATTTTATGAGCCATAGATATGTTTAGCGATATAATTCGGCAATCTATAGATTAGTTGCAGAAAAAAAGCTAATGGCTAATAATATTGACTTAAAAAAAACATTTATATTATATATTATAATAGCAAATTTACTTTCATGCACCTATATAATAATGCGTACTTAGATCGCAGTCTTTACTATACAACATATAAAATGCAAACCATTATTGACATAGCTCGTATGTATTTTCGAACATATTTTACTTTGTTACACAAACCTTTCGTCAATAAAGACGACTCTGTATTTTATTTGCTCTCGTTTTCCGACTCAAATGTTAACTTTTTGTTTAAATTTATTTTCTTAATAAAATACAATGATTGTAGGGTGTCATTGTTGAAATGTTGACATCCTTGAGAGGTCGCGTCGGTGCATTTTTGCAATATTTTGTTTCTCTTGCTAACATTGTTAAAGCACTTTTTCTTTTTTGTCTTTGTCTGTCCGAAATTCGGCTTAAAATATATTTTTTAAGAAAGTTAAATGTTTTAGACTTAGATTTTGAAGGCGTACTTAGTAATTATAAGCGCTTTGTAATAAAACAAAATCTTTATGTATGAGATTTTCGCAATACTTTATTTTAAGATCCTGTCAGGAAGAGGTAGTATACTGATATAAAATCTAGAGCGTTCAGTCTGTAATTTAGCAATATAATAATTTACAATATAGCATTCTGTTTAAAGATATAAATAGACGAGTGCGTGTTAGACTACTGCGTATGGTGTGGCCTCATTCATTGCGGCAATACGGTACCGTACAGTTGAAATGCGGTCGAATATTTATACCTTAAGGAATACATTATCTACTGTTTTCTCTGAACCATGATAACGCAACTAAATCTTATTATAAATTAACGTGATCATGAATTCGGTCTAAAGTTGAGAACCACTGCCCTTAAGTACATAGCTTAAAGCCAACAACCCCTCAGTGCGTATACATTTTACCTTACTATATGATCGTTAAAACTTGACTACGGTGCCACCTGCGGCACCTGCTATTGAACTTTGAATCTAAGAGGTTCAGTTCAGCTAAGCGCAACCATCCCGTTGGCTATGTATCCGTAACTGTACTTACTAATAGCAAATTACCGTGTGTGCACTGCATATAAAAACTTGTTCGATGCAAAAAGTGCATTTTAAGCGCGCCATGTACGGTATCCAACAAAGCGTAAATGCCATGGTCACCCATCGAAACGGCATGATCGAAACGATTTTTTTGTAGTAATTTATGCCTTATTAAAACAATTTATTCGGTTTTGTTCTCGGATTCCACGGACGATTTACTTGCATTACGATGCGCCTGCTGTGATGTTTTCTTTTCTCCGTCCGTTATTTTGCATTTTAAGCACGTGTGATGTTGTTCGAATTTCGCTTTGACTCACTTATGTTGGTAAGCGACTAGTTGATTACGTGTCTCTGTAATTAATCATTGATTGTAAATACTTTGCAGTTGATGTTCTTAGATTATAGGGGGACACGTGCAATTATTTCAACTAAGGTTTTTTTTAAAGATTAAGTACTTGGTTTGCGTGTTGTAAGACAGTTTTTATTAACTCAAGTAAATATACTTACTGTGTCGATTACTGTCGTTAAGAGTGAAAACATAGCTTTACAGTATTTTTCAAACTATCATTAACTCATTAAGTGGACAAACAGGTATATTTTTACGATGCAGATGACTGAACATTTAATTATTAGATACCATATTTTTGAATAATTGTTCGACCGTATTCTATAGTTTCTGCTTAC